>CM043880.1:7092591-7802751 GCA_024034495.1 Camelina laxa
CACAAATTTACACCAGAAGTAATATGAGTATGACAGTCTTAGCGAAAATCACAAATTTACACCAGAAGTAATATGAGTATGACAGTCTTAGCGAAGATGCAAGACACGGTAATTTAACTGATGAATTATTCATTCCCGTCTTGCAGGTGAAAGATACACAAAGATTCAGGACCTCAAAACGTCAGAGAAAACTCTACCAATGTGTAACATTCTTTTAAACCGCATATTGCGTAATGGAACATAAGCCGGCACATTTTTACGTCCTTCAAGAATAGCTTCACACGAAGTTACACTAAGAAAGGCTCTCGCAGCCACCTGAGATGCTAACTCGTACTCCTTGGAAATAGTAAACTCTATAGCTTCGTCGATCGATTTAGTGGCCAAGTCATAATAATTTAAGCAAGAATTATACGGGATCTTGAGCGTAGGATCAGTCGTGGTTCTTGCTAAGCCTAACATCATTCGTTGGTTCTTATAGCCAAACGATAGCGTCTTTTGAAAGACCAAACTGAGAAGACCGTTCACGTCTCTGCGGAACGTCATTGGATCATCGGTAAGCCAAGTGATGCAGAAGTGCTTGCGAATTGTCGGTGTTGAGCAGAGTTGGTTGAGTAATTGAAATGTGACTCTTTCACTCGGAGACAAAGATGAAGACAAAGGAGTGATTAATAAAACAAGGAGAAGAGGAAGAATTGAGACGCAAGGAAAAGCCGTTCTCTTGGATTTGAAGAATCCCATTATACTAAGATGTGGGAAGTGCTACTGCATACTAATAATAATTTATATACTTCTTTTGGATGACAAAAGTGACAAGTGTAACTCTTATGTGTGTGTTTAATGAAATGTGACCGGAATCTGTTTATTCTTCTAGTCAATTGTTGACTCAAATTAATGTGTGAATGAACGCATTTGAGGGTAATTAGGATATTAATTTGGATGTGAAATTCTTTATATCCTTCAAAATTTATGAAATCATTTTTTAGCTAATTCAAAATGGTAAATCAGCCATTATTTAATTGATAATGAAACAGTTAGGAAAAAAGTCTTGTTCAATAAAATATAACTAGGTAACAACCCGCACTATGTGCGGAATAAACTGGTTTAAAGAAAATTATTATCCGAGAATCAATAATATGTAACTAAGAGGGGAGTATTCAACTTGATGTTTTTAGGATTTGGTAGGATTTTAATATTATAGAATTTTGAAAGATTTAGTAATTTTTTAGGAGATTTGATTGTGTTTTAGAGTTTTTCTATTTTAAGAAAATAAAATGTGATTTTATGAGATTTGACTATTAATCTTTGGGTGATTTTAAAATATTTTACAACACAATACCAAAAGAAAATCATATCAATAGTTGGAGCTATGTCCTCAGTTCATGTTAACTTAAACCTAGAAACTGAATAATAGTTGGATCAATGTGATGTATTTTTTTTTTTTGTCCAAATAATAATCTGATCGAACTCTCCATGAGCTCAAACCCAGAAACTGATCCAAACCAATAGAATTCATTATCCCTTTACTCTGCCTCTAGTGATGCTGCAACAAATCTAGAAAACTTGACGGCTCAGGCTGAGACTCGTGGAGAAGGTGGCTGATGATTGGCGGGAGTTTTTGGCTTCAAGATCTTCAGTCTGTTTGAAAAAAAAAAAAGATCTTCAGTCTTTCTTCTCTGAAATCTTTCAAAATTCCACCTCTATAAGTATGATTTTGATTGTCATACTTTTCAACTAAAAAACAAAAGAAAGTCTCTTAAAATCATTCAAAGTAGCAAGTTTTTAAAAAGTTGTGATATATTGAATAACAAGAGATTTCAAGTAGGTTTTAAAAATTACTGATTGAAAAATAAGAGATTCTATATTATTTTAAAGGATTTTACATATATCTAAATTGAATAACATAGGATTTCATAAGATTTTTAAAAATCCTCAATTGAATAACAAAGGATTTTAAGAATACTCTAAAATCCTTTACAATGTCAAATTCAATACCCTCCTCTAAAGTTTTTTATTTATCTATTCAAAGCTGTGTTTTTTCGTGTAAAAAATACGTTTCGCCCATGAAAAGTTTGAATGTGTAAGAGGTTTAATGGTAGATAAAATATTAATAAAATGTTACTATTTATTGCAACATGTCTTTTTTTGTGGTTTAAAAATCAAATTCATATATCTTATGTTTTAAATTGTTTTTTTTTTGGACAAAATATGAAATATTCATTCAATCTAACCTCCATGAGGAGGTGAGTTCTTACAACATGAAACATGGTAAACAAAGGGAGCTAAAGATAGGGGTTCCATGAGTTTAACAAAGGGATCATAAAACTGAAACAATTTTACAATATTTGAGAAGTCTATTGGAGTCAAGGTGGATTCGTATTTGAAGTCAGACTTCACGAGATCCTTAACCAGCGGGTGGTCATAAGCAGCTCTTATGGAAGACGCATTGGAGCTTGTAGAAAGATGTTCCACGGGGAGAACAGTTGTGGGGGTTTTCGCCAACATGAGAGGGTTCACGAGCATGGGATCAAAGACCTTTAGGCTTGTAGGAGCAAACCTCATGATTATAGATGAAGCTATATACGAGACTCGCAGGGAATGGGATTCAAAGCGTAACAACGCAGGTGGGTCATCCCTCACATGGCAATGGAGGTAAATGAATTCCACACAAAGCTTGTTAACGGTTTGGTCCTGGAGAATATCAACAGACCCAAGCTTTCCATCTATATGCGGTAGATGATACAGAGGATCAGATGTTTTAAGCATAGGATTCGATGAAGCTATAACCAGGGATCGCCGGGATTGGGAGTCAAAGCGTAACAGAGCAGGTGGGTCATCCCTCACATGGCAATGGAGGTAAATGAGTTCCACACAAAGCTTGTAATCGGTTTGGTCCTGGAGCAAGTTAATAGACCTAAGCTTTCGATCTAATGGCGTTAGGTGATACATGGGATCAAAGGGTTTAAGCATGAGATTCAAGCAAGTTGTCGGAGCAGATTCATGGATATAGATATAAAGAGCAAGCATCCAGACAGGACTAATAACACGATCTCGACAAGTAAAACTATCAAGCAAAACTAAAGACACCAATGCTCTGCTACCGAGGATTCCTCGACTTGACCAAGCAAAGCTAATCGGGGCTAAAGAGTTGGAACTTGACTTAAGGCTTTCCAACACAGAACTAGGTATAGAAGAGTTAACACTAGTCAAAATTTGTCGAGGGTGGATCAGGGAGATAAACCGATCATAAGGCCAAGACCAAGCAGAATTCAGCAGCAGGGATTCAACATACTTAAGCGGATGTTTCCAAGAGACAAACAAACGTAAGAATGATGAATGCACAGACCTGGGCTTTAACAGATAATCACATGGAGCATTGGTTTTGAAATTGGGCCGAAAGGTGGTTAATGGGCCTAACAAAGAAAGCATGTCCATTAGTAGAAACCCTAGGATCTCGTCAGATGAGTCGGAGGTGGCGGTAGAGTGGCGGCATACAGACGAGAAGACATTCCGGCTGGAACCACTGGACACCGGTGGGAACAGGGTCGGCGGAAGTCGGGGTTACCAAGGCTTTACCGCGGTAAATGTTTTGATAATGAGCAGAATTTCCCTCACCATCTTGGGTTCTCGCGAATGGGACCTTCTTCTCTCAGTCAAGGTGAGGATTAGATCAGGCTTTGCGATGGGGGGGGGGGCGAAGAGGTTGGGGAAGATTCAGAGCGGAATGAATTGATTGAGACATGCAACAACGAAGAAATAAAGGAGAGCAGAGCAAGCAGAAGACAGCAGGGAAAGGACCAAGGACCCGACGCCAGCAAGCCGGAGCTCTGCCGGCGTCGGAGCAGTAAGCGAATTGAAGCGTCTCGATATTTGGGCCTGGGAGAGTTTTTTATGTCGACATATGTATCTTATCTGATTATGTTTTAAATTGTAATCCTAACAATTTTGCATGTTTTTTATGTAACCATAACAACATAAACTAAATTACTCGGTAGTTTAATTATTTAATTTTATTATATGTTAGTAAAAATTGGATATTAAACTAAATTTTCTGAAGATAATCTAATTTATTGATTTAATATTTTTGATTAGGCTATTTAATTTTTTGAGTTAGCCGGTCTGTTAATATTTTATATAAATGACTGGTTATTACAAAAAAAAACAACATTATAAAAAAATTAATGAAATTCCAAAATCAACATATTCATGTAAGAATACATTTCACCCGTGAAATATGTGAACGTGGTAGAGAAAATATTTATAAAATGTTACAAATTTTGGCAATATATATTTTTGTGTGCTTAAAATCAAATTTATATTTGAGATTAATCGAGTAATTATAACAACTTTTCATAATCTAATAATCACTTATTTTAAATATATTATGTAACTTTTTTTTTTTTGGTACTAAGTTTATTTATAATGATAAAGGTTATTGTCTCATTCCTTTTTAATAGCACATAGCTGATCGGTTATCAATATTTCCATTTTTAATGAATAATCACAATAAATGTTGAGATTAATTAGTTTACATATCTAGATATAAATATATATATATATATATATATATATAAATAATCACACATCATTATATCCTCAAATTTACACCAGAAGTAAATAGATATGACACCAGAAGTAAATAGATATGACAGCTTTAGCGAAGATGCAAGACACAGTAATTTAACTATGAATTTATTCATTTCCGTGAAAGATACACAAAGAATCAGAACCTCAAAATGTCAGAGAAAACTCTACCAATATTACACATTCTTTTAAACCGTAAATTGCGTATTGGAACAAAATACGTCACATTTTTACGTCCTGCAAGAATAGTTTCACACGTAGTTATACTAATAAAGGCTTTCGCAGCCTCCTGAGATGATAACGAGTACTTGGTAGAGGTAGCAAAATCTAAAGCGTCCTCCATCGATTTAATGGCTAAGTCATAATATTTTAAGCAAGACCCATACGGGATCTTGAGCGTCGGATCAGTCGTGGTTCTTGCTAAGCCTGACAGCATTCGTTGGTTGTTATAGCCAAACAATAGCGTCTTTTGGATGACCAAAGTGAGAAGACCGTTCACGTCGCTGCTGAACGTCATCGGATCATCGGTAAGCCAAGTGATGCAGAAGTGCTTGTAAATTGTCGGTGTTGAGCAGAGTTGGTCTAATAATTGAAGTGTGAGTCTTTCACTCGGAGACAAAGATGAAGAGAAAGGAGTGATTAATAAAATAAGGAGAAGAGGAAGAATTGAGACGCAAGGAAAAGCCATTCTCTTGGATTTGGAGAATCCCATTATACTTAGATGTGGGAAGTGTTATTGCTTAATTACTAATATATAGTTTTTTTTTGGATGACAAAAGTGAGAAGTGTAACTCCTATACATTTGTGTGTTTAATGAAATGTTTCCGGTATTTTTTTATTCTAGTCTATTGTTGACCCAAATTTATGGTTTTAATGACTTTAATTTAAAAGTTTATAATTCAAACAACATTTTTCCGTAACGGATTGGTTAACGACGAAGTAATCAACTGTTAGATGCATTGTTATAAGATTTTATGACATATCCATTTTGGTTTCGTCGATAATATTGATGTTTTAAAAGGATAGATATTCACAATAACTTTGCTATCTTAGCATTAGTGCAGCGAGATAGTTATCTAATCAGTATTCTTCTTTACTTTCCCGAATTCTCTTATTTTTGTAGGACAATTTTAAAGGTTCTATGGTTATGGCTAGTCACAAAATTCACACTAGAAGTACCGAGATATGAAAGTCATACCGAAGTTGCAAGACACAATAATTTAACTATGAATTTATTCGCTTAATAATTTTTTGCCGTCAAAATGTAAGAGAAAGCTCTAACAATGTTACACATTCTTTTAAACCGGATATTGTGTAATAGAACATCAGACGGCACAATATTACGTCCTGCAAGGTCATCTTCACACGTATTTATACTAAGAAACGCTTTCCTAGCCGCCTCGGATGTTAACTCGTACTTCTTCGAGATAGCAAACTTTATAGCTTCCTCCATCGATTTAATGGCTGACTTATAATATGTTACGCACGACCCATACGGTATCTTGAGCGTCGGATCAGTCGTGGTTCTTACTAAGCCTTTCATCATCGCTATGTTCTTAAAACCAAACAATTGCGTCTTTTGGATGACCAAACCGAGAAGACCGTAAAAGTTGAGGGTGAACGTTGTTGGATCATGGGTAAGCCAAATGATGCAGAAGTGGTTGAAAATTGTCGGTTGTGAGCAGAGTTGGTAGAGTGAGTCTTTTGTGATTGTGTCACTCAGAGACAAAGATGAAGAGAAAGGAGTGATCAATAAAAGAAGGAGAAGAAGAAGAATTGAGACGCGAGGAATAGCCATCATCTTGGATTTGGAGAAGTGCTATTGCTTACTAATATACATATATAGTTTTTTTTTTTTTTTTTTTTAAAGTACATATATAGTTTTGTAACAAACTGACAAGTGTAACTCCCATTTGGCATGCTTAATCTTGGTGTTTTTATGTTTAATGGAATGTGATCACCCAAATCTGTTTATCCTATAATCAATATTGTTGACACAAAATAATGTGTGAATTAACAGCTGTCAAAAAAAATATATGAAATTCTTCTTCAGCTAAATTCAAAATAGTATTTAATCCACCATTTTCCAATTGATAATAATGAATCAATCAAAACAATATCCAGCTTGTTACTTGCTAGTAAAACTTCTATAAATTAATAATGTTGGAACCATGCCATTTTATTAATTTATAGTGATATTAATTTTATATAAAATAATTATTACTTTATAATGAATTACTAATTTATATATATATATATATATATATATATTTTTAAAAAGTTATGAATTGAGATCATTTTATAAATATAAGACTAGACTTTCAAATGTTGTAAATTTTATGGTTTTGGAATTAAATTTGTAATATTTTTAAAAATTATTGATAATAAATTAAAAGTACTATAGAAAATTCACTTATACAAATGACATACATACATTCGAATTTATGAATAATAATATTAATTGTCGTATTTTAATATTCTATCAAACTATCAAAATGTACATCATGCATATCTAGAAATTGATTTTTTTTAAAAACTTAGTTATTTTTATGACGTGTTATACAATATTTTCTATCATTATTGTTTGCAAATACAACATAATTTTTTTTATAGATATGTATTTTAGGAGTAGCATTCATTATTATTATTATATATATATGTGTAAATTTACATAATTATTAATTTCTTATATTATTGGGACCATATTTTACATGAGAATTTCAAAAAAAATATTATTTTATTATTTTATCGAATTTTATTATTTTTTACATTATCCCCACTTAGGACAAACAAAAATTATTAATTTATATTGTTTATTCATTTTAAGAATATTAATTTATATAGGTTTTAATGTAGTTCATTTCCATCTTTGAAACAAACAAACAAAAATTCTCATAGAATTTCAAAAAAAAAAGTAGTTTAAACCATGAACTTAATATCAAATGTTGTTGACGAGCCAAATAGACATGTCCTAAAATTTTCTAACGAAGCAACTAACATCCGTTTTCTACGTCGTTAACTAATATGATATCAATAAAATGATGTCGTTTTTGTTGATTGGGAAAAATGCCGTTTAATACAAGTATACGACATTTGATGTTTTAAAATGATAGTCAAGATTACTTGACGTTTTAAATGGTTTTCGGAAAAGTTTCTGGTTTTAATGGTGTTAATTTGAAAGTTGATGGTTTAAAAAACTTTTTTTCCATCAACAAAACAAAGTCATCTTATCGATAACAGATTGGTTAACTACGAAGTAAACGAGTGTTAGATGCATTGTTACCTTGATTTTATGACAGGTCCATTGTTATTATAAAAAAAAGACATGTTGATGTTTTAAAAGGATAGATAGTCAACTTAACTTTTGTATTTTTAGCAGTAGTGCAGCGAGATAGTTATCTAATGGGAAAAATGCCATAAAAATCCCCAACTTTCAAATTTGGGACGAAAAAAGCATGAACTTTTGAAATGTTGTTTTAATCCCAAAGTTTAGTTTGACTTTTTGATAAATAGTAAACTTTCATTGACCTGGCCATTTCAAGCACGTCGTTAAGTTTCCGTTAACGGAGTTAATTTTCTGTTAAGAATCTCCGTTTAGTTGAAAACAAGATATATATAAATTTGTTTTCTAACATTTGTTGAAATATTGACGTGGTCCATTGGTTAATGCGAGAATTTGGTTTTCATCTGCCGCGGGTTCGAGTGGTACTGGACGAAGGTTTTTTGGTTTTAAAAATAAAAGATATCAGGAAGATTCAAACCCGAGACCTCAATGCCGCACACATCAAAGCGTAACCAACTACGCTAGGTATATTTATTAACAACTAATGAAACACAGATTCTTATATCGGGTATTATATGTTTTTTTATGTTAAAAGTGTGACCGTTAGATCTCGACATCCGTCGCATCAGAACCCTTCTTCGCCGCAAGGATCCATCAATCACGACCCACGACTTGCTTCTCGAGAGAACGAAAGGCGTTGCCTCCTCCGTTGGAGGAAGCTTCACTGGGAATTAGATTTCAACAATAGCGTAAATCTACATAGCGTAGTTGGTTACGCTGTGTTGATAATGGCTGCCAGGTCTCGAGTTCGCATGCGCGTAAAAACCTTTTATTTTTAAAAACAATAAAACCTTCGTCCAGCCCGTGTCGAACCCACGTCAGTTAGAACACAAAACTCCCCCATTAACCAATGGACCACGTCATTCAATCAACAAATGGTAGAAAACAAATTTATATATATCTTATCTTTGACTAAACGGACTAAACGGAGATTGTGAACGGAAAATTAACTCCGCTAACAGAAACTTAACGATGTGCTTGAAATGGCCAGGTCAACGAAACTTTACTATTTTATCAAAAAGTCAATCTAAACTTTGTGATTAAAACGACATCTCAAAAGTTCATACTTTTTTTGTCCCAAATTTGAAAGTTGGGGATTTTTATGGCATTTTTCCCGTTATCTAAATAGTATTCTTCTTCACTTTCCCGAATTTTCTTATTTTTGGTGCTAAAAGGGTTTATTGTAGAACAATTTTAAAGTACCGAGATATGAATGTCTTACCGAAGTTGCAAGACACAATAATTTAAGTTTAACTATGAATTTATTCGCTTAATAGTCTTTTGTCTTTTTGGAGGTGAAAAATAAGAACACAAAGAATCAGAACCTGTAAACATCAGAGAAAACTCTACCAATGTTACACATTCTTTTAAACCGCATATTGCGTAGTGTAACATCAGACGGCACATTATTACGTCCTGCAAGTTCAGCTTCACACGTAGTTATACTACTAAAGGCTCTCATAGCCGCCTGAGATGTTAACTCGTACTCATTCGAGCTAGCAAACCGTATAGCGTCCTCGATCGATTTAATGGCTAACTCATAATATGTAACGCACCACCCAGACGGTATCTTGAGCGTCGGATCGGTCGTGGTTTTTACTAAGTCTTTCATCATCGCTATGTTCTTATAACCAAACAATTGCGTCTTTTTGATGACCAATTCGAGAAGACCCTTGAATTTGACGGTGAACGTTATTGGATCATTGGTAAGCCAAATGATGCAGAAGTGCTTGGAAATTGTCGGCTGTGAGCAGATTCGGTCGAGTGATTCTTTTGTGACTATGTTAGTTGTGTCACTCAGAGACAAAGATGAAGACAAAGGAGTGATTAATAAAAGAAGGAGAAGAGGAAGAATGGAGACGCGAAGAAAATCCATTGTCTTGGATTTGGAGAATAAGTATGTGTATGCCTTAGATGTGGGAAGTGCTATTGCTTACTAATATACATATATAGTTTTTTTTGTTAAAAAGTACATACTCCCTCTGTATCATAAAGGATGATGTTTTAGTATTTTTTCTTGTATCACAAAAATGATTTCCTGTATGTTTTTATCAATTAATGTTAAGAAATTGTAAATATCAAGAATCATTAAATGAGAATTTAAAAGTTTGATGAAAAACTATTGGTTAATAATTATAAGATATGTTATTATAAATAAATAATACAGTTATTGCTAAACATTAAATCTTTTTCTTAATTCAAGTAAAAATCCTAAAACATCATCCTTTATGATACAGAGAGGGTATATAATTTTCTTGGATAACAAAAGTGACAAGTGTAACTCCCATTTGGCATGCTTAATCTTGGTGTTTGTGTGTTTAATGGAATGTGATCACCCAAATCTGTTTACCCTAATCAATATTGTTGACTAAAAATAATGTGTGAATTAACTATTTAGGGGGGGACAATTACAAAATTAACATCTGTCAAAAAAAATTACAATATTAATTTGAGGAGAATATATTTTTCCTAAAAATAATCCACTTTTATTGGATGTGGAATTCATAAATATCATCCTTTAAAATCTATGAATTCTTCTTCCGCTAAATCAAAATGGTATTCAATCCACCATTATTCCATTGATAATGAACCTGTCAAAAAAGGACAATTCTTGGGTTCACTCCTAAGGTGAACCCTTTTGTTCACTTCTCTTTATTTTAGCCGATGAGAATTTGACATGTCATAATATATTTAAGAACCTATTTATTCACATCCTTATAAAATAAGGAAACAAAATCTGTATACATTATTATAAAATTAAAAACTTAAACCGCTTATTTATAAACCCAAACCGATATATAATTTCATTCTAATTGTAAAATCTAAACCCTAACCATCTCATTTGTAAACCCTAACCGACATATAATTTCATTCTAATTATAAAATCTAAACCCCAACCATCTCATTTGTAAACCCAAACCGACATATAATTTCGTTCTAATTGTAAAATCTAAACTTTAACCATCTCATTTGTAAACCCAAACTGACATATAATTTCGTTTTAATTGTAAAATCTAAACCCTAACCACTTCATTTGTAAACCCAAACCGACATATAATTTCGTTTTAATTGTAAAATCTAAACCTTAATCATCTTATTTGTAAACCCAAACCGATAAATTATTTCATTCTAATTGTAAAATATAAACCAAGCCAATATTTAACTTTCCTTAAAAAAAAATTATACAGAATTTGTTTCCTTAATATGTATTGCTTTTTAATTTAATTCTGATTTATTTTTTTAAACAAGATAATGTGTAGAAGATTCTGATTGGTTGATTAGAAAGAAGTGAACAAGAAGGTTCACCCTAGTAGTGAACCTAAGTATTTTTCTCAAAAAAGTATCTTGGTTATTAGTCATTCATTTCCTTCTTTCAAAAAAATATTTAAAAAATTAAAAACTGAAAATATTTCAAGACCTTGGGTTATTACGTTAGTGTTCATATAGTACGTATGTATGTTTGTATCTTCGTTTGGGTACAAAATTTATTATAGTCACAAATTCATATATACCAGAAGTAACGAGAGATGAAAGTCTTAGCGAAGTTGCATGACACAGTCATTTAACTATGAATTTATTCATTTAATAATTTTTTGCCGTCTACACACAGAATCAGGACCTCAAAACGTCAGAGAGAACTCTAACAATGTTACAGATTCTTTCAAAATCAAAATTGCGTTGTGGAAAATAAATCAGCACATTATGACGTCCTGCAAGGGCAGCATCACACACAGTTATACTTTTAAAGGCTTTAGCAGCGACCAGAGATGTTAACTGGTAGTTCTTAGAGCTAGCAAACCCTATAGCTTCCTCGATCAATTTAATGACTGGGTCATAATATGTTGTGCAAGTCCCATACGGGATCTTGAGCGTCTGATCAGTCGTGAAAGATGCTTCACTTTTAATCAACGCTAGGTTAGTATAGCCCTGAAAACGCGTCTTTTCGAGGACCAAACCGAGAAGACCGTTGAAGTCGAGGGTGAACGTTTTTGGATCAGCGAGCCAAAAGATGCAGAAGGGTCTGTTTATTCCCGGTTTTGAGCAGAGTTGTTTGAGTGATTCATTTGTGACTTTGTCAGTCGGAGAAAAAGATGAAGACAAAGGAGTGACTGACAAAAGAAGGAGAAGAGAAAACTCTACCAATGTGTAACATTCTTTTAAACCGCATATTGCGTAATGGAACATAAGCCGCCACATTTTTACGTCCTTCAAGAATAGCTTCACACGAAGATACACTAAGAAAGGCTCTAGCAGCCACCTGAGATGCTAACTCGTACTCCTTGGAGATAGAAAACTCTATAGCTTCGTCGATCGATTTAGTGGCCAAGTCATAATAATTTAAGCAAGAATTATACAGGATCTTGAGCGTCGGATCAGTCGTGGTTCTTGCTAAGCCTAACATCATTCGTTGGTTCTTATAGCCAAACGATAGCATCTTTTGAAAGACCAAACTGAGAAGACCGTTCACGTCGCTGCGAAACGTTGTTGGATCATCGGTAAGCCAAGTGATGCAGAAGTGCTTGCAAATTGTCGGTGTTGAGCAGAGTTGGTTGAGTAATTGAAATGTGACTCTTTCACTCGGAGACAAAGATGAAGAGAAAGGAGTGATTAATAAAAGAAGGAGAAGAGGAAGAATTGAGACGCAAGGAAAAGCCATTCTCTTGGATTTGGAGAATCCCATTATACTTAGATGTGGGAAGTGCTATTGCTTAACTAATATATAGTTTTTTTGGATGACAAAAGTGAGAAGTGTAACTCCTATGTGTGTGTTTAATGAAATGTGACCGGAATCTGTTTATTCTTCTAGTCAATTGTTGACTCAAATTAATGTGTGAACGAACGTATTTTGAGGGCTAATTAGGATATTAATTTGGATGTGAAATTCTTTATATCCTTAAAAATTTATGACTTCGTGTGATGTATTTTTCTAACGAGTATGAAGGGAGATTAAATTCAAGCCCTTTGTTCACATCATGTTCGAGATGACAAGAACAATGCCACAAATGTTCTGAAAATCACCACTGTTCTTTATAGCTAAAGAAGGGTCAACTTTGAAATTTGCCATGTCTTCTTGACATGTTGTAGGTCCTTCCATAGCTGCTGATACCTTAATGTTCAACCCTGCACCATCCCCTGACGCCAGGCTCTTCTTAGCATCATTGAGACTGCTGATTGCACTCTTATAATGCTGTACGCACGAGGTGTATGCTTTCTTGAAAGTTGGGTTGGTTGCTGTCTTGGCTAGAGATTGGATTCTATTGAAAGCTTCTGATGCACTTGTTTGTGCAGAACCAAAGGTGATTTTTGCAAGTGTTGGAAGATCAGCACCTGATGTCTTCGGGTTGGATTTCATGTAGCTCGAACAGAAGGATTGGTTTTTAGCTTTACCGCAAATTGCTTTTATGTCTGCTACTTGTGCGTTCAAGGAACCAATCATTACGAAAAACATCAGAAAAGACACAAAAACTCTGTTCATCAGGCATGTTGCCATCTTTGCTTCTTTCTTTCTTATGCACGTTGGTAGATGGCCTTGCTACTTCTAACGATACATATTTGTAGTCGCTTGCGATTGATTGTTTCCACTAGAACTAAATATAGAAACTCGTGGAAATAATGGGTTTCTGATTCTTAGTTAGACCACAAGTCCTAATCTAAGAGAGAGAAAAACTTTGCTATTCTTAGCATTAGTGCAGCGAGATAGTTATCTGACAATTTTAAAGGTTCTATATATGGATATCTTACCGAAGATGCAAGACACAATAGTTTAACTATGAAATTATTCATTTCCGTCTTGCAGGTGACAGATACACAAAGAATCAGGACCTCAAAACGTCAGAGAAAACTCTACCAATGTTACACATTCTTTTAATCCGCATATTGCGTATGGGAACATCATACGTCACATTTTTACGTCCTGCAAGAATAGCTTCACACGTAGTTATACTAAGAAAGGCTTTCGCAGCCTCCTGAGATGATAACGAGTACTTCTTAGAGATAGCAAAATCTAAAGCGTCCTCCATCGATTTAATGGCTAAGTCATAATATTTTAAGCAAGACCCATACGGGATCTTGAGTGTCGGATCAGTTGTGGTTCTTGCTAAGCCTGACATCATTCGTTGGTTCTTATAGCCAAACAATAGCGTCTTTTGGATGACATAAGTAAGAAGACCGTTCACGTCGCTGCTGTACGCCATTGGATCATCGGTAAGCCAAGTGATGCAGAAGTACTTGTAAATTGTCGGTTGCGAGCAGAGTTGGGAGAGTAATTCTTTTGTGACTGTCTCACTCGGAGAAAAAGATGAAGTCAAAGGAGTGATTAATAAAAGAAGGAGAAGAGGAAGAATTGAGACGCAAGGAAAAGCCATTCTCTTGGATTTGGAGAATCCCAATATACTTAGATGTGGGAAGTGCTATTGCTTAATTACTAATATATAGTTTTTTTTTGGATGACAAAAGTGAGAAGTGTAACTCCTATACATTTGTGTGTTTAATGAAATGTTTCCGGAATTTTTTTATTCTAGTCTATTATTGACCCAAATTAATGTGTGAGAACGAACGTATTTTGAAAGCTAATTAGGAAATTAATTTGGGTAAATATTAATCTTTCCTTCAAAAAATCCACCCTTACTGGATGTAAAATTCTTTAATATCCTTAAAAATATATGAAATTCTTCTTTAATATTCTTTAATTGAAAATGGTATTCAATCAGCCATTATTCAATTGATAGTGAAACAGTTAAAAAAAAAAAAATCTTGTTGAATAAAAATATAATCATTTTCAGTTATAAAATCCTTTGGGTTTGCCTGCACTGTTCTCATCTTTTCCTATGTTGTTGACTTGATGTGTAAAACGCGATCATGAGTTTGATTTTCAGATATTTTTCTCTTCTTTGTAATTAGTCTAATACTAGTTGTTGTCTCTTAATTTCTTCTATCAAAAAGAGGTGAGGCCTATCACCTATGCAAAAACAAGATGCTAAGAAACCAGGTTCTTATTAATATTCTGTGTAGATATCAGTGTCAAAACTTTGTTTTTTTTAGTTGTAATCGGCTGACGAGTATGAAGGGAGATTGAATTCAAGCCCTTTCTCACATCATGTTCGAGATGACAAGAACAATATAATGCCACAAATGTTCTGAAAATCACCACTGTTCTTTATAGCTGAGAAGGGTCAACTTTGAAATTTGCCATGTCTTCTTGACATGTTGCTGATACCTTAATGTTCAACCCTGCACCATCCCCTGACGCCAGGCTCTTCTTAGCATCACTGAGACTGCTGATTGCACTCTTATAATGCTGTACGCACGAGGTGTATGCTTTCTTGAAAGTTGGGTTGGTTGCTGTCTTGGCTAGAGATTGAATTCTACTGAAAGCTTCTGATGCACTTGTTTGTGCAGAACCAAATGTGATCTTTGCAAGTGTTGGAAGATCAGCACCCGGTGTCTTCGGGTTGGATTTCATGTAGCTCGAAGCTTTACCGCAGATTGCTTTTATGCACTTGTGCGTTCAAGGAACCAATTCATTACGAAAAACATCAGAAAAGACACAAAAACTCTGTTCATCAGGTATGCTGCCATCTTTGCTTCTTTCTTTCTTATGCACGTTGGTACGTCTGATGATACATATTTTATATGGTTAAGTTATTTCTTCCCTTGCTACGTCTGATGATAGATATTTTTAGATGCTTGAGATTGATTGTTTCCACTATAACTAGTAATAAAATCTGAGAAAAACTTTGCTATTCTTAACATTAGTACAGCGAGATAGTTATCTGATTAGTATTCTTTTTACTTTATTTACCCGAGTTCTCTTATTTTTGGTGCTAAAAAGGTTTATTATATAGGACAATTTTAAAGTTTCTATGGATATGATAGTCACAAATTCACACCAGAAGTAACGAGATATGAAAGTCGTAGCGAAGTTGCAAGAAAAAGTAATTTAACTATGAATTTATTCATTTAATAGTTTTTCGCCGTCTTGGAGTTGAAAGATACACAAAGACTCAGGACCTCAAAACGTCAGAGAAAACTCTACCAATGTTACACATTCTGTTATACACTGTATTGCGTTCTGGAACATAAGACGGCACATTTTTATGTCCTGTAAGAACAGCTTCACACACAGCTACAATAACAAAGGCTTTCGCAGCCGACTGAGATGATGAAAAATAGTTCTTAGAGCTAACAAACCCTATAGCGTCCGCGTTGAATTTAACGGCTGACTCATAATATTTTATACAAGACCCATACGAGATCTTGAGCTTCGAATCAGTCGTGGTTCTTGCTAAACCTTTCATCATCATTAGGTTATTATAGCCCATATAATACGATCTTCGCACGACCAAATCGAGAAGACCGTTCAAGTCGAGGCTCAACGTTTTTGGATCAGTGGTTAGCCAAAAGAAGCAGAAGTTGGTTTCTATTGTCGGTTGTGAGCAGAGTTCGTTAAGTAATTCTTTTGTGACTTTGTCACTCGGAGAAAAAGATGAAGACAAAGGAGTGACTGATAAAAGAAGGAGAAGAGGGAGAACTGAAAGTACGTTTCTTTTGATTCCAGGAGAAGGCATTGTCTTGGATGTGGATATATGTTGGAAGTGCATATTGCTTAGCTTTTTTGGATGGCAAATGTGGTAAAACTGTAGCTCCTATATATATTGCAAGCTTTACCTTTGGTGTGTAAGGCTAATGAATTGTGAACCAAATATGTTTATTCTAGTCAATTGTTACCTCAAATTAATTTTGGAAGACATTAATAATCTTTCCTTAGAAAATCCACCCTTATTGGATATGAAATCTAAAATATCTTTATAAATCTATGAAATTCTTCTTCAACTAAATTCAAAATGGTATTCAATCTACCATTTTTCAATTGATAATAATGAACCAGTCAAAAAAAATCTAGGTTGTTAGTTCATTTCCATCTTTGAAACAAACAAACAAAAATTCTCGTGGAATTAAAAAAAAAAAAATGTTGTTTAAACCATGAACTTAAGAGCATCTCCAACAATCCCTCATTTTAACATTTCACAAAAAAAAAAAAGAGCATCTCCAACAATCCCTCAAACCTTCAAATTTTAAAGGATTTTAAATTCTAAAAATATCTTAAACCCTCAAATTCTAAGGGGTTATATAGTGAACCCTCAATTTTGAGGATGCACTATTGAAACACTCAAAATCTTTCACATATTTCATTTTAGTCCTTATAATTTATATAGCTTACAAATCATTCTATTAAATTCAATTGTTTGAAAGATATTTATATAAATTTAAGTACACTAAATTAAAATTGAAACTATTGATTTTTTTTGGGTCAAAAGATATCATATTAAGATTAATCAATGTTTGGATGATACAATGTTGGAATTAGCCAAGGAGGTTTATTCACAGAACTAGAATAAAAGTCAAATTGAGTACAACCAAATATGCTAAAACATGTGCTGATTGATTACAGAAGCGTTGTACGCAATCAAAACTTGTATCCTTGAACTTTGTTGCCCAAAATGCTATATCTATGCAAATGTTCCAAATAGCTACATTAGTCGATCGCCCGTTAATGTTGTTAATTAGAATTGCACAATCTCCCTAAAAAATGACCGAAGTAAAACCTCTTATCCAAACTTGTTGTATCGCTCCAAGTAATGCCTTTGTTTCCGCCTTAAGTGGTGATCTTGCTGATCCTAATTTGCTTGCTCCCAATGCAAAAATTTTACATGTATGATCTCATATGATCCATCCCCCTGTTACCAGTTGATCATTCTCCTTATAGCTTGCATCAAAATTACAATTCACAAATGGAGATCGTGGAGGATTCCATTGAGTTGTGTCTAATGTAGGACCATTGAAATTATTGATATATGAAAGATATACCATTTAAAAATAATTTTTTTTACAACAATAACATTAATCATAATTTTTTTAAGACACACTAATTAATCATATATGTGAGTATTATGGAAAAAATTACATTGAGTAATTTTATCCTCTCTCCCATGAAGGTGCTTGGACCCACCTTCAATCCCATTGATACCGAGCAAGTGACCGATATTTGTATTTTATGTTTTTTTTAAAAAAAATTATATATTAATTTGTTTTATCATATAAGGTTTTGTATTTATTAATTTTGTTTGATATATATTTTCTTTAATTGTATGTTTAATAATATATATGAAATTTTTATCATTATAACTAATTATTAGGAATATTGTGGACTATGATGTAATAGAAAAACTTTTAAAAATTAATTTGAGGGTGTATTATTGGAGTAAGTGATCCTCGAACCTTTATTTTAAAGGTGTACTAGGTGTTAGCCCATGCTAACGTGAGTTCTTACAGTTCTTACATAATCGTTATTCTATTTTGAAAAAATAATATAAATTAACATGTTATTATTATTTTGTTTTTTTGGTGTATATCAAAATTTAAAGACTATGTAGTATGAATTTAAATAAAGTAAAGAAATTAAAATTTTTTTTGATGATAATATATTTATTGCAATTAAGTAATATTGTATCTTACATGCCATATGCCATATATTTTTGTAGTTGTAGTCATATTTCAAATCATTGTGATATATATTTCATAAAACTTATTTTGTGGTGTTAGTTATGCATATTTTTTATTTATTTATGGTGATATCTTAAAGAGATTTAAAATGTTTCAATTAAGAAAAAATCAAAATAAGAAATAGTAGGTTTGCAGTGTCTCATACATATATAAGTATATAACTAAGTGAGTCTAGCAATAGATTATTAGACTAATACATTTTAGATAAAAAGAAAATAAAAAATAGTAACTACTTTATTAGGTTATTCATCTTAAAGTCTTTAATTGTCTATGGACTTTGATTTATATAAAATAATAATATTTCATATAGAAAAAAATAATTAAGTTAAGATAGCATTGGTTAAATCAAGAAAACAAAAATGATATTGTAGAATTTATAAAATTATGTGAGATTTATAATATAAGGTCATGAGGGTTATAGTGAGATATGTGTCTTTTTTTTTAATAGATAATACAAAAATCAATGTATCAAAGGTAACTATTTGAGAGTTACAAAAGTGCAATTAAGTGTATATTAATACATTTTTAACATGTTCTATTATATTAAATTAAATTTATTAAGAATACTACTATGATCTTATTATGGGAATTGCAAAATTTAAAAGTGAGTGTTGGTGGGTCCATAATTTGATTCAAAAGTTTAATATTTTACACATTAATCGTTTAAAAGGAATATGAACATCTATTCTTAAATAAACTTGATTTTTTTGTTAAAACCAACATATGTGAATCTAAATTGAACTATGGAAATTTAAAAAATAAATATGAATAGATTAGAAATGCAAGAAATATTTTATTTTTATATAAATAAAATAAAAATTGAAAACAATGTTATATATAATACTTTCTAAATTGAAATATAGAATCAAACTCTTACAATACATATGAGATATAACAACATTTGATATTGGTGGGAGAGGAGGAGAGAATGATTACTTATAAGATGATAATCCAAATTAGATAATGGAGATGAATTTTTAAAAATAAGAACAATGTAAAATATATATCGTGTAATCTCTAAAATTAAAATTTAGCATTAAAATTTTACAATGATATTTCATTTAGTTTTTTGTAACCCATACAACAAAAATAAGATATCGAAAAGAAAAAAAAATGATTTGAGATATTGAGAATGAGAGAATGTGAAAGTGATAAAGTAAAAGAATATCAATATGAAGGAATGAGAGAACGTTTATTTATATGATAATAATTGATGTAAGTTACATTTGAAATTATGATAATTACAATTATAATTTATTGTGTTTGAATAAAATTAAGTGGTGGAATATGATTAATGCAAAATTTATTTTATTTTCAGTTATAATCAAATACATAAATTGATTTTAATGTGTGATTTAAATGTATTGTGTGAATTAGGTCTTAAATATCGTTTAAAGCAATTAAACAATTAGAAAGCAAAAAAAAAATAGAAAACATTAAAATCAATCAACAAGGAGAGATCGAAACGTTACTTTTATATATATGAATCCCCTTAAAATGAAGGGAATTGTTAAAGATACTCAATTACTAAATGTTGTTGACAAAGCCAAATAGACATGTTGTAAAATTTGCTAACGAAGTAACTAACCACATTTTGTGTTTTAAAATGATAGTCAACATTACTTAACATTTTAAATGAATTTCGGGAAAGTTGATAGTTTTAATGACGTTAATTTAAAAGTTTATAGTTTAAACAACATTTTTCCCAACAACAAAACGAAATCAACTTATCCATAACTGATTGGTTAACGACGAAGTAAACGAGTGTTAGATGCATTGTTATCAGATTTTATGACATGTCCATTTTTGTTTCGTGGATAATATTGATGTTTTAAAAGGATAGATAGTCAACATAACTTTGCTATTCTTAGCATCGGGATAGTTATCTAATCAGTATTCTTCTTTACTTTCCCGAGTTCTCTTATTTTTGGTGCTAAAAGGGTTTATTGTAGGACAATTTTAAAGGTTCTATGGATATGGCTAGTCATAAAATTCACACTAGAAGTACCGAGATATGAAACTTTTACCGAAGTTGAAAGACACAATAATTTAACTATGAATTTATTCGCTTAATAATTTGTTGCCGTCAAAATGTCAGAGAAAACTCTAACAATGTTACACATTCTTTTTAATTGGATATTGCGTAATTGAACATCAGACGGCACAGTATTACGTCCTGCAAGGTCAGCTTCACACGTATTTATACTACTAAAGGCTTTCCCAGCCGCCTCAGATGTTAACTCGTACTTCTTCAAGGTAGCAAACTTTATAGCTTCCTCCATCGATTTAATGGCTAACTCATAATATGTTACGCACGACCCATACGGTATCTTGAGCGTCGGATCAGTCGTGGTTCTTACTAAGCCTTTCATCATCGCTAGGTTCTTATTGCCAAAAGATTGCGTCTTTTGGATGACCAAACCGAGAAGACCGTAAAAGTTGAGGGTGAATGTTGTTGGATCATTGGTAAGCCAAATGATGCAGAAGTGGTTAAAAATTGTTGGTTGTGAGCAGAGTTGGTAGAGTGAGTCTTTTGTGATTGTGTCACTAAGATTGAAAGATGAAGACAAAGGAGTGATCAATAAAAGAAGGAGAAGAAGAAGAATTGAGACGCGAGAAAAAGCCATTATCTTGGATTTGGAGAATAATTATGCGTATGCGCTTAGATGTGGGAAGTGCTATTAATTATATAGTTTTCTTGGATATCAAAAGTGACAAGTGTAACTCACATTTGGCATGCTTAATCTTGGTGTTTGTGTGTTTAATGGAATGTGATCACCCAAATCTATTTATCCCTAATCAATATTGTTGACTAGAAATAAAGTGTGAATTACGTATTTAGGGGGATAATTAAAAAAATTAACAGCTGTCAAAAAAAAATAAAAAATTAATTTGAGGAGAATATATCTTTCCTAAAAATAATCCACCTTTATTGGAGGTGGAATTCATAAATATCATCCTTTAAAATCTATGAATTCTTCTTCGGCTAAATCAAAAATGGTATTCAATCCACCATTATTCAATTGATAATAAACCTGTCGAAAAAATATCTTGGTTATTAATCATTTCCTTCTTTGAAAAAAATATTTTAAGAAAATAAAAAACTGAAAGATTTTAAGACCATTCTTCTTACGTTTGTGTTCATATAGTAAGTGTATGTATGTTTGTATATATCTTCGTTTGGGTACAAGATTTATTATAGTCACATATTCATTAAAAAATCACAAAGAATCAGAACCTGTAAACATCAGAGAGAACTCTACCAATGTTACACATTCTTTTAAACCGCATATTGCGTAATGTAACATCAGACGGCACAGTATTACGTCCTGCAAGATCAGCTTCACACGTAGTTATACTAATAAAGGCTTTCGCAGCCGCCTGAGATGTTAACTCGTGCTCATTCGAGCTAGCAAACCGTATAGCGTCCTCGATCGATTTAATGGCTGAATCATAATATGTTACGCACGACCCATACGCTATCTTGAGCGTCGGATCAGTCGTGGTTCTTACTAAGCCTTTCATCATCGCTATGTTCTTATAGCCAAACAATTGCGTCTTTTGGATGACCAATTCGAGAAGACCCTTCAAGTTGACGGTGAATGTTATTGGATCATTGGTAAGCCAAATGATGCAGAACTGGCTGTAAATTGTCGGTTGGGAGCAGATTCGGTCGAGTGATTCTTTTGTGACTATGTCATATATGTCACTCAGAGACAAAGATGAAGACAAAGGAGTGATTAATAAAAGAAGGAGAAGAGGAAGAATTGAGACGCGAGGGAAAGCCATTGTCTTGGATTTGGAGAATATGCATATGCGCTTTAGATGTGGGAAATGCTATTGCTTACTAATATACATATATAGTTTTTTTTTTTTTTTTTAATATTTATTATATACTCCCTCTGTATAATAAAGGATGATGTTTTAAGATTTTCACATATATTAAGAAAAACATTTAATGTTTAGATATAAATGCATTATTTATTTATAATAACATTTCTTATAATTATTAACCAATAGTAGTTCACCAAACTTTAATATTTTAATTTAATGGTTTTTAAAATTTACAATTTTTTATCATTAATTGATAAAAATCAATCTGTGATACAAGAAAAAATCCTAAAAAATTATCTATTATAATACAGAGGCATATATAGTTTTCTTGGATAACAAAAGTGACAAGTGTAACTCCCATTTGGCATGCTTAATCTTGGTGTTTATGTGTTTAATGGAATGTGATCACCCAAATATGTTTATCCTAATCAATATTGTCGACACAAAATAATGTGTGAATTAACATATATAGGGGGATAATTACAAAATTAACAGCTGTCAAAAAAAGTTACAAAATTAATTTGAGGAGAATATATCTATCCTAAAAATAATCCACCCTAATTGGATGTGGAATTCATAAATATCATCCTTTAAAATCTATGAATTCTTCTTCAGCTAAATCAAAAATGGTATTCACTCCACCATTATTCAATTGATAATGAACCTGTCAAAAAAATATCTTGGTTATTAATCATTTCAATCTTTGAAAAAAACTATAATAAAAAATGGTATTTAGGGGGATAACTCTTCTTCATCTAAATCAAAAATGGTATTCAATCCACCATTATTCAATTGACAATGAACCAGTCAAAAAAATATCTTGGTTATTAATCATTTCCTTCTTCGAAAAAAAATATTAAAAAAATAAAAACTGAAAAGATTTCAAGACCTTGGGTTATTAAGAGCATCAACATTGGTAAATTCTAGGTGGGTATCTCAAAATATATTTTTTTAATCACTTTTATATAAAATTATTATTTATTTAAAGAACAAATCAGAAAAATAAAATTTAACATATTAGAATTTGTCATGTGTCCAGAACAGTTTTTCAATGTTTCTCAACTGAGAAACTTGGAAAAACGTTTCTTACTTTCACTCCTACTTTTTTGTTACTTTATATTTTTTAATTAGTGAGAATCTGGGTGAGAAACCCCCAATGCATGTGACCTTGTGCACATAACAGTACGTATTTATGGTTGTATATTCGTTTGGGTACAAGATTTATTATAGTCACAAATTCATATCTATATAAGAGCTGAAAGTCTCAGCGAGTTGCAAGACACAGTACTTTAACTATGAATTTATCCATTTACTAATTTTTTGAGGTGAAAGATACACACAGAATCAGGACCTCAAAACGTCAGAGAGAACACTAACAATGTTACACATTCTTTCAAAATCTAAATTGCGTTGTGGAACATAAATCGGCACATTGTGACGTCCTGCAAGGGCAGCATCACACACAGTTATACTTTTAAAGGCTTTCGCAGCGACCAGAGATGTTAACTGGTAGTTCTTAGAGCTAGCAAACCCTATAGCTTCTTCGATCAATTTAATGGCTGGCTCATAATATGTTGTGCAAGTCCCATACGGGATCTTGAGCGTCGGATCAGACGTGGAAGATGCTTCGCTTGTAATCAACACTAGGTTAGTATAGCCCTGAGAACGCGTCTTTTCGATGACCAAACCGAGAAGACCGTTGAAGTCGAGGGTGAACGTTTTTGGATCAGCGAGCCAAAAGATGCAGAAGGGTCTGTTTATCCCCGGTTTTGAGCAGAGTTGGTTGAGTGATTCATTTGTGACTTTGTCAGTAGGAGACAAAGATGAAGACAAAGGAGTGACTGATAAAAGAAGGAGAAGAGGAAGAACTGAAAGTAAGTTTCTTTTGACGCAAGGAAAAACCATTGTCTTGGATGTGGAGAATAATTATGAGTAGACTTAGATACGTAGGTTGGAAATGCATATTGCTTACTCATATACATATTTTTTTGGATGGCAAATGTGGTAAAACTGTAACTCCTATTTGCTATATCTTTGGTGTCTAAGGCTACTGAATTGTGACCCAAATTTGTTTATTCTAGTCATTTGTTGACTCAAATTAAATTGGCAAGACATTAATTATCTTTCCTTTGAAAATCTACCCGTATTGGATATGAATTCTTATATATATCTTTATAACCAGTCAAAAAAATATCTAGGCTGTAAGATCATTTCCATCTTTGAAACAAACAAACAAAAAATCTGATAGGATTTCATACTAGTATTCAACTATCTGTTTTTTGAAACCTATTATGACAGTGGTAAAATATCTTGAGAGAATAAAAATCGTTAACGTCTTCGACTAATCTGGGTGGAGAATAACTGAACCAAGTTATTAAGTGGAAGCAAATGGAAATCAGAATATCGAACAAAATCAAATTTGTGAACAAAACAAATCATATCGAACTCGGTTTACTCCTTTACCAAAATCAGCCAACAAAACCAAGCCAAGACCACCGAACAAACCGGATTAATCACATTTGGTTCATTGAGCATTTCAAATTATTACTATAGTCGGGCCTAACCCGGAAATGAAAATCTGAAGAAGATTAACGAATAAAAAAGAGTGGTAAAAGTATCTTCTTTCAGCTCAATCTCATACCCACCAGAAATTAAAAATCGAATGTTTAAACCGATATTAGAAAACTAATCTCGATTTGGCTTGTCGTAGGCGGCTTTACTCCCTTCTCCTACAATCCACATCTCCTAAGATGGTCATCAACACACAAGAAAATATCAAAACCCAAACAAAAAAAAAAAAACAGGTAAATGAAAAACCGTGAACAGAACCAACTGTAAATTGTGATGTACCTGTGTGTATCTACATGTGAATGGGCTTGTCATAGGTAGCCATGGCAGCTTCCTTGATAGCCTCACTCATGGTGGGATGAGCGTGACAGACTCGAGCAATGTCTTCACTTGATGCATCATAGTTGATCGCTAGAACCGCCTCATGGATCAATTCTCCTGCGTTTGGCGACATAATGTGAACTCCCAAGATCTTGTCTGTCTCTTTATCAGCCAAAATCTTGACCATTCCCTCTACTGTGTCTATGGCCTTGGCTCTGCTATTCGCCATGAAAGGGAATTTCCCAACATTGTAGCTTACACCCTCTTTCTTCAGCTGCTCCTCGGTTTTACCCACCGAGGCAACTTCAGGGTGAGTGTAAACAACCCCGGGGACTTTGTCGTAATCCACATGGCCGTGTTTGCCTGCTATAAACTCAACACAAGCAACACCGTCTTCTTCGGCTTTGTGAGCAAGCATTGGTCCTGGAATTACATCTCCAATTGCATAAACGCCTGAAACATTTGTCGAGAATCTCTCATTCACTAGAATTCTCCCGCCTTTGTCTGTCTCAACTCCGATTTTCTCCAGATCAAGTCCAGATGTGAACGGAGTTCTACCAGCTGATACGAGGACTATATCAGCTTCAAGAGTGGTCTGCTCTCCACCTTCAGCAGGTTCCACCATGAGTTTCACACCATCTCCAGACGAATCTACGCCAACGACTTTAGTCTTGAGCATGAATTTCATACTTTGCTTCTCTAGTGAACGTTGAAACTGCTTGCGGATTTCACCATCCATTGCTGGTACAATATCCCCTGCAAATTCGACAACCGTGACCTCTGATCCGAGCCGCCCCCATACAGAGCCCATCTCAAGCCCAATATAGCCAGCGCCAATGACAATGAGTTTCTTTGGGATTTCTGTCAGACACAGTGCCCCGGTTGATGATACAATCTTCTTTTCATCGATGGTGATCCCAGGCAAAGATTTGACATCCGAGCCAGTAGCAACAATGATATGTTTGCCTTTCACAACTGTGTTTTCTCCATCGGTAGTGTCAACAGAGACTTCGTTCGGTGACAGAAACTTACCATAGCCCTTCACATAGTTGACCTTGTTCTTCTTAAACAGACTTTCAACTCCACGGGTGAGATTCTTGACGGCTGTGTCTTTCTGAGCCAACATAGCAGGAAGATCTACCTCAACTGAAGAGACCTTAACACCATGTTTAGCAAAAACGTGCTTTGCTTCGTGGTACATATGAGAAGAGTGAAGAAGAGCCTAGTACAAAAGAAAAAAAAGTGAATGCTATGTTAGATAACGTCATATAGATTCATCCAACCTTAAAACAAAGTGAACAAGAGCCTAATCAATCAGAAAACAAAAGATTAACATCTATCACAGTTTTGATCTACGAACCAAGAGAGGATCATGATCCAGCATATGCAACGAGAACAAAATCAAGTGAAGAGATACAACAAATAGTTCAACCACAAACAGGATAAAACGACCTCAAATAGATCTGAGTAATGAATAAGTATCATCACAGAATCAGTTCTTAAACCTCGAAACTCAATCTAATCCTCAGATCGAATCTCAAATGATGATCAACAACAAAAAATATACAAGATACGATCGGAGAAAAATCTAACAAATCGAAGTAAACGGAAAAGGGAGTTTCAGAATCACCTTAGAAGGAATACAACCGACGTTAAGACAAGTACCACCAAGAGCGCCGCGCTTTTCGATACAGGTAGTCTTGAGACCGAGCTGTGCGGCCTTAATCGCGGCCACGTAACCTCCAGGACCGCCGCCGATGATGACAACGTCGTTCTCATCGGATCCCGACGAAGCGAAGCCGCGAGTGAGGGAGAGAGAGAATCTGAGAGCATCAGTGGGAGAATTAGAGATGTTTCTGGTGAGAAAGTACGCTTTTCTCCTAGCTAAGCTCGCCATCGCCATCGTTGTTGTTGTTTTTGTTTTGTTCTTCTTCCTTCGAAGTTTCTTTAGAGAGAGAGAGAGAGACGAGACTTTAGTTCTTTGAAGAGTCGAATAAAGACGGAATATTAAAAAATTAAAAGGACATTTTCTCAATTTTCCCATGTTTTATTTATACTTTTTAATTTTCGTTAATCATATAATTAAGAGGCATCCAGAAGCAATTACATACCCCAATAATTCAAATGGAGTGCTTAAATTATTATACACATAAGAGAAAACTGATATGACCAACTACTACATAAGATTAAGATACAATTATTGGAGATATATTTCAACAAATATACAAAAGTGAGGATACATTTTAATGATATGGGAATATGAAGATCTGGAGATGGAGGTTAAGAGAAGGTTTAGCTAATGTCGGAGAGTTCTTAAGCTCAAAGACATGGGGAAGAATCAGTTGATTAACTTTATAACTTGAAAGACTTCAATCTTAATTAGTTTTTGTACATAAGTGCTCAAAATAATCCTACAGGAGAAATAGCCATACAAACAGATCAAAAATGGCTACTACAACACTTGCGAACATTTTTAAACAACATCAAGAAGTCTTTCATCTTCTCTTTTTGTCTCCTTTTATTTTCATCCAATATCAGAGATGTAATGTCATCAAATAATCTTTAGCCTTGGGAGGGTTGGTTATCTCCAAAAACCCATCTCTGTTGCTATATAATATATACATTGTTGTCCCCTCCTCAAGACTGCTCAAAAACCTTCATGAGTTAGCCTTCTAGCATTGTCTGTAACCGGGATCGGGCTTCATCTGAAACACAGAACCGTATTCTTCTTTTCTGTGGAGCTGGTGATGATGTTAAGCAGATGACCACCACTGTAACGTTATCTGATGAGTCAAGCCTCAACGCTTCCCTTCCAAGTTCCATAGCGCATCTTCTCGGGTCACCGTGTCTCCTGAGTCCTTGCCTGACGAAAGTAACAGCATACTGGCTTGTCATCACATCCCAAACACCGTCACATCCCATAACCAAGAATTCGTCTTCCTCTGTTAGAATCATCTGTTGAATGTCCGGGTCTGAGATCAGAGGTGAGAAAGATCCACCGAGAGGTGAAAACCTCTTTACTGACCAGTCTCCAAGAGCTCTTGTAACAGCAAGGTCACCGTATAGATACTCGCCTTTAAAGTACCCTCCTAAACCCTCTACCCTTCTCCGTTCTGGCTCAAATGTAGATTTATGATCAAATGACATATCAACCGCTTTTCCTTTTCTGCATAGCACTGCACGGCAATCACCAGCGTTAGCTACCATTAAATGCCTTCCAATTACAAGAGCGGTCAAGGCGGTTGTTCCACACGAACTACTAACTATTCTTTCATCTTCCATGGCCAGATCAGCAAGCCTATAAGCTTTCCGATGAGACTTCTCCAATTCTTTCAAGAAAAAAGAGTCCAGAACCGAAGGAGATTCTCGAAAGACAGCATCTTCAAAGAACAAACTCATTGCATTCTCTTTAATATACTGTGATGCCTCAGATCCACCATGACCATCAAACACACCATAGAAAGCTATAGGCACAGGAAATCTATAAAAGGAAGATCCAAGATAAACTGAAAGGTCGTCTATACATATGTGTTCATCTTCCATGTAGTCCCTGCAGTCACCTTTATCCGCATAACTCCCAGAGCTTATACTTGGTATAAACTCAGTAGCAGGCTCTTCAATAATCGTCGCAGCTGCAGAACAACAACTCTTGACCTGTTTGAAACAAAAGGTAACATTATCAAAAATTGTTTAGTGCTTTAGTTGTTCTTCTCCTTCACAACATCAAAAGACTCAACAGAGAATTCACAGAACAGAACAAACATACAAAAAGCTTAAATCTTTACTGAATTCGAATTGGATTAAACAAGTGAGCAAACCTAAAACAAAGTCAAGTCTTTATACATAATTGACCAAGGCGGAATTATCAAAGATTAAGACTTTATCAATCCAGTCTAATCCAATCCTAACTTCGAAATTCATTGAAGAATCTAGAATGGCACAGAGTCCTAAAAAAGTATCAAAATTGAGATAACGAGAAGAGAAAAAGAAACACATACCGATCCTAACAGAGACGTTTCTTCAGAGCCAGGAATCTCAATACAAACGGAATCATGAATTCTGATTTCGGCAATCTGAAAGCTACTACTACTGGGACGAGACTTAACGTCGATAACACTGATCTCAGCAGAAGAATCAGAGACCATGTTTTGACTCAGAAGCATCGATTTTGCTTTTGTAATGAACTGACGGACACACCTGATTATGAGATCTTTCCAAAGACAAAGCTGTGTGTAAAGCAGCCATGTTTGGGTCACTGAAGCTTTGCTTGAACGCATTTTAATTTTTTCTGATAAAATTATAAAAGATAAAAACAAAATTAGGTTTACCTGAATATGTTGTGAATATATATGTGTTTGCTTATATAAATATTATTATCTATTATTTATTATTATCTTTTTTTAACCCAAAAAAAAATATATCTATTTTATACAGTTTTTCTAAAATTATTTATATGATTTTTTTGCCAAGTGTAATAAACTTATCAATTTATAAGTTTCTAGTAACCCAAAATTATCTCTGTGTAAATCCTACTATATTAATTGAGAAGTACAAATATGAAACTAACCTTAAAGTGTGTAAAAAATTATATTTAATTGTCATTAAAAAATTTAATTAAGATTAATTAATTAAATAAACAAATATAATTAATTAAAAACGAAAATTAGAGACATATAAAATAAAATAAATTGTAGAAAAGTAAAAAAAAAATCTATTAGAATCAAAACTAATTTTTCATTAAAATTAAAATAAACAGCTAAGATTTTAAAATCTAATAAAATCTATATAACCACCAATTTTATCAAAAAACTTTTTCAGGTTAATTTTCTTTTTTTATCAAAAATCTAATCAAATAAAATATATAACAGTTTGATTAGATTTTAAAAATTAATAAACTAAAAAAAATAAAAGATATAGATATAGTATCTTATCTATTTTAAAAAGTTATGTTTTTCTTTTAGCCACCGTTCTTTAGGAAAATAAAACTAAGTTGAGATTTAAATATATTCAATGCTTAAAGGTGCTTATTACAGATAAAAAAAGGGAAATCACAGAAAGAAAAACAATGAATGTTGTTTTGAAAGAGGTTTTTCAGAACATTCACTGCTATATTTAGTTGCTCTTTTTACATATTCGTTATATCTTTTTACTTACTTCACAATTATACCAAAAATTGTGTTTAATTGACAAATGTTTAAACCATTTGATTCATTATGCAAATGTTTTATTGACAGGTTTTCAATAAACATTTATAAAATACAAAATTTTGAATATAAGCAAACCGGATTTTAATCACAAACTATTATATGTAACATAATAACAAAATAAATTATTATAAAATTTCATCAAAAAAAAAATTCAGCCCGCGGATTTCTGCGGGTTAATACCTAGTAGCTATATATAGGTGTTTATTTAAATGCATGAAACTCTTGTGTTCACACTGATTTGTCAAACCAAGTTTAAATAAAGTGTTAAATACAAAATTAAGGCAAAGATTAATTAGTACTTAACTTGGCTAATGGTGACTGGTGAGCTACACGTGGAAAACATGAGTGCAAGCTTTCAAACTACTTGACCACCGTATTAGTTTCTTTACCTAATTACACTTACACTTGAACAATGAATACAACATTTTTAGAGAACGTGGCAAAAAAAATATATATATATATATTGTAAAGAGTCAAGAATTTTTCATGTAAAAGGTGGACAAATGATATACATGTAACTAGATTAAAATGTTAACGTCCCTATTTATAGATTGCTAACATGTGTTATTATTTAATACATTGCTTGAAAGAGAAATAGTACATTGTTCTAAAATTATTTAACAAATAAAACCAACCCATATGTTCAATCAAATATTATATAGCCATATAATACTTCTATAATTCTGTTCTATTTACAATTCAGTTAATCTTGAAGTAACGTTCGCAGAAATCTTGTATTAGTAGTTTATTAAGGTTAGGTACACTTGTAGTTTGGTGTTTGGAGAGACAAGATCGAATAAAGCAAAGGAAGACTTAATACTTCACTTAAGCATCTTACCTTTTTAATAGTGACTGTAACTTTTTTAGATCTGTAGATATATTAATTTGATTATCTCAATATTATTGAAAAAATAGTCAAATTTAAATTAACAAAAACAGTAATTGATATTGAGATATTTCATACTAATTAAACAAGATAAATCTTCAAAAAAACAGCGAGATTGAGTTACAAGAAGAAGGCTAAAAAAACAGTTTAAGTTCTTACTCGTGAGTGATAAGAAGGAACTTCTTACCCATTTTGCCATTATCAATCATCAAAGACGTAACCAGTTTTTGCTGCACATCATGGCGTTAGTAATATCGGGTTCCAAGGAGAGAACAAACTGAGGAGGCTCTCTTTTGAACATAACATAAGCATCCCACGATACGGCGCGCGAGATTGGAATGGAAAGAATGTCACGTGCTACTCGGGAGAGGACTGGATACTTTTTGCCTTCTTCTCTCCACCATTCCAGTGTTTTGAAGTCTTTGTTCCACTCCATAACTGGTTCTTTGAGGTAGGAATCAAGCTCTGATTCTTGAAGCTCTCGTGGAGATCCTTCGAACTTGAGATATTCCTGAAACAACACAAAACCCTCATATGCATCAGGCTTCTTCTCTTCTTTGTCCTTTTGTTCTTCTTCTTCTCCTTCTTTATCATCATCTTGTCCTTCCTCTTTTCCTTCATCATCTTCTTCTTCAAAATCATAATCTTGCTCTTGCTCTTGCTCTTCTTCTGCGGAGTCAGTTGCAGCATCCGGGCATATTGGTTTTTGATACATATCCTTAGCTGCATATCGAGCATACAGAACGCTTAAATGGTCCAAAACAGTTTCAGCTTTTGAACCTTCAACATTGACTTCCTTCTTTGAGCAGTAAAACTCGAGATACTTCATCTTGAACCGAGGGTCTAACACAGAAGCACTCGCCAAAACCATGAACATATTGTTCCAGTACCTATCAAACCTCTTCAATAAATACTTAGCACTGCTGATAAAGTAATCATTATCAGCACTCACAAGCTCTTGGTTCAACATTAGCTTCAGCTCAGCAAGTAGGTGGAAAAAGACGTTAGATGTCAAATACTCTCCCTTGAAAAGCTCCTTTGACACTTTATAGATGCAACCAACGAGTTTGCAAAAAGTTTCAATCTTAATCCAATCTTCATCAGATGGTTTGTCATATTCATCATACTCCTCGTCCTTAGAAAATTCATCCTCAGCTTTCATATCAACAGCTCGTTGCAGATTAGGCAAAGTGATGTTCCAATTGGTAGGTGACATTCTTCCCCATCCAACCAACATACGCACATCCTCTAGCAGATACCCGCTTAAGTCACTATAAAGATCATCAACCATTAACCGGAAAAGATCAGCGCAACAATAGAGTAGGGAGAACCGTGGGTTGATCTGATTACTCCCTCTCTCTTCAATCCATTTCCTGAAAGGATCTAAAGTCACTTCATCAAAATCCAAGTCGGTAGGCAACAGAAGAGTAGAGACTTTACTCTCAATCTCGAAACCTTGAACAGCCTCTCTAAAAGGGTAAATATTAACATCTTCAAGGGGTACAGTCCGGTCAGTAGTGTACCCCAAGATCCATTTCTTCAACTTCCAATTGTCATCAATGAAATGAGCAGCCAAACAAACGAAATCATCATGCAAAACAGGGTCTGTCCATTCATCGCTAAGAACAAACCATTCATAAGAGAGAGTTACTTGCCCTTCAAATCCTTTGAGAAATCTCTTAGCCTTCTCCTTACATTCTTCGTGTATCTCAAGAACCTCTTTTTTGACTTCAGTAACATTAGGAGGAAACTCCGGGTTTAAGCAGTTGATGAACTTGGCAAAGGTGGGGCTCTTAATGATATTAGGACTAATCCCATCAGCGATGAACCACTCGGCCATAGCATTGTGAAATGTTTTCTCCTTCTCAGCAAGTGAAGGAAGACTATCACCCGCCATCTCTTCATCGACCACAGAGTCGTCCAACTTTAGTTTCTTCCTCATATCTAAAAACCAAAAGCACAAACACAAACACATGAGCATGGGAATGACAAAAAAAAAACCATATAGAAGCATATGCAAACACAGACCCATAGATTCACAACCTAATAAAGTAAAATCAAAACAGTGAGAGCGGAACAGAACAAAACCCTAGAAATTTTAGGGGTCAAATCCAGGCAAAAAAATTGAGAAGACGCAAATATATATATCTATGAGTCAGAGTGTCAGACAAAACATTACCGAAGACACTGAAATAGAAAGAGGGGAGGAGAAATTAGAACCTGAACAAGAGCCGGAGGAAAGATCACTGTTGTCCATACCAACGCTGGTGCTTTTTGGGGGCGACGAGCGGTACAGAGAGATGATCTAGGGTTTTGCTTTTTAAGAAGAAGTGACGGTTCCGATCTCCAATGCCAAAATATTATTTTAGGATATTTTTACTTATCTCTGATTTACGCGGGAAATAATACTAGAACTATTTATCCTACGTGGCCTTCTGTAATTGGATCTCTTTTCTTCTTTTGGGGTGTTGACTATTCGCTGAGCTTAATCGGACGGTAACTAGTAAATGATGTGGACGGATGATGTTATTTCACACGTACGAACACTTTTTTGTTGGTGGCCCGTTTTAATTTCTCAACCCAATTTTAATTTGGTCTAATTAATCAAAGAAGACTAATTTCTATTTTACATGTAAAAAAGATTCAATAAACAAATCCCAATATCATCATCATGCGTTTTATTATCTCTGTTGATTAAAAAAAAACAGTTTGATCAAAGAAACTTCAAACGAGGATGAAGCCGTGGGATAATTTATATAGCATATAGAAAAGGGAGAATTAACACTTCACTTAAGCATATTAAGTTAACAAAATCATCACTGAAAACTGAAAAGGAACATGTTTACTGAAATAGAAAAGGGAAAATAAAGTACGAAAACGGAAAGACGGAGAGATATTGAGTTTCTTCATAACAGCCACGAAAGCAATTGAAGTTCTTACTAGCTAAGAAAGAAGAAGGATCTTATTACCAAATTTTGCCTCTATTGAAGCAGTCGTAACCATTTTTTGCTACACATCATGGCGTTAGCAACATTGGCTTTCATGGAGACAACAAACTCAGGTGGCTCTCTTCTGTCAGCAGCATAAGCGTCATACGAAGCCGCACGTGAGATTGGTATGGAGAGAATGTCACGAGCTACTCGGGAGAGGATTGGATACTTTTGGCTCTCTTCTTTCCACCATTCTAGTACTTTGAAGTCTTTGTTCCACTCCATAACCGGCTCTTTAAGGTAGGAATCTAGCTCTGATTCTTCAAGCTCTCTTGGAGTTCCTTCGAACTTGAGATATTCTTGAAACAAAACAAAACCCTCGTATGCATCAGGCTTCTTCTCTATCTTCTCCTTCGGTTTTTCTTCTTTGCCTTCTTGTTTCTGTTCTCCTTCTCCTTCATCATCATCATATTCGTCTTCTTCTTCATCTTTTTCAGAGTCAGAGCAGTCAATTGTACCAACCGAGCATATTAGTTTTTGACATATGTCGCAAGCTTCATAGCGAGCAAACAGATTGCTCAAATAGTCCAAAACAGTTTCAGCTTTTGAACCTTCAACATTGACTTCCTTCTTTGAGCAGTAAAACTCGAGATACTTCGTCTTGAACCGAGGGTCTAACACAGAAGCAATTGCCAAAACCAGAAACATACTATTCCAGTACTTATCAAACCTCTCCAGTAACAGCTTAGCTTTGCCAAGGAAGTAATCATTATCAGCATTCGCAAGCTCTTGATTCAACATTAGCTTCAACTCAGCAAGAAGGTGGAAGAAAACGTTAGATGTCGAATACTCTCCCTCGAAAAGAACCTTGGCCACTTTATAGATACAACCAACGAGTTTGCAATCAGTTTCAATCTTAATCCAATCTTCATCAGACGGTTTGTCATAATCATCATAAATCTCGTCCTTAGAGAATGCATCCTCAGCTTTCATATCAACAGCTTTTTGCAGATGAAACAAAGTCACGTTCCAGTTTGTTGACGAACACCTTCCCCATCCAACCAACATACGCACATCCTCTAGCAACGACGAGCTCAACTCACTAAACACATCATCAACCATTAACCGAAAAAGATCAGAGCAACAATAGAGTAACAAAACCCGTGGATTGAACTGATTCTTCCCTCTCTCTTCAACCCATTTCCTAAAAGGATCTAACGTTTCTTCATCAAAACCCTCACTGTTAGGAATCAGAAGAGTAGAGACCTTGTTGTCAATCTCAAAATCCTGAACAGCATTCTTGAAAGGGTAAACATAATAACCATCATCCATAGGTATATTCTGGTCAGTAGTAGTAGTGTACCCCAAGATCCATTTCCTCATCTTCCAGTTATCATCGACGAAATGAGCGGTCAAACAGACGAAATCCTCATGCAAAACAGGGCCTTTAACGTAGTCCCTAGCCCAACCATTCCCAAGAATCATCCATTCATAAGAGAGTGTCAACTGTCCTTCAAAACCTTTGAAAAAACTCTTAGCTTTCTCTTTACATTCCTCGTAGATCTCGAGAATTTCATTTTGGACTTTAGAAACTGTAGGAGGATACTTTGGTTCCATGAAGCTCATAAGACTTGTAAAAGAAGGGGACTTAATGAAATTAGGATTTAACTCACCACTAATGAACCACTTGGCCATTGCGTTATGAGTTTCTTTCTCCTCATCGACCATAGAATCGTTCAATTTTAGTTTCTTCCTCATATCTAAACACACATAAAAGCAGAGAAATCAAAAGTTAAAACCATTATATATCTATAGCACATTGAACAGTACAAACCCTAGGAAATTAGGGTGAAATCCAAATATCTATCGGAGTCCAGACAAAACCTTATTACTGTAGACACTAGAATGATTATAAATAAAAAAAGAAGAAGAAGAAATTAGAACCTGAAGATGAGTCCATGGCAATGTAGCTGCTGTTTCAGTATTTGGGGAAGATGAACGGGGAGAGAGTGATTTTTTAGGTTTTAGATTTAGAGAAGATGTGACGGTTCCGATTTTTAATTACTAAATCTTTTTTCTAAAAGATCTTATTATTCATCAATTTACGCGGGAATGGAAACTGGAGCTATTTATTTTAGTACGTGGCTCTCTGTGATTGGATAATTTCTTTTATTTTCCGAGATTGTTCATCGCGGTGGATCTGATGGTTGAGATTTGAGAATGCACTGAGGTGGACGGATGAGATTATCTTAAATATTGTGTTCGATTTTGGGAATAATGTTAAACGTTTTTTGGCTTTTCAACCCATTTTAATCTAAGATTAAAAATTAAAAAAAAAAATAAAAAAAAAACAGGTTCAGTTTGAAAATTTAAGAATTGTTTTTTTGCTTCAGTGATCGGTCTAATAAATAAAGACTAATTTTTAATTTCCATTTGTATAATGTTAGTATGATGAAGATGAATCGTGGTTGCATATTAATTTGTTTTCTCAAAATTTGCAAGACATTCAAATTTAATTTAGCAAAATTAGATTAAGAAGTTTCAGAGTAATCCAACAAAATAAACTACTGAATCGTTTTTTTCTTTTCAAAACAGCAAAAAAGAGAAAGAACAAATAGCAAGCGAAAGTACTAAATAACAGAGATATGAGTTTGATATAAATCGCAAAAGCATTTTAAGTTCTTGCTAGTGAAAAGAAGAAGGAAGTTCTTACCAAATCCTGACCTATCTCTAGAGGCGTAACCATTTTTTTGCTGCACATCATCGCGTTAGCAAGTTCTGGTTCCATGGAGAGAACAAACTCAGGTGGCTCTCTTTTGAACACAACATAAGCATCCCACGACGTGGCACATGAGATTGGAATGGAGAGAATGTCACGAGCTACTCGGGAGAGTATTGGATACTTTTGGCTCTCTTCTCTCCACCAGTCCAATGCTTTGAAGTCTTTGTTCCACTCCATAACCGGTTCTTTGAGGTAGGAGTCAAGCTCTGATTCATTAAGCTCTCTTGGAGATACTTCAAACTTAAGATATTCCTGAAACAAAGCAAAGTTCTCGTACGCATCAGGCTTCTTCTCTTCTTTTTCCTTCTGTTTGTCATCTTTGCCCCCTTTTTCTTGAACATCATCTTCTTCTTCTTCTTCCCATTCATCATCGTAATTTTCTTCTTCTTCTTCTTTTTCAGAGTCAGAGGAGTCAATTGTAGCAACCGAGCATATTGGTTTCTGAGAGATGTTGCTAGCTGCATAGCGAGCATAGAGATTGCTCAAATAGTCCAAAACAGTTTCAGCTTTTGAACCTTCAACATTAACTTCCTTCTTTGAGCAGTAAAACTCAAGATACTTCGTCTTGAACCGAGGGTCTAAAACAGAAGTAGTTGCCAAAATCAGAAACATGTCGTTCCAATACTTATCAAACCTCTCCATTATCTTCTTAGCTTTGCCGATGAAGTAATCACTATCAGCCTTTGAGAGCTCTTGGTTCAACATAAACTTCAGCTCAGCAATAAGGTGGAAGAAGACGTTAGATGTTGAATAATCACCCTCGAAAAGCTCCTTTGCCACTTTATAGATACAACCAGCGAGTGTGCAATAAGTTTCAATCTTAATCCAATCTTCATCAGATGGTTTGTCATAGTCATCGTAAACCTCGTCCTTAGAGAATGCATCATCAGCTTTCAGATCAACAGCTTGTTGAAGATGAAACAAAGTAACGTTCCAGTTGGTCGATGAACAACTTCCCCATCCAACCAACATACGCACAACCTCTAGCAGATACCCGCTTAAGCCACTATAAACATCATCAACCATTAACCGGAAAAGATCAGCACAACAATAGAGGAGAGAGACCCGCGGGATGATTTGATTATCCCCTCTCTCTTCAATCCATTTCCTGAAAGGATCCAACGTTTCTTCATCATAATCCACATCGTTAGGCAGCAGAAGAGCGGAGACCTTGCTCTGAATCTCGAATCCTGAACAGCGTTCTTAAAAGGGTAACCATAAACATCATCCTTAGGTATCTTATGGTCAGTAGTAGTGTACCTCAAAATCCATTTCTTCATCTTCCAGTTGTCATCAACGAAATGAGCCGTCAAACAAACGAAATCCTCATGCAAAATGGGGCCTTTAATCCATAGTGAATACATTCCAAAGAACCATATATTCATAAGAGAGTGTTACCTGCCCATCAAAATCCTTGAGAACCTTCTTAGCTTTTTCTTTACATTCTTTGTATAACTCGAGAACTTCCTTCTCGACTTTAGAAGCACTAGGAGGAAAACGAGGATTGAGGTAACTCATAAACTTTGCAAAGGAAGGGATCTTAATTTTATTAGGATTAATCCCAGCGCGAGTGAACCACTTGGCTATAGCTTTATGACAAGCTTTCTCCTGCTCCTCAAGTGAAGGCTCCTCATCAACCAATCAACCATAGAATCGACCAAATTTCTTCCTCGTATCTAAAAAAAAATGCACAATATTAGAATCTCATTTCACACAAACACATGACCATAGATTAAAAAGAACAAAATTGATAAGCCCACATATAGAAGAATCGTGTATATAGAGACATAAACATACACATATGGGTGAATCATAACATTGTAAAGCTAAATCAATATAGTGAGATCGGAACAGAACAAACCCTAAAGTTTTGGGGTCAAATCCCTAAAAAAAACAACAACCAGAGAGAAAACAGTACAAAAGCTTTCCGGAGACACTGAAATGAGAAGGAGGAGGAGAAATCAGAACCTGAACACGAGCCGGAGGCGAAATCACCTTTGACCATAGTAACGCTGTTTTGGGGGAGATGAACGGTACGGAGAGAGTGATTTAGGGTTTAATTAGGAACAAGTGACGATTTCGATTCTCAGTTCTGAATCTATCCAGGTTCATTTGCGCGGGAATGTTACTGGAGCATACGTGGCACCCTGTTATACGATCTTCTCAGGACGCGGTAAATCGGACGGTTTAGAATGAATGTAGTGGACGGATGAGATTATTTCGAGTGTATTATGAGTCTTGATTTTGTTAAAAACTTGGTTTCAATTTCTCTCAAGGTGCCAGTATGGAAAAGTGAATATTTACATTTGGTTTAATACGAGATGATGTGAAATTTTTATAAACAGCTACAAAATCCCAATTATGGTTTTGGATTTGGTGATGACAAAGCATATATACACTATGTTGAATTTGAAAACATTACTATGAAGTATGAAGTATGAACATCGTCTTTGTGTATAACATATGTCGTCTTTAATGTGAGAAAACAAAGAAAGTATTTAAATCAAAGAAACTTCAAATGTAACGTTACAACTACTATGAAGTGGTACTAGAGAAGTTTGATTAAGTTTTAAAAAACAAGGTTCTCAACGTTATGGTTGAAATGAAAAACGGACTTAATGAATGAAAAAGAAGTACTAGACATAAGAGTTTGAAACTCTGAGTTTCACACAAAGGCCAAAGCAAATTATTTTGCTGTATCAAAGCTTGGACCAGCTTTTGCAGCACATGATGGCGTTCACTAGTTTGGGTTTCATGGAGACAACAAATTCTGGACACTCTCTTCTGTCAGCAGCATAAGCTTCATACCAAGTGGCACGTGAGATTGGTATGGAGAGAATGTCACGAGCTACTCGGGAGAGGATTGGATACTTTTGGCTCTCTTGTTTCCACCATGCCAGTGCTTGGAAGTCTTTGTTCCACTCCGTAACTGGCTCTTTGAGATATGAATCAAGTTCTGATTCACCAAACTCTCTTGCAGATCCTTTAAACTTGAGAAACTCTTGAAAGAAAGCAAAATCCTTGTATGCACCAGGCTTCTTCTCTTCCTTGTCCTTATGTTCTTCTTTTTCACCTTCCTCTTCCCCAAATTCTTCATCACCATCCTCTTCCCAAGATTCTTCATCATCCTCTTCTTCTTCTTCTTCTTCCTCTTCCCCACATTTTTCATCACTTTCCACTTGCCATTCTTCTTCATCAATCTTCACTTTCTTCTTCTTCATCCGAGCTATAAAAAACGAGTCAGCTGTACCATCCAGACATTTTGATTCTGTAGGAACACCACTAGCTGCACTACAGCAAGCACATAGATTGCGTAAGTTGTCCAAAACAGTTTCAACTTCTGAGCCTTCCTCATTGACTTCCTTCTTTGAGCAGTAAAACTCAAGATACTTCAGCTTGAAACGAGGGTCTAAAACAGAAGCAGTTGCCAAAACAAGGAACATATCATTCCAGTACTTATCAAACCTCTCCAATATCTTCTTAGCTTTTTCGAGGAAGTAATCATTATCACCGTTCTTAAACTCTTCCTTTAGCATAAACTTCAACTCCGCAAGAAGGTAGAAGTAAACATTAGATGTCGAATACCATCCCTCAAAAAGCTCCTTCGCCACTTTATAAATACAACCAGCAAGTTTGCAAAAAGTCCTAATCATTATCCATTCCTCATCAGATGGTAAGTCATATCCCTCGTAATACTCATCCTCAGAAAACAATTTCTTATCTTCCATATCTAAAGCTCCTTGCAGATTACCTAAAGAGACGTTCCAGTTGGTTGATGTCAATTTCCCCCAACCAACCAACACCCTGATCTCCTCAAGCAGCAAGTCCATACCGTCAAACACATCACCAGCCATTAACCGGAAAAGATCAGCGCAGCAATAGATACGAAAGAAGCAAAGATCAATCTGATTCTTCCCTCTCTTCTCTACCCATTTCCTGAAACCATTAAACTTCTTATGACCAAGATCACCATAGTTAGACACTAGAAGAGCAGAGACCTTGTTCTCAATCTCATAATCCACAAGAACGTTCTTGATTCTGTAAAGAAAAACTTTCTCGCCGCGTTCAAACACGATAGGATAGTACCCTAAGATCAATTTCCCAACCTTGGAGTAATGATCAACGAAATGTACACTCATACAAACGAAATCCTTGTGCGGACCATGTTTACCTATATAATAATTGGAATGATTGTACCATTCATCATCATGAGTGACCAGATCATAAGAGATGGTTAGTTTCCCATCAAAACCTTGGAGATATTTCTTGACTTTGTCTTTACGTTCTTTGTGTATCTTCAGAACTTGTTTCTCGAGTTTAGAAGAAGAAACACCGTATTAGATTATATATCGGTTTATACCGGTTTGATTAGTTGGTAATCATTGGTTTAATCCTACGATTGTATTTAAGAAACAATCTTCTTCCTTTGTAAACTTAATGAAGCATTTTATAAAAATAAGAAAAGTTTGTTACACTTGAAATGGTATCAGAGCTTTTCCTCAATCACGCTTCATTCATCTTCTTCCGCAATCTTATTTTCTCTTTGTTTTCCGATTGATTCACTCAGATCTTTCGGGTTTCTCATTCTCTGTTTCATCTTCTTCGATTTGATAGCTCAATCTCTTGATTTGGTTACAATTTTTTTTTTTTTTTTTTTTTCCGATCGCGTTTCACTCCGATCGTCTCTTTCTAGCTTCGATTCTACTTTCCGATGACGAATCCAGCTACTACGAGTTCAGATCCTTATGAGAATCCGCTCTTTCTTCACGCTGCTGACAATTCCGGTGTGAATCTCATTCACGACAAGCTCGTCGGTGAATCTAACTATCATACTTGGCGTCGCTCTATCGTCAAAGCTCTTAACTCGAAGAACAAAGTTGGATTCATCGATGGAACTATCGTCAAACCTCCTGCAACACATTCTGATTACGGATCTTGGACTCGCTGCAATGACATGGTATGTACTTAGATTACGAATTCAGTCTCAAAGGAAATAGGATCTGGAACAGTTTATTTTGATGATGCGCATCTATTGTGGTTGAATCTAGAAGGTAGATTTAGGCAAAATAATCTGTCTAAGGTTTATAGTGTGCAAGATCAACTCGATCGATTACATCAAGGTTCTTTAGACCTCAGTGCATACTACACAAAGCTCACTACTCTATGGGAAGAGCTGAAAAACTTTGAAGAATTACCTTCCTGTACTTGTGGAGGCTGCACTTGTGGTTCTAATGACAAATGGATCCAGTTATATGAACGACGCAACATTGTCAGATTTCTAATGCGTTTAAACGAGTCCTTTACTCAAGCTCGACGTCAAATTCTTATGATGGATCCACTTCCAGAGTTCACCAAGATTTTCAACTTCATAGCTCAAGATGAACAACAAAGGAGCTTAACTTCCTCATTGCCTCCAGAGTCTCCTGTCTTTCAAGCCTCAGTGAACTATCAAAAGCCTAAAGGACATCAACAAGGACGACCTCGTCCTCTGTGCACTCACTGCGGTTTGCTTGGCCACACTATAGCGCGATGTTATAAGCTCCATGGATATCCTCCTGGATATAAAGCTTCGCCTAACTCTGGTTACAGTGCAGAGAAGCCTAAAGGGAATTACACACCACAGAATGGAGTTCACATGGTGTATTCCCAGCCTTTAGAACAAATGGTGTTCACTTCGCCTCCAGAACAGATTCCACAGGCTCTCAATTCCATTCCACAGAATCAGTTTCTGCCTTACGGTCAAAACACTCTTTATCCTAATGGACAATCTTCTGCTGGAATTGGTACTGGGATCTCATATAATCCTGCTGGAAACTCTTCTACTGGTAACACCAATGCTACTGCTCCGGTGATCAATCATCCTATCAATATGGTGCAATCTGGAAGAAACTTCGTAACTGGAGGAAACTCTCATGGTGGTGAACAAATTACTCAGTTGGTTACTCAATTGAACAGACAGCTTCAAGGTTCTCCGTATCAAGTCATACGTTCAACTCCTGCTTCACAGCATCACGGTTCTATTTCAGCTCAAGGTACATCTCTCGTACCTTCCCACTATATTTCTGCTTTTAAACCAGATTTTATTGTTCCACAAACTATCTGGATTTTAGATACTGGAGCTAGCTGTCATATCTGTTGTGACCATAGTATGTTCACTAATATCTACCGAGTTGATCACACCAATATCACCCTTCCAAATAACACCACAATTCCCATTACCACAGCTGGAACAGTAAAACTTAGTGACAGGCTCATTCTTCACCCTGTTTTCTATGTTCCATCTTTTCATTTAAATCTTATTAGCGTTAGTTCATTAACGAAAACAAACAACAATCTATCTGTGCATTTTTATCATGATTCTTGTTTCATTCAGGATCATATTCAGGAGTGGATGATTGGTAAAGGGGATCAATCTCGTGATCTTTATCTCTTACACCATCAACACCCACCTGAAACATCTCATCATGTTGCATTTGTTGCTGTTTCTCCTGAGCTTTGGCATCAGCGTCTAGGTCATCCTTCTATGTCAAGGGTTCAATTCATGTCTTCCAATTTAAATCTTCCTCAGAAACTTTCAAATTTTAATTGTAAGGTTTGTCATATGTCAAAACAGAAAAATTTGTCTTTTCCATCAAATAATAATAAAATTTCTGAGGAACCTTTTTCGTTAATACATATAGATGTTTGGGGTCCTTTTCATATCACTTCTGTTAAAGGTTTTCGATATTTTCTTACCATTGTCGATGATTGCACTCATTTTACTTGGATTTATTTTTTACATTTAAAAAGTGATGTCTCTAAAGTCTTTCCTGATTTCCTTAATCTGGTTAAAAATCAATATGGTTTCACGGTTAAAAGCATAAGATCAGATAATGCACCAGAACTTCAATTTAAAGATCTTCTTGCAAAACATGGCATTTTTCACTATCATTCTTGTGCCTACACTCCTCAGCAGAATTCTGTTGTGGAAAGAAAACATCGGCATCTTTTAAATGTAGCAAGATCATTGTATTTTCAATCAAATATCCCTCTAGCTTATTGGCCTGAATGTGTTTCTACTGCTGCTTTCTTGATTAATCGCACACCAACACCAGTATTAAATGATAAAACTCCTTTTGAAATTTTGAATAACAAACTTCCTGATTACACCTTCTTAAGAGTTTTTGGTTGTCTTTGCTATGCATCTACACATTCACATGATAGGCATAAATTCACTGAAAGAGCTAGAGCATGTGCATTTCTTGGTTATGAACCCGGTTTTAAAGGTTACAAAGTGTTAGATATTGAATCAAACAATTTGTCTATCACTCGTAATGTTGTTTTTCATGAGACCATTTTTCCATTCATTAATAATTCCATTCCACCAAGCATTACATCCTTTGATGATTTCATGAATTCTGAAAAACAAAATAGCAATAGTACTTATATATATGATGATTTTATTAATTCAATGCCTGAAGTTAGACCTGTCACTGAGTCTTAATCTGTTCTAGTTCACACACCTTCACAACCCTCTACCTCGCAAAACACTTTAAATACTAGCACTGATCAGACTCGGGATGATATGGTAAACACACTCAGGCCACGCAGAGAGACACGTGCTCCTAGTTATCTTTCACAGTACCATTGCTCTTATGTCACAACAGAGCCTTCTTCCTCTTCTACTTCTTTTCATGGTACTGCTCATCCTCTCTCTGCTCATTTGTCCTACGATAAACTCTCTCATGAGTATCGTCTGTTCTGCTTTGCTATTATTGCTGAAAAAGAACCAACCACTTTCAAAGAGGCAGTGCTGTTGCAACATTGGCTTGATGCGATGAACCTGGAATTGGATGCTCTTGTGAGCACATCGACTTGGGAAATTTGTTCTCTACCGGATGGAAAACACACCATTGGTTGTAAATGGGTATATAAGATCAAGTACAAGTCAGACGGCTCTATTGAACGCTATAAAGCGCGTTTAGTAGCTAAAGGCTACACACAACAAGAAGGCGTCGACTATCTTGATACTTTTAGCCCTGTGGCTAAACTTACAACAGTTCGTTTGGTTCTAGCTCTAGCTGCGATACACTGTTGGAGCATTAATCAGATGGATGTTACAAATGCCTTCCTCCATGGAGATTTGGAGGAAGAGATCTATATGACTTTACCACAGGGATATGTTCCAAGACAGGGGGAGTGCTTACCAACGAAACCTGTTTGCAGACTCATCAAATCTTTATACGGTCTAAAACAAGCTTCCAGACAATGGTTTCACAAATTTTCAGGTGTTCTTCTTACTCATGGGTTCATTCAATCACTTTTTGATCCAACCTTGTTTGTGAAATCAGAATCAGGTGTCTTTCTCGCATTACTGGTATATGTGGATGACATTATGTTGGTAAGCAACAAGGATTCTGCGGTTATAGATGTCAAGTCTTTTCTTGCTCGAGAGTTCAAACTCAAAGACTTAGGTCAGATGCGGTATTTTTTGGGATTGGAGATAGCTAGATCTGCCGCAGGCATCTCTATTTGTCAACGCAAGTACACACTTGAACTCTTAGAAGACTTTGGTTATCTTGGTTGTAAACCTCAACCGACCCCTATGGAACAAAATCTGAAACTAAGTGCTGATGTTGGGGAAGTTTTATCAGAAGCTACCTTTTATAGACGTTTGATTGGTAAGCTGGTCTATCTCACAGTCACTAGACCGGATATATGCTTTGCTGTAAACAAGCTCAGTCAATATCTTCAGACGCCACGGAAACCTCATCTGGATGCTGCTTTTCATATTCTTGCATATTTGAAGAATGATCCAGGTCAAGGTCTGCTATACTCGACCAACTCTACCCTCTCTCTTCGTGCTTTTGCAGACGCAGATTGGGGCAACTGTCCTGAAACAAGCAGATCTATCTCTGGCATTTGCGTTTTCCTTGGTGATTCACTGATATCTTGGAGGTCAAAGAAACAGGACGTTGTTAGTCGAAGTTCTGCCGAAGCAGAGTATCGTAGCATGGCCAATGCTACTTGTGAGCTGCTATGGATCAACTCTCTTCTTGAAGATCTACAGGTACCTCTCGTTGATCCTATTGTGATGTATTGTGATAATGAAGCTGCTCTACACATCGCCAAGAACTCTGTTTTCCATGAACGCACCAAACACGTGGATCGTGACTGCCATGTGGTACGGGAACGGGTTGCTTCTGGATTCATGAAGGTACTACACATTGGAACAGAACATCAGCTTGCGGACTTGCTCACAAAGCCACTAGCTGAAAACAAATTCTACTATCTATTGTCCAAGATGGGATTACACCACCTGTACTCGCCATCTTGAGGGGGAATATTAGATTATATATCGGTTTATACCGGTTTGATTAGTTGGTAATCATTGGTTTAATTCTACGATTGTATCTAAGAAACAATCTTCTTCCTTTGTAAACTTAATGAAGCATTTTATAAAAATAAGAAAAGTTTGTTACACTTGAAACACCGAAGAAAGGGTTTATAAAGGAGCGAGGGCTTAAACGAGGGTTACGAATGAATAACTTGGCCAAATCTCTCAGATGCTTTTGCTCTTTCTCCGCCTCCTCCTTTGTCGGAATTTGCTCTTTCTCCGTTTTTAGTTTCTTCGCATCTAAGAATGCTGCAAAAGGTATCAAGATCTTATATTTGAACTAAAATCACTAGATATACTAACAGATTCAGAAACTGTATACGAAGAAGAAACATACGCTAGAAATTAAGGGGTCAAGCGTAGTACCTGAACGGGATGCGAAATCGTCGTGTTCCATTGAAGCGTTTGCGGGAGAGAGATTTTTGGATTTGGGGATGATTTGCCTCTTTTTGCTGCTACTTTGTTAGATGATTTAGGCGGGATCAGTATGTGCTACGTGGCGTTTCATTATTGGCTTCTTTTTCTGTCGATTGTGTTTTTCTTATGCAGTTACAAACAATGTATTCGAGTAAGATCACCACACCATTCACCAACATCAGATATCAAAACTCAAAAGTACGTAAAAGGAGAATTCAGCTGCTACTATGTTTATATCAAAACTCTGCAAGACTAATAAAGCGATTTCGAACATATATAGGAGCTTTTGCAAGTTGCTATCTCATACAAAAATTCACCAACCTTCTTAGCTTTCTAAGCTTTTGTTTTCGGTATTCACACATATTGTATTTCTGAAAAGAAAAAAAAAATTAAGGATAGATGTAGCTCACTAAGCATTCATTCATAAACAATGCGAGTAAGATCATCAATATGTACTTTCAAAAGCGAATGATGAACAAAAAAAAAAAAATCTCAAGAAAATCTAGCTACTCTGTTTAGCTTAACAGAATCAGCCCTATCTTATAATTGACTAAAAAAAAAAGCTAGGTAATTATTGACATAGTAACGATTATAGTTTGGTGATGACAAAGCATATGTACTATGCTGAAGACATTACTACGAACATCGTCTTTGTCTATAACATATGTGGTCTTAATGTGAGAAAACAAGAAGAAAATAGGTAGATCAAAGAAACTCCAAATGTGTAACGTTACAACTAATATGGAGTGGACTTGAGAAATTTCATTTACTTAAACAAGGTTCTCAAATCTCAATGTTTTCTGATGTTGAAATGGAAAACGGACTTAATGAAAAAGAAGCAGATATATGAGTTTCTCACCAAGGCCAAAGCACTTTTTGTTGTTACAAATTTTGCCGTGTCAAAGCTGTGACCAGCTTTTGCTGCACATCATGGCGTTCACAAGTTTGGCCTTCATGGAGACAACAAATTCTGGACACTCTCTTCTGTCAGCAACATAAGCATCCCACGATGTGGCACGTGAGATTGGAATGGAGAGAATGTCACGAGCTACTCGGGAGAGTATTGGATACTTTTGGCTCTCTTCTCTCCACCAGTCCAATGCTTTGAAGTCTTTGTTCCACTCCATAACCGGTTCGTTAAGGTAGGAGTCAAGCTCTGATTCAAGAAGCTCTCTTGGAGATCCTTCAAACTTGAGATATTCTTGAAACAAAACAAAGTCCTCGTATGCATCAGGCTTCTTCTCTTCCTTGTCCTTGTGTTCTAATTCTTCCCCACATTCTTCATCACTTTCTTCTTCTTCTTCTTCTTCTTCTTCTTCTTCTTCTTCTTCTTCTTCTGAGCTATAAAAAATTGAGTCAACTGTAGTATCCAGGCATTCTGTTTGTGGACGGATACCACTAGCTTCATAGTGAGCATATATATTGCGTATAAAGTCCAAAATAGTTTCAACTTTTGAGCCTTCCTCATTAACTTCGTTCTTTGAGCAGTAAAACTCAAGATACTTCATCTTGAAACGAGGGTCTAAAACAGAAGCAGTTGCCAAAACAAGGAACATATCATTCCAGTACTTATCAAACCTCTCCAATATCTCCGTAGCTTTGCTGAGGAAGTGATCGTTATCAGCAGTCGCAAGCTCTTGGTTCAACATAAACTTCAGCTCCGCAAGAAGGTGAAAGTAGACATTAGATGTCGAATACTCTCCCTCAAAAAGCTTCTTTGCCACTTTATAAATGCAACCAGCAAGTTTGCAAAACGTTCTAATCATTTCCCAGTCTTCATCACATGGTAAGTCATATTCCTGGTAATAACCATCCTCAACAAATACTCTCTTATCTTCCATATCTAACGCTTCTTGCAGATTGCGCAAAGAGACGTTCCAGTTGGTTGGTGTCAGCTTACCCCAACCAACCAACACCCTGATCTCCTCAAGCAGCAAGTCCATATTGCCAAACACATCACCAGCCATCAACCTGAAAAGATCAGCACAACAGTAGATGCGGAAGAAGCAAGGATCAATCTGATTCTTCCCTCTCTTCTCTACCCATTTCTTGAAAGAATCAAACTCCTTATGACCAGGATCATCATAGTTAGGCACTAGAAGAGCAGAGACCTTGTTCTCAATCTCATAATCCACAAGAACAGTCTTGATTCTGTAAACAGAAACTTTCTCGCCGCGTGCATACTCGGTAGGATAGTACCCTAAGATCCATTTCCCCACCTTACACTTATGATCAACGAAATGAACACTCATACAAACGAAATCCTTGTGCCAAAGAGAACCATCTTCAGAATAACTGTGATATTCATCATCATAAGCCAACAGATCATAAGAGATGGTTAGTTTCCCATCAAAATCTTTGAGAAATTTCTTGACCATCTCTTTACGCTCTTTGCGTATCTTCAGAACTTCTTTTTCTAGTTGATAAACACCAAAAGGCAAGAACGGACCCATATACCGCACAAAGGAGTCAGGACTTAAACGAGAAGTAGTAATGAGCCACTGGGCCGTGCCTCTCAGAAACTTTTGCTCTTTCTCCGCCTGTGTAGGAATTCGAGTATCTACCACAGTCTCCGAACTTAGTTTCTTCTTAACATCTAAAAATGCAGATCAAGATAACATTACACATTCAGAGGAACACAGAGGTACTAGAAAAACTAAAATCACTAGACAGATTCAGAAATTGAAAAGTTACAATGTCAAAACAAACGGAGGCCTAGAAATTAAGGAAGAAGAAACTGGACCTGAACCGGAGGAGGGATCACCGTCTTCCGTAGAAGCGTTGTTGTTCTTGCGGAGAGAGAAATGATTTGCTCTTTTTTACTTGTCACTGTACTTTGTTATGATTTAGGCGGGAACAGTACTACGTGGCGTTTCATTATTGGCTTCTTTTTCTGTCGACTTGTCTAATCATCGAGACTGTGAAAAATGGTGAAAAAGCAAACAGTGGACGGTCACGGGATTGAACTATTTTATTATTCGTTATTATATAGGCATTACTAGCCAATGGCCAATCACTTTTACATATGCCAATTTAGGATTTCTAAAACTGATTTATGTATAATTTTAACTTTTGAATATGATCAACATTATACATAAACACATATCGAACAGTAATTCGAACGTTTATACTCGAGAATTTTTTACTTATTGGTAAACTTGGTCTGGTTCGAAAGAGTTCATGTATAGTGTTCTTATTATGCAGTTACTAACAATGTATTCGAGTTAAATAAGATCAACAACATCAAATATATCAAAACTCAAAAGTACTTAAAGGAGAATTCAGCTACTACTATGTTTATCAAAACTCTGCAAGACTTCCATAAAGCGATTTTAGAATATAGGAGGAGCTTTTACAAGTTGCTATCTGATTAACCAACCTTGTTAGCTTTCTACACTTTTGTTTTCGGTAAGCATTCATAAACAATGTATAGCTCACTAAAAGCATTCATAAACAATGTATTTAAGTAGATCACCAAAATGTATTTTCAAAGCGACGGATGATAAAGGAGAAAAAAAATCTCAAAGAAAATTCAGCTACTCTGTTTATTAACTTAACAGAATCAGCCCTATTTAATAGTAATTGACTAAAAAAACGATGAAATTAAATTAATTATAATTACTTCCTTCGCCTGCAAATTATACTTTAACTACTTCAATGAATTTGAACCAAACTAGGAACATAACTGAGGAGAAATGGACAACCACCCTGTGTTTCTTGTACAATCTCTTGATGAACTTGTCTACCCCCTATAGCGAAGTATAATTTTGTCGTGGTCCTCACGGGATAAATCAATCTCAATAAGTCTGTATCACAACATACAACCATTTTATTCTTCTCATCAACCAGGAAACTCATATAAGGGACCATCAGATCTGGTAACATAACTTTACCCAAATCCACTACTAAGAGGTTGCTCCACGACAAGTCTTTGGCCTCATCGATCTTACTTTTTGTCACCCATATATTCATCTTTAACGAATCTGTATCATCAACCCTCTTTTGTAACAAGGCAAGTTTCCCTTCTCTAACAACTGAGAGAACCACACCAACATAACTAGTATTCTTAAAAGATAGAGGCAGACGCAGACGTTCAAATCTCTCAGTAGTGAAATCAAACTTTAGTATGAATGTAACGAGGGGGTCTTCTTCATCTGAAGCGTACCAGTAAGCATTTCCCTTCAGAGTCACGCCATCAGAGTGAATGAAAGAATTAGGATAGACGTCATCAAGAAACCTCCATGAATCAGAGTTGAACTCATAGATACCAAGCTTAAGAGGAGAAACCTCTAGGCAGCTATCAAGATTTTCGAAATTCAAGATTCTGTAGCTATCCCAAGATTTGTTGCTGTTTTTTACGTATCCTAAGACATAATTGGATAACATACGAATGCGATCATTGGATTTGATCCACCTGGTTTGACCAGTACAAGGGTTCCAAACTACGAGTTTACTGCCCTTTTCAGTGCACAATAACAAACCCTCACAGTGAAGTAAGATGGAAGATAGCATGAACTGTTCTGAATCTTTTAGCTTGTTAAGTTTAACTGCAACCTCAATGGATGGATCAAAGCTGTTTTGGATTCCATGGAGATCGACTCTATGAATTAGAGTATCCATTACTGCCGCTGAATAACCCCTGTTATCCTTTAAGATCACCTGCTCTGCTTCTTTACCAAAGTTCTTCTTTACGAATCTAGGATCTCTGAATAAATCATACCAACGTTTGCAAGTAGTTTGCAATTTTTGTAGAGAATTGGCTGGAACCCTAGAGAGTATTTCTGATTCTAAATCATGTGGAAGATCAGTAAACATCATAGTGTTTGTTTATCTTGTGATGTCTCGTATGACGACTTGAGGAACAGAGGAAGACAGTTAGACAGCGACAGAACTATAGATCGAAATTAGGGTTTAACAATTGGTATAAAATAGAGACTAGAGAGGGTATAATAGTCAATGAGCATGACTACAGTTAAGAGAATCGGTGAGACAGTAATAAGTTTGTTGGTCTCCAAAACTCTCTCTATATTAACAAGTGCTTTCTCTCAAAACTTCAAAGTCTACTCTGTTCTGTCTAGATTTCTTGCTGATCAAGTTTAGGGCTTTTTCGCGTTTTTGGCTTCTCATGTTTCCATCTCATTCTTGATTTTTTTTGTGTTTGTAGAATTTACTATTAAATGCTCTTATTAGTTAGTATCTCCGCGAATCTCAGCTTATAAGGTTAATTCGATCGATGAAAACTCTTAAATATGTAAAATAAATCATGTCAACAATTGAAAATAATATTTCCTAAGAACTAGAAGCCTCCTCCTCATCGTCATCTTCCTCTCGTAGTAGCTTTGGTCACTTGTATAGAGCTCTTAACATATGTTGAAGTGTAATCTTGATATGCGTTGGGTTTGAGTTACTTCGATTGCGTTAAGGCTTATAACAAAGTTGGCCTCCGGTACTCCGTGCCTGTATAACATTCACATACACGGGTTTGAGTAAGAACACCAAAAATGTAATTTCAAAAGTAAAAGGATGATACATAAAAATAAAATAAAAGTTTCAGCTACTCTGTTTATTTTACAATTGACTAAGTTAATAACCTTTAATCCTCTGCCTGCAGGGATTACTTAAATTACCTCACTGAATTTGAACCAACGAGAAATGGCCAACAAATTTCTGGTTTCTGTGCAATCTCTTGATGAGCTTGTATACCCTCTTTAGCAAAGTAAATTATGGTCGTCGTTTTAATGCCAATCTTTGTATTATTAGAGCACACCACGGTTCTATTCTCCTCGTCAACCAAGAAACTCATGTACATCAACGCCTCACTTGTTAATCTAACTTTACCAAAATCTACTATCAAGAAGTTGCTCCAAGACAAGTCTTTGTCCTCATCGATCTTAGTTTTGGTCACCCATATATTCATCTTTAACGAATCTGTATCAAAACTCTGTTGTAACAAGGCAAGTTTCTCCTCTCTAACAACTGATAGAACCACAGTCTGATAATTGTAGTTCTTCTGGAAAGGAAGAGATAGACGTCCAAATCTCTCTCTTGTGAAATCAAACTTGAGTATAAATTTTCTCTCTTTATCTGAAGCAAACTTATCTGCAGCAAACCAATAAGCATTTCCCTTCAAAGTCACGCCTTCGGGTATTGTGCAGCAACCAGGAGAGACGTGATCAAGAATTCTCCATGAATCAGAGTTGAACTCATAGATTTCAGACTTAGCGTGACCAAACCAAGAGTCTAGTAAAGTCATTGGTACTGCACAATAATAACCCATCGCAGTGAGAGATAATATCATATATCTTATCCTGTTCTGAATCCTTTGGCGTGTTAAGTTTACCTTGGACCCCATCAAAGCTGTTTTGGATTCCACGGAGATTGATGCTATGAATCAGAGTTTTTATCTCTGTCACTGAATACACCGAACGATCATCAAAGATCACATGCGTTTCTGCTAAACCCAAGTTCTTCTTGACGAACCTTGAATCTCTAAATAAAGCATACCATCGTTTGCAAGTGATTTGCAACTTTTTTAGATATGTGGCCGGAACCCTAGAGAGTATTTCCGATTCTAAATCATGTGGAAGATCAGTAACCATCATAGTGTTTTGACCTGAGGAAACAGCGACAGGACTGCGAATATAAAAAATTAGGGCTTAAAATATATGTTATATATATACAGAGAGGGTACAATAGTCAATTTCTTGCTGATCAAGTTTAGGGGTTTCTCAAGTTTCATCTGTTTCTCCGGAATTCTCAGCTCAAAAGGGTTTTACTCGTAAGCTAAAATCATGTCAAATATTGAAATTATTTCCTAAGAAAACTAGAAGCGACTTCCTCATAGTCACCTTCCTCTCGTAGTAGCTGTGATCACTTGTATGTTCGTTACATAGTTTGCATTGCAATGATTTCACTGGGATTGACCAATGTTCTGAAACTACTCAAGGAAGTTCACTGTGGATTCTTCAGAACCAAGGAAGAGTTAGTCACAAGACGTGAAATTAATGCTACAAGAAACAGATTTCAAACTTCTCAGAGAAGACTTATTGTTTTTGTCTTTTAAATTGAGATTCATTCAGTAGCAACTTCCATTTATGCATTGTGATATCTGTCATTCTGTAAGAAACCTTAAAGCATATCCCATATGTGGTGAATATGGGTATTTTCACTATTTTCTCCCGCATTGATCTGATTAGGAAATGTATCCTCAGAGTCAAATGAACTACAAAAGCATTGTAGCCGAAGTAAGGCTTACAAAAGCATTGGCCTTGAGTTTCACTTGGAATGCTTTAAGGCTCCTTACGAAGTTGGCCTCCAGTCCGTGCCTGTATAACAAATCACATATAGAGATCCATTTAAAGAGAATGCTAACCCGAACTCTAAAGCCCTCAGGTTTGCATGACAAGAACACTATCTTTATGTGCTATGTAGTAAGCAATTATATTGTAAGACAAAAGAACAGGGTATGAATCATAGAGGCTCGTATGCTTTAGTTTAATTTCTCTATATCAGAAATGCTCTGTTATAAGAATCCAATTACAACTAAGGTGATTCATTTGAGTTACCTTCTATGCTTTCGTTTTCTTTTTGCCTTTGGGTGTGTGTTTTCTGAATGTTAACCAAACTTGGAACATAACTGACGAGACGTGGCCACTTAATGATCAATTCCTTTGTAACGTCCTTGTAGACTTCTTTAAAAAAATCCACCCCAACAATGTAGACTCTGGTCTTATCTTCATCTTCCATGTCTGTATTACAACACAGTGCCACTTTATTCTCCTCGTCCAATAAGAAACTTAACAAACTCATCCGACTTGGTAACATGAATTTACTAAAATCAACCACTAAGAACTGCCTCCATGACAAGTCTTTGACCTCATCAAACTTATTAGTCACCCATATCTTCACCTCTGTTGAAAGCACATGAAAATTCTGCTTCAACAAGGAGAGCTTTTCTTCTCTAACAGATGATAGAACCGAGATATCATCGTAATCAAAATTCTGATACGGAAGAGGAAGACGCACAAATCTCTCGGTTGCGAAATCAAAACTCATCAAGAAATAAACTGGATCATTCTCTACACCAATCCAGTATGTGTTTCCATTCAAAGACACGCCAGAAGAAAATATAAACCAGGTGATGCCATCATCAATAACCTTCCAAGAATCAGAGGCCAAATCAAAGATCTCAAACTCAGCAACCCCGAGTTTCTGACCGTGGTCGTAGTAACGGCAAATCCTCAAGATTTTGTAGTTATGGCTGTTGCAAGAAGATTTGCTGTTTACATATCCGAGAGTATAGGAATCATTATGCCGGTAACGAGTTCTTGGTTTGATCGACCTGGTTTGACCGGTACAGGGGTTCCAAACAACGAGCCTAGTGTTCTCATTTGTGGTGCATAATAACAAACCGTCGCAGTGAAAGATGTTAGATATTTTCAAATCTTTCGAACTGAGTTTACCTGAAACCTCTATAGACGGATCAACGCTGTTGCGAATCCCATTGAGATTGACGTTGATTGAATGAACCCTACGATTCATTAGTAAGATCACTTCCCTCGCGGTTTTATCCAAGTTCTTCTCGACGAATCTCGGATCTCTGAACAAAGCGTACCATCGTTTACAAGTAGTCTTCAGTTTCGCTAAAGACTTCGCCGGAACCCTAGAGAGTATTTCCGATTCCAAATCGTGTGGAAGATCAGTAATCATCATCATCGTCTCTTACGGTGGTTTTTTTTATCTCGAGGAAGAAAAAAAAAAGGTGGGAATTGGGAAACGACAGCGTTTAGCCCAATATAATAGGTCCTTAAGTGAACAAACGACAGCGTTTTATTTGCCGGTGAGCTTTTTCTATTTACCAAAAGCAATAACATTACTAAATTTCTTAGGACAAGATGTACCAACAAACCAATACCCAACAATAATACTAGGTTATCGATTAAACATGTGATTTTGATTAGAGCTTAGAGAGGTCATCAAATCCAATAAGACAAAAACACCAAACCCAAACAACATCAAGTTCAAATCTAATCAATCTTTCATAATAGTCTTTGAAACAAAAAAGGACAGAGAGTCACATGCCAAGAAAAATAGTCTTTGAAACAAAGGACTGACTGAGTGAAAGGTCACATGCGAGGAGCCACTCCACGAAATTAACATAGCCTGAAATGATATAACATGTTCTCATTAGAAAAGATCAAGGAACACACAACATGAAACTCAGGTTCGAACCATTACTTTGGTGACCCATAAAAAGTATTTGGTCAAGAAACTTCACATCTAATCTACTTACTGAATAACAGTGGTATTGAGTTTTCATCAAGGGCATAGCATTTAATGTTCTTACCACTATTGGCCATATCAAAATCGTGGCCAGCTCTCGCTGCACATCATGGCGTTCACAAGTTTATCCTCCATGGAGACAATAAACTCAGGACACTCTCTCTTGTCAGCAACATAAGCACGGTGCAATGTGCCACGAGAGATTGGAATGGAGAGGATGTCACGAGCTACTCTTGAGAGGATCGGGTACTTTGCGTTCTTTTCTCTCCACCAGTCTAGTGCATTGAACTCTTTTTTCCACTCCATTATTGGTTCTTTGAGATAAGAATCAAATTCTGATTCTTGAAACTCCCTTGAAGATCCTTCAAACTTGAGAAATTCTTGAAACAAAACAAAGTCCTTGTATCCGTCAGGCTTCTTCTCCTCCTCTTTTTCATCCTCTTCTTCTTCTTCGTCTCCTTCTGCTTCTACGCCAAAGAGAAACTGAAACAAACTCAAGGATTTTGGCTTCACTGAAGCATCCGGACATTTTGGTAGTGGACTGATATCATCACTAGCTGCATATCGAGCATATAGATTGCGTATATAGTCCAAAACAGTTTCAACTTTTGAGCCTTCCTCATTGACTTCCTTCTTAGAGCAGTAAAACTCAAGATACTTCATCTTGAAACGAGGGTCTAAAACAGAAGCAGTTGCCAAAACAAGGAACATATCATTCCAGTACTTATCAAACCTCCCCAATATCACCTTTGCTTTGCTGAGGAAGTAATCATTATCACCGTTCTTAAGCTCTTCCTTTAGCATAAACTTCAGCTCCGCAAGAAGGTGGAAGTAAACATTAGATGTTGGATACTCTCCATCAAAAAGCTCCTTTGCAACTTTGTAAATGCAACCCGCGAGTTTGCAAAAAGTTTTAATCGTTATCCATTCCTCGTCAGTTGGTTGTTCCCAATCCTGGTAATCCTCATCCTCTTCGAAAAGATACACAGCTTTTTGCAGATTACACAACGTCACATCCCAATTCTTCGGTGCCATTCTTCCCCAACGAAACAACACCCGAACACGATCCATCAGCCATATGCTAATGTCCTTGAAAACATCATCAACCATTAACCGGAAAATGTCAGAACAGCAATAAATGAGGAAAACTCGAGGATGGATCTCACTCTTCCCTCTCTCTTCAATCCATCTTCTAAAATCATCAAACGCTTTAACACCAAGATCACTATAGTTAGGCATAAGAAGAGTCGAGACCTTGCTCTCAATCCCATAATCCAAGATAACATTTTTAATAGAATCAACATAAATGTCATTCACAGTCAGAGACGCACGAGGATGGTACCCCAATACCCATTTATTCATCTTCCAGTTCTCATCAGCAAAATAGGCGCTAATACCAATGAAATCCTCGTTCAAAATAGGTCCATCAATGGCATCACTTGTCCAATCACCAAGGACAAACCATTCATAACAGAGTGTTAGACTCCCTTCTCCATCTTTCAGCATTTTCTTAACCTTCTCTTTACCTTCTTCATGCATCTCCAGAACCGCGCTCTTGAGTTTAGATGTGTCGAGAGAGAACTCCGGGCAGACGGTATGGATCGACTCAGCAATGAACGAGTTCTGAACGGAAGGGTTAACCCCATAACCGATAGCAACCTTGGCCATAGATCTATAACGACGTCTCTCTACCTCCATTGGAGAAGAAGAATCATCCTCATCATCAACAGAATCGTCCAGCTTTTGTTTCTTCTTCATATCTACACACATAAGCAGTAAGACAAACAACTCTTAGATATCCATACAGTACAGACATAACCCAAACAATGGAAAGTTACAGAACAACGGGGACAGAGAAACAGAATAAAACCCTAGAAATTGGGATCTATAACATATATAGAATCAGAATTTAGCTCTACGGAGAAGAAATTAGAACCTGAACCGGAGCCGGAAGCGAGATCACAATCGTCCATAGCAACTTTTTTTTTTTTGGGGGGGAGACGAAGTGAGAGAGAATTAGGGTTTTTTCGAATTAAACTGACGATTCCAATTTTCGATGTTTAGGGGATAGTAGGGGTCTGAAGCTATTTATGAGTTTTGGCGGGAAATGGTACGGAGGAGTCTGAAGCTATATATCCACGTAGGATATTATCTACGGTTATTAACACGACCAATGGACGGATGAGATTGTTTTGAATATTTTCACCTGGAATATATAAATGGGCCTTTATTTTGTTGGGCCCCTTGTAAACAAAAACGTAAACGATGCCGTTTATGTAAAGCTTTTACCTGAAGTTGAAATCTTAAACCGGAGGAAGCAGTCACCGTTGAGTCTGAGTGCTCGTCTCCGTCTCTCTCAAGCTTGAATTTTCGCCGTCCGGTCTGTTCGCCGGTAAGTCTCGATCTTGTTGTCTTTCTCGCTCTATTTATGGTTTGACATGTTGTATTGATGATTCTATCTATTTCCTCTCTTTAATCCACTATTTTTGCCTTCTCCATTTCGTGTTTACGATCCTAACTGAGTATCAGATTTGGTATTTTAATGGCTGCCAGATTGTAGCTTAAGGGGTTTTAGGGTTTTGAATTGTTTGTATTTGATCGACTCTTCTGATCGATAGTTGCGATATTTTGTGTTTCCGCGATAGGAGAAGACACTGTGATTTGAAGAAGCTCAACATCTCTTTGTGAAAATGCCGTCTCTGCAAACTTCTCTGCCTCCTGAACTCGCTAACAATGTAGTTAGGGTCAGTACCAATGTTCTCATTTTTTGACCTGTGATTTGTTTTATTCTTTCTTTGTTGCTATTTCACTGATCTATTCGTCTCGTTTTTTTATGTGCAGTTGTACCGAGAATGTCTTCGTAGAGCTAAATTTATTGGTAAGCAGGTGAGATTTACAACTAATTGTTTCTCTTGAGCTTTGAGTATGAACCTGCTTTGTTTGACTCAGAGATACTATGTTGCTTTCAATGGGGTTGTGTTTGGTTCTGATTCCCATTCTTGTTTGTAGCATAGTGTTTGGATACAATGATTTCAACTTTTAGGGCTTTGAAACTAAATCGAGTTTATATAGATGCCGATTGAAATCTATCACTGTTCTTTACCTTCACATGTTTTGTCTTTTTAGTCTCTAGTAACTCAGAGCAGAAAGGTAGAGAGTTTTTCATTTAGAGTCAGCCAGTTAGGATACTTTGTCTTTTAGGCTGCGCCCAAGAACTCGCGTCTATTGACACTTTTTAGAGTTGATTCTCTTGACCCACTTGAGGTCTTTATACAAGAATACAGTTTGATATGATGCAACCACCAAAGGTCGAGACTGATATCTTACCAGAACTTGTGTTTTGATTCCACGAGAAAGAGATTTGTACTTTTCCTATAGGATTAGATATCCTGGATTGGAGGAGATATAGGAACTGAACTTTGTTCTGTTTACTCGTTTGTGTTGTGCAGCAACACAACACTGAGCTAGTGGTTGGTATGGTGAGGCAACAGTTTAAGAAACATATGAATGAGACAGACCCTGAGAAGATTCAGAAGCTTAAAGATGAGTGAGTTTTTTTTTTCTCTCCAATCTTTAGTGAATGTTATATACTAGTAGAGAACCTTGTGATTACTGATTAGGTCAGATGTACAACTTGTTCGTTGAGGTATGTACTGCAAAAAGATGATGTTTCACACAAACACACACACACACACACACAGCTGCTCGAGATCGTATTACTACAAAATACTCTTGGGATATATGAATGTAAGTTTGAAATGACTCAAAATTCTCTGATATGGTATTTGGCAGTGCTGCGCGGGGACTCATCAATCACATGTTGTTTGAGTCGGCAAAGCTGACAGGAGGCAAGGTTAGCCAGAGATCCTGATGCAGTCTGGTTGCAGGCTCCCTTTGTTATGCTCTTTCGCTCTCTCTCTCTCTCTCTCTCTCTGGTTCAAGGCTTGTAGGGTAATAATGCAACTAAGTTGTCTTTAATAAAAGACTTCATCGACTAGCGTCTGTGACTCAACATTGATAATTTTGGTATGCAATCATACAAATGGTGATCTACTTCAAGTCAAATCATACAGTTTGATCGACTCTGGTTTCGATTATAGTTTATATTATATATATATATATATATATTAGACACTTCAGATCATAAACAATTTAGGTTGACGAAATGATTCTAAAAATAACCCTTTCGACTGAGAATGAATATGATTTGCACACAAAAAAAAAGAGTATGATTGCAAGAAACTAACATTGCGCTAAACAAAGCGAATTCAGAAAAAGGGCTAATATATTACATAAATGTGAACTTGAACAGAATACAACATTATACATGATTCACTGCTTATCTCTCCAAGAAGTAGCATAGCTATAAAACAAAAAGAACAAACCCACGTTCTATGCGGATTATGGAACACGCAGACTGATATGTTGCATTTAAGCATCGTTTTTTTTACAAAAGAACAGTTCTCTAAGAGATTCAAACCATGGGAAGTCTTTAAGATTGAGCCATATATCTTTAGAAAAGTCTGCAGGCTCTTGAGGAGGTAAAGGCACTTGATCAACTTAACTCCATCATATCTCTGACCCGTTTCGAAACACGGACAAACTCATTAAACAACGAGTAATCAAATTCAGAGGCTTCGCTTCTTGAGGTTTCTTTAGAGAGATCAGGTGGTGTTGATGGGTTTTGGCAAATGACAAAGTCAAATCCCCCAAATCTCTGCACCAAATTCTCTAGCTTGTTTGTCGTTAAGTTCTTGATGTCTTCAATCTGCACAAGCTCTCCTGTTTGTCCCGAAGTCTGCCACCATCTTTTCAGTATGTTCCGGCTCAATCCACAGGACTCTACCGAGACTACGCCTTTCAGATGGATTCCAAGACGGTCCAATGCAATTTCTGCACCACCAATCCCGCTAAAGAGAGATAAAACTGTTAACCCTTCAGGGAACATAGCCTTGAGTACAGAGAGATGGTAGCCCAATGTGTCTGTTTGGAAGCAGAAATCAAACAACTTTAACCTCTCCGCCAATCTTCCACCACCGATGTTTGTGTGGTTTGTTGGATATCCCATAATGGACTCCATATGCTCAGGCTCCACAGGTGAAAGGATGTTTGGAGCAATCCATATGAGATTTGAGGTGTGACAATGTCGAAGTATTAGAGTTTGGTCTTGTTGAGTAAGCTTTCCCCTGCATTCAGCTATACGGCGTCCAATTCGTTCACAGAGAAGAGTTACATCGTTTGTCCTAGTACACGAGCCGCCATTCAGATGCTTTCTGATATCCCATCGTGGCCACCAACTCTTCATGAGTGGCATAGCGTCTTGTATAGTCAACCGAGGTTTTGGGAGGATATTGAACCGGTTTTGAATGGGAAGATTGTGCAGGTACCCTTCTGTCCGACGGAGGGGTGAACACAACCGAGTATCTACATGTTCTGGGTGAATTCCAAACATGAAAGACGAGATCTTCGACCACCAGCTAGGAGATAATTCACCTAAGTTTCCAAAGAAGAAATAAGGTCGTTTGGCTACATTTGGGCCAAGACTTTGGGACAAACGTGGCTGCATTACTCTAGGAAATTCATATGTGTCCTCTTTTGACTCATCTTGCATCCATGGGGTTTCCATAAACGAGCTTGAGTCCCCCATATATTCGGGTCTTAACCGTTTCCCTCTGTCATCGTAGTCAGTCCATTCATCGGGGTAGGCATTCTCATCCTCATCTTTTGGTCGTTTACCCTTTGAGGTCTCTCCCGCATTGGCAGTGGCAGGGAAAGGGTCAGAGCCAATACCAGGATCTGGTTTTATATTAGCAGTGCCAGTCGACGAACCCCCATCAACACCAACAAATCTCCAACTCTTTGAAAGACATGTTCGATTCACTGCAGGAGCCGCCGCTGAAACCTTCTACAGTGGCACCAAATATCATTAAGTAAAACTCCAACAATATCTTAGTTCAATTAATAGAAGGGAATGAGATGGTTCTGGTGAATTATTTGTGGTCAGACATCTTAGAATGAACATACCTTTTCTATCTCTTCACGGTCACGGTCACTAGGAAATTCACCAGTAACAATGGACTCAGCAAGATCAGACATCCGACCTTTGGAACCTGAAGAGCAGTAAAATAGATTATTTATCGGGCTGCAAAACAAATGTATAATTTTTCACCCTAAATTATCATAATCACCCCTAACTGCATATACAAGATATGTTTGATGTCTGTATTGTTTCTTCAAACATATAATAGTCATGGATTGAACACATAAGTGCCTAAGTTGCTCACCTATCTTCTCAATTGCCAATGAAATTTCATCATTAGAGAATCCCATTTCCATTAAATGCAAAGTCTTGTCCATTGTTTCGAACAATAGTTCATTGGGAACCTGAATAAAAAGCAAAAAACAAAGGTTAGAGATAATAAAGGTAACAACAACATAAATTATACAGAATGAAGACAAAAGACAGGTAGTGGAAACTAGAATCTACTAAGGCGAACCAACAAAAGGACATAAAGGACGAATAACACATTGAAAAGAACCAACAGCCAAAGTTCAAAGCACCAAATACCTCAGGTCCCCGAGCAGTAACTTCATCGACATTTTCATCTTCTTCATTTATTTCAGCACCATCAAGTGAGTCTTCGGATTCCTCCGCATACTTTTCAGCTAATTGAGCAGCAGCAATGAAGTCCACCATCTCATCGACCGGCGCGTCTTTACCTATCACGCGGAAAAGACAATCATAAAGAAAGACTTTGTTGACAGGCCATATGATAGCTGCTTTCTGCATGATAAGTTTCTGTATAGCTTTGAATAGCATAACGTCACATGCGATGAATTTCCGCTTAGCATTATTAAACAACAGCTTCATAGATGTTACTTCTCTTCTCAGAAATATATTTTGGCCTCATATTGAGACGTATAAGTCTCCTCAGTTATGTATGAAGAGACGTTAATCAACCAAAAGACAAAAAAAAAATCTTGCAATATTGAGGAATTTGGTCCATTTTGGAATGTACACGACTTCTAGCCACTCAAAAACATAACCTAAACAATGAAGCTAGCACTAAGAGAAATGGCTGCAACCGTTGTAAGATGTTTGAAAGTATAAATGGAAAGCCAAAGTCATTGTAAAATACATTACCAAGCCTATCCAATGCAAGATCAACAAGATTTTCTGGAAACTTCATTGCTAGTAATGCTATCCTTCTACCATCGGTTTCGTATTCAATATCAGGCTCCTGTCAGACAAAAGCAAGAACATAAAGAAATTGCACAGAAGGAAATACAAGACTTGTGCATCAACAGTATGTGCTTTACCGGTTTGGGTTCCATTAGCCCATGATAGCTGGGTCCAGGATGTTCTGTCACAGTACTCTTAGTGAGAATCTCTAACAACAATTCAAAATCATCTTCACCTGAATATGTGAAAAGGTAACCTCAGTAATCATATCCCCTAAATGAAAGTTAGCATTCACGGAAGCCTTTCATAAAAACACATTTTCTACAGGAAATTTTAGAATTACCGTTTTCATCAATTGCTTTCTGAACAAGAGTTGGGCAAAATCCCATCTCAGTAAGCAATGATTTAACTTGACTTCCAGAAGAACTAGCAGCATTGTCCTGCACATCAAGTAGAGAAAAATAAGAACCTTCCTAAGCCACTGATTGTTTCATTAACTGTTTGTCTATACCAACCTGCTGAGGGTAAGAGGTGTCGCAGGAAAAGTCAAAATCCAAGGTCTCTGGTTTGGGAAACAGTGTCTGCCTATTCCTTTCATGATTAGAGGAACCTCCACCACCGTTTCCTCTACGCAAATCACCCTGCAAGATTCAACAAACTTATGAAAAAACATGCAACACATACAAACAAAGTGATTCCAAAAAAAAAAAAAAAAAAAAACTCTTAAAGTAGCCAAAGTTCAATACCATTTATAGTCCACAAAGTTCAAAGCAAGATAGAGATTATCTCCTGCAAATATCCAAAGCAAAATTGTGTCAGTGTCACCTTAATTGAGCAGCTTCTTGGTCATTGATGATTCTACTATAAACGATAAGGGAGAAGATGAAATCAATAAATTCGTTAAAACCCCAAAAATAGAACACTCCTGACACTTATATAGTAAAAGCCAGATTTCACACAAAATCCAGAGATTGCGACAAAAAGGGGACCAATATAGAGAAAGAGTAACCGTAGTCGGTGAGGAAGAAGAAGGTGCATGCCTGTGCTGTGGTCCGCGTCTCAGCCGATCGAGTCTAAGTCCGGAGGAGGTAAGCTAAGGAGTAAAGAAGTTGATCGCAATGTATAGCGGCGCGTGAATTGCACAGCCCGACTATGGTGAAATCTGGAACGAATTGGGATAATTTTGGTAACTTATTATATTACTTTCTGTTTTTAAAGGTTTTAAAATGCTAAAATTGTCGAGAGGATTTTTAATTAGCTAGGGTTCAAATATCTAAATAATTAATATTTAATTATTTGATTAAATAAAGAAAATGTTGTTAAATTTTGATGGAACTACTCCCAAACTTTGATAACTTGTTAATTTCATTTTATAATGAAGATATATATATATATATATATACTATTATCTTAAGATATTTCTTTTCTATAAATATTAGGTTTCTTTGGCCAAAAAAATTCTTAATAATAAAATTCAAAAATTGTGTTATGCAAGCACTTTAGCATTGTATTCACGTAAGTAGTAAAATAAAAAGTAAATTTATACATAATGTAATGCATCCAACTGTGTTTAGTAAAAATAATTGGTGGCATCTATCCAAATTTAATATGTTATCAAATGCCATTAAATATTTAATTTCAATGTATGTGTGTATAATATATGTGCGTATAAACCATTTTACGTATTTTGAAGAGATCAACGTGAAGATTTGGCAAGGGCTCGTCAATCGTTTCTCCACTCCACCAGCGTTGTTATTGTTGCTGTCGTCAAGTATTTGCCGACGAGTGTTTGAACTTGTGTTTTTTTTTTTGCTCAAATTTTTAGATATATAACTAACGTACATTTTATTCGCTGCAATCAAAAAGGTCTAAAGATTTGACATAGAAAATTCATATCGATTTTGTTCTAGCCATGTGTCCAAACGTGGCGACTATGTATGGTCGTGGGAACTAGAGTCCTTAGTTTTAATATATATATAATCTGATCAATATATGTTAAAATAAATGCTTTTCATGCATGTAGTAAGTAATTTTAAGTTTAATTGATACCGATACGGCCTTGACCGATAAAAAAACCTTCTTGTGGGTACGTAGACGTCCATTTATCCACATGTGAGTCTCTTGTGTCACGCATTTAAATCGATATTATCGAAGAAATAATGGTTTGTTTGGATTTAACATGGTTTTGTTTTGGGTAAATTAATAATAGGATGACCTCAGGACCAACATACTCATTAGTCACACATTCCCTACTCATCAGCGCATACTTCTTAATTCTTTCTGTTTCGGCAACTTAGTCTTAGACTCTTAGTCACATGTATTGTTCCGCCGACTTGTACTTCATCTTTGGGTCTAGCTTCGTTTACATTTGGTTTGGCTTAGAAGATTTAGAATGGAGATGGTCTAAGGATGTGTCGCCGGAAGATGTATCACCGGAAGACATTAGGCCTCTAATGAGCTATGTAAGTCATGCGATGGGAATATTTAGCCTTGCCTATATCATGTTGGTTACAAAATATCCTCTTTGTTTCATCTTTGTGTGGCTTTTATGTGAGTGCCTGAGTGGTAGTTTATTTATGTTTTCCTTCTCCATGCGGATTCCTAAAGACCACATATTCTAGTCATACAAAATTATGTATATGATTACTAAAAATAATACAAAAATATGAGATCTTAAAATAAATTCGAGCTATATAAACACTTCAGTGTAGTACTGTTCCACATGTTTTATAATCTGCTTATTTAAATATAATACAAATTACTACTTAATTAAATATAATTAAAACTACACTGAATATGCTTATAAAAATTTGTAAAGTTTAAACCACTTATTTCTCTTCCATATTGCACAACGAAGATGAGAAAACATTAGAATTGACTAATATTGTTCAAAGAACAATTGACCATAAAAAAAGACAACAAAGCAAAGAGAGTAGTAAAAAAAAGAAGCAAGAAACACATTATTCTAGGTCTTGTAAATGCATGGAAGAACTCAAAACAAAGCAAGAGTGGTTTCTTCCTCTTGCCTCCGATCCTGGTGGGTGCAGGTTGCTTTAGATTTGCACACAACTTGGAACATAAGAGCACACAAGTACTGGAAAAAAATAGCTAGGAACAGATTCTCCAAGATCCACTAGTTTGCAATATCCATCTTCTCCAACGATATAAGCTGTGTTGCGAGTGGGGTTATGTCTAATCTTTCGTTTATCAAAAACCACCGCGAGTTTTTTCTCTTCGTCAACAAAGAAAGTCGCAGATATAGGCTCGAATGGTCTAATCCTACCGATAGGTAAGAACAAGCTGCTCCACGACACTGCGTTAGGCTCAATCTTATTACTAATCCATATCCCATTCCACGCCATATCCCATTGGTGATATAACACTGCAAGTTTCTCCTCTCTAATAGTAGATAGAGTTACAGTATCATGCAAACGAGGCTGAAATGGTAGAGGCAGAAGTGATCCAAATTTCTCTGTTGTAAAATCAAAACATAGTAAGAAACTAGGGATCTCTCGTAGCTCAGGGATCGCGCCTGGGATCTCTTCTATCTCCCATTCATGTGGTAGGAACCTCTCTTGAGCAAACCAGTAAGTGTTTCCTTTGAGTGACACTCCACGGCTAAAATGAGATATATTCCAGTCGGGAATATCCTCGATAACCTTCCATGAGTTAGAGTCAAAATGGTAGATTTCGAACTGGCAGATTCTAGTTGGAGGCTCTACACTCATCTCGTCCATGTCTTCGAAAGCATCCAAATATCTCAAGATTTTGTAGCTTCGGTTGGAACTGCTCTTCTTTATCACGTATCCGAGAGCGTAGTTGTCCCGTTTGTGGTAAGACTCCCTAGGTTCGATCAACCTTGTTTGCCCACAATAAGGGTTCCAAACCACAAGCCTAGTGTTGTTGTTGTCATTGGTGATGCATAACAATAAACCATCGCAGTGATAGACTTGAGATATAACTACTTGATCACCACCGTTTATGCTGATAAGTTTACCTTTCTGCTTTATAGATGATTCAACGTTGTCGTCGTCTTTGTGAATTCCATCAAGATTGACGCTCATCAGATAAAAACTATCGTTCATAATCATGATCGCCTCAAGCTCCTTCTCTTGCTTCTTCTTCTTTGCTTCTGCTTGTGCCCGACCAATTTGCTTCTTTGTAAAGCTCCGACGTTTGGTTAAAGTGTTCCACTTTTTACAAGTAAATCGTATTGCTCTCAGAGATGTCACCGGAAGCCTGGAGAGCACCTCATCAGCCAGATCCCGTGGAAGATCGGAAATCTTCGTCATTGGTTCGACAAGGATCGATGAAATGGTAATTAGGGTTTGATGAAATGGTGATTAGGGTTTTTACTTCCACACGCTTTCAATTTTTTCATATAGAGATGGTTCAGCCAAAAGGGTTACTCACTCGAGAAGACTACGGGGCCTCAGCCCAAAACTCTCCTTAGCAAACGGAAGACACCACAATCTAAGGGATTTTAAAAGATTTTGGGGTTTTATTAAAATCATCTGTTATTTAATGTGTGATTTTAAAATTTCTGTCCAAAATCAGTGTTATTGAATTTGAAATTTCTATGAAATCATTCAAAATCAATCAATGTCTTGTTATCTAATCGAAGATTTATTAAAATTTGACAATATCTTGTTTTGAAAATACTGATTTTAGGAGATTTTGGATACTTCTTCAGTTGAAAACTAACCAAAAATAGTAACGAAACAATCCCACCTAACTCCAAAGGTGATATTCTGAAGGATTTCAAAAAAAAAAAATCACAAATATCATAATCAAACTATTTTGGATATACGGTATATATATCCAACTATTTTATATCATCAGATTCCTATATCTGGTCTCCATAAATGTGTTTTGAGTACTTGTTACTTCTTTTTGTAGCTTGCCGTTTGGATGTGTTGAATAAGAAAGAAAAAAAAAAGGAATGAAATCATAACAACTATTGGTTTCCGCGTTAGATCTCTGTTTTGAGTAGTTGTTGTTATTCGTTTGATCTTAAACTCTGTCTTCAACCTATGTCTTCATGTGAGTTTTGTGTTGATATGAGGGACAATGGGTTGAGATAGTTGGAGACATATTTTCCTCTTTTTTTTTGTGATGTAAAATATTCTAAAATCACCTAAAGATTAGTAATAAAATCTCACAGTATAACATATTATTTTCCTATTTTTGTTTATATAAAAAACTCTAACAAATAACCAAATCTTCTAAAAGTTCACTCAAATCTCTCAAAATTTTAAAATCCAACTAAATACTCCTAAAATTTCAAAATACATAGTCTTGTTCATTCGTTTGTCAAAAAAAAAAAAAAAAAAGGTCTTGTTCATTCTGTGTGTGTATATAGTTTAACGATCATTTGAGTTTGGACCAGAGTCGAAAATAGTGCCTTTGTATTTGATGCTGAAGAAACGCATTTAAAGATAGCATGACAACAGAAATTTCGATCAACAATCTCAAAAGATGGAACCCAACTCTTCAATCAAACCCAACACACCAAAATGCAACCGCTAAAAACAATCATTTGACCAAACTTCAACGATGAAAAAGGATTCTCAAACCACCCATCAGACCCTTTTTAAAGGTAGAACCAATCTATACATACTCAATCTCTTTCTCGAACAAGTTAGACAAAAGACAATGTCGAAATCCCGGTTTAAGTATGAAGTGATCTTGCGTTGAGAGGAGTCGTACCAGCAGCTCCGATCTTCAAGGATGAATCTGCAGATACCTTCACTTTAATGGGCACCGATCCTACCCTGATGATGTCATCAGCCAGAGATCCTGCCACCTCTCCAGAGGAGTCTGACTTGAGGTCGGAGCTGAGAGATGAGGCCGGTTTAGACTTGGCTTGGGTTGGGTTAAAGGTGGTACCAGCAGCCGTTTTAATGTTGAGAGAGCCAAACTTCAGAGTGGAAGGAGTAATATCTTCTCTAAGTTCCTCTGTTTTGCTCTTTTCATCCTCATCTGAGTTTTTTAATTGCACAACTTCTGTTTCTGCCGAGGTTACTGAAGATTTCTTGAAGACATCTTTGGAGATTTTCTTGCTTCTGTCAGAAATATTCGGTTTGGGCACAGGAAATGGGCTGCGAAAGGTCCTGAATGGAAGTCTTGCTTTCTCTTCCTGCATGAGTCTCTGGCGGTTTTCATAGTACATAAAATCATCTAATAGCGAAGTCCTTTCCGCATGATTTTTGAATAGTTTTAGCACCTCAAGTCCTTGTTTCAGCATTATCTGCAAACAAACGAGGATGATAAGATTGAGATTTCAGAGTTCTTGGAATCTGGTTTACACGTGAAGTGTGAAGATTTAAAAATAACAAACTCACCTCTTGTGTGTCTCGGCTGTTGGTCACAGGCTTATTCTCGTTATTGTGTAAAATAATGTGCCTGAAATAGCTATTAGGAACATCTTTAATAATGTGCCATTTGACAGGAAAACTTCCACTCCATTTGTCTTGCTGCCAAAAATCCATGTCTCGGTTGAAGGAAACTGGACCGGTCATCTCAGCCACACCACAGAACAGACCACTGGCATTGACCTAAGCAGGGGAACAACATAAGCACAAAGTATGAATGCAAGCACATTAGCACAAGGCAGTAAAAGTAAGAATGGACTCACAGAGAAGAATAAGAAAATAGGGCATTCACAAGACTTCTCAGTGGCTATTCTTTGAGCATCTTCATATACACTCTGCAATTTCTTGTTCCCATGCAGTGTTGATGACCAGACACCGTATTTGATGCTCTTGTGAACATCATCTTCACTATACGATTTAATCACAAAAAACTTGGCATTGCTATGATCTGTTCTGATATCTCCTTTATTATATTGATCAGGATTTATCACAATGTTTCCTTCTGCATCAGCATTTCCAGCTTTGGTTGTATAAGCTTTGACAACAAATTGATTTCTTGATCTTCTCGTTCTTGGACCTCGATAATGTTCGCTTGTATCTGGACTTCGAGTTAGGTCGTTATCACCTCCGCCATCATACATCTTGGAACGAGGCTTGTAGCTATTTGAAGCAACGGATGAAAACCCATTAGCAATGTCTAACTGCCCATAAGAAAAGCGTCTGCTGCTGGAAACAATGTCAACGGAAGCAGTTTTGCCCTGCAAAAACACACACGACTTCAGACTCACAATAGGAATGAATGACTAAGATAACACTGTATTATCAACAAAACACTCCTTGTAATGCATACGTACACCCAATTTACAAAGGAAAACAGAATCAAGAATTATTTTATACGAGAAATCACCTGGAGAGAATGTGCAGGAGCTGGAGCTGAAACATTCTTGGAGACTCCTGACTGTTGATTCTGTCCAGTGCTAGACCTTAGTTTCTCAGAGGTCCTACCCAAAGAATTCACAGTTGAAGATTTTGGAGCATCTTTTGGGAACCCGGAAATCGCTGAACCATCTCTCTGTCTGGATCCTCTTATATCAGATTGACCACCATTGGCTAAATCAGTCGCTACCAAAGAGTCTGTTGAACTATTCGAGACAAAATCAGGCTGAATAACATATGGAACATAAGTAGGCGACGATGCAGCATTCTCATACGGGGCGCTGGAGTAATACTGCTGGAATCCAACAAACGAAGAGTCAACGCCTATTGAAGCGCCTGGTATGTAAGGATTGTACGGATTGTAAGGAGACTGTGCATATCCATAACTTGGTGTATAGCATATATAGGGAGAATTTTCATTTTGCCCACCCTGAAGACGCAAGATTAGAATGTTAGCTAGGTAAGACGATTAACAAAAACAAAATAAAACCAGCACGTTTATGTGAATGAAGATTGTCACAAGAGTTCATGCACCGTGTATTGGACCTCTGAACCATCTACACCAGCAATAACCTGATGGTTCTCCCACTCGACGGTTGAATCATAACCTGTAAAAAAAATTCCAGAAGATAAGGGAAATTTGCAACCTTGAAAACAAGAATGATAAGTAAATTTCGTGAAGCAGAGCTACCAACCTGAACAGTAATAAGCGGGGTAATACATGCTCTGGTCAATGAAAGAAGCAGGGGCTCCCTCTGTATACATTGCTTCAATTTATCTGATAAAAATAATTTGTTGAATAAACACCTGGAATACATATTTTAAAAAAGGTCAAAACATGGGACTTTCATGACCATTGTTCAATGAAGAATCAATTAAACTAGAAGAAATCAACTAAACAAGCCTAAAAACAGATTTCTCAGTGAAGATACAGATCCCGGAATAGAGAGAAACAAAGCACATATCAGATAAATCTGAGACTCTCTTGCAATACAAAAAGAGAGCTCCACTAATCAATTCTAAACAACAGTCGAAAGGTGGTCACTTGAAACAAAAAAGAGAGCTTTAAATGTACACAGAGAAACCCTAATTACACTAGATGGACGGAAATTATAGTAAAACAAAAGAACAAAGAACAGCGATGAAGAACCTCTAACAACTCAGAATGCAAAGCAACCATATGCATAAGAGCTAACATCGACGTGAAGCTAAGAAACGAAATCAAATACGCTTATAAGCACAAAGAAAAACAAATCCCAGATAGAAAAGCAGAAAAATTTGATCACGATACCAGAAATTAGGCAGAATCAAGTCATACTTGACCTAAAAAGTTCTTCGAATGGAGAAAATTTGGGGTACCGACAAAGAGGTAGAGTAACCGAGAAAGAGAGAGAGGTTGGGAGCGAGTTCAGCCGAAATAGTTGTGAGATAATGCTCTGCCGAATCGAAACCCTAACACTGAGATGAGTGAGGGAGAGAGAAACGAAGAAGCAGACGACGAGAAGATTCGCTTCAGTGACGAAAAAAAAGAAATGGAAAAGACAAAGAGAAACCCAGAAGACGCGCAAACGACAGATTCCACTGTGTTTTGTTTCCAATACGCAGCGTTTTGGATCGAAGAATCTTAAGTGATGCTAAGCTAAAGTCGATAATACCCTTGAAAGTGACCTTTACAGGTGGGTTTATAGCCAATGGTTTGCAAGATCCCTTGCCAGAAACGGTAAATAAAAAGGTCGTTTGTTTGCCCAGATTTGTATGGCCTACATGATCCAGATATATAAAAATTGCATACCACTAAAAAAAATAAGTGAACAGTATTAAAAATTCGTAAATTTCTTCAAAAAATATCTCTAATTACTCTGCATGTAAAAGATTTTTGTTTTTTCATGTCTAGTCTATCAGAAATTTTTTAGTGAAACATGAACACAACACTAACTCAGAATCGTCAACACATCATGAACAAACGCATCAAAACTTGGAGAAAGAGAAAACTCTTGTTTAATGTTTAGAGGCACTTAGAGAAGAGACTTGTGTAGACGGGAAAAGAATTGAGAAATGTTGAGATAACTTCAGAGGGTACGAGTTTTATTACATTCTCGTGATGCTTCTCCATTAATGATAAAACCAGTTTCTGCGGATCAATCTCATTCAGAGAACCTGCAAAATCAAGTACTCAAAGAGCATTAAGCAAAGCAAAAAGTTGTTTCTTATCTTGTTTTAGAGAGCAAACTTACCCAAATCAATGTCATGTTCATCATCTTCTTCATCAGCCTCTTCGATTACTTCACTATCCTCCAGTTCTGCTGCAGCTTTAGCATACCTTTCCAGAAATTCTTCCTCCGTTTCTTCACACTCATCATCGCTCTCTGAATCCTGTTCAAAAAAAGACACAAGAGGAAACAGCTTATTTAGGAAGAAACAATTCACTAGAAGAGCTAATGTTGTTTCATGAAAGTAGAAGATCTACTTTGCAACTGGACGAGCAAATTAACTGCTTATCTGAGTTTATCTTCTCATACTAGTGCTAGTGCTAACGAAAAATTATGAAACATACTTTGAATGTAATTTAATAACGAGTACTAGAAATCAAATCAAACCTCGTCATATGAATCAGTTTCTTCAGATTCTGTCTCTTCTTCTCCGGGTTCTCCATCATCTTCATCATCGTCTATTTCTTCGTTCACTTCCTTTAGCCTCTGAGAAGCCTCCATCAATGAAACAAAACACTTCCTTGCCAAATCATCAGTTGCATTCCCATGCTTTACATCTAAAATCTGCTCGATCACCTTTACTAGCGTCATCACTGAAGACAAGTGATCTGTTAGTCCATGCTAATGTATTTATGATTAAAAACAGCTACTATATACACAACTAAACCTTCTACGGTCTAACTTGTGAACTGTAAATAATTCTGAACCACCAGCACATTAGTTTTATCTACTCACCATATAGTTTTACTTCCGATGCCAATGCTGGAGTGGCATCAAATTTAAGCGATGATGCCAATGAAGATGCCCATAGCTCGAACCCTCCAGATATCACTTTCTCTAAAGTGCTTTCCACAATATCGGAATAGGAGATATAGCATGATGATACCGCCAGTAATAGAGGCCTCCACAAAGTACAAGGTTTCTCACGCAATCCTAGAAAATGAGAAAAGGCTGCTTCACTGAAGACCATTGCCAATGATTTTCCCACCCCTTCGATGTCAGATGAGTAGTCTGGTACATGTAATAACGTGTGTAGACAAGAACAAGCCCTCCTTGTAGCAGACGGGTACTCAAGTATGGCTTTTCTGACAAATGAACCAATGCATTCAACAACAGATTGTGGACGGACTGGCATGGCTGGAGGGGATGGCAAATCTCTGAAAAGGAAAAACCTAAAACCATATTTGTTGTTTATACCCACAACTTCTTCTATGCAGTCAAAAATGGATAAGTCCTCCGACTCTTCCCAACCGTTCCAGCTAGCAAGAATATCGGCCCAAACTACGAGTAATTCAGTTAATCTGAGCTCCACGAATACATTGCAATTAGTAGAAGCAATCACAATGAACCGCAACATCGTCGAAAAATGATCTATGCATGAAGTCGGAGGCACATCTGTTGTCTGAATCATGCAAAGATAAAAGGCAGAGCAATATCCTAAAATTAGAATCGTATTTCAATTTCTATAATTACAAGTACATGGAGGAGTCATAATGTTTATAAATAACACAAAGGGATTAGAGTAAATTTTAACTACCAGCCATGCGTGCTGTAAAAGTGCTGACAAAGCTTTGCTGATGGTGCCTTGACCAGTTAGCCATATTTCAGTCGCCTGATTATGCTCCTCATTCGCTTCAGGCTTAGAGCTCTCATAAGTCTGAGCCATTGCTGCTAATGTCTCAAGGCCACCTAGGATAGCCTAAAACGAAAAAGAAAACAAAAATAAAAAAAATAAGTTGAATTGACTTGCAATGTCCACTAAAGATAGTCCAAAGTTCACAATTACTAGACCAGGACAACAGGAATTCTACAAATATTTTGGTAGAGTCCAGGATTTCATGTGCGTGATATAAAAATTAGCAGAATGTGTCAATTTTTTTACTTCAAATCACAAAGAATACATTCTGCTACCTTCAGCTTCAGATATTAGCAAAAATATTAAGAAAGTGGAAAGACAGAAATAAAATATACCTGAGACCATGGATCTTCACTAGGATGCATAAACGTCAACAAATTACTAACTAGCGAAGAGACAATGTACGGAATATGTGTGGCAATAGCTTGACTTCCTGACTCGATCACAGAACTGAGAAGCTGAAACAAAATGCCATCCTCGTCCTCCTCACTACCAATCCTACCAATAATAATCTGAAGAAGCGGCAACCATTCAGGTGGTTGGTACTCATTCTGAAGAGAACAAACATATTCTTGAGTTAGATATGACAAGCTCACTTTAAGATACAAGTGCCATTGTTGATGTAAGTGCTGACTTACTTCGAGTAGTGAATCTATTCCACCAGCAGCTGAAACACGCACTGGGTAACAAGAGATCTCCCCCTGATCTGGCATTGCTAATGCCTTCAGTAGGGAAGAAAAAATATCTGCATTCATCTCCTGTAAGCATAAAGCAATTAATCAAATATGTGATCACTGGAAGTAAAACATTACAAATTTTAATCAGTGACTAAAAAATATCATCTTCCAGCAAATGGTTTGCATAAATAAAAAGTAAAATTTACACCTCGGGTAGGCAGGACGCAAGCTCTCCAAGTACCCAATTTGCAGATGCAACCAAGTAAGGTGTGCAATCAGGTGTAGAATAAATCGGTAGCACACGGGCACGGACAAAAGATGCCACATACTCAGGATTTTGTTCTTGGATAAACTGCCGGAAAAAGGGAGCCATTGTAATTCTATGCACTATATCAGTAAATGCTCAACTCCAAAAAAAATAGAACCAGATTTGCTCACCTCTTGCAGGCTACCATATGCCATTAGAACACCAAAATAGCTGACATGTCAACATAGCAATAAAGTCACTTTAATCACAAATTAAAAGGGAATGAAACAAGAAATTATAAAAGTGCAAGAGAACAGTAAACACAAAGCACTCCAACCCGATATTACATGTTCAAAATGTTGAATAGTTGTCTCAGAAGTCTAGCAAAGAAGATAACAGAGAATTGAATATATATTCAGTCTACTGAAGAAATATCAACAAGTTGATGACGAGCTTGGGAAACATGGCATTATGGAAGACCAAATTGCAAAACGAGTTTTGAAAGTTCCACTAAAAGAACATAGTTTCTAATACCCACTGCAAGCATAAATTAATGTTACTCACTGCGCCAAACAAACATGTACCATTGCTCAGAGCTTGCAAAAGCATTTTTTATTTGGTTTAGACATCTGCCAAGAATTTCAAGGAGTTAGAATCAGAAGTCATCAATATGTATAGGAACTCACGCTGCTGAAGTACTAGCATCCAGTATGTAACTTTTCGAAGGCACAGGGAATTTTGACAAAAATGGAAGCACCAGTAGATCTCCCATGCATCTTTGGTTATTTCTCCTGCCCTTTTCACCTTTCTTCCGCTTACATGCTGCCGAGGAAGCTTTATTTGTAGTAGATATTGGTGGTCCCTATAAGAATTAGATCATAACCTATAAGAACCTATGAACGAATAGCTGAAATAGGTGGTTGATGAAATAGATCATAACCTATAAGGTGTTTCTTCACCTTTGACATGGCAAGGACACCAAGCAAGTTCATAGCACTTTTCCTGGCTGTAAACATGTCCTCCCTCCACCCAGAAATTTCTCCCTGCCAAACGAAAATGATATTATTTCCTAGCTTCTGGACGATAGACATAAAAATAATCCGTCTAGAGAGAAAGAGAGATAAATATTTATACTAGCTCAGATGGAAGGTTTTTCCTTATGAATTCATCTGCATCTTCTTCCCATTCAGATATGTCCTACTTGCAAAAACAACCCGGTTAGACCAGTAAATTTTTTGAAATAATGGTAGTAAGAAATACTTGCAACACAGATTACGACAAAGGAAGCTTACCCTCTCATTCAGCAGCAGGGCTGGAAAGATCGCAGAGTCCAACAAAAAAGTAAAATGGGGTGAAAGTAATCTCCATCCCTATTTTGAAGGTACCAATTATATTTGCTTTCATAGAAATTTGATAAATCTATTTAGATTTGTTGTAAACATTCTAACAACTTACAGGGCCAATTTCCATGACGCGTGAAATTACATCAAAAGCAACTGAGATAAGTCTCTCAGTTAGGCATCCGAGCTTCTGCACATGATAGTTGGCACTCATAGCATTAGATTAAGACGATAGTAACATTTTGATAAGAAGAAGCAAATTTTGTAGTAACAAATTTTGCTAAAAGTACATACACTGATGTTTGAACTATGTTTCACAATCTTCATTGAGCAATTTACTATCTCCGGCACCAATCTGCATAAATCAGATAGAATAGGTTTGGGAAATAAACATTGGGAATGCTGAATTACTAAGAAGATTTTAAGGTGTTTACATACTTGTCAGAATATTTTCTATGTCTGCTGACAAGTGTGCCAAAGAGGAGCAAACTTCTTTTTCCAGCTTTCGACCTTATCAAGTACCCACCTGAAGGAGTCACACTCCAGTCAAAACTCAAGGAGTCTAGAATTCTGATCATATCTCGACAGAAGGAACCAAGCAGAGGTGACAAATCAGATGGCATATGGGACTTCACCTACAACACAAAACACCCTTAACAAAATTATCACAGTGATAAATTACGTTTATAATCAATGACAAATTTCAATCACCCAGACATGCAACAACAGTCTGGAAACTTCGTTCTATCTAGAATATAAACTGACGGTATGGCTTACTGAAAAGTAAAAGCATTTGCAGATAATGTGGATTGTCTTTTCCAATTCTAGTTCACCCCATCCATGTGTAGTCAAAGCCTGCTTCAGAATTATACCAGATAGGAATACTCATTGAGATCCAAAGAGCAGATATATCTTACATAAAGTTGTGAGCAGATGAAGGAAAAAGAAAACACTAAGAGAAAAGGATAACCTTTTCAGTGAGATGATGAAATACTGACACCAACGGTACAAGAATTTCTTTCGTGATACTCTCCAGCTGTTGTGGTACTGGCTCCTTTGCAAGTCTTGGTTGCAGGAAGTACTGCGAAGCAAACACACAAAAATAAGCCACGCTCATTTAAATAGACCACACAGCACCAGGTTCAAAACAGAGGACTACCACTTCAAAACACACATGTTTTCAGATTTTGCAGTAGTTCATACTCTTAAATATTGCAGCCAGAAGCAACAAAAGCTCACAACCAAAATAAGGGATGCTAAAGCATAATACATGTAACACGGGATGCAATATAGGAGAGCTGATGGAAGAGAGAGATAGAGAGATAAAAATCTAAGTTGAAAGCCATCACTTCCTTAATAAAACTTTTTCTTATGAAAGAGAATGTAACAAATACCTGAAAAGGCTTTACAACTGTGAGCAATACCATCAGAGCATTCACAGTACTCCAGCTAGAGTTTGAACTGCTAATTAAGCTGCTCTTCTCGATAGCAGAACGCAGCTCTGGTACAAGTTCAGGCCATGCATTTTTCTTCACAAATTCTGACACAACAACAATGTGCAGCTGGCCACAAGTGAAGTAAAATGAAGGTGTGCACAAAATATAAACTAAAAATTTTACAGGAATAATGAGTTATAACAAGATTTGCAACAATTAGATGAAGATAAGCTTGTTGAATATGCCTACCAGTTCAAGTAAAACTTTAAGAACTGCAGGCTGTGCCTGAAGCAAAGCTAGGAGAAGCTGATCCTTAAACTCCTTGCTGACTTCAGAGATTTTCCCTTCAATCCCTGTGTTCCGTCTGGTAAAATTCTTCAGGTACGTTGCAGCGGCAACTCTCTGGCTGGGATTTTCACCTCCTATCAATCAGAAAAAAAAAAACTCAGCAGAATGAGTTCAATCATGTATCAGTTTGTGTATCAACTGAATCAAAATATTGCTAAGGATTCAATACTCTTCATGAAACTACTACCTCTACGATTACCAACCAAGCCCACACATAAAACGGAACCAAATCATAAACTCAACAAATTTTGTAACCCTAATTGTGCAATTCGGTTCGAGGAAATCAAAATCACATCTTTTCATCAGAATTCAATGCTTTGGAATAAAGTGAATTGCTTGAGTAAATCGGGTAAAAATTAGAAGACAACAAAAAAAAAAACTTTACGGGAAGCGATGGAAAGAAGACGATAAGGGAAGTGAGGGAGCTCCGTAGAAAGTCGATCCAGAGCCTCCGTCGCCTCGCGGACTGCAACGCCATCAATGGATGTAAGCGTCTGGTCGAGAAGTCGAACAATCTGAAGTGAGTCGTCGTCGCCGACGAACATTGCGTTTTTTTTTTTTTTTTTTATTGCTTTTTCATTTTCTTCCCTCCAATGCTCTTTTCTTTATTTTTACTGATGAAATGGGGGAACATCACTGGCGGGAATAAATAATTCAGGTTAAATTCAATTATCTGAATTTTGCTTTCGTATTATTATTAGTCGAAATATTAGTAGTCGAAATATCTATACTATTAAAAGGGAAACATTTTTAACAAATAGACATAAATTAAGAAATTATTACAATGAAATGCTACTAAAAACTAAATAAGAATAAGTATAATACTTGAAGCCAAACAGATTGAATTCAAATAGACTGATACTCATTACAGTTGCCGAACAAAAATTAAAAGATATTATCTCACAAAAATCGGGTACAATTAAAACCTACCAAAGCATTAATTACTATATTTAAATCGTATCCCTAACAATTAGTAACTACCATAAAATTGCCGTATTTAAATCCGATTTTATATTTAATGTGAATTATTAATATCACATCCCAAATATGCTATTTAATAGTATTAATCATTATCCAAATTATACTTCAAATATTAAATGTCTGATTTGAAAAACCAAAATTTGCGGAAAAAAAATCAGTAATACATTATTAGGAAATCAATCTAAATTTATAATTCTGTATTTTAGTAACTACCATATATAAACGAAAACATCAACACACCATTAAGAAATATATATTTATTTTCTAACAGACTTTTATATACTTATATATATAATTTAGATATTCTCTTAATACCATATTTGGATTGTTAGGAGCATATTCCAATTTTCAAACTAAATATTACGTGATTAATGGGATTGTATAAAGATTACTTCTTATCAAACCTAATAACTATCTATAAATCAGCCGACTTCTTTTAGTATAAATATTGTAGTGATCAGCCGACTTATGGAACTTCTTCTGGTGTGTGAGTTGACTTACACGATTCTTAAATCTGCAGCAATCAACCTTAGTATGACCAACCACACCACAATACCAACAACGACTCAATTTCTCTCTCAGGTTGTTCACAACAATCATCTGATTAGTCTTCTACAGGTTGAACTCAGACGCTCGTTTGACAGCACCACCTCTGTTTTGCAGCACTATTGACCCATTCATTGTACTTGTGTCACCACTTGAGTTTCCTCCATGGTTCCTCATACCACAGTTTGCAAACATACTACCCTTGTGAGTAACCAACCGCTTATCCAGATTTTTGCTCCTTTACTCAGTCTCTTGTTAATCTTTAGCTGATCCTCAAGACGTTGTCTCAACAGAGACATAATAATTTTCTCCTCAGACAACAATTTCTCAAGAGTGTAGACTCTTCAAAGCAGCTCCTCCTTTTCATACACTAGATCATAATTCTCCTTCTTCTGCAGAATCAGATCCTTAGACAGAGCGATGACTTATTTCTCAACAGATAAGCTAGTCAAATCTTAGGCTTCAAAATAGACTTCTGATTCTCATCATCTTCTTTGGCTGAATCAATATCATTCCATGTCAGACAAGATTTCTTATGAACACATCCTTGACGGTTGTAACACTTCAGCACGCTTCTTCTTTCAAGTGTAGAACATTCTGATTGAAAGTGTCCATAACATTGATATTCAGAACTCTCAGATTCTTACTCTGCATCTGATCTGGATGATGAAGATTGATGTTGGCGTTGTACATCCTTCAGTCTTCTGAACAGCTTCTTGATCAGTACTTTCCTCATCTGCAATTCAACTGACTGAACTAATTTCACACACTGATCAACTTTCTGTTCATCAGAACTCAAAGCACCTTTAACATCAGATTTGTGAGAAATATATCCATGTGATAAGCTTCTGAGAAATTCCTTGACAAACCTCTTATCCTTGTATACCTTCTTCAGCACTACAACTTCCTGACAAGGGGGGCTTAGTTGACTGTTGAAATGACAGGATGGTGATACATCAACTTTTACCTTCTTCACCCTTTTGGTTTCTTCAAAGAAGGCTTCCAAAATATTCCAAGCTTCTTTCGCTGACATACATTCTTGCACCATCACGAACAGATCCATCGGCAAGCAGCTGAAAATAGTAGATAACGCTTCAGCGTTCTGTTTTCCCTTTAACTTCTCCTCAGCCGTCCATAGCTTACATGGCTTTATTACAGCTTCTCCTCTCATGTTTATAAGTGTTGGAAGTGACCATCCATCTTCAACAGCGAACCAGGCTTCCATATCAGGACTCTAAATCATCTGTCTGATTTGTGCTTTCCAATCATAATTATGCCAGCGTCAAGCATCAGCGGATTGTTCTTATCAACGAACTGTTGTGGATTCTCCATACCTCGTCGCAGATCTCACCTGTTGAAAAGATATCCAGCTCTTTTATCAGGCGTCCGCTCTGATACCAATTGTAAGGGTATAGAGATGCACAACACACTGATTCACACTTGGAATGCGCCAAGCCAACGCTTTTCTCTTCAATCTTATTAACAAAATTTATCTCTTACAATGATACAATTTTGTCTCGGCCCTTACTCAACCTATTCTACCCAATAGGATTGATCCCGACTAAGAATGAATCTGAAACTTCTCTTTTCTATCTAACACAACACCCTGTGTAGATCTAAGAGAAGAAAATCAACCCTCTCTCTTTTTATCTATGAGAGACAAAAACCAACCCTCTCTCTTTTCTATCTAAACTCTCACCAGTGTAAATCTAAGAGAAAGAAAAAACAATTCTCCGCGCACTTAATCACCACCCTGATTAACGTCACAGAGAACTGGGAACACCCCTTCTAAGCCTTATCTTTGTGGCTTCGAAGTTTACAACTGTATCAATATTCTACAGTGCTCAAATTGGCTCGTGGCCTACTCCTAGAATATATATATACACGACTTGAGAAACCCTGGAAGGTAAATCTCCAAGTATCACGGGATAAGGAAACTGCTTGTTTCTCAGCCTTATCCTTTTCTTAACTGTTGCAGAGAATATTCTTCATATCTCCAAGCAAACGGAAACTGCTTGCTGCTCAAGCTTATCCTTTCCTTATTTATCGCAGAGAATATTTTCCATATCTCCAAGTACAATCTTGTCTCTATCTTCAATGTCAAGTCAGCAGCCTTCCTTGACATATCATCACATCCACTCACGTCTTGCCACGTCAGCTCACACATCCATGTCAGCAACTCGGGCGTCTGTGATCTGATGCAGCTTCCTGATTGGCACAACGCTATGTTCGGCACAACGACTTGTTCCTCACAGCGAGTTGTTCCAGAATCTGCATTTACAATCTCCCCTTTTTGACTGAGTTTGATACTCAAGCATCTCTCTGGTTCAACCTGAAAAGACACTCCAACAAACACCAGCCAAAAACAGAACAAGCAACAACTAGACAAAACAACAATCATTATCTAGCAAAATCAATCAACAGCTTGTTCAAACAGAACGATGATTAAGAACCTAACAATCAGAAACCCCAGCGGGCTGCAGCAGAAACCATGTTCTTAATAGCTCTCTAATCAGACTTAATCAATTGGCATATTCTCAATCATTAACAATCTAAGATCAATAACCACCACCAACCTAAGATCAACCAATTAGTCAATTAAGTCTCCCCCATAAGCAATGATTCTCCCCTAAACCAAGTAACTACAAGGATTCTCCCCCATAAGTACAGAACTCCTTATCATTAGGCGTTGATCAAAAACTAGAACCAGAATCATTCTCCCCAGCTTGAGTGATCAACTAAGTCGAAAACAGACATATGTATCACAACAGCATACTGAGTTATGGGAATCACTTACATGCTAACAGTGCTTCGCATCCTTAAGCACTTTGATGATCAGTCTCGTCGCCTATTGAAACAGCTTCATGTTTGTAGGCATTTCAATTATCCTTGCAACCACAACTGGATGTTGGGAAATAGGACGCTGATAGTTGAGAATTCGAACAGTAGATAGCTCTTTGATCGAATCACAGTGCGGATGTGACCATACACAAGTTTTGCAGGAAAAAGCAGCCTCTTGTGTATTCTGTTCTACATTATTTCAAACCTCTGCTTCACTGAAGATCTCCTTCATTCTTGCATCTAAACCAGTTTCTTCGATCGATTCTACACAGAGCAGTCGTGTTACCCTTACCTGCAGATAAGCAAGACATGTTCTTCTACTTCCCCTTTGTCTTCTTCGTGTCTTGTTGCTGAAGACTCGGAACAGGACGTTGAGCTTCCAGGATCTGATGAACAAGACTGGGAAACGGTAGACGAAACCCTGACTAAGCTTGTAGACCCAACTGTATGATATGCTTATAGATCATTCTCCCAAAATCAAACGGAATGCGATGCATGATCATGTAGATCACCATGGCTCTATTCGCTGAAATGTACCATGTATTCACCGTGGGAGACCAGTTGCTGCAGCATATCTTATGCAAATCCTTGATCACCGGGTCCTTGATTGCCGTTGACACCAGCTGCTTGCAAGTCTTCACTTGACCACCAGATAGAAGGAGTTCTGGGCAAGTAAACTCCCAACTGCACCGTTAATGGTTAACATACACACGATACCAAAAATAGCATATATACCACACTCCTCCATGCCAGTCCGATTTTCTAAGATCGGTTAAAGTAAATGATTTGGATCAAAATTGTAGGTGTGATCTCCTATATAATAAAACGGAAGTACACAACATTATTTTGTAGACTATATAATTTTAATAAGTTTGTTACAAATAGGTTATAGATTAAGTTTTATATTATTTGTATAATTTGGATTTATTGTTTCCAAAAATCTTAAAGAAAATATACTAAAGAATCATCTGATATCATCTAACTTACCATATTAATTTCCTTTATTAAATTATTCGTCAAATAAAATATCTAACTTAACATATTAATTTGTTAATTATCATTATACTTCACCTCTCATTTTTATATATGAGTCTATTTTGTGAAACAAATAAATTATCATATTATTTATTACAATTAAAATAGTTTTATTTCCGGATATACCATAAGTTGAATTTTTAAAAACAAATATAAATGATTCAATCTATAAACTATTCAAGTTTTATTAATATTATTCTTTAAAAATAATATCTATTGAATTAAATTTTTACTGAGTAACGGGTCAAAATTTGAATATTTAAATTCAATTTCATACTTTTTTGTTGAATTTTATAATTTTATATAATATAACAAACTTTAAACAATTTATTCATATATGGCAGCAAATTAGTTATTTTTTTGTTATTTGAATATTTTTTTTTCCAAAATAGTAGATTAAGACAACAAATTCCATGTTGCTGAAAATTCCTAAAATATATTCATTATGATTTAAATATTTAGTATCTAATATCACATTTTTTATAGATAAATTTCCTCAAACAGGTTTTTAACATCATAAAATTGAAGACATATTACATATATTTTGTAAGAAAACAAAAAAAGTAAATTAACAAAAAACTAAGCAAAACATATGAAAAATATAAACAAAACATAAGTTTTTAATTGTTATGTTAGCAAGCGAGCAACACTTTTGTTTTGACAGCTATAATCTGATTGAATTCAACCAAAATTAACAATTGTGTACATATTTTTAAAACAAAATTATAAAAGCGTAGTGATACTTTGAAAAAAATTTTAAACTATAATCTGACAGTCAATGAACAATTTGTTGTATGTAATAGAACGAAAGTGAATTAAAAGACAAAGAGTGTAATTATTCATTACCTATAACTTTGAGAGCATACATTGCTTGATCAATCTGGAGAGCTTATTAATTTCTTTGGTAAAGTTGTACGTGTTTTAAGAATTACGATGAACTAGATATTCACCCGCGGTACACCGCAGGACTATTTTTTATAAAAAGATATAATTTATTTTACAGATTAACTATATATAACTAATATTTAATTTGTATTTTTTAAAATGTACAACCTTACAAATATAGATATACTCCCTCCGTTTCATAATATAAGATGTTTTAGAGATTTTTTTTTGTTTCATAATATAAGATGTTTTTAAGTTTCTTTTAAATTACAGAAGTTTGCATGTATTAGAGATTTTATTGTGTTTGCATGTATGCTGTTTAAATAGCCACAAATATGACCATTAAAAGTAAGCTTAAGCCTTAATGTACTAATAGGGAAACAAGTAAATTAGTAATTTTGTTATGCTCATTTACTTGGATGAAAATCGTAATCACTTTTAGATAGTATATGAGCATAACAAAAACTTATCATCCAAGTGAACAACTTTAATAACACGTTTTCCAATATTCTAACACACACCCCAAATTAGTACTCCATCTGGTTTTTTTTAGTTGTCTAGACTAAATTTTTTGTTTTCCAATACTTGTCGTTTTAGGTTTCCAATGCATATGTTTGGTAAAAATATCAATTTTATCCTAACTATTTTAATGCTTTGACCAATAAAAAATAGAAAATGTATTAATGAAGAGGTATAATAGTATATTGATCTATTTTCTTAATTTGTGTACAAAGCTCTAGAACGACAAGTAAAAAAAACCGGAGGAAGTATTTTGTATGTAGGTTGATTGATATTTATTCTTTTTTGTTTTGTTTTTACTTTATATAAATTACTCTTATAGGTATATTAGGTAACATCGAAATATCATTATCACTCCGCAGTCTCAGCCAACAGCGGACTCACGTGAGGAGAAAGTGGGTCAGATGACATGGTGAAATACTAAAAAAAAGAAAATTTGTAAGTTACTTAATATATGATTCTTTGGCAAAATTGGTTAAGTAGCTCTTAATTGACCTTCCCAACCTAAGTTCAATGCCACTCTCAGCTATATTATATTTCATATATATTATATTTCATATATATATATATATATATATTATATAACGAGAACAAATATGTTGTGATTTTTAAGTTTAAATAAATTGATATTGTGGAGAATATTGATGTAAGAATTTTTTTTTTATTGATTTTGGTTTTTTTTTTTTCTAAGTCTCTCTTTTTGGAGTTTTCGTTCTATCCCTAATGAAATTAATGGTACCTATATGAGTTGTATCATTACTTTTGACTGTTTTTTTGTTAGTGAAATCAGTTGATTGAAAAAAGTAGAATGATGAAGTAAGACATATGTATCATGTAATAGTATAATAATTAATTCAGTTAAGCATATCCAGTAATGTGAGAGGCAAACATGTATTATTTTCAAATAACAAAAACAGTAATCTATCTGTTATTATTTATCAGGTTTATTTTCTTTTAAACTAAAACATTAATTATTAATTATATATCAATGATAAAATAATATGCAAAATATTAAAAGTCAAAAAATATTAAAAACTAATTAGTTATGCACTGAAAACTATTCATATAATTTATAAGAAAATTTTCCTTCTAAAGGATCAACTATTAAAAAAAACTGAGGGAGTAGTATTTTTCAATATATGTATATATATCCAAATTTTAACTATTTGACAAACAAATTAAAGATAAAAAATACAAAGAAATAATACCTCACAAAACAAGGAAGTTAAAAAAAAAAAAAATTCAAGATAATATTCCAAATTTCTTTGTCCAAAAATAATTATACATAAACTATTATTAGGATAATAAATTAACTAATACACCATAACGAGGTTTACTTTCATTTAATTCAAAATTTAAATTTTCCATAAACCTTTTTAGATAGAAGAAAGGGAAAGAGAAAAAATTTTAAGCAAAGTAGAGAAGACAAACAACAATGAGGAAGCTCTTCATCTTCTTCTCCTTCATCTACACAGTCACAACCCTAACATTTCCGCCATTAACAACCTCAGCATCAACATCGTGCCGAACACTATGCGGCAACATCCCAATAAACTACCCGTTCGGCATCGACGTCGGCTGCGGATCTCCTCAGTTCAAAGCAATGTTCAATTGCTCCACCGATCTATATTTCACCTCTCCTTCCGGAAGCTACAAAGTCCAGAGCATCGATTACGAGAAGAACACTATGGTAATCTTCGATCCGGCGATGTCTACTTGCTCGATTCTTCAGCCTCACCACGATTTCAAAATGTCTGATATACAGAACGCTCTTATCAGACCTTCGTACGACACCGTTTTCGCACTCCTCAACTGTTCTAACGACTCTCCGGTTCATAATCGTTACCGGAATCTCTGTTTTAATGCCGCCGGCCACTCTTGCGACGAGCTTTACAGCGCCTGTGCCTCGTTTCGCATCTTCAACACTACAACACCCTCTGGTATGAATTCATTTTTTTGGTATTTGTTCTTTTTAATTAATCCCTAATTCGAACGATTTGAATTACTGTACCGATTTTTTCCCCCAAATTTTGAAATCTGAGTGTTTTCAGGTAATAGTACGGTTCATACGACGCCGTATTGTTGTTTCACTAGCTACGATACGGTGCGGGTGATGAGTATGAACATCTTGGACTGTTCACATTACACGACGGCGATTGACAACGGGAAAATGAGAGGCGTGGCTCCTTTGGATTGGTCCTATGGAATCGAGCTTTCGTACGCGGTGCCGGAGATTGGTTGTGACCGTTGCCGGAAGTCAGGTGGCACTTGTGGTTTCGACGCCGAGACGGAGATCTTTCTTTGCCAATGTCCCGGTTCCAACAACAACCCTACGAGAGAATGTGGTAATTACCGTTTCAGTCCCTCCTGCCTTTTTTATTAATTTCAAACAGAGTGCATAATTTGTTTATCGTGATCAATTTAGTCCTAATCAGACAACAAATAACAATACATTTCTTATATGTAGTTTACACTGCAGTAATTTTTGTTTTGTTTTGGTGTTATTTCAGGTGGAGGTATGACTAATCAAGGAGGCTTTAATTCTACCAACATAAATCATACGATTCTCTTGATCATGTTCATGTATTTTGTTTACTCTCTTCTGTAATATATTCATATATGTTAATTTTCATTTTATTTATCTATGGACTATTTTTTGGGATAAATTTTTTCTTATTTCATTTTTAAAATAATATCAGCTAAAAGATACTATTAAGATAATTTGCATGTAATCATCATGGTAAACGACATATTTAGTCGCATGAACATCACAATAAATTGTAGTATTTAACAAAGAATATTTTATTAATTGAATTCAAAATTTAGCAAAACGCCAAAAGGTTCAGAACTGGTCAGTATGATCATGGCTATTGACTAGGATCTCAAACGTCAGATTAACGACTAATTAGAATGAGGATGTCTAATGAAGAATCTGGAACACTTTATTAGAATATCTGCATTAATGTTTACATTTGAGTTCTCAACAATATAAAAATGAAAATAATGGAAAGTAAAAGTAATAAAATATTAATTTTTGAAAAACTCTTGAAAAACTCTTGAGAGATTCTTGAAAAACTCATGAAAGACTAATTTTCCAATGTAAATTTGTAAATTGTTTTGAGTTCTAAAAAATAAAATAAAATTATGCAAAAAAATATGTATTAAAATATTAAAATTTTGAGAAACTTTTAAGAGTTTCTTACAGTTGCATATCCTCTTAATTATGCAACTGATGGAAAAGTTGACCTACTACAGATAGTCTGCTAGAGAGGGACGATTCTAGATAATTAATTTTAAAGTAATAAACATCAAAATTTGAAAACGGAGATAATGAGAGGGTATAATCGTATTATCAAAGAAGTAGAAGGGTTCGTCAGAAAAATTAAAGTTTCTAATTTTGAAAATCCACTCCCCCCAATTCAAATCTGAGAACTTGGAAGGGATTCAAACAGCTCTCGAAACTTCAAAAAAAGCGCTGGGGTTAGTTAACATTAATTAATTAATTCGTTCTCAAAAGCTTCTGAACAAGTTGCTCCTTTGTTCCAGAGTGTGTGAAGTTGAATCGTCTTCTTAATCTTTCCGCATGCTGAAAGAGAGCAGAAGCTAGTGCCTCTCGATCTACCATGTCTCGAAACGTTCCCAGAATCGAGATGCCGGAATCGGAAGAGAACGAGTTCGCGAGCTTGTCTCTGTTTTCGCCGTCAAGATCTCCTCTGAATTCGATACCGGATCCGAGTCAGCTTCAGAAGGCGAATCATCTACCCGAATTCGATTTGGTTCAGAAATTGGAAAGCACGAGAACGCAGCATCAACGAACACTGTGTCCGGAGAAGAGATTCGATGTTTCGGAAGGTAGAGCTGGGAATGCGAGTGGTATGCATGATTCGAACCCTAGGATTGTTGGCCGTAATGGGAAATCTCGGTCGGAGCCTAACTCTGCGCAGAGTACCCCCACTAGGAACGGTGCTAGGGTTTCTCTTGGTGGAGGTTGTGCTACCGGCGCACGAGTTGTTCAGTCTTTTGGTGGAAGAGGAACGAGCTCGTTTGCGAGGATTCCAATTCCAAGGGGGATTTCTATGGCTGAGTCTGTTAGCTTTGCGGAAACAACTCCACATTTTGAGCTCAATGAAGATCATTCGTTTTGGAAAGAGCACAATGTGCAGGTTGGTTCATTGTTTAGGAGATTCTTGATCTATTAGTTTTTTTTTTTCTTTCCGGAACTTACTAATTTAGGGATCTTTCTATATGGTGTAGGTTTTGATAAGGCTGAGGCCATTAAGTACAATGGAAAAGGCTAGTCAAGGACATGGTAGGTGTTTAAAACAGGAGAGTCCACAAACATTGCTCTGGTTAGGCCATCCAGAGACCAGATTCACCTTTGACCATGTTGCCAGTGAGGCAATATCTCAGGTAAGCTTCATTTCAAATACATGTAGTTCCACTTGAAGGTGAACGTTATAGCTAGCTTCAGAGGCTTTTTGTATGTGATATAGTTACCTATAATGTACTGGATGCGTATTCTTTTGATTTTCAGGAAAAGCTATTTCACGTTGCTGGACTACCCATGGTGGAGAATTGCTTGTCTGGTTACAATAGCTGTGTGTTCGCCTACGGCCAGGTGAGATCATATATGATGATATGTTTCTGCTTGTTAGAATTTCCGTGGTGCAAAATTAAGAAACTTAACTTGCTCTCATATAGACTGGTAGTGGCAAGACGTATACTATGATGGGAGAAATATCTGAGGCAGAGGGAAGCCTTGGTGAAGACTGCGGAGTTACTGCACGTATTTTTGAGTATCTGTTCTCAAGAATTAAAATGGTAGTTGCCTAACTTCCTCACGACGAATCACTTTAAGCCAATATATATTTCAGTACTTAAAGGGTCTTTTAATAACAGGAAGAAGAGGAAAGGAGAGATGAAAAATTGAAATTTAGTTGCAAATGTTCTTTTCTTGAGATATATAACGAGCAGATAACCGACCTCTTGGAACCATCGTCAACCAATTTGCAAGTAATTCAATTATTTCCTCCTACACTTGGTTATTATATATCAGGCTGGTGCCTTTTTGTTTTTGTTTTTGTTTTGAGATAGGTCATAACCTTGAATTCCATATTTTAGCTCAGAGAAGACTTGGGAAAAGGAGTATATGTTGAAAATCTTGTAGAACATAATGTGAGAACTGTTAATGACGTTCTAAAGCTTCTACTACAGGCAAGATCTCCATACCCAAACATTCTGTTAAGAGTTTTAAGTTTTCAAGTATTTAACTTGATATGTTTTTCTTATGCTTCAGGGAGCAACTAACCGGAAGATTGCTGCAACCCGTATGAACAGTGAGAGCAGCAGATCCCACAGCGTTTTCACGTGTACAATCGAGAGCCTCTGGGAGAGAGATTCTCTAACTCATTCAAGATTTGCCAGACTAAACTTGGTCGATCTGGCTGGTTCTGAAAGGTAGCTTGTACTTTTTACTGTGTTTACTTTTGCCTCTTTGACTGCTGAAATTATTTTTGATGTATATACAGGCAGAAAAGCTCAGGTGCAGAAGGGGATCGCCTAAAAGAAGCAGCAAACATTAACAAATCTTTATCCACTTTGGGGTAATCCTAACAGACACATGTTTACGTGTCAGAGTCTGCCCTCTGCTTTTTGTTGTCATGAACTGTTTTCTGTTGTACATTGCCAAGCGTCTCAACTCTCAGGTCAAAATAATATGTGTATGTTTGATAGAGACAATTTATGAAGAAACTAAAACTATGCAAAGCAAGAAAGAATGGCGATAGTTTAATAGCTTTGAGGTCTTTGGAAACTTAAAAATGATTATGAACTTTTAGGCAGTCTTATTACAAGATAAGATGCCAACAATTTCTTACACCTTTTACGATCTTTCTAGCTACTAACACTTTTCCATTCATCTGTCAATTTAGCTTAGTGATAATGTCTCTGGTGGATTTGGCACATGGGAAGCATAGACATGTTCCCTATAGAGATTCTCGACTTACCTTTTTACTGCAGGTATGACTATTAGAGTACTGTACTACAACCTTCATTTCTTTTTTCTGTTGCAATTGCATGGGGACTTACTTACAGATATATGGTTTCAGGATTCTCTAGGGGGTAACTCCAAAACAATGATAATAGCTAATGTCAGCCCATCTCTTTGGTTTGTACCAATAGCCATTCTTGTATATTGGGTTTACATTGTCTTGTGTCTTTCTAACTGTTATTGTCTTATTGCAGCTCTACAAACGAAACCCTCAGCACCCTGAAGTTCGCGCAACGGGCAAAACTAATCCAGAATAATGTAGTTAGAATTCTTCTTTGATTACGATCTCTTCTATGAAAGTTTGACCTGATGTAAGGTTGCTTCATTCTGATTTTCCAGGCTAAAGTCAATGAAGATGCCTCTGGGGATGTTACAGCACTCCAACAGGAAATAAGAAAGTTAAAGGTATCAATTATTGACAAATTGCATCAAACAGCAAACTTACCTACGTCTCATGCGTAGTCATGTGAGGTGATATCAAAACCTTTTCATTTATTCAAACAGGTCCAACTGTCTTCCCTTGTGAAGAACCATGACTCTAGTGGGGCTCTTTCAGACTGCATATCTTCTCATGAAGAATCCAGATACTCTGGTACATCTAAAGTAGCAGGAGAAACAAGACAAGACAAGTGTCACTGTCAGGTGCATAATTCACTGAGAAAGAAGGTATTTTTGCAACAAATTTGTGGATATCTTGCGACTATGATATTGAACTGGCTTGATAAATGTATAACAGGTGAAAAATATGAAAGATAATTTGATTGGTGCTCTCAGAAGGGAAAAGATTGCTGAATCTGCGCTTCAGAAGTCCGAGGCTCAGATTGAGCGTATAGACTGCTTGGTTAGTTTGTTACACAGACAGTTCAATTACGTATTTTGAAAGGATATATCCTAGACAGAGACATCTCATGATGCAAACGAAATAGGTTACACTTCAGTTCATCTTATATTTTGACCCTTCATTACAGGTTAGAGACATGGAAGAAGATGCCAAGCGCATAAAAATAATGCTTACTCTTAGGGAAGAAAAAGTTGGCGAGATGGAATTCTGTACGTCTGGTTCATTGATGTCAAAAGAGTGTCTCATTGAAGAAAATAAAACTCTTAAAGGAGAGATCAAGCTTCTTCTCGATAGCATTGACAAGAATCCAGAGTTGACACGTTCGGCCTTGGAGAACACCAAGCTCCGGGAGCAGCTACAACGGTAAATCACCTATTAACAGTTTAGGAGGAGTCTTTCTTATTTTGAAACGTTCTATACCCTGATTTTTACTTTCTTTACAGATATCAGCAATTTTATGAGCATGGGGAACGAGAGGCATTGCTTGCTGAGGTGACAGGACTACGTGACCAGGTTTGAGAATGCCTTTACCAAATGGACTTTACGCAATAAATCAAGCTGAACTTTTTTCACTTCTCATGCAGCTTCTTGATGTTCTTGAAGCAAAAGATGAGTCCTTTTCTAAACACGTAATGAAGGTTTGGGGAAAATATACTGTTTGTTATTTTTATTTCTTGGAAACTGTTGTTGCTGGTTTCTTATGCGTGAACTTTGATAACGCTGTAGGAGAACGAAATGGAGAAGGAATTTGAAGACTGCAGAAACATGAACTCTAATTTGATCAGGTAATATAAAAATTATATGAAATATAATTATCTTTTGTGAAGGTTTGATATCGCATGGAAAATTATTTACCCTGTTGCATTTTTCTGTTGGTGGGATGTAGAATGAAATAGTCTAAAAGTATCATCCTATTCTTGGAGTGTTTCAACATACGTCCATAACCCTGTTGTACCCTAATTCTGCTATGGCTTGTGTTTGTTAATATTCTAACGTTGAACCTGAAACTTTTTCATTATTCAAGTTTGATTAAATTGGAAAAGAAGCCTGCTATGGTACTGTTTCTTATGTCTTGGTGTTGCTTATCAATGCAGAGAACTAGATGACGTACAAGCAGGACTTGGAAGATACTTAAATTTCGATCAAATACAATCCAACTTTGTAAGAATTCAGAGTGACAGTGAGATGATTGTTATAAATTTTTCTTTGCTGGTGGTTTATCTTTGTTGTACCTTTTGCAGGTTGTGTCTTCCACCAGAGGAGTTGAGCCGGTTAATCAAGCTCATAAACAGGTTTGTTGAGTGAATATTTGTAGCATAAGAATCATAGTCTGAATAGTTTTACCTACATGTATTAAAAATTGGTTTGCATACTTCAAATTGCTTTTTGGGAAGATCGTTTAACGGCCTTTCTTTCCATTGAAACAGGCAGAAACCATGCCAACTATAAGTGAATCCCAAGAGGAGGTGGCTATTTCAGAGAGTAAAAACTGCAGCAACATTGGTCATCCTGATGGCAACAGGGTTATGTTTCTAAATGAACCGCATGATGTGCTAGAGGAGAATGATAGATCCATGAATATGCTAACCAATAGAAGTAGTGCGGAAAGAGAAGTTGTACCTAGCATAGAAGGTTATGACACGGAGTTATGTGGCATGGTCAATAATAGAGATGCGCTAGTGAAGAAGACAGGTGAGGGGATAGACCGGTCAATTTTGCAGTTCAAGTTAGGAAAATTAATGAAGGACCTCGAGGAGGCCAGAACACTGAATTGTCAATATGAAAAAGAGTATAAGTCGCAATTATCTCAACAAGAAGACATTGAAGTAGTCCGTGAGCAAGTCGAGACAGAAACTGCCAGAACCATTCTTGAGTTGCAGGAAGAGGTGACTGCTCTCCAGTCTGAATTTCAAAGAAGAATCTGTAACTTGACCGAGGAAAATCAGTCGATGAAAGATAGTATAACTGTAAGAGAGGAAGAAACAAGAGCACTTAACCAAGACTGGGAAAAGGCTACCTTAGAACTTACAAGTTTCATCGTCGATGGGTCTAAATCAATAAAAAATGCATCTACACAGATTGAAAGTATAATCTGTTCATTTCCACAAGTGAATGCGTGGATAGGTGATTATGTTGAGAAGGCTGCAAAAAGTTGTATAAAAAAGGAAGAAACAATTTTACTTCTACAGAAAAGCTTGGAAGATGCACGGACATTAGTAGCAGAGATGAATTTGAAGCTGAATTCCTTAAAGGGCGCAACAATTGCTCTCAACGAATTTCAACTGGGTGGCAATTCTGCAACCACTGAAGAGGCTTTCCACTTGAATAATGATATAGACAGGAAGAGCAATGAGGTAGACACGCTTGAGAGCGACTTGAAAGCAAACCAGTATTCTACTCTGAAAACAGAACGACATGCCGAAGCTGCTTTTGCTGTTGCAAAATGGCTTTCTGATTCTAGAAATCAACACCAAATGCTGGAAATAGTACAAGATCAATCAGTAAAAGATTGTGGTACATTAATCTCTGCTTCTCCTGGTGCGGAAGGGAATGCTGATATTAGTTTGTCAAAGGATGGATATCTAAGTGATGCAACATATCCATATCCAAAGGGTGATGAGCTTTCAACATCAAGCTCTGACTTTTCAAACTGTAAATGGCAACATGATTGTGCACTGAACGTAAAATATCAAGGAGTTTCAAGTTCTGGATCTGACGCTCAAGAAATTAATAACACAACTACATCAGCAGCTTTGATTGCTAAGAGTGGTTCTGCACATAGTGTTTACTGTGGAGGTATACTTTTGCTTGTTTTCGCTTATTCACCATTTTACATTTAAGATCTAAAATGAGTAATCTTGAATGACTAGACCACCAGTTTTATTTTATATGTAGAGAAAAAAGCTTAAAATTTTGTTTTATACAGACGAGAGGCAGTTAGTAGAAAAGCCATTGACTATTATGATGGGGAAAGCAGAAACGGAATGCAAAAGCAGTAACTCGGTAAGCTTTTATTAGCATCGTTTCATTTTGTGAAGATATATAAAGTAATTGGTTACATGTCAATGACAAAGTAAACCACTGAACTTATATCTATGCAGCTTTCTTCAGAGGTATATATGGGTCGTATGCACAGAATGGATCCTGTTACAAGTTTCTTCGATCGATTTGAGGAAGTCAATGCTACCATGAAAGAAGCTGATCTCACACTATGTGAATTAGTAAAGGCCAATGAAAAATCAAATCATGTTACTGAAATGTGGCTTCAAACCCATGGAGAGCTAATAGTTAAGGAAAAAACTCTGATGGATGATCTTGAACAGGTAAAGTCTACGCTATCCGCATGTGAAGAAGAAAAGCAAATCTTGCTAAATCAAACACATTCCACTTTGGCGGACATGGAAAAGTCAGTGTCTTTGCTTGAAGAATATTTTCTGGAAACGAAAAGAGGAGTAGAAGAAACATTAGAGGCTTTGTTTTCCGATGTCGTTTTAGCTGGAAAAGAGCTTCTCCAATTGATTTCAAACTCAAGACCATCGCTTGAACAGACTGTATCTGAAACCATGGAGAGAGAGTTCACCATGTATGCAACATACCAATGCCACATTGGGAAACTGATCGATCAAATTTTGGATCAGAGAAAACAGGTTATCACTCCCCACCTTTCAGGCCAAGAAATTCATCAGTTAGTGAAATTTAATGCCATTGGGTATAATGCTGAAGATGAAGTCACGGGAAAGCAAAACAGAGCAGAGATCGTCAAAGATTTAGAAAATGATGAAGTTGTTCAGTCACATGAGAGCCTATTATATGAGAACTTGTATCTGAAAAAGGAGCTTGAGAGAAAAGAAGCTTTGTGTGAAGGCTTGCTTTTTGATTTGAAGCTACTTCAGGAATCAGCATCAAACAAAAGAGATATCAAGAATGAAATGGATGAGCTGTTTGACGCATTATGCAAAGTACAGCTAGAGCTGGAGCTGAAAGCAAGTCAAGTTCATGATCTTTTTGTTCGTAACGAGAATCTTGAAAATTGCTCCATTGACTTAAAGTCAGATCTAGAGCAGGCCAAAGAGAGGATACAAATTCTTGCGGAGCAGAATGATGAGTTAAGGGTCCTCGTTAGTGATCTTTGTACGGAAAAGGTTGCAGCTGAGGAGGGAATGGACGAACAAAAGGATCTTGTCAAAAGGTTGGAAAAAGAAATCCTTCACTTGACTACTACAGCAGAGAAGCAATTACTTTCTGCGGTCAAGTCCATTGAAGCAAATTTGAAAAAGACCAGCGATGAGAAAGATCAGCTTGTTGAGGAAATATGTTCGTTAAATAATAAGCTTGAGTTGGCCTATGCTATAGCTGATGAAAAAGAAGCAATTGCCGTAGAGGCTCGTCAGGTATGTAACTTGGAGCCTTTTGTTTCTAGATAAATCATTTGATCCTTAGCAAAATTGAAGGGTTAACAAGAATTAAAACTTGTTCTTGTGTAGGAATCTGAAGCAAGTAAAATATATGCTGAACAAAAGGAAGAGGAGGTCAAGATTCTAGAAATTTCTGTTGAAGAACTTGAGCGTACGATAAATATATTAGAGAGACGGGTTAGTTTTCTTTGTTTGTCATTCTCTATTTCTTAAAGGTATTGCATGAACTCTTATACTTACTTATATGTGAGCTATTTTGGCTACCAGGTGTATGATATGGATGAGGAAGTTAAAAGGCATCGTACCACCCAAGATTTGTTAGAGACAGAGCTGCAAGCTCTCAGACAGAGATTGTTTAAATTTGAAAACTTCACTGGTGTGGTAACAACCAATGAAAGCACAGAGGAATATAAGAGCCACATAAGGTCAGCCAACCTAATCCTATTCAAGATATTAGTATCTCTTGTATATCTTTCTCGACGAAGACTAAATTAAATGTATTATAGGTCGACAGAGCAGAGTCAGATACAAGTCATCCAGAAGGAAGTAGCAGAGAAAACCAAAGAGGTGTGTTATATTGTTGGAATGCTCGGCTTAATTCTCCATGTAATTTCCTGATATTTGCGAAAATGATTATTGTTTATTTATTTACTTCTACCTTGTCTTTCCTCACTTACAGATTAAACAGCTAAAAGAGTATATCTCCGAGATTTTACTGCATTCTGAGGCCCAAGCATCTGCTTACCAAGAGAAGGTATTTGATTTGTAGACTTTAGCAGTACTCGGCACTTTGATTGTTAAATAATCTTTCACCAGAAAAGTACTGTTACCATGCTACACAATTTCCGCATATTTGTGTCTCTGTTGGCGTTCTTGCTAAACGCCATGTCATGATTTAAAAAATATAAGTCAAGAATTGTAATTATTCCTGATTTCTATTGTGATGATCTGAAGGAGGCAAAATTTGATAGTAATAGCGTATATTTCGATAAGAACCTGGAATGGTTATTTTCCTTAATTTGTAGCTCATATAGTTTCTTTGTTTCTAATCTCAACAGTATAAGACTTTGGAAGTCATGATTCGAGACTTCAAACTAGAGGACTCAAGTTCGTCAGCTGCTGAGACCATATCACATACAACTGATAAAAGCTCTATAAAGAGTAGAGGTTCAAGTTCACCCTTTAGATGTATAGTTGGGATGGTACAACAGATGAAACTGGAGAAGGATCAGGAATTGGTCATGGCAAGGGTTCGTGCTGAAGAATTGGAGTCATTGCTAGCTGTCAAACAGAAAGAGGTTCAGGCTACCTTCATTTGATTGTTCTTTTCGTCTGGAGTGCTCACAGATTTTTAAATGAACGTGTTGTCTCAGATTATTTTCTATTCACCTTTATGCGGTTTAGAGTGACTCAGTGAATATTTTCTTGCTGGAACAGGTTTGCACATTGAACACGAGGATAGCTGCAGCTGATAGCATGACTCATGATGTTATTCGGGATTTACTTGGTGTGAAATTGGACATAACCAACTATGCTGTAAGTATATCAGATTATAAGCCATATTCAAAAGACTTCATATGCACTTTTTGTAAATGTATCGGTTTCTCTGTTGGGATGTTTCAGGACTTAATTGACCAGCACCATATCCAACGAGTGGTTGAAGAGGCTCAGCAACAGGCTGAAGAGATCCTCTCCAAGGTGATGAGGCATATATGCTTAATGGCATCTACTTACATTATTTGGTTTTCAATTTTGGTATTGATACTTTTTTTTTTCTCTTTCAATTTCAGGAGCAAGAAATCATCAACCTGAAGAGAAATATTGATTCTCTTGTTAAGGAAAGAGAAAGGTTAGGCCTATTCTACTGATACTAGAACTGTTATATCACGAACCAAAGTGCTTATTTTCTCTGGGGATGTTCCTGCCTTTTTGTGGACAGTTGCATGTCAGAGTTGAACAAGAAAGATACAGATGTTCTTGCGACACAGATATCTTTGGACCAACTACAAGAGCGAGTTCAGTTGCTTTCTATGCAAAACGAAATGCTCAAGGTAAGCAGGAGTTTCTTCTACCTATACTCTGACCACCAGCTCTATTTTATTTTTATGTGTTCTCCTTAATTCACTGATTCTTTCTATCTTCCGTTTGCAGAATGACAAGAGCAATTTGCTGAAGAAGTTAGCTGAACTTGATATAACAATCCACGATGCACGGGCCAGTAACCATCGTGCTCCACAGACAACAAAGGTACGTATAACGGGACCAAACCAAAGAATAATTGCGAAGAACTCAACGGTTTGTTCTAAGATTCTGAATTTCGTTTTATGGAACAGGATACAATATCATTTAAGCTTGCTGATACTGATTATACCAAGAGACTAGAAAACGCTCAGAAGCTTCTTTCTCATGCTAATAACGAATTGGCAAAGTATCGCAAAACAAGCAATAACCACCCATCTACAAGAACTCAAGGACAGAGCTCCAGTACAAGATATCGGTAAATGAATTTTCTCAAAGCTTCTCTTCCTTGGCTTGTTCTTGAGAGTATATATCGCACGGGTCAAACTTATGTAGCCTAGTCCAGCAATTTGAACAACGCACAGGTTCTGAAACTACGGCAAAGCAAATCAGATTGTATAGTGTTTTTATATGGCTTGATCGTTCACCACAAACAAGTTCCACTTCCAGTAGCTTGATGGAATTACGTTCTTGGGATGTTTATTACGTAACTTTAATTTTTTTGTGTGTTAAATTGGAATGGTTGTGTATAAGAATGCATATAACATATAGATGCAATTGGCCTGTTGTTGTATTGGATGTTTATATTATCATCTCCCACTTCACTTTTTTCGTCGTTGCAATTCAAAATCCGTAAGTGTGCTAATTCATGACTTTTTGTGTAAATTTTGTATTTTCCAAATTGCCTTTTAATCATTAAACGTAAAATTAAACCTAAAAAATTGTTGGGAATTGGGATAGTCAGGTAAACGGAAAATCTAGCAAGTCCATTACATGAAATGAAAAAGAATGGTTAAAACTTATTGACACTCTCATCTATGTCAAAGATAGGCTTCCACAATAGTTTTTTTTTTCCTCTAAAAAAATTGGTTAAATCAATTGCAAAGATAGTTTAGGAAAAATTGACATTTGTTCATAGAATGCATCATTTGTTCATAGAATGCATAAATGGACAAATTTTGAACATTCATCCTTTATTTCCAATTTTTCCAAACATTAAACATTAAACATTTAAATATGAATTATCAAACCAAGTCAAATATATACTACACAACCAAAAATATATAAACTTAGTAAGATTATGTTGTTTGCTGCTAAAAAGAAAAACTAAATTCATAATAACAAAATATTGTGCAAAATATATACATCGCCTAGACAAATTGTTGGAAATTTTTTAGTTAGATGTAATCTTCTTCTTAACCTTATAGTATGATTGACAATGATGCAACACAGTTCAACAGTACTTTAAAAACAACTTGGTGACATTTATCTAAATTTAATTTGTTATCATCAAATTCCATTAAGAATAAAATGTGAACAGTTTCAATGTATTGGCAATCGATGAATATCTTTACTGATGTCTTAACGCTTTAATTTTAAATTTCCATATTATTATGATGATATTTAACTTAATAAACATTGTAATGAAGATATTATTATAATGTCACCAATTAAAAACTACAATATACATATATTATATATATACACATTGTTAAAAATTATATTCGAATATACTTTTAAATATCCCTTAGTCAAATTATTCATTTGATTAATATATCACATATTTGCTCATAGATGCAAGTAGTTAGGTCCAATGAAATTATTTGCTACAAACTTTATATATATATAAAAAAAACTCAAACCTCTACAATGACACTGTGTAATTTACACACATAGATAATAGTGTTTTATATCTCTTGAAAGTTAATATGTTTAAACTCTAAAGCAATAACACAACAATAAATAATGCAGAATCATTTAATACTTCAATTAAAATAAACATATTATAAATTATTTACATGAATAAAACAACTGTAAACTAAAACCTTAAGAAGAAAATAAAGTTTTTAATTAAATATTAAGGGGGTCAAACACAAACAAATCAAACATATATGCTAAAAATTCATTTTTTTTTGTAATGGCTAAAAGAAAGATTTTTAAAATTTAAGGTCAATTGCACTCCCTACTTTGGGAGTAGGTCCGACAGTTGACATGCATTTCTATAGAGGAAAAGAATGCAATCTCGGTATCACTTTGGCGGCAGTGAGTTGGTTTGCCAGATTTTCCATTTCTCTCATCCTTATCTTTTGTTTGTTAGTCGTATCATCTTCAACCCTGACACTTTTTTGTTTTTCATGAACATGGACTTAGAAATGCTGTTGTTGTATTTGTTGTATGTATGTGACATTTCTATAGAGTAAGAGAATGCAATAATGTTTCGATGTAAAGAAAACCAACATTTACCATTGGCAATAAAATTTTAAGTTTTGGTCCTCTAATTACGGAGTAATCATGAACTCAAGATATTAAAAAAAAAAAAAAAGGTTCCCACGAGTTCATGGTGCGTCTGCCTCCATCTTCAACGACTCATCCTGAGACAATTTTCATAAGAACAAAGGCAGGTGAATCTCAGACCGAGTTTAAAGATGTGGAAGAGTGTGTGGGTCAATCATATGAAATAAAGCCCAGAATATGCAAATGGTTATCCAGAAACAGAAAAAACATCATCATAGCTAAAAAATGCTGTAGAAAACATTTCAGGAGTGAGCATCAAACCAAAACCACACACCTTAATACAGACATAGATGTAATGAACATCAGGGCTTTTGCCAATCGCAGATTCAACTGAACTTCCCTCAGCATCTAGAGGAATAGGTTTTGTCAGTTCCCATTTTGGGGTTTCTGACGGTTGATCGGTTAAACTTTTGTCTGCAAAAAACAAGAAAAAGACAACTAGTCTTAGTTTAGCAGAGGAAAAGGGACTTTTGTCCACAAATAGATTGTAGATTGTTTCTGAAGTTCAGCTGACCTATCACATGAAGTTTGGTTGCCCAAGAGCAAGATTCGTCAAGCAATCGAAGACGGTAATTAGGAGCTCCATATGTAATCTGCAGAGAACCAATTAAACAACAATATGCATAGAAACAAACATAATACTAATGAAAAACGGAGATGGGGATTTTATACCAAGATATAGACTCCTTTATCCTTGAGGACCCTATAGATTTTCATCAACTGCTTTCATTATAGGTGCAAAGGATCAAGAAAGAAATAATAAAAGAAAAAAGAAGCCAGAATAAAATAAACAGAAACCATTCAACATTTCGTGCCATGTATCGTTGATATAAAAGTACCTCCAAACTTCCTCAAGCATTTGTGTTGAGTATTGCCTCGAATTGCTCCCACACTACAAAAAAAAGGATAAGACTTCTCGTGAGAAAATCATAACCTCTAGAGATATACAAATAAGTAAAAGAAAAAAGTAGACCTCAGCTCACTCACCAAAATGGAGTCTAAGGTTCCTGAAACACACCAAAAATGTCCAAAACGTTGTTACATGAAAAAAAAAAAAAAAAATGCATTGCGGCTAGTAATGGGAATTAAACATGTATGAAGCATACCCTTATCAATAACAGCATCAAAAGAAGCATCTTCAAATGCCTTCATATCACGCACATCCATCTTCAAATCTGTTTTTCACATGATCAATCTACTAATTAAGCAATCAAGGCAGACACAAACACATCAAAACTAAAAGGCAATTGGAACAATTCCTCTAAACTTATGATCTCTCCCCCAAAACCAAAAAAAGAGAAACGTACATTTGAGCTGAGGACGATCAGAGTATTTCTTAATCATAGTATCAATCACAACAGAGGAAATATCGATACTGACTACATCTTCGTATCCATCATCCACCATCCCTTCGCTAAACGCTGCATTATTCCAAAACTAAATAAACGGATCCAAAAATACAAAAATGTGAAATCCAAAGAGTCATACCTGAGTTTCCACAGCCAACGACGAGGACTCGTTGATTACGATGAGGAACATAGAGATTAATGAGAGGAGCTAATGACGGATACTTCTGGTACCAATCGAACGGTTCAGATTCGTTCGTGTAACGATCGTCCCAATACCATTTCTCGCTGTATGATTGCGTCGGCGTCTCTGAAGAAGTCATCTCCTTCTTCGTCTTTCTCCGTCCTCGTCGTCGTAACTCACTCACTCACTAAAACCGATCGATTTCGTTTCACTACTCTCTCTCTCTCTCTCTGATCAAAACAACCAAGGGAGAAAGAGAGAAGCAAGAGAAACGGTCATAATCAGATACATGAGCGACCACGGTATTGGTCAAAGACCTTCCTAATTAAGGCCACGTCATCTTCCTAATTAAAAAGTCACGTGACGTGGCTTTAAGAAGCAACTTAACGTCCGGACCGGTTTTCCGGTTTAATTTAATTCGTTAATTAACATTAAACCCGTATAAAATCGAAAGAACCGGTATACGAACATTTTGTTCTTTTGGAAAAGAAACGCATAGTTTCTCGCACAGAGAGGATGAAAGAAGACGATGGCGGTATCAAGACATGGACACGAAGATGGACTTGTTACTTTGTAGATCGGAATTTAATTCACCTGGCTTTGATTGTTCTTTCAACTAATGTTTTTCTCCAATTGATATATAATATACTAAATGCAGAGAATCTTTGATTTTTAGTAAGGAATAGAAAATTTTCAAGAAGTGATCCTTTTTCATGGTTTTCAAGTGATGCTTGTTGTCTCCGACCTCTTTACATCTTTGTATTCCCTTTTGGAATCCCCTTTGTCTGGGGGGTGGTACAGTATATGCTTTGCTAAGTTAATGTATATTCTTGCTTTTTGGTTCTGCAACCTCACAGGGGAATAAGTCTTCTCATGCATGGAAAAGGTTAATCCTTTCAAGCAAAGTATAAAGTTTTGATCCTAAAATGCGGTATATATCTTTCACCTATATAAATAGAAGCTTAACTGTTACCAGATTGATGCTTACCTGCATATTCACTAGTTTCTTTTTTGGTTTCTGCATATCTTCTCATGGCCAGTTCCGGTGGTGATCATGATATCTTCTCATGTCTGCCAGTTCCGGTGGTGATCATGATGATAGTAATCATCTCCATCTCCCAATGGTCCGACTTATATTCTTTTTTCACTTTGAGAACTTTGTTTGGTTCACCACACACAGGCTTACCAAACTCTGCAATGGATAATGTTGGTTTTGTTATAAAGACTGTAATTAGATCCATTCCCCTTTCATGCCAAATGTACAGGTAAATTTGATAACTTTTGTGATAAACGTTTGCAGAAATTATTAAGTCTATATCTGATGCCCCACCAACGCATTACATGGTCAAGATAGAGTCTTTCTCACTCCTTACAAAGCATGCTATAGAGAGATATGAAACTGAGAGCTTTGAAGCTGGAGGCTACAAATGGTATGGCATCATTATTACACAACTTTGTTCTTCTTCTTTGTAAAGTTATTAACAAAACCCTTTTCTTGTTGCAATTAATAATCATCGCACGTGCTGGTATCTTAAACCCTGCTTATTGGTGGAACATGCCTCAATTTTTCAGTGCATTTTGTTGATGGATCCTATTCTGCATTGTTTTTTAGGGTGTGGTCAGTAGTTATGTTTTCGAAAACTTTCTTTTATTCAAAAGACACTTTTCAGTCTTCCTTTTTTCTCTCTGCATAGTGGACTAGTATAAAGTCTCTCTGGTCATGTTTTCAACTTTTTCAACTCATAAGTGGATCGTTTCCATGTAAAATCTGGGACCATATTTGTTTGTATTTTAGGCTGTCCAATCACACACTGTGAATAGTCAATTACTGTGCGTTACGTTTAACATGTTTAACAGAATATGTGGTTTTGCTTGCAGGAAACTTGTTCTGTACCCAAATGGAAATAAGAGCAAGAACACGAAAGATCATGTTTCTGTTTACTTGGCTCTTGCAGACTCTAGTTCATTAAGTCCAGGGTGGGAGGTTTGCGCTGTTTTCCGTCTGTATTTGCTGGATCAAAACAAAGATAGTTATTTGATCCTTCAAGGTAAATTTGTAACTTTGTTTTCACTTCTTCAAGTTTGCATGTTTTCTCTAATCCTTGTCCCACACTTAATATGCATTTCGTGTCGCAGGAAAGGAGAGACGGTTTCATGCTGTCAAGCGTGAATGGGGATTCGATAAATTCATCCCTACCGGTACCTTCTCTGATGCGTCAAACGGTTACCTCATCGAAGACACATGTATGTTTGGAGCTGATGTGTTTGTTTCCAAAGAGAGAAGAAGTGGGAGAGGAGAATGTTTTTCAATGATTAAAGATGCTACTAGCACTAAGCACGTCTGGAAAATTGAGAATTTCTCCAAGTTAGACAAAGAAAGCTATGACTCAAATGCTTTCTTCGCTGGCGATAGAAAATGGTAACAACATATTTGTCAACATTAATCCCCAAACCGTAGATTTCAAGCTAATAAAAATTGTTCTAATGCAGGAAGATAAGGTTTTTTCCAACGGGAACAAAGCAAGGAACAGGAACCCATCTTTCTATTTATCTGATCCTTGTAGATCCTGAAACCATTTCAGACTGTACAAAGATATTTGCAGAGTTTACAATACGAATATTTGATCAGTTACAAGGCAGGCACATTGCTGGGAAAGGTAAAACACCGACAAACTCATTTCTTGATATTTGTTATATGAATGTGAATCCGTTCACTTCTTGATCTGTACTTTGTATCTGTTTTGCAGTTACTAAATGGTTTAGCCGATCAAGCTCGGAGAACGGATGGGTTAAATATGTATCAATGGTTTATTTCACGCAGCCAAATAGTGGACTGTTGCTCAAAGATACCTGTCTCGTTGAAGCTGATGTATGCATTCTTGGAATCACCAGTGCACTCTAATCTCGTCATGTTTGATCTCAAAAGTCACATTTGTGAAATCTATATTAGTTGGACTTGTTATATCTATGTTTGTACTTTACGCCCTGGAGAGTGGAGACCCTGATGAACAAATCTCTTCGTAGTCGTTCTAATCATCTACTATTGAACTATTTGAATTCCTTCTTCAGTCTCTCTGTTGACTATTTCAAGAGTTATAATAAGTTGGTAGATTGCAAAAACCCTAAAACTGAACAATCGACGCGGATATAATGGCTGGTGTCCAAACGGGAGCTGATATGTGTGTTCATGTAATCACAATAGTGCACTTCTGATCTCATCATCTTTTTGGTTTCTTCCGTCTATGATATCACAAATAGCAGTTTTTGCTTGCCTCTGTTTAAAGACTTGTCACAAAATGTTGTCCAATTCTTTTGACATTGATAATGCAAACAAAGGAATATTGAATACTCTTCTTAATATAAATTTCTTTTCAAAAGAAGCAAGAAATACAAATTATGAATTTAACCTTCTTACCACAACAGTAGTACAGTACCATATAATAATAAATAATTATGTAAATTTCCCAATTGCTTAGCTTTTTTTTCTCCAAAGTGTGAAAAAAAATTGAATAAACCCATCTCAGAGTTGAAACTAAAAAGCCACAAAGAGCCTAAAATACAGGAGAACGAGACCCAAATCTGGACAGAACAGAGAGGCTAAAAACTTGAGATTGAGTTCAGGTTTCAAGCTTGGACCTTGTTAGACTTGAGTGGCTTCACTACCTCCCAGGTGAAATCAGCATCGTCCCTTCCAAAGTGGCCATAAGCGGCAGTCTTCAAGAACCTACCGTTACCTCCTCTCTTCAAATCCAAGTTAATGGAGATCATACCTGGCCTGAAGTCAAAACTCTCCTTAACAATCTCAAGAATCTCCTTGTCTGGTATCTTCCCGGTTCCATAACTGTCCACGAACACAGACAATGGCTCAGGGACACCAATGGCGTATGAGACTTGCACGATGCACCGCCTCGCTAGACCACTGGCAACAATGCTCTTAGCTGCTTGCCTAACGATGTAAGCACCACTCCTGTCAACCTTGGTTGGGTCCTTTCCGGAGAAAGCACCACCTCCGTGTGCACCCCATCCACCGTAGGTGTCGATGATGATCTTACGGCCGGTAAGCCCTGCATCTCCGTGAGGACCTCCGATCACGAAACGACCAGATGGGTTAAGATGGAAGATGGTCTTCTCATCAAGGTACTTCTCTGGGATCACAGGCTTGATCACATGCTCCTTAAGATCAGCTGCGATCTCATCGTTAGTCACAGTCTCATCGTGCTGTGTTGAGATGAGAACAGTGTGTACACGTACAGGGACCATAGCTCCGTTTTCGTTCAAGTACTCAATAGTGACTTGTGTCTTACCGTCTGGCCTCAACCAAGGGCAAGTTCCATTCTTGCGAACTTCAGTGAGCTTAGCTCCAAGCTTAGTGGCGAGAACGTGAGTAAGAGGCATGAGCTCAGGAGTCTCATCAGTAGCGTACCCAAACATGTGACCTTGGTCACCAGCTCCAACCTCCTCTGGCTTCTTGGTGAGATGACCATGAACACCTTGTGCAATATCAGGACTCTGTTGCTCGATGTTGACAAGAACCTTGCAGTTGTCAGCATCTAGACCAACATCGGCAGATACGAAACCAATCTCACGGCAAGTCTTACGAACAATCTGCTCGTAATCAACGTTAGCCTTGGTGGTGATTTCTCCAAAAACCATGACCATGTTAGTCTTGGTACAGGTCTCACAAGCAACTTTGCTCTCAGGGTCTTGTTCAAGGCAAGCATCGAGGATCGCGTCAGAGATCTGATCACAAAGCTTGTCGGGATGTCCCTCGTTGACGGATTCAGAGGTGAACAAAAAAGATTCCATTTTTTTCCGATCCGATTCAACAACAAACAAACCTAACAGAACAGAGAAATCAAACAAAGATCAATAAGAAAAGTGTAAACTTCAATCAATTTTCAAATTGGGATCCAGATTCAATAACTAGATCTATAAATCAACACAACACATAGTTCAAAACTTCAAATTCGAATAATCACACTTCAAACAAAAATGGACACTTTGTTCAAAATGCAGAGTCTTGAGAACGAACGTATGAATCGAAGAAAAAGATAACATACCTTAAAAAGGGAGAACGAGAGAGAGATTAAGTAATGGAGGTTGGAGCTAAAGAAGAGTGGTAGTAGTAGTACGAAGGTGAAGGAGGAGCGTAGAAGCTTTATATATACGAAGCTCACGATGGGGGGTGGTGTAAGATCGTAATTTCGTCCAGATTCATTCCTAGTTTCATCAAACTGTGTTCAGACAATGAGATCTATATATCTGACGGTTCATAATAGATCTGTAAATGAGAGCTGGTTTTAGCCGTTGGATTTGATTAACTGGACCACCGCGTGCGAGTACAACTAGACAAAGCATCTTAAATGAAGATCTCGAATCACGATTTATAATATTTACTGTAGTTATTGATAATCTAATTAATGCTAAAAAATACTAGTCGATATTTTTTGTTGAGTATGTAAAATTTAAAATTTACATGAGTTATTGTGATATAATTAGTAGTAATATCGTGGTAGATCATGGAGAAGTTGTGTAAATTAGTGAAAGAGTTTGTGTTGTGTTGATGTGTCGGTGAGTGAGAGAGAATGGGGAACGTGATTACCGGGAAACCGGAGGGGGCGGTTTGGGAGTGAAATAGAGAGAGTACAGGCTGTCGTCTCTTTTTACTCTTTTATTGAAGGGTCCACACTGGCCAGTGGCCACAGGTAAAAAGACAACATAGAATTCTTCTTTTTTTAGCTTTTCAGCAGTGTCGGCTATGTTGTCAAAATAAGACTCATGGTAGAATGGTCTAAATCTGATCTTGTCCGATCTGAAAAGGCAAAAAAATAAAACTGCACAGTTTCGCCGATCTGCGAAGATCTTGTCCGGTCAGGAGTATTATTGGGCTTAAAATGGGCCAAAGACCTTGCAAATAAACGAAATACACCAAGACTAGAAAATTTAAAAGGCGATACCCATATGACTAGACAAAGTATACTTGGGACAAAATACACATAAACTAATTAATCAACTATAGAAAAACCCTAATCACATTACATCGACCTTGCTCAAGCAAAAAAAAAACATCAAGGAAGAAGAAGGAGTTACCTGCAAAAAAAGGACGATGATATCTGATCTTCCAAGGGATTTGGCAGAGAATGTGCTCATGAGGCTTCCGATGACATCTATGAGAGCAGTGTGGTTTGTTTGCAAAGAGTGGAACACTTTATCCAAGGATCGCTTCTCTACGAAGAAACACATTGCTCAAGCAAAAGCTGCAGCAGCAGAGGAGTTTAAGGTGGTCATGGTGATGGACTCTCGTGTTTATTTGATGGGCATCAATTTTTATAAGGACGTTGACCCAACTATAAACCATCACGGTAAACTTATTAGCCTAGACGATTCCAGTCGAGTCGATGTATCTTTAGTCTATCACTGCGACGGTTTACTCTTATGCATCACAAAAGACTTCACTAAGCTCGTTGTTTGGAATCCGTATTTGTGTCAAACCTTGTGGCTCGAGCCCATAAGTACTTCTCTCTATAGGTCACCGCAGTCGTATAGGTATGCTATTCATATGCTCATATGACCACATGTAGAGTTTACTCATAATCTCTCTCAGTTGTATGTGATCTTTGTTTTTTTTCTAAATACTTCAAAATAACCCTCTAGAGGTTTGATTACTATTTTCAAGTAAATAGTTATCTATATAGTCTCTCAAAATCAGTTTTAAAGTGTTTTTAAAAAAAGAAAGTGTCAAGTTTGAATATATTTTGATATGATTTCCATAAATTATTAATTAAATAACAAGAGATTATGAGTTATTTTGAATGATTTTATAATTTCAAATTCAATAACATGATATTTGAGAAGAGAATTCCAAAATCACAAGTGGAATAAAATAACACATGATTTTTTGAAAACCCTAGAATATTCTAATATCAATGTTCCATGCCCATAATTTTGAGGTTTTTGTGGAAATTTTTTTTCAACGTAATGTTTTATTCTTAATCTTTTTTTATTTTAATTTGGTAAAATCTATGCAAAAATGAAAGACCAAAAAATATGAAACCAAAATCCAAATATCAAAATCTGAAATCTAAAAAACCAATTAAAAATAGATAAATTGTTAGAAATAACCTTTGTAGATAAATCTTTTCAAAAATACTTTTTAGGCCATTTTCATTTTCAAAAATACTTCTTTTTTTTCCCTCTTTTAACACTATTTTACATAATTACAATGTGTTAAATTAACTTTTCAAATTCTTTTTATAGAGTTTCGGTTTCTCTGTTTACATATGTGATATAGTTTTGAGTAGGTAGGGTTTAATATTTATTGATTATGATTCAGATTTAGTCATTTTAATCATATAATATGGTGTTATTGAAAATAGACATGAAAATGTATTTTTGCAAAAATGTATAGGAAAAAAGAAATTCATAGTCTAAACCATATTTTAGTTTATTGAGAATTCATCTTAGTGATTAATATATAGTGAATTGTAGCTTGAAAAAAATACATCAGGCCCAATATATTCATCATATCAAATATATATTTTAGTTATAATTCAAAATACTAAAAAAAAACTGATTTAAAAAGTTATTGAAAAAATGGAAAACGACCAAAAGTTATTGGAAAACCAACAAAAATTAATTAATCGACTATAAACTTTATCGAAAAACCCTAATCACCATTACATCGATCATCCTTGTTGGAACAATGACGAAGTTGTCCAAGCTTCTTAGGCATGTAAAGCTCTCTAGGCAGCTTCCGTTGACGTCTCTGAGGAGAGTCCAATTTGTTTGGAAAAAAAGGAACGCTTTATCAAAAGATCGGAGATTTACAAGAAAGCACCTTGCTGCTCAAGCAAAAACATCAACGAAGAAGGAGTTACCCGCAAAAAGGACGATGATGTCCGATCTTCCAAGGGATTTGGCAGGGGATGTGATCATAAGGCTTCCGTTGACATCTATGAGAGCAGTGCGGTCTGTTTGCAAAGAGTGGAACAATTTATCCAAGGATCGCTTCTTTACGAAGAAACACATTGCTCAAGCAAAAGCTGCAGCAGCAGAGGAGTTTAAGGTGGTCATGGTGATGGATTCTCGTGTTTATTTGATGGGCATCAATATTTCTACGGACGTTGACCCAACTATAAACTTTCACGCTAAACTTATTAGCCTAGACGATTCGAATCAAGTCGATATATCTAGAGTCTATCACTGCGACGGTTTAGTCTTATGCATCACAAAAGACTTCACTAGGCTCGTAGTATGGAATCCGTATTGGGGTCAAACCTTGTGGATCAAGCCCAAAAGACTTCACCATAGTCCGAACATGTATAAGTATGCCATAGGATACGAGAATAGCAAATCAGGCCGAAGCTACAAGATTTTGAGACATGCTGAATCTAAGAGTCTTGTCGAGTACAATATCTACGATTTAAACTCTAACTCATGGAGGGACGTTCTTGATGTCACTTCCGACTGGTATATACATTTTTATGCTCGTGGCGTTTCTCTCAAAGGAAATACTTATTGGTTTGCTGAAAGTAATTCGGTAGAGATCCATGGTTTTTTGATCTGTTTTGATTTTACAAGAGAGAGGTTTGGACCGCGTCTTCGTCTGCCGTTTCGCCCTTATGAAGAAGATACCGTGACTCTTTCTAGTGTTAGAGAAGAGCAACTTGCTGTCTTGTTTCAGTGCTGGGACACTTTACAGATGGAGATTTGGGTTACGGTTAAGATTGAACCAGAAGTGGTGTCGTGGAACAAGGTGTTCTTAAGCGTTGATATGGAACCACTCACTGGTTTTCAATTTGGAGTTACAGCAGGGAGTTTCTTCATTGACGAAGAGAAGAAGGTCGCTGTAGTTTTTGATAAAGATATAGATAGAGACAATGGCGAGGTGAAGACTCCCCGTCGCAACACAGCTTATATCATTGGAGAGGGTGGATATTTCAGAAAAGTGGATCTCGGAGAAACGTCAGAAATTCATGATTGCCCACGTGGATGCTCATATGTTCCAAACTCAATGCAGATCAAGCAAAGAAATTAAGGGGAATTATTTGAATACTGAGTAGTCCAAGAGGTTGGAGATGCAAATCACATATGGGAATCTCTAGTGTTCGTTAATGCTATGATCTGAATCTGATTAAATGACTAAGTTTCAATTTTAAAGACATATACAAGTTGAGTTCCTTTTAAAAGATACTTAATTTGGTAGACAACTAAACATACAAGTTGAGTTCCTTTTGGCATCTTCTTTGAAATATTCTAATTTGTGAATCTTGATGGGGGAGATTTTACTATACATCCAATTAAATACTACACTGCATAATGGTAGCAAGGGAAGTCTGAGTAATTTAAGGCTTCTCTATATATGAAACTAGCAGAGTTGGCCAAACATATTTGCAGGTCTACTTCATCAAATAGAGATGATTGATGGAAACGTTCATTGATTCAGGACAGCCCTTGTAAATATTCATTTGAATATTCTCAAATCAATGTTCAATACCCACAATTTTGAGGTTTTTCTGGAAAGCCTTTATTTTCAATGTAATTTTTTATTTCTTAGTTTTTTATTTTAAATTTTTTAATCTATGCAAAAATGAAAGATCAAAATATATAAAACCAAAACCCAAATATCAAAATCTGAAACCTAAAAAAAACAATTAAAAATAGATAAATTATTAGAAATAACCTTTGTAGATAGTAGATACCTCTTTTCAAAAATACTTTTCTTTTGGCCATTTTCATTTTCAAAAATAATTTTTTTTGCCCTCTTTTGACACTATTTACATAACTACAATATGTTAAATTAATTTTTCAAAAAAAAATTTATACTTGATGTGTTAAGGCAAATGTATTTTTGAAAAGAGGTATCTACAAAGGTTATTTCCAACAATTTATCTATTATTTTTAATTGGTTTTTTTAGGTTTCAGATTTTGATATTTGGATTTTGGTTTTATAATACTCCCTCTGTCCCTGATAAATTGATGTTTTGGAATATTTTTTTGGTCCACTAAGATTGATTTTCTACAATTTTGAATTAATTAAAGTTAATATTTTGTAAACTTCAAAAAATAATTATTGAAAATATTTAAATTTCTAAACTATTATTGGTTTAAAATTAAATAATACCTTTTTAGTGAGAGAAAATAATATATTTAACATCAGTAATCATTGTTTTTTTAAAATCGGTAAAAACTCCTAAATATCAATCTTTCTTGAGACAGAGGAAATACATTTTTGTTGTACATACTTTGTAATAAATCCGTTTTTGTATTTCAGATATAATGACCTTGCTCTCGTTCACTACCGATGGGACTTAGTAGATAATGAGGAACAACAAGCGGAGGAGGAAGCGGGCAGTACCTCTGGCGGTGAACAAGTGGAAGAGGATGTGATAGCCAAGTGTAACAAGTGGTATAAAACAATTCCCTTAAATGAAACTCTTATAATTTCTCAAGGAGCATTATATGTCTTGGTATCATTTTTATTTTCTAAGAAAGGGGTTATTGTTTTTGGTCAGAAGAAGAAAGACGAGAAAACGAAGCTTAGGAAGAGGCCTACTGCTGCTATGCAAAAGAAGAGACTCTAAAATCGGTGGGAGTTAGTAGTTCTGCCTCTTCAGTATACTTGCTAAGGAGCTTTGTGTTTCTTACTGATTACTTACAAACTATATGTGTGATCCGATTATGTACCCAACAATCGAAACACTTATTCATCTTCCTATTTTCTTCTACTTATAGTCCAAGAGAACTATTTTCTCCTACGGAATCAAAATGCATACACAAAAACTCTGGCAAACACAATTTAAAGAAATTTGTGATTCCCCACTTGGGATGTTCTTATATTCCAAGTGTGATCAACTACCACTAGTACTCAAACATTAGGCAATTAGAGAGAAGCCTCAATTATTACTACTAGTTTGTCATATATTTCTATGTTTGTATATATGTACAGTCTATAACAATGGCTATTTTTGTTTTTTACGCTTACAAATTTTTATCTAGCTTTTGTCTTGTTATGTAACACTATTCATATGCTCACATAATTCGTATATCAGACAACAAGAGACTCCAACTCGTGCAGAGACTTCATTTTCTCACAGCAACATTTACACCTGTTTCAATAAAAGGTGATTCAAGCCCAAAAGGAAAAAAAGAAACCCACGAAGCCCCTTCTCACACTCATTGGATCATCACGCGAGCAGCTATAGCTACATAATGGATACAGTCAAGTCAATCGATGCATTTGCATCTCCGCGTCAGATTTTACGCGATTTCAAGCGTTTTTCTAGCCAAAAAAAGAATTGACAAATCGTAAACACAATTAGTGTTTACATTTTACGTTCTACAATTCACATATTCTATATATCAATAAAAATCCCACATTTTATTTTAATTTTCGTTTTGCATTTCAAATATAGACGGTGACTTATTAGATTGATCTTTTAATATATAGAAAAGGGATATAGGAAAAGATTTGGAAATAGACACGAAAGCTTCAAGGTGGGTTGTTTGTTTGTTGACTTGTAGACCGACGACCAAAACCATAAAATGATCATCATCATCACAAAGAAGAACACGATCGCCTTTCAAGGTCAAACGATACTACTACTCGCTTTACACCTTGACCTCTATACATTTTCACAACTTTTTTTCATTATATTCCATCAGAATCATATACTAATACTACTATACATCAATCTCTATTAAAATACTAGCCGTCTATTTTGGTTTCCCTTTACATGCTAAAAATACTCCAAAAGAAAAAAAAAACAAAAGGATATTAATTATTTCGTAAACGTATAAGAAATGAAAAAAATTATTTACGAGAGAACATGGACCAATTATTTTTTTTTAACTCAAAACTAAATGTGAAAAAGACTTTTGACCTCAAAACGACGACGAGGTATAAAATAACACACAAGTAGATAGATGAGTAAGTACAAGAAGGAAGGAGAAAACAAAGTAGCTATCGTGCGCCAGCACGCACCCTATAAATCCATTTCACTGTAAAATTCCGCCGGGAAGAAAAGTCTCTCTCTCTCTCTCTCTCTGCCTTCTTCTTCACCAACCCCTAGTCCCTACGCACACGAACAACAACAACAACAACAAGAGAGAGATTAGAAGAAGAAGACGAAACCCCTCAAAATCCTTCTCCCTTCTTCTGATAGTCTTCTTCTTCTTCTTCTTCGTTTTGTTTGGAAAGAGGTAATTTTTGCTATCTTCTTCTTCTTCTCTGTGCAACTAAATTTCTCTTTTTGGGGTCTTTCCTTTTATGTCCGTACTCCGTACGTCGGATAATTTTGGTTCCTAGGGTTCGATTTCATGCCGATTCGGACGGATTTTTCGGAGGTTTATTTATAGTTATATATCCGTTTCTTTTACGGGTTACGATCGTTGACTTGTGTTAGTCTAGGTCACCCAAAAATGTCTTGTTCGTTTAAGGGTTTTGATCGAATTTTGCTGTGTAAGAACGATTTCACTTTCAAATTTTGATTTTTTTGTGAAAAAAATTGTGTCTCTGTTTGCTGCTTAAACCCTATAATTTTGAGGAAGGTTTTGTCTGAACATTTCTATGTTTGTATGTACAGTCCTATCACAATTGCTGTTTTGGGGTTTTTTGGCACTTACTATTTCTGATTTTGCAGACCTTTTTATCGATGTTTTGTGTTGTTGTTATGAAGGTACTGGACACAGTTTCGTGTGAGGAGAGAAAAAAAGCGTAATGAGCTGTTTTGGTTGTTGTGGTGGTGAGGATTTCCGTAGAGTTGCTGAGACCGGACCAAAGCCAGTGCACAATGCAGGAGGTTTGCTTTTGTTTCCCATATCAGTTTCTCTCTTTTATTATTATTACTCATCCTTTTGGTGGCTAAGTTAATTGAATTTTTTTGTTTGTTTATGGTTTAAGGTTACAATGGAGGTCATCATCAAAGGGCAGATCCACCAAAGAACCCTCCAGTCATTCAGATGCAGCCTATTGCTGTGCCGGCCATTCAAGCTGATGAGTTGAAGGATATAACCGATAACTATGGTTCAAAGTCTTTGATTGGTGAGGGATCATATGGAAGAGTGTTTTACGGTGTTCTTAAAAGTGGTAAGGCAGCTGCCATTAAGAAACTGGATTCTAGTAAGCAACCGGATCAAGAATTTCTTGCCCAGGTAGATGCTACAAATTGTATCATTGCTGTCTTGTTGGGCCTTCATCCACATATGTATTTCCTCAATGAATTGGTTGCTGTTGGTTGGATACTCGAATACTCATCCTAGAATGTATTTTTCTTGTTCTCTAATAGTTTAGTGCGAACTCACTCTGTTGGGGTTAGTTTGTCAGTTTGGCTGCTTTGTTACTTACTGACATTTTTAAAAATTGAACAGGTATCAATGGTTTCGAGATTGCGACAAGACAATGTTGTTGCGCTTCTTGGCTATTGCGTTGATGGTCCACTCCGTGTTCTTGCTTATGAATATGCTCCTAATGGATCTCTTCATGATATTCTTCATGGTAAGTTACTAATGTAAACTATTATACCAGTAAGAATGGGATATGTGAAATTATAATCGAAGGAAGATGCACACCATTTTTGAAATTTCTGATGGAAAAACTAATGAAACGTGGTGAATTCATTGGTGCAGGTCGAAAAGGTGTTAAAGGAGCACAGCCAGGTCCTGTTCTGTCGTGGCACCAGAGAGTCAAAATTGCTGTTGGTGCAGCTAGAGGACTCGAGTACTTGCATGAGAAGGCGAACCCTCATGTTATCCACCGAGACATCAAATCCAGCAATGTACTTTTGTTTGACGATGATGTTGCCAAAATTGCTGATTTTGATCTGTCCAACCAAGCCCCTGACATGGCTGCACGCCTTCACTCAACCCGTGTACTCGGAACCTTTGGCTATCATGCTCCAGAGTAAGACCCTTTAGATGCTTCAGTTATATTGAACAGTGATAACTGATAGGGTACATTGAACTCGTGCTCAGAACTTTTGTTATCAGTATCTAATGTTTTAAGGCGCTTATTCCTTCGTGGCTATACAGTTTTGACATCTTCCCGTAGACCAAACTAGTGTCTAAAACAATTTTTGGTTCTGCAATGTAGGTATGCAATGACGGGGACATTGAGCACAAAGAGTGATGTCTACAGTTTTGGGGTTGTTCTGCTGGAGCTCCTCACAGGTCGTAAGCCAGTTGATCATACCTTACCGCGTGGACAGCAGAGTCTCGTGACATGGGTAATCTACCCTTCTCTGTCTCTTATTCTGGTTTACTCATACTGATAAGAAAAATTGAGGAAAGACATGATTTATTCAGTCTATTAGGTGTAGTCATTCTTTTCTGGAAAGAAATATCCTAAATTATAAATTATGGAATACAAGAAAACGCAGTGCCAATTCCTTTCATTTTTAGAAAGGAATTTGTCTGGATGAAGGTGGGTTTCTGTGAGTGAACCCTTTTTATAGCAAAATCTGATTGCTTGTGAGATATTGGAGACTCTGAACTTTCTCTATAAACGAAAACTGGTACTCAGTGATAAGACTTTTGTCTGTCTCAGGCAACCCCTAAATTGTGTGAAGACAAAGTGAAGCAGTGTGTTGATGCCAGACTAAACGGAGAGTATCCTCCCAAAGCTGTTGCCAAGGTAATTTCCCCCCATAATCTTGTTATGCTTCTCACTGATGCAGTAGAAAAGGTTTATCAGGACATGACTTAGAAACTCCTTCTCCGTCCGCTGATTCCCTGTTGGTGTATTCCCTAGTATAGGCCTAGACTGAGATACAAAATGTCTTTTTTTGACTCTAGGACCTAAGTATTGAAACCCAAATTCAGGATATGATTTTCGAGTCTGATTTTGGTTTTTTCTCTTACGACTCGGTGTGAACAGCTGGCTGCGGTAGCTGCCCTCTGTGTGCAATACGAAGCAGACTTCAGGCCAAACATGAGCATAGTGGTAAAGGCTCTTCAGCCTCTGCTCAATCCTCCTCGCTCTGCTCCTCAGACTCCGCACAGGAACCCGTATTAAATATGCTCCAACCTGAGTTCACCCCTTGTGATCACTATTTCATTTGTTTTTGTTTGAATCCATTTGTGTAAATTTGTGAAATAGGCTTTTTATTTCTCTCATAAAACCATGCCGCTTCACTGATATTGCTCTATTTTTATATTTATGTCATGCCTGTGATGTAAGTGTCTACTAATTTTACAATATGCGAGGAAAAAGATATACAAACACTCTTTTTGTGCGTCTCTCTGTACCTCATTTCCTATTTCTAGACATTTAAGTAACTATCAGGAGTTAACTATAATGTACATTTCAGTTATTGGAATTACTGGAAAGAATCTTTAAAGATCCAAATAAAATTCATTTGTAAAAGTATATGCCTGCAACTGACTCTGTATACAGGTAATAAAAAATGCAACAAAGCTATACAAAAGCTCTCTTCTTCTCCATACAAAAGAAACAAATCTTCTTCTCTGTATCTATATATATCACATAATTAACCCATAGAAACAGTAAATAATCTAAACAATCCCCAAAGAATCTAAAAGTTTTCCTCATGGTTTCTGTTGTTGTTTCTCAAACCTTTGCATTTGTTATTGTATCATTATCTTTATTCGTGTCTGTGCTTTCTCTATGCATCTCTGCGTTCTGGTTTCTCCTTCGTCTCCGTTCCTGAGACAAAACATTCATCAAAACCAATTATGAGCACTCTAGTTTCCACACAAGCAAATCAGTTATGTTTCTGCATTTTCTGTCACTGATGATTACCTCTCTAGGCATCACAGGGTATTCATCTGATTCAAGCATTCGAGCCACTTGACTCATCTTTGGCCTCTTGTCTGCATCAGGATCAACACATCTCAAAGCTGTCAAAAGCGCTCGTTTAAGTTCACTAGTTGATGGTTTGATCTCAAGCTCTTTGTCCACCACTTCCTCGAACTGTTTCTGCTGAACCATCAGCTTTAACCACTCCACCATATGCACCTAAAAACACATTTCAAGAATCAAGATCAACCTCACAATCTAGAGAAAAAAAATGAAAATCTTTGTATATACCTCTTCTTTAGGCCGTGCATAATCCACTGGATACCTTCCAGTAATAGCTTCCAAGAGAACAACACCATAGCTGTACACGTCGCTCTTCTCATTTAGGAGACCAGAGTTAGCATATTCAGGCGCGACATATCTGAACATTCATCATTGGAAAAGAGAAAAATGTTTCAATAACAAATGCAGATTATGAAAGAGTAAAGTTGTAACTACAGACACAGTATATTACTAACCCGAATGTACCCATAACTCGAGTACTGACGTAACTTGAATCAGCTCCAAGCAGTTTAGCAAGACCAAAATCAGATAACTTTGCATCAAAGTTGTCATCCATCAGTATGTTGCTTGATTTTATATCTCTATGCACCACTTTTGGCTCGATAGCTTCGTGAAGATACGCCAGTCTGTGTAAATAAATGCAACCCATACATTCTCATGAGATTGCATTACAAGAAAAACAAGAATCATAGAGTGATATGAGGGGACTTACGCTTTTGCAGTGCCAACAAGAACTTTGATCCGAGCCTCCCACGTGAGATGCCCTTTGTGACTCATGTCTCCATGAAGCCATTGCTCTAAGTTCCCATTGTTCATGTATTCATAAACCAGCATCCTATGTGTTCCTTCAACGCAATATCCAAGAAGCCGAACTAAGTTCTTATGCCTGACATGTCCTATAGCTTCCACCTCAACTCTGAAATCTTTATCAGCTTGCCCTCTAAGTGTAAGAAAAAAAAACCTTTAGTTCCATATGAGAAATCAGTATTGAAAAAGACAAAGAAAGGTATTGTTAGAAATCTTACGGATTGTTAAGCAACTTTTTGACAGCCACAGGGGCTTTGTTAGTCAGAGTTCCATGGTAAACAACTCCGTATCCACCATCACCAATGATATTCTCCTTGTGGAAATGGTTAGTCGCGAGTTGAAGGTCACGGAGAGTGAACCAATGGCCCCAACCAATGTGAGAAACCTCAGGAAGACCCAAGAGAGGTGAAGGAGCTGTTGTTGAAGGAGTACTAGGAGAAACAGCTGTTTTTTTCTCCAAAGAACCAGAGAACTTATCGCCATTCTCGATTTCCTCACCGAGTTTCTCATCTAGAGTTTGGTGACAAGTACCATTGTTGTTAGATGAAACATGATCAACGCTTATTTCTTTGATTTCTTCAGTAAGACGAGGGCTTTGAGTAACAGGAAGAGTTGTGGCATTAGATCTCTTGGATTTTTTACGGAAGCTGAGCCATACTGAAATGGCAAGGATTAAAATGAACCCTGCAAATAGAGCAATCACTATGATCTCCCACAGTTCAAGAGCGCCGTATCTCTTGGTTAAAGATTGTTTCAGCTGAGATGTCATATTTCACAAAGACCTGTATGTGTATATGTACCTGCAGAATTTAAAAGGGTTTTATCAAATGGAATCGACACAGAAAAATGAATCCAAAACAGATCAGAGGAAAGATGAAGCTAATAGTGATGCTTGAGTCAATCCTAACAGAAGCATTGAAAAATCTGTAAGTAATATAAATGAAGAACATCATAATACAAAAACATCAGTTTTGTCACAAAAGGAGCAAAACACAACAGAATAAAACAGAGCAAATTTACAAAAACAGAGTATATAAGACATCAAATCTCATCCTGAGAAATCAAGAACATATAAATCTGATACCCATGACTTCAGGTAAATAAAATATTTGTGCTGTAAAAAAGAGTTAAAAATTTACAAGTGCCATAATCCTATGAATCATCCAAAAGTCGTAATATTAAACTCTAGAAACCATTCCAATTCCAGAAACAGATCTCGTTGGGCTAATATGAGTAATTTATTACCGTGAGAAGCCAAAAAGTCTAAAAATCAAGAAAGCAAGAAACTTTTAAGCTTCCAACGCAAACCCACAAGAAAAAAATCAAACTTTTGAAACTACAGAGAATCAAAAATATCATATGGTTTCAGAATTAACACAATACCTGCTATTGGAACAAGTTTCCTCTGTTTTTTTCTTTCTATTTCCGGTAAGAAAAATGGAGAGACTAGAGCTCAGGTTAATAAAGGAAACCCATAAACGAAACAAGAAAAATAAGCAGTGAGATTATAACACCATATTGAGAAATCTTGAGAGAGATCTTTGTAGGGTTTCCATAGGTGGGGAAGAAAGAAAAGAGTAAGGGGGGAAATAGAGAGAAGCTTAAGTTTTGAAGCTTTCTTTGATGTTTCTTCTTCTGGAATATTTTTTTCTCATGCTTGTGTGCTGTTTTTTGCTTTTTATTTTTCGTCCTTATTCTTCTTTTTTTTTTTTTTTTTTCTCTAAATTAATTAATCAATTTTCCTTTTTGTGTTGAAGATTTAATGAATCATTTTTTCGGCCAATTAAATTATTTATTTATTAGGTTTTAAGCAAAAACTTTATTTATAAAATAATAGAGAAATGTTCTCTCTCTCTCTCTCGTTCTTTATTTTCCTTTTGTTAAAGAAGGTTTCACTGTTAAGTGTTAATCCTTTATTGGATTGTTTTACTAATTTTCAAAAAGTATGCCCACTATGCGATTTTAAACCTTAATTAGAGCAAAGATACGTTTAAGTAAATTTCAACTAAAAGTTCAATATATATATATATATTACTCCAAACTTTTACGCTTCCTTAAACAAAAAGAAAGGTTATATAACCTATATATATATATATGCATATGTAATGTACACTTTAGTTGTTGAGAAGAAAAAAACATGAGGATATGATATGAATTATGATGATAGGAAGATGACGAAGCTATAGACCGTGATTGGCGATGACAATTTTCAAAAGAAAGAAGTGTTTACACTGTTTTAATCTTTATTTAAGTAACGGAGTCTTGTAAAATGTGTTGCTATAGTTAATATGAACAATTTTGGTCAACATTATAATAAATTAGACGTCGCACCTAACTCTTTTAAGGTAATAAATTTGTTCATTACTATATTATAACCAGCTTTTTCCGTTTATTCTATTCCTCCACTACGCATTTTATTAAATTTATTAAGTAAGTACATTGGTTTTTCGAAGGATTAAACAAAAGGAAACGAGCGGCTTCAATATAAGAATCGTCGATTTTGATTCTTTGAATTCGTTAGAACTTAAAAAAAGAAGAAGAAGAAGACATAAATCATTTGAAACAAATATTAAAAAATTTGGAAGATGCGTACGTGGGTCCATTATCGTGTAGAAATTAATTTTATTAGTCGTGTAAGTAACATATAGTAATTGATGTTAATTGGCATGCCAATGAAAGTTAAATTAACCAAAGAAGAAGGTGTGTCTTATGAAGTGTTTCGAAAATAGTAGTTACTTTGTCGGCGTGCGTGTAAGAAACTATTAGGGTTGGAAAACTTGTTTCGTGAACTTATGAGTCACTCGTTAATCTCTATGTATTATCTACTAATTAATATAGTCGGAAGTTGAAAACGAAATATATATATAATTAGGCAAAATCTACTGTCAAGATGACGTGTGTAATAAGTATGTACTAATATGTTTTAGTAGAAGAAAGCTGAGTTATATAAGTTGCACAAAACAAAACAAAACAAAACAAAAAAAATAGTTAAAACTTACACATTTTACAGGGAGGATAAGTTTTTAAAACTACGTAACCAACTAGTATTGTCATGCAAGTTTGTGCTCGTTATTATAAAGACTTTGGAATTATATCAGTTTAAATACTAATAACGATACATGTCAATACAACATAAATAGAAGTCTTACAAAATATATACGAAGATAAAGAAATCAAAGAACCAATCACTGCCTGTGAAGACACTAACCCGTAAAATTAAGATATAAATCAAAAGAACTAAAAGAGAAATAGAGTTTTATATTCTTACAAAAAAAAAAAATAGAAAAAATAAAGCAGACTAGTAATAATGTTGGCTTTGCGTGTGCTTGACAAAAGTCAACCTGAGAGATGGCTTTTGTCTTGCTGCGTGGAATACAAGAGACATTACCTTCATCATCATTTCCCAGCTCGACATTTTATTCTCTCTATCTCTTTCTCTTCTATTTTATTTTATTTTTTTTTTTTTTTAATATTTTACATATATAGATGATAGATCCATTATTTTGTTTAATTTCCTTCAGATGATTTTTTTACGTCTCCTTCAAACGATTAATATGTTCAACTGTTTATAATTATAATAAATATGTAATGCTATTAATTTATGCATACTTTAACATAACATTTCATATATAATATTTTAATCACACACTTGACTTTCTTAATATCGATGTATATGATAAGTTTTGATTTGATATAAATTTTATAGTGTAAAAGTTGTTCGTTTAAGACAGTTATCTAACTCCATTTAATAGAACGTCAACGTTCAATTAGAAGACAATCACCATAACTACAGTTGTTTAGCGCATATAACTACGCTTATACCGTTTTCTAGAAACATTTATTTTTGATGTTAGTGAAGTGATATCGAAAAATCCTTTACAAGTTAGCACCAAAATAAATAAAGGAAGCGAAATTTATTTTTTTCGTTTGAAAATTAAATTGAATATTTTTAGGAGTTGTTATTATATAATGTATATATATTTTCATGTTAAAGCTGGGAATTTAAAGTGTACCAAAATATGTATGTATATCAGATACACCTAATTCATGTACGTATACACGACGGCAGATGATACTTGGAATTATTGTATTTTAACTTAAAAGGAAACAATAAGCTGATTGGTTGTAGTTGTAGAGGTAGAACAATAATTTAGACTACGCGTAAAAAACAATTGCATGATTAGTGTCCGCCTCCAAAAGCTAACTAACAATGTGGTTTTAGTTGGTGTTGTTGGGAGTATTTTATTTCATTTAAACTTTTGTTTTTCTCTTCGTTGCTGTCTTATTATTTTGTTATTGTCTTGCAGTTGTTGGGTTTACATCAACCTGTCCTACTAGCGCATATAAAGATAGTCCAAAATTAATATATTAGGAGGGTCTTAAGAACAATTGATAATTTTATAATTTTCTTAAAAATAATAACAAGGATTGTGTGATTGTTTAAGCTTCATTTTTGTCTCTTAATTATCACATGCATGCATCCGAATCATAACAACAATACTGTCGGAAATTTGTTCGAGAAAAATATTACAAGTTACATAAAATAGATAATGCGGCCATTGTGGATAGAACTTGCAGCTTATTAGGAAAATGAGCACCTTTTTAAAAAAATAGAGCATAAACTAACTACCCAAACTCCATTCCTCATTGTTTCATTCAAGTGACTCGTAGAAGCTCATGTAGATTCTGGTTTATGTTGCCTCTAGTGTACTTAATCAATTTCTACTTTGCTTATCGTTAGAAAGAGAAAAATATGAAATGGTATCTGAGTCATGCTTTGGACTTGTGACCATAATAAGAGAGCAAAGAGACTTATATAAAAAGGTTTAGCTTTCTTCCTTTAGCTTGGATATATAAAGCTACAAGACAAAGAGGTTTAAATACAGCAATTAATGTACAAATCAAAACAAGTAAGCTATAAAGCGTATAGAGATCATCAAGACTCAGATTGCACGTAATTAAGTTTATCATGTCTAATCTTGATGAAGGAGAGAGTATTAGAGTGTAAGACAACTAATTGTTTTGGTTTAGTGTAGTTAACTGGCTTCTATGCTTTAGTTCTTTTATATGGTTACTTTTCGATGTGATTGTACTAAACCTTTTGTGTATTCTATATTTAATGTTAGTTTACATTTTGATTACGGCTACATGTACAAAATCTGAAAATTAATAAGTTAGTTTAATAGTATATAATATTTTTTTAATTAAAGGAAAATGAGTTGACAACAAATCAACAATATGTGACTACCGACACAAATTGGTGAGTAATACCAATTAATAAGAAAAAAAAGGTAGAATACGACTTCCAATTATAAAATTGGTTAGTATATCACATTCACTTGGTTATCCTTTAATTAAATATAATAAACCTCCCAAATCCTCACGTTTCAAAAACATAACACACATTATCGTATCATCATCATCGCAGATTTTTCTCTCTTTAACGGGCCTATCACGAGGTCTCTTTGACCCAAATAAAAAGTGTAAATTAGGCCCATTAAACCCAAACCTTCTAACACTCTTCGCAGGTCTTCTCCACATATGAGAGATGGAACCGTAGCCGTTTGATTCAGATTCTGCTGATTAGCCTATTCATCTATACCGTTCATTTATATATTTTATTAAAATTTATATTGGTTTTGATTATGGAGAAAAATATAATTAATTTTAAAGTTTTCAATCCCGTCTTCTCCAACTAAAAACTACTGTAGCTCTCTCTCCCAGTTCTCTTCTCTCACTTTGCATTAATAAATCTTTTTTCTTCTTTCTATGTATCGTTGATTCTCGTAGAACCTCTCTCTCTCGAATTCGTGGCTTTTGTTTTTGACCTATCATCAGATTCTTCTCGAGTTGCTTAATTTAGTTTAATCAGATAGTGTTCGTCTTGATCTATCACCACTAGATTTGGTTGCTGATGATTTCATAAATCTGCAGTTCTCTCGGCTTATGATCTCAAGGTAGTATCATTATTATCTCCTTATTTCTTGTAGGATCTGATCCAATCCGCTTATTTTCTCTGATCGTGATCTCTCGATTTCCTTCTATTTAGGTTTTTTGAGTTTTTTTGAATTTTCATGTCGTTGGTTTTGATTGTGTTTTCTAGTGTGATTTTGGGAAATTTTTGCGTGTTGTGAATCCAATTGCATTGTTTAGTTTCTGTCCCATTTCTTATGAAGGATTTGTTTCTTATTGTTGAGCTCGTTAATGGGAGTGAGTAGGGCTCTCTCAACTGTTCCTTTGATACTTTGTTATTAACGCGGAAACTTAGATAAATCTGCATTGGCTGACAAAGCTTTTGCTTTTTCTTTTGGGTTTCAGGTAATGGTCACGGAGCATTTGCACCTGGTTTATTTAGGGATACTGCCCTGTTTTGGCATTGGTGCAGTGTCAGCAAATTGATTATCAAAGAAATTTTTTCCTACGGAGTTTTTTTTTTTTTTAATTTCTTTTGCACTGAGGAGAGGGGACGAGGGGAGATGGCAAAGATGATAAACAAGACGCTTGTTCTAACTTATATCTACTTGCTGATCTACATTATACTTTCTTCTGGAGTTATACTGTACAATAAGGTGATTTTTTAGAAGCTAGTTAATAACTATCTAATGTTTACTCATATATGTGTAGGTTGCAGATTTGTTGGATTGTGAATGTTACATACTTTGTTTCTGATTGAAGAATTTGATGTTTGACTTATTTAGTATGTTGTGTTTCTGACATGAAACCACAACCAAAATCCTGTTTTTTTGGTAGCAATGGGTGTTGAGTACTATTAATCTATTATTTCCTAGTCTCCCTCCTGTCTACATGGGATGATAGTATTGTGATGTAACGTCAGGTGTTAGATATGAGAAGGCTAACTATTGCTGTATCTTGTTTCAGCTTTTATTAAAGTAGATTCTGACTTCTAATTCGTGTCCCTTCTATTTCTTTTCATTGCAGTGGGTTTTATCCCCAAAGTACTTCAATTTTCCACTTCCTATAACGTTGACAATGATCCATATGGGTTTTGCTGGATTCGTGGCTTTCCTTCTTATTCGCGTGTTCAAGGTATGGTAAACTCAAAGAATGTGGAGTATACTTATGCATCTTATGTAATCTGTAAAATACTATAATCGTGTTTATGGATCCCTAGACTCCTTTTGCTAGTGCGGTGATAAGTTTTCCTCTGTATTGTAGGTTGTCGCTCCGGTTAAAATGACATTTGAAATGTAAGCCCAGCTGACTCGGTATTTTTCATCTATTTTATATTGTTCTCTTGTACGTAAGCCCGTCGTCTCTCCATTTTGACACACTTTTTGGGTCCAGATACGCAACCTGTGTGGTACCTATAAGCGCATTCTTTGCATCAAGTCTCTGGTAAGTTCCTGTTCTGTAGACAGTAACATAGTTTATTACTGCTCTTCTTCTGAATACTTTTTTAATTGCTGAATCGGCCACCGAGCTCTGGAAAACTCGTTCTTTTCTAGTTATCATTGCTTCCCAACTGTCTCTTCAATATCTTACATTCCTCTTTGTGCAGGTTTGGCAATACTGCGTATTTGCACATTTCTGTTGCCTTCATTCAGATGCTTAAAGCTCTAAGTATGTGAAGACTCTAAGATTTTGGTTACAAATCTATTTTAGTATAGACTTTATGTTCATTTTACAAACAATATTAATAAATGACTATGGAATTTCAGTGCCAGTAGCAACATTTATCATGGCAGTTGTTTGCGGCACTGACAAACCAAGGTGCGACGTGTTCTCGAACATGTTGCTGGTCAGTGTTGGAGTTGTGATATCCTCTTATGGGGAAATTCATTTCAATGTAGTTGGCACAGTCTACCAGGTGACAGGCATCTTTGCTGAAGCACTTAGACTGGTGCTAACTCAAGTTCTTCTCCAGAAGAAGGGTTTGACATTGAACCCTATTACCAGCTTGTATTACATAGCTCCCTGCAGGTATTCACCCGTTATACTGCTTAATCAATTATATTTCAAGAATAAGATGTTCATTACCAAACCATAGTTCCAGTTCGTCTAATAATATCATGTTACACTATCTTCTCTCATTATGATTTATTGCTAGATGTCAAGTTCTACTTACTCTACTGCAGTTTAGCACACATAATCTTTTTCCTTGACATGCTATGCTTCAAATTTGTGCAGTTTTGTTTTTCTGGCCTTACCTTGGTATGTGTTGGAGAAACCCACAATGGAAGTTGCACAGATCCAATTTAACTTCTGGATATTCTTCTCCAATGCTCTATGTGCTCTTGCCTTGAACTTCTCCATATTCTTAGTAATCGGGAGAACAGGTGCAGTAACCATCCGGGTGGCTGGTGTTCTCAAAGACTGGATTCTCATAGCCCTCTCTACTGTCATTTTTCCTGAGTCCACAATCACTGGGCTGAATATCACTGGATACGCGATAGGTAGATTTCTTTATATCACAACAAATGTGATTGCTATAAACATTTATTTTTCCTCCTTGACTGTTTGTTTCACATCTATTCTTATCATGTGTTTTGACACAGCACTATGTGGTGTCGTTATGTACAATTACATAAAAGTAAGGGATGTCAAGGCGTCTCAACCAATTCCTGACAGTCTTCCAGATCGAATCAATAAGGTCAGTCAAACATTCTCGATCCCTAACTCTCTAGCAGGTAGAGGTTATGTACCCGGTTGATCTCAGGCTTGTTTTAGGTTCTCGCTAATCCAGAAACAGTGTATAATCTATAGACCGTCTTAGAAACCTGATAGCCTCCCATATTAACCGATATGGTTTCATAGTAATATCATTGTCCTTCCAAGAGAACCTCTAAAAACTTGTAAATTATAGTGTGGATCCAATTACGTTTTCTTCTCTTCTGAATGTAACAACTGATGGACACAAACATTAAACAGGAGTATAAGATGGAGAAGAAGTCTTCGGATAAATTCAATCCTAACGACATTGTGGAAATCCCAAGAGTAGGAGCTGAGATAAACGACGAGGAAGCCCCTTTGATCACGTCCCGGTTGTCTCATATTGGTCGGACACAGCTCGGAAATCACGCCGCCTAAGATGTTGGTATACACGTATAATAGACATTTTGCTTCCTAATTTGTTCTTCTTTGTTACTTAAAAACCGTAAAAAGAAGTTGCTGCAGCATCTAGACCGTCTGTCTCGGTGTCTCAGGTGAAAAATGTCCCTTCAAGATCCAAATTTATTATGAAATAGAATAGCGGAGATTATTACCGATTATTATTAGCTTGAAAAAAGTCAGAGTCGTATATTCGTTTGTAGTGAATTGACGTTTAAAGTTATATATTTATGGTCTTCATTTTTTCCATCATCAGTTGTGTTCTAACTTTTGAGCAGCAGCATCTCTTCTTTGAAGTTCGTAATATATCTCTTCAAAGTAAATTCCGGTTGGAAAGAGTAGAAAGAGTAATAATATCAGTTTACCGGTAATAGAAAGGCGGAACAATTAAGGTTACAATTGGTACTTTTTAATCACGTTCTTCGTTTTAAACAAGTTACAGAAAGTGAAACCATATGGGCTGTTAAAGCTAATAAATCGTCAAATACTCTCTAATGGCAATTCCAGCTGTGTCCTGAAATTTTCTACAGTCGGACGAAGAAAATGAGAACTTGAGAGAGAGTGTAACATGGTCTGAATTTTATACAAACAATGAGAGATAAGTTACTACAAACAAAAAGAGAGACGAAAGCTGAAATTTACACACCCTCCAATCAAAACCCAGATTCAAACGAATGGGTTAATTAAGCAAATGAACATCAACATAGAACAACAACCCCAAGCCTCGGCAACTATCAAAGCACACAATGCCAACAAACGCCAAACCCTCTCTCTCATTCATGAAATGGAGTGTTAAACAAATGAAAAAGCAGAGAAGATTAAATATTGAACCTCAAGATGCAATTTCCTCATTTCTCGTGAATAAATATACAAATAGAGATTTATGTTCTCCCGTTAGTCTTGATTCCTCAAGTACAATAGCTTCCTCGATTGCGCTGGAGGAGCTAATCCTGGGATGTCCCTAATGTCTTTGTTATTCGGGTGTACAATCTGAAGAGTTTATACAGAAACCAGAGTTACAAATTTGTTAATGAGCAATCACAATTTTCATCAGAAAGAGCAAAGACAGTAGTACCTTCACTACGATAATGGCTATAACACCGCATACAATGAGAAACAGGAACGCCATTATGCATTTATCAGTAGCCACCTGAAATAAGTAAACATAAGATTCAGGTTTTGTGGTCAAGCAAAAGATGAGATGTCCATATGAGGTTTACACACCTGTCTCCCTATCTCTTTCACCAGCTGGGACGCCTTCTTGATAGAGAACTGAATGGTGTCCAAGTGGTTAACTACGCGTCCCATTTGATCCGTCTGCAAAATTTCCAGGTTGTTTCAGACTCTACCCATAAGATTAATATGGAAGCAAAGAAGAATGCTTTGTATCACCTGTCCCTTTAAATTAGCTGCAGTTTGAGTTCCAACTTCGAGTGTTTGTTCTACAACCTGAAAGGAAAAGAACAAGAATGTTACCATAGATATAGTAAATTAGTAACAAACGCTAAGGGGAACATTCTTCCTTCTGTAACTTACCTGTTTTGAGCGCTCAATGGCTTGATCAGTCTCATCCATTCTTTTCGTTCCAGCATCAATAAGCTCCTGGTTTGACATAGCTATACATAATAAAATGACATAAGCTCGCCTTTCGCAGTATTCACATTCCAAAAAATAATATATTCGCGCCATATCCAAACAGATCTTTCTTCATGCGAGAACCTATGTTCAAATCTTGGAATAATACATTTCTAGAAATTGGGAATAATCTAGGCCAACGCTAATACTTCTAGTACCATATTAGCATCTACCAGAATTTTACCAACAGACGTCATAAAATGATGTCAGACTATTAAACCAGAGAGCATAAGTTACACATCCAAGATAATTCAAGTACATATAGCATCAAGGAATCTAAGCTTTCAAGCGTGTCAATCTCTATATGTTTTAAGCAGAGTCATATTTTTGGTAGCAAGTGAATATACAAGCGTGCATAAGGACTCACAGGAAGCCACTTGAACATTTTCCTCAGCTGTAGGTTCGCCACTAACTCCAGCTCCCATATCAAAAAGTTCAACTTTCTTGTTGCCAAGGGTACTCATATACCTGATATTCAAGACCAAGACTCCAAGTTAACATATATAAACACATAAAAGCCAAACTAAATCTTATAGAGATAATGCTGAACGGCTGGATATGAAATCAAAAGCCCAAAACGAACAGGTATGAGATTCAAATAATCAACGAGGATTGATAGAGATACTAACGTTTTTCTTAGTGCAACGTAAGAATTGAGCTCCTTAATCTGTAACATTATACACAAGGAGAAAGTTAGACGCAGAGGTTAAAAAATCCATACAGTCAAAATTGGTAGCAGATACAAAGTGCAGTGGGGAGCGAAACGACACTCAATATCTGCCTTAATAAATTCATTTTGTTACAGAATACACCTAAAATTTGACCAAACTGATTACGACTGATGCTGAAAAATGGAACTTTAAGAAGATGCTGAGTAAAGAGTAAATACATTTACTTGAGATACATAACATTGTAGTATAATTTCAGAAAAGGTCTGAGATGAACTACATCAACACACTGATAGTAGAGGATAATAACTGACCATAGATTGTTTCTCGTCGTTCAATTGCTTATTAACTTCAGGAGAGTTTCTAGGTTCCTCATCCTTAAGTTGACGGTCGAACTCCTTGACCAACCTGACATGAAGTAGACATTAGATAAGATGAAACTGATGTCATAGCTCAGATGGTCATAGAGATGGTAAAGCATACAAAACCTTTTACAGTCTCGCATCTTCTCAGTAAGTTCCTCGAGTTGTTTGCTTTGTCTAGTAGAGTCCTTAATCTTATCCAACCTCTGGAAACCATTCCTGCAAAACAGAGAGAAAGATGATTAAAAAGGGTGAATCTTTCGTTCCCATTCAAACGAACTATTATCATCCCATCATTCCGGAAGTGATGACTTAAAATATAGTTCATTCGGTAAAAACACACACACACATAAAATTCAAATTAGGTTCAGTGAGATTGATTACTCAAAAGCATCTTATATTTCTTTTTTTAAAAATTGTCAATAACCCTAAAATATATATAAGAGAGTGTTTGGTAACCACGACACAGAGAGAGAGAGAGAGAAAAGCATTACGCGAGGGCACGGAAGTGGTCACGGATTTCGCCATGGATCTGTTCCAATTGAGGGCTCATAGGGAGATTGGAAGCCATGTCGTCTCCGCCGCCGGGAGAAAACCGAAGAAAAGATTAAACCGGAAATTCCCTCAACGTCAACCGGCGAACCCCTAAAATCTCCCACTCCCCGGAAACTGATTCACCCGCATCCAACCAAATTTTCTCCCCCAAAGTTTGTGTTTTTTTAATAAGAACAAAAAAAAACCCTAAAAACTAAAAAAGAACCTCCTTAAATCTCCAAAAAGAGAAAGACCCGAAAAAAATCTAGGTGGTGTAGTAGTAAGGGACTTTTGGGAGAATTGAATTGAATGAATACGAAAGACGAAACAGAGAGAGAGAAGGCGTCGAACAACGGAAAAGGAAAAGCGAAGCTGTCTCTCTGTCAGGTGTGTGTGTCTTTGTATTGTAATTCTTTTAATATTTTCTTTCCTATTAATTTTTTAATTCAAAAAAAAAATATATAATCACTATTTTATTTTTATTTTGACTGATAAAAAAAATATTTTTTTAAAAAGACAAGATATATTCGGTAGTTAATACATAAATAACTAAAAAAACACAAAGCTTACGACAGCGCGGCGCCAACCTTTTTTTTGGTCCCATCCATATATATATATATCCGTTTGTTTAAGTTTTAAGGATAGAAAATTATTTTCAGTTTCACCTTCTGTTTATTTGCCAGATTACATTACACCAAGACTTATGCCATCCACTTCTGCCATTCACTTATACCTCCAGCTCAAGTATTATGCTCGCTTAATTAAAAACTAGTTGCAGATGGAACATAAACCAAAGACTGAAAGATGTTAATTTGTTTAGGTCAACGTCTCTGTTTTTTTTTTTTTTTGAGTATAAACATGTTTGTTTTGTTATCAAACTCTCAGAAACTTAAAAAACAACAAAAGAATGTGTTCCTGGATACCAATGTTGCTGCTTCTGCTGCAACTTATGCTTCTTTTTACTAATCATGCTGATTCAAGTTCTATAGTCAGATCTCTTCCTGGTTTTGATGGCCCTCTTCCCTTCGAGCTCGAAACCGGGTTCTCCTCTTCTCCTTCTTCATCTTATATTTTTCTCTTATAATGTTGACTCTGTATTCTGAGTTTTTTTTTGAGTTAAAATCATGAAGGTATATTGGTGTTGGAGAGGCAGATGAAGATCAAATGTTCTACTACTTCATCAAATCTGAGAGTAATCCAAAAGAAGACCCTCTTCTTCTCTGGTTAACTGGAGGACCTGGCTGCTCTTCTTTCTTTGGTCTTGTTTATGAGAATGGTAATTAATCTTCTTTCACTCTTTTCTTATTTGTTTCTGCATTATATTTTACTGTCTTGTTTGAACTGAACAAAATGCAGGGCCTATTGCTTTCAAGGTTAAGGCCTACAATGGAAGTATCCCCACCTTGGTCTCCACTACATATTCCTGGACAAAGGTAACACCCAGGAGTTTTATTCCTCATTACAATCTTAATGAAGTCCTTTTCATCTTCAAGTAGTTTATCATTGCTTCTTTCTTTTTTTTTAGTTTTCGAATGTAATCTATTTGGATCAACCTGTTGGAACTGGCTTCTCCTACTCAAAAAATCCACTAGCTGATATACCAAGTGACACAGGATCAACTAAACGGGTAGACGAGTTTCTTCGTAAGGTAAAGGGCAAACACAAATGGTCCACTAAAGTATATATACATGTCTTTATGCATTTTAGAGTTTTTTTTTTTTTTTTGTTTTGGTTTGTTGTGCAGTGGCTAGCCCAGCATCCTGAGTATTCCTCCAATCCTTTCTATGTCACCGGTAATTCTTATGCCGGTACGGTGATCCCGGTCATCGTTCAAGAAATCTCAAATGGTAATTTATTATCACATTGCTACACTATGCAACACCTTTTGATCGATAGTTTCCTACTTAATCATCATTTATTTCACCAATTTATCACAGGAAACTGTATATGCTGCAAACCTCAAATAAATCTTCAGGTTCATTAGTATTTGTTATTATTACGTCTATATACCTTATGGAGCATTAAGAATTAAAGAGTTTATCTTTGCCCCTCCAACAACAGGGCTATGTCATCGGAAGCCCGATAACAGACTTTGATCTTGATAAAAACTCTCGCATTCAGTACGCTAATAGAATGGCACTCATCTCTGATGAACTATATGAGGTAAAGTTTCATAATTTAGGATGCTTTTGTCTCTTGTCACAACAATGAAGTAGTTTAGCACACTCTTACGTACTTTGTAGTCGATGAAGAGAAGCTGTGGAGGGAACTATATTACTGTAGATCCTCTTAACACAGAATGCTTGGAACTCATTGAAGATTATGACAAGGTACACAATCTGGAATTTTTAGTTGGCTGCATATGGTAAAAAATAAAATATAATCACTAACTTTGAATTTGTGGTTATTTACAGTGTGTTTCTGGAATAAATGAAAACCTTATTCTAGCACCAAATTGTGACATGACGTCTCCTGATTGCTATGTAAGCTTCTTAGTATCTTTGGACTAGCCAATAAACTAAACCATTAGAGAAGAATATAAACAATTTTGTCTTTTTTTTTCACAGATGTATAGTTATATGCTATCCGAATACTGGGCCAATAATAAGGAGAGCGTACGCAGAGCACTTAAAGTTGTGGAGGTATATATGACTTAGTTTACCATAAGATCATTTGGTAAAATATGATGATCAACCTCAATGAGGATTTTGTGATTGCAGGGTACTACAGGTAAATGGTTACGATGTAAACGGAGTTTGCAATACAATAAAGATATTAAAAGCAGCATACCATACCATAAGAAGAACAGCATCGAAGGCTATCGATCTCTCATCTTTAGGTCAGTACACAAATTTACAACTTCTTAAATTACAAGTTTGTGCTTTCGTTTGTTGTCTATATATAATAAGCCTTTTTCTGGTATGGTGTTTATCTGGTGAATAGTGGTGATCACGACCTGGTAACGCCTTACATTGGAACTCATGACTGGATAAGATCTCTCAACTATTCCATTATTGACAAATGGAGGCCATGGATGATACTCGATCAAGTCGCTGGGTATATATACATCATTTAATTTATTTTATTCTTTTGTTTGTTAGTTTATTTTCTTCATTTTTATGAGCTGCGCGTCCAAAACTTTGCAGATACACTACGACTTATGCTAACAAGATGACATTTGCCACTGTGAAAGTAACTCTTATTATATCCAACATTTGTATTGACATAAATGTTTAAAGCATTTTTAACATCACATTTTTAAAATCGGTTTTGTTGGTTTGGTTTGTAGGGAGGCGGGCACACGATAGACTTTAAACCAGAGGAACATTCAATCTTGCTCAAGAGGTGGATAAGTGGCCAACCTCTTTAAACACACAGATACCTTAATCTTGGAGTGATCATCTTGTTAATGTTGAAACCAAAAGTGTTTGGTTTGATGTACCATCTACAATATACATTTTAAGAGTTAAGACAATAAGACTAGTTGAATAAAAGAATGCACCCATTATATCTTTACCTGCTAAAGTAATATGCTCTCCAAACTTATACACATATGTTAATAACCTTTCTAATAAAAAGCTTGAACAGGTAAATGAAAAATTCAGAGAAAGAGAAGATTAAACAAGAGCAAAAATCCGGTTTAAAGACTAATCCGTTAAGGCTTCTACTTTTCTTAACATCAAAGATCTCTTCGTCCAAAATGGTTTATATAGCCAACAAAATTTATCATATTTTCGAATGTATTTAAGGATACAATGGACGAATTCAAAATACATAAGTGTTCCATACTTGTTAGGATTGTAGCACTAATTACTAAAGCGACACTAATCATCATCCTCGCTAAGATCATCATCATAAAGATCAAGATCGTCTTCACGGTGACCATCAACGTTACCAGAATCCATGTAACAATTCTCCTCTTCTTCGTCATCGTCTTCACGATCTTCGTTCTCTCGTCCCTCTTCCCCTTGCAAAGTCTCCTCCTTCACAAAGAAACACAACAACGTCAGCCTATTATTAAATCAGCAGAATGGTCGTTTGAAGTAAATACCTCGTCGTTCTCGGAGGTCACGAGCCAGTCTGGGAGCAACCGATCCAGCAAAGCATAGTTAAGACTCGCTGGTGGTCCATCGTCATGCTGTAGCCGTTGCTTCAGTTGTTTCTCTCTGAGACGTAAGTTGTAATGAACGTAAGTGAGATCTTTTATTGACTTTTTCCCAAAGTGGCTCTGGCATTGACTGTTGACTTGATCGTACAGGCTCCACTTAGGCTCGCACCCAACAGACGAGCACGTGTGGCTCAATATTCGAACCGCTACTCGCTGGAGTTCCAAACAGCTTATCCCATGCTGTTGCCACCACGCGGCTGGGTCAAGTTCTGTTCTTGTGCCAATGGCTATATCCGTTCCAAAATTTGCTTTTGCAGAAGTGTAATCCGGAATCTGAAACATTTCAACAAATTGTTAGTTTAGAGACTTTAGCTTAGCCCCAAGGTCCTGAGAACAACGTTGATTAATTATTATCTTACCTGCATCAATGCTGTGATCCTACGTGCATTATCAGGCTCAAGCCTAACAATACATTCGTTCACTCCACGCACAACCTCAGAATGCTGCAGGTTCATTTTCACATTAACAGCAAAAGTAAGAAAATTGCAGAAAGTTTTAGTGGTTGAATAAAAAAAAATGATAATCATACCTACCGCCATAAAATCAGGACGGTATCTATATGCCGGGTTGAAGAAATATGCAGCCACATAGAGAGGATGATGAAACAATGAGTTCCAATGGTAATCTATCACACGCCAGAACGGTCCATATTTCCTAGCATCATCGCTATGAATAGACTTGATCGCCATTTTTGCACAGTACATGTAACCGTAAGCATATGGCAAAGAGAGTCTCTCACCACCATCATCCATCATGCGTATCACCTGCATCACTGGATCAACCGAGCTCAAAACATACTGAACCTTCTTCCAAAACGCAGCACTCGACACCATCATTTCCACTTTTCTTCCCTCTTCAGAATTGGCAGCAGTTTGTGACAAAATCCAGCCGTTGGATTGAAACAGACGTCTGAGACCGGCCTTGTGGTCCATTAGACTTTGAAGCGTGGCGAAACCGGAAGCGTAGCGCATGACCGCTGGTCTGAGAAGATCTAGTCCCTGTGTGAATTTGTTCTTCATGAGATTAAGTAGCCATGTTTGATTGTAAATGAATCTTGTGATTCTTTGTGCTTTCTCTAAACAGTCGGAGACAAACTCAAGCTTTGAGATGTCTTCAAGAACCAGTTCTGTGCAATGCATTGCACAAGGAGTCCAATACAAGTTCTTTCTCTTTTCTTCAAGTAATTTTCCAGAACTTCTACAGATAGCAGTGTTCTGTGTAATAACCTGAACCACATTTTCCTCGCCAATGTCGTCAACTAGTTTGTCTAGACACTTGAAAAGGGTTATGGCATCTTCCATTATATGACTGGCATCAATCGAGGAGTGGAAGTAGACACCACGAGGGCACGAGACCAAGAAACTGATCATTGTCTTGCCCTCTGTGTTGGTCCAAGTATCTGCCATTATAGAACAACCTGTAACCACCCAAGAAGATCTGTACTCCCTCAAGTAGCTTTTGATAGTTGAAATCTCTTCCTGTAAAAGCCTACCAGAAAACAGATGACTCGATGGCACAACAAAACCCTCTCCGTACAGACCAATCAACTCAATCATCTTTTGAAAGTACAGAGAACTTGCTGCTTCTGTGGGAACTCCTACATGGTGGAAGAATTTGGAAATGGAGGATGTGACGTCTTTTCGTGATACAACTCTGTTTGAACAGCTAGAGTATATTTTCCTCTGCTTGCTCGAAGAAGGTGACTGCAACGGTATAACCCTTGGTCTTCTTGGTCTTGCTTCAAAGACAGATCTAGTGTTCACTGAATCAAAGCTCTTTCTTTTGTCTTTACTAAACCTTCCATTTCCCAGGATCAACCTATCTTGGCTAATTGGATAGACGTCATGTTCTTCTTCTCCGTCTTCTTCTTGCTCAGGATCCTGAGAGACCGTTCTGAAATTTAAAGCTCCCATTTCATCATCAGGTCTGTTCTGTCTCTTCCCAGCTCGATGCCATTTCATATTCTCTTTAATCTTAACATAAACCTCCTCGGGAGCAGTTTTACACGGCGCCACCTCTCCAGGTATTCTCGCAAGGTGCTGTTTAAAACGGTTAATACCACCACTCACAATCTTGTTACAATAATTACATTTCACTTTCTTTTTCCTCTCGTCCTGAGCAACACCATGTTCCCATCCAGGATCAATATAACCTGAAGACCGAAGAAGACTACTCCCATCACTCAACCCTAGCTTTCCCTTGCTTCTTTTAGACCAGCAACGCCGCTCATCATCCTCCACTTCATCGTCATTGTTAGATTGTTGGAAACTGTAACAAGACTTTCTGGTGGAACGACTCCGTTCAAGAAACTCCTTCATCCTCAGACATACTTCCTCTGGAGACTTATCACAATAGGTTACTTCTCCTGAAACCCGAGCCAAGTGTTGCTTCAATCTGTATATTCCTCCGCTCACTACCTTCCCACAGTAATTGCATTTAACCTTCTTCTTACGTTCGTCTTGTGCAACACCATGCTCCCATCCAGGGTCAACCACTCCAATTGATCCAAGTGGAGCCATTGTTAAACCATTTAACAAGCTTCAAACTTTCACAGTTCCACAAACCAATGCAGCAGCCTCAATATACAAGAACATCTTTAAAACAACATGCATGGATTCAAGAAACACTAAGAATTTAAACCAACATGTTCCATCAATTTTACAAAGCAACAACAAAGAATTGAACTGGGTTTGTCTTCTATAGTATACCTAAGAAGCTGAGAGCTTTCGTAATCGGAGGCGAGATTTTTCCGGTTTCGTCGATATCTCAGACCGGAGAAAATGGAGGATAGAGCTTTAAGCGAAGTTAGAACACATTTTTAGACGGCGAAGTACGAATTTTAAGCTACGAATCGAAGAAGCGTTTTCGCGGGTGAAGGGGACGACGAGTCACGGGGCGAGATAGAGCTGGGTGAGAGGCGAATTAACTCGACTCGGACGATTTCTAGGGTTTCTGTCCTTGGCTGACTCGTTGTTTTTAACGAATTTGCAAAACGAGGGCTTATATTTTTAAAAAGATTACATAGAAGCCTCGATAAAATAAAAATTGACGTAATTAACCCAATCTCGCAGTCTAGCCATATATTTCTTCTTCGTTTCCGCCTTCTTCTGGTGGTGTTTTGCTCTTTCACCAATATAGCAAAACCTAACTTAGGAAATGCCTGAACTTGCTCTTTCCATTTTCGTGTTGCAATTTGCAAAACTAGTTTTACATAGATTTTACCAATCCAAACAAATTACAATATGATTTCCCAAACTCATTCTTATCTTGATGATGTAATCTCATACCAAAAGCAAATGTGTTTTCATCACAACTTCCAAACCAAACAACATCAACGCACTGTCACTTTCATATGTGCCAATCAAAAAAAACTAATTCATTAGCTTGATAACTCTAAAAACATCTAACCTTATGTTCCATGAAAATCTCCAAACCAGTAAAGCCACACAACAAAGACGAAATCTTTAAATCATACAAAGACATTTAAAGATTGAAGATGGAACCCATTAATATGAATGAATGTCACTGAGTCTTACACACGATTATACAAAACGAAAGCCCTACTGTATCCCTAACTCAAAGTCTCCAGCTTTCTCTGTGAGACATTTGATCAAACACGTTTGAGAGAATGAACTAAAAATATCACCAAGATAGTTTGGCTAATAACCGCAAAATGTAGTCTTTTTCTTGAACCCTAGAAGAGATCTATCATACAAGAACCCTACGTACCATTAAAATTGCTATGAAGAAGATTCAGAATCAGCGCTCATCGCCCTTTCTCTTGCTAGGGGTCAAGTTCTGTTGAGCTTGAGCCTTTTGTCTAATAACAAGATCCTGAAGATGCTCCAATGCAGCTTTAGCTTTCAGCTTGGCCGCTTGAGCTGCTACGATCTTCTTAAAAGCTTCATCTTTAAACTGAACCACCGCGTCCTTCATAATAGCCACCGAGATCTTGGCAGCTGCGACAAGAGCCATGGACGAAACCTTACTGAGAGGCGTTTCAGGGACAGGGACAGGGACGTCGCCATTGACACGAGATTTGGGGAAGAAGGTGAAATTGGGGTCAGAACATGGCGGGCATGTGAAAGAAGAAGCTGACGGTGGAGCGGAGGAGGAGGAAGACGGCGGCTTAGGTGAGCAAGAACGGTGGGTGCTTAAAGGGCAATTGAGGCAGGTGATACGAGTAGGAGGAGGGGCGGCGTTGTCGAAGACCTTGAAACAAACTGGGCAAAAGAGTTCACGATGTTCCTTGAGCAAACAATCGGTGCAGAGTCGTCGGAGAACGCCGGTTTTGTTGACGGTGTGGATGAACGACGGCTCTGCTTCACCGCATATTACGCATTCGCGCGGATTCTGTTCTGGATTCATGGCTGAGTCAACGAGATTGAGAACTCTCTCTCTCTCTCAACGGTAACCCTAAGCGAGCGAGCGAGAGAGAGAGGTGAAAGAAAGAAGCGTTTGTGTTCTCTCTCAGAATGTTCAAGATCTTAGGCGAGAGAGCACAACTGTGTTACTCTATTGGGAGTTGAAAAACTTATATAGGAGATTAAAAAATGGATCTTGATTCTTGTTCGTTCAATTAAAAATCGAATCTTTTTTTGTTTTTCTGTAAATATAATTAGAAGAGGAAAGGAAACATAAATCTTGTGTTTCTTCATTGCTTATTGCAAACTCTTAAGCATCGTTTGATATAACAAATGCGAGCCTAATATTCCCTCTCTATTAATCGTTTTCAAATCATACATCCAAACAACTAAAAATACGAAAAGACAATTTCATTCATCTGCAAAAAGCTTTTTTAGCTCTGTGATTCCAATTCCTCAGCTTCTTTCTGTTTTCATCACTCAACCAACAAATATGGATCAAGTTCTCCAAGATCAGCAACAATTGGTTCTAATTCTGATGGATCTTCGTCTTCTGGAGCTAAGTATGTTGGAAACGGAAGCTTTGAGATGTCTGGTTTCTTGTACCACGCATCTCTTATGAACACAAAGTTTCCTTCTGCGCCAGGAACCTACAACAAGACCAACAATCACAATCATGACCTATACTACTAAATAAGAGAAGAGCAATGGCACTCACGTTTTGTGACCGACACATCCTAGCCAGGGACCAGAACTCAGGTTGAGATACTTACTTGTCCTCTCACGTAGATGAGGTTCCTCGCAGGATCGATCTTGTAAACCCAAACGTTCTTTACTGTCCTCTGATCTGCACCCATTCTTCCAGGCATCTTTCTCCCCTTGAACACCTACTCGAGTGTATTTAACAAGTCAGTATTGGTCATTTGCTTTGGAGAAAATTCCCAACAAGCATAGCAATTTGACACATACCTTTCCAGGAGCATCTCTTTGCCCTGTGGAACCACCACTTCGATGGGACAATGAAGCACCATGTGATGCAGGCATTCCGCTGTGACCATGTCTTTTCATCCAACCCTGAAAATCACATAGCAAAAGACATTAATGCTTCATTCGCTCTCCATTGTTATATATATCTGCCACATTATTATCTGACTATTCAAGTTATCATCCCAAGTTCTGCTCTAAAACTATTAAGAAAACGCCAAAGTAAAAAAATCAAAACTTTAAAGACCCTGAGAATGGTTTCACCTGAAAACCTTTCCCTCGAGTGATCCCAGTGACATCAACGTACTGTCCCGGAACAAAATGACGGACTCCGAGTGAAGTACCAACAGGAAGAAGAGCGTCTTCAGTCACAGGAAACTCCCTCAACTTCCTCTTTAACGGCACACCTTGTGCTCTGAAATGTCCCACCACAGACTTGGACAAATGCTTCGGTTTCTTTTGCCCACATCCAATCTAACTAACAGAACAACACATGCCAATCACATTACTAAACCAGTATCTTCATAAACCCAATTCATCAATAAACGTTACAGCAATCTATTGATCAAGTAATCACTAAGAAGCTATCAATAAATCCAAAATGGAAACTGCGATGGAGTTACCTGTAGCGAAAAAATCCCTTCTTTCTCAACAGTCTTAACCTGAGAGACAATGTTATCATCAACCCAGAGAATAGAAACCGGAACCCTAGCTCCCCATTTGTTCCAGACCGCAGTCATCCCACACTTAACAGCGATGATCCCAGTCCTTTTAGAGCTTTTAGACATCTCACCTTGTTTCGCCTCGATGATTCGGGTCGAATCCCCGATAATATTAGATCCAGCACCATCGGAGCTGAATCGTCGGAGGATAAAGAAACTAGAATGAGGTAGAGATTCAGATGGCGAAGAAGTCACAGACCGGATTGATAGAAACTGATTGATTCGAGAAATGAGGCCTCTCGGTACGGCCGCCATGATTTCGAATCCGAAACGAAACGAACCCTTCAATGGCTTTAGACGAAGATGGAAAGAGATGCAGAAACCTGAACTCGGAAGGCTTTTGCGTAGGGTTTTAGATGGAGGCGTCACTCATAACCAAACCCTCTCACTGAAACAGAGACTCCTATAAAAATATATTTATTTATTTATGTATGTGGTCGAAAGACTCGAAACAACAAAATCCTACGTGGCTTATCCATTGCTACATAAAGATAAAATAAAAATAAATTAAAAAACGGTTACATGAAATTTTAATTCAATTTTCAAAATCAATCTGAAAATTATCAAAATGTCTGTAGTTCGTCCATCTCCGATTCCGATTCCGAGGTGGAGATCTTCTCAGGCACTGCATCGTCGTTTTTATTCGATTCAATTGATACAACGACGACGTCGACGGTGGAATCCGAGGTCGGAGGCGGAGAATACTACCGCGGTTGAATCGACGGCTCGGTCACCGGAGGCAGCGGGAGGGAAAATGGTGGTGGAGCTTGTCGGAGCTTTCAACGAAGTGACGGAGAGGATGAATTCGGTTTGGTTGTCTACGTCTTCTTCTAGGTTACTCTTTAAAGCTCTGAAGCTCTCGATTCCGATTTTACAATCTCTTCCTCTTGCCTCTGATGGTCGTTCTCCCCTTTCTAAGGCGCTCTCACTCTCTATCATCCTCGCAGATCTCCAGGTTCCTCTCTCTCTCTTGCTCTCTGGCTCTCTCTGTATCTTCGTAGTTTCGTGTATAGATGATTAGGTGCTGTTGTTGATTCTGTGGCAGATGGATGCAGAAGTGATCTCGGCGAGTATATTGAGTGAGGTGGTTGAGGCGAAAGCAATATCAATATATGAAGTTAGAGACCAGATTGGTACTGGAACTGCTCATCTGCTTCATGAGATTTTTCGTGTGAAGAACATCCCTTTTAAAGTTGATGTCTTGGACGATGAAACTGCTGCTTCATTGAGAAAGTTCTATCTAACCTACTATGATATCAGAGCTGTGATCATGTACCTTGTTTCAAAGCTTGATGAGATGAGGCATTTGGAGCATTTGCCAAAGTACCGTCAGCAGATTCTCTCCCTTGAAGTGTTAAAGATTTATTCTCCTTTAGCTCATGCGGTGGGAGCTAATCACCTGTCACTTGAGCTTGAGGACATCTCTTTCCGTTATCTTTTCCCGTGTTCGTATCTTTACTTAGATTCGTGGTTAAGAAGTCACGAGAACGGGTCTAAACCGATGATTGATGTGTACAAAGAGCAGCTTCATCTGTCTTTAAAGGCTGATTTGGTTTTGGCTGAAATGGTGGATGATGTGTATGTGAAAGGTCGGTATAAAAGCCGGTACAGTATGATGAAGAAGCTTCTAAGAGATGGGCGTAAACCGGAAGAGGTGAATGATGTGCTTGGTCTACGGGTCATATTGATGCCAAATTCTGTAGTAAGCGATGTTGAAGTTGGCGAAAAAGCCTGTTACCGAACAAGTGAGATTGTCCGGTCTCTATGGAAGGAGATTCCACATAGAACAAAAGACTACATTGCTCGGCCTAAGGAAAATGGGTATAGGAGTCTACACATGGCGGTTGATGTTAGTGACAGCGATCAGAGAAGACCATTGATGGAGATACAAATACGGACAATGGATATGGATGGATCCGCTAATGCTGGAACTGCATCACATTCTTTGTACAAAGGCGGTCTAACAGACCCAAAAGAGGTAAACACTTGTGTGAATTTTTTTAGTTTAGCAATTGAGGAAGTTGAGTTATTTGTTTTAATCATGTTCAGGCGAAGCGGCTAAAGGCGATAATGATGGCAGCAGCGGATCTTGCAGCAATTCGTCTCAAAGATCTCGCATCAAATAAACAGCATAGTTTCAAGACAACAACGAACCAAAGAGACAGAGTGTTCTGCCTTCTAGACAAAAATGGGGACGGAATGATCAGCATAGAGGAACTAATGGAAGTGATGGAAGAGCTTGGAGCTCCAGGTGAAGACGCAGAGGAGATGATGCAGCTTCTTGACTCTAACAGCGATGGATCTCTTAGTTCAGACGAATTCGATACGTTTCAGAAACAAGTCCGTTTATTATTGTTTTAACATGATTTTTTCTTCCTCTCTTTGATAAATGACTTATATTGATGGGGTTTGTCATTTGTGTGTTTGCAGGTTGAGTTCATGCGTAAATGGGAAGACAGAGACACCGAGTACAAGAGTCTTTTAGACGAGAAGCTTCATGATCTCCCACATCAAGATACCACAGGTTTGATTCAGTTATACAACAAAGAGCTTGAGGATCGGCTCTCAACCCATTAAATATCAAACTATTTTTCTACAATCTAATATATATATATATATATATATATATATATATATATATGTGTGTGTATATATATACGTATTCCTAACCTATCTATTGGGTGTTTCTTTTAATGTTTAAGAACAGCCCAGTTTCCATTTTAATGTTTCATTCAACTTAAAACCAAAAAAAAAAAACCCCTAATGTCAAATTGTAGCCGACCTCTCGCATTCTTTAACTTTTCCTTTGAGAGATCAAAAGACGAAGAAACACAGACAATGGCGATGTCAGATCTTCCATATGTGTTGAATTTTTACGACTCAGGCTACCGAGTTATAAGTAAGTTTGAAATCTATGAATTTAGTTCTGATTTATGGAGGGTTCGTGATGACGTCAATCCCTACCATGCCTCACAAAAAGAGAAGTGGTTTTGAATTGGGAAATACTTACTGGCTTGCTTCGGATGAAACCCGAAAATAATATCTCATTTAATTTTTCAACGGAAAGATATCAACGCTTGAATCTTCTGAATCAGAAATCTCATTATCATACTGTAGTAGCTCTATCGGTTGGTAGATAAATACAACTTTCAGTGTTGCATAATCAAGAGATGAAGATTTGGGTGAAAACTAATGATAAGATTTGATCAGACGACCCAAGACAATGGCCGTGTGTTGTGAAGGTTATATAAAAGGCATCAATCAGACTAGCGGACACATAGACGACATTATTGGAGAGGATAAATATTACAGAGATATATTTGTTAGAGATTCTCCAAAAACATCACACAGACCATTTATTTTCAACTATGTTCCAAGTTTGGTTCAAATCTCCCAAGCAGTAATAATACCTAGGCGCAAAGGAAAAAATATCGAAAATTAGTTTGTCAAGAATAAACAAAAAGCATCTGATCTCTTTTGTTTTTTCTTTTTTTCTTTGTCGTCGCTTTGATCTAACATATATAAACCTTCTTTGCATTACCTTCACGGCCGGCTCAAACTCAATATAGACCTTGTGCTATATATGTGCCTTTTAATTTAGTGTTCTTTAAAAATATGATCGAGTCTCTGTTGTAAATAGAATCTTTGTATAGATAATAAATACTGAAAATTTTGGACCCCCTAAAATCAAAACCCTAATCGTTTATACATATATATATATATATATATATATATATACTGTATATAGACGTCGAGCCGTCTTTACCAAAAAGATCACAAGATAAACAATGATGCTGCCGAATCTTCCCCCGGAATTGGTAGAGGAGATACTCTCTAGAGTTCAGGCGACAACTTTGACTCGGTTAAGATCTACTTGCAAACGATGGAACAGTTTATTCCAAGACAAAAGATTCGTCGTGAAGCACAAGCAATCAGCGAAACAGTTCGGAGTCCTCATGTTGAAGGACTATAGAGTTTGTCCGATGAGTGTAGTCAATCTCCAAGATGAAATTCACAAAAACGTTGCTACTCCATCTATAGAACTTAAGGAGGGATTTGACCTAAAGGATTCTCGTTCTAAATCATCAGACCAAGTCGATGTATCCGAAATCTTTCAGTGCGAGGGTTTATTATTGTGCACCACCAAGGACAATAGTCTCGTGGCTTGGAACCCTTGTACTGGTCAAACCAGGTGGATCCAACACAGTTTACTTAACAAGAGAGACTCTAAGTTTTTCCTTGGATACGGAAACAACAAGTCTTGCCGTAACTACAAAATCTTGAGGTATTGGGATGATGGCAAGCTATGCGAACAAGTTGTGGAGTTTGAAATCTATGAGTTTAGCTCTGATTCCTGGAGGGTTCTCAATGACGTCACTTGCAGCTGTATACCGCAACTAAATGGCATGTCTTTGAAGGGAAATACTTATTGCTATGGTTTTCATAAGTACAACCACAACAATACATACTTACTCAGCTTTGATTTTACTACAGAGGTATTTAGTTATTTCCGTTTTCCATTAAAAGTTGCGGTCATTGATCATAAAATTATAGCTCTATCAGTTGTTAGAGAAGAACAACTCTCAATGTTACTTCAGCGTTATGATGATCCAAAGGTGGATGTATGGGTGACTAAGAAGATTGATACTAAAGCAGTGTTGTGGAGCAAATTCATTACGGTAGATATAGACAGTCCCGGTTGTTCTATGTTTTCGACTTACGTGAGTTTCTTCGTCGCGGACAAGGAGAAAATGATGGCGGTACTGGTTTGTGATCAGCCAAAATACAGAGAGGAGAGAAACAACTTTGTATACATTGTTGGAGAGGACCGTGAATGCATAAAAATTCAATTTGAAGAATCTACAAAGGAATTAAGTGGGCGTCATTTCAATCCTTTTGTGAAATTATGTAAGCCATTTATTTTCAATTATGTTCCAAGTTTGGTTTAGTCCATACAGATAAAAGACGTAATTTCTTCAATCTCCTCTTTGTTTTTTTTTTTTTAATTTGCGTTTTTGAGTTGTTGTTTTTTTTTTTTTTGTGTGAAAAAAGCCGTTTAATTAATTTAAGAAGAGATATATATTTTTTATATTTATTTTCATCCCCTGTTACTCTTTGATTACTCGCTTCTTCTTTGTACTACATTCAAGTTTCGACTTTAAAACTGAAATTGTTTCATTAACAAGACGCAAAATGTTGATAGGCCATGAGTGAGAGTAACGTTAATTGAGACCAAGCATCATAGCATGATATTAGAAATTTATATATGTGCATCAATGCATCGCACTGGCCATTGGGTATTTACAAAAAGAAATGAAGAGATCTTGGGATTTTGGCTAATAAGCTGATTTGCCACACCAAATAAAGAGCAAATACAAAGGTACTAGTGAATAAAAAAGCTCTAATTCTTCTTAATGATCTACGCCACGGTTTATACTAGTAACTAATGCAATTATTTGCACTAATCATATATATAAATCGAGCTCCTTTCATATAAATATATATAAAGATAATGAATTATGAACATGGATGGTGTACCATAAGATAAAAATATTAGAGCTATATCTCTTCAGCCGAAAATACCAACACCTATGTTACTATCTCTCTTGCTCGGGCGAGGATGTGCCCACATCTTTTAATAGTCTCTCGTACAACTGCACCCAAAAAAAACTAACCTTCAGTTTTCATCTTTGATATGTTTGTTTAGTACTTAGAGATCCAAACCATTGAATCTTAGTTAAAAAAATGACAACTTGTAGCATACCTGTCTATACAAACATGAATCCCCATAAGATTTTCTTAGCTCAACCACGTTCAGTGACGGCTTTATCTCGAAAACCTATTATGATATGATAACAATTTCTTCCATTAGTCAAACATATTCTCTAAATAAAAGTGTAAAATAGTGAAATAATATAATGTAATTACTTGTTAATATACCTCAGCTGTTACTGATAAACCAATTTGACCTATCTGGTTGCTTTCTTCTTGTTTTACTTTTAACTGAAACAAAATGCAGTTTTATGTTAATGATCCATCCTCTACAGATTTTAAAATTCCAAAGTAGCTAAAGAAGAGACAGAACGTGTTGTGTTTCTTTTAAAGACTCACCTTCGCATGTCTCTTTTGTACACTGAATCCCATTTCTGTAACCGTTGTTTCTATTTTCTCCAGTAAATCTTTTGCAGAGCTATTTGAAGTGAATCTTATTCTCCTCTCTGATACATTCTGAGAATACAAAAAAGTACAATTATTATTATTATGCTTATGCATTATCTCAAGCACTTCTCTGAAACAGAGTAAAAGACTATTTACCTCTTGTTCAAAGAAACCGGACAGGTCAAGAAAGGAAGACATTCCAATTAACTGAAACGCATTGATGATGGTCGGTGAATCACTACCCTTACCTTCTTCTGATCCCTACACCGTTCAAAAAAAGAGACAGAGAAATAAGCACATTGTACTCGAATCAAATGCAATTGTAATAACGAGTTGAGGCGACAGATTCTTACGAGTTCTTGAACTGAGAAGGCATCATCATCTGTGTCAACTTCTTCTTCGTCATCATCATCATCGGGAATTGAAGGAATGTACTCGTGTTTGAACCACTCACTGGCTTTAATACCAACGACTGTAATCCTCGTGACTGGATTTGGATCGAGCATTCTCTTAATCATGGTTCTTGCACCTGGTGATAACCATCTTGGTATTGGTGGGTCTCCTTTGCATATCTGAAAAGAGAAATCAAATCTTTTTATGAAGCTGGTTTCTACAAAATGTGTGTGTGTTGAATTGGAATATATGTAAGAGATGATGTGGTTTTTACCTTTTGGTAAAGAACTGCAAGGTTTCTATCGTCAAAAGGAAGGCATCCGGTTAAAATCACATACAAGATTACACCACACGACCATATATCTGATGCTGCACCATCGTAGCCTCTGTTGGCTAAAACCTCAGGCGCAACGTAGTTAGGACTTCCACAAGTTGTATGCAACAATCCGTCATCCTAAAATGCCAAAAAGAAAATTAGCAAATGGATTCAACACGTTTTGTTTCTGCTGTTTTATATGATATGGTTTTAAGATCGTGATATTTGCTAAGTACCCTAAAATGCTGAGGCAGAGCACTGAGGCCAAAATCGGTGATCTTTATATGTCCCTTAGCATCAAGAAGAACATTCTCTAGCTGCAATATAGATTAAAAAACACATCAGGGTACTAATTCCATAGGGTGTTCATGGTTTAGAAAGACAGTGAAAAGCACGGACCTTGAGATCCCTGTGGAAAACACCTTTGCTGTGACAGTAGCTGATTCCATCGATCAGCTGCTGAAACATTTTTCTTCCCTCTGTTTCTGTTAGTTTACCGTTGGAGACCTGAGAGTTATAATCAAAGTGTAAGTTTAGCTTTAAAAGTAAATGACACTCGAGGAAGCATTGGTTTGAGTAAGTAAAGGGTCTTACAATTCTGTCAAACAATTCTCCCCCAGTGACAAGTTCCATGACCATATTAATTTTCGTTTTGCTAGCCAATACCTGCATGATGACCATGAGAATCCAAAAGATTAGTCACAAGAAGAAAATGAAAAGTAAACAAAAAAAAAAAAAGAAGGTTAAAACTGAAGTTGCATTCATATCCATAGATTGACTAAAAGACTTAGGAAACAGACAAATAAAAAAGGTAACCACAAGAGGACAGAGTTAGTCACGGCCTTAGACTTAGAAAAAAGTGGACCACAAAATACGTGTATCGAATATGTGAAATCCACAACGTAGGTTAGGTTGCTTAACCAAAAAGTCAAGAATAATCATCTCGTGTAACAAGGCAAAGCAATTGAAAAATAATTACAAGTCAACAATAAACCCAAAAGATACAGCAATAATCATGTGGAGTATAAAATAAAATTTAAAAATCAAAACTATACTACTTCATAAAATCAAAGTGGGTCCACATGATTAAAAAGTTTTTTAAAAAGGTACTAAGATTAAGCAATGATAAATGATTCAGCGACAAATCCTGCATTTTTCACGACTAAAGACCCACCCTTAAAATTGAATGGAATAGGTCAGATTTGTGTTACCGGCCATATCCAAGCCATGAAGCCACCATATCAACAATGCAATAGTTTTTAAAAAATGTATATATACTCCAAAAAAGTTGTGGCTAATAGGGAAACGTGAAAAACAAGGTTAACGAACATGTGTTTTGGTACGTAAACGAAGACCCAAAAGTTACAATTTTTGATAAAAATCCGAATAGACTTGTAAAAGGATATTCTCAAACAGTACTCAAAAGAAATCCAAAAAAAAAAGCAACAAACGTATTTTTTCCAAGATTTTAGAAGGGGTTTTTAATCCTCGTCAGCAAGTTTGATAGAAAAAAAAAAAAACTAAAAACAGTTTACTAAATTTTTAAATCTCAAATATGTAAATACTTTCTGTCATATTTATTCAGGTAAGTACTAAAAATGAAACACAACCTACACCGCAAGCAAACAAAAAAAAAAAAAAACAAAGCAATAATAATCCAAAAAAACATTGTTATACTAAATCACGAGATAAAAACCTAAAGATTAAAAATGGGATAAGCGAGAGCGCACCTCATGTAATCGAACAATGTTGGGATGTTTTAGCATTTTCAGAGTCCGGATCTCTCTCTTTATCTGTTCACAAAATTAAATAAATTGGATCCGTCAAACTCGGAGTTAAAAAATTTAGAAAATGGTAAAACGAAAAAAAACGCAAGAATAGGATCAGAACCTGTAAAGAGAAGTTGAGATCGGAGATACGAGACTTGTCGATGATTTTAACGGCGAAAAAATGACCGGAAACGGTATCTTTAGCGAATTTAACTTTACCGAAATTACCTTCGCCGAGCGTTCTCCCTAGCTCGTATTTCCCAAGACGCATTCCCTTTCTCACCTCCTCCTCCACCTTCTTCTCCTCCTCCTTTATCTCTTCTCTTCTCACCATCCAAATATCACTCGCTTTTTTAAATATGTATTTTTACAAAAACAAGAAACCAAATCGCCTGAAATCAAGATGACTAAGCAAAAGAAGTTATGGTATATGTGGATAAGGCTCTCTGTGCAGGAAGGAAGGAGATATATATATAGAAAGAAAACAAAGTGTATGTAATATTCGAAGAGACGACGAAGAAGAAGAAGAAGAAGAAGAAGAAGAGAAGAAAGTGCCGGTTGAAATTGAAGAGAGGACGCTACTTCTCTTATTGCTTCCTCTCTTCTTTTATAATATTTCTCTTTTTTGTTTTCTTTTTTAATTCCTCCTTTATGGAGTAATAATATATATTTGTCTCTCTCCCTTTTTTTTTTTTCTTGTTGTTTCTGTTAGCCAGATTTTTATTGGATAACAACAATAAACATATTTAGTAACAAATAATATAAATCTAACAAATTATAAAGATTTAATATTATCGAAATATCTTTTTTTTTAATAACGTACTTTTGGAGGTAAATTATTATTATTGGTCAAATAAAACTCCTATATACGTATAATAAACGCAAGAGTATATTGATTTGTCAGAATGATGATATGTTTTTAGATTAGGATGTATTTGCGGATTTTTTTTATGTGTGTGTTTTATGTGTTTGTACTTGTAACCATCTATAGGCCCACTTCATTTTGTTGCATTTGTTTCATGTTGAATTTTTTTCATTATTAATTTACATATATATAATAAAAAAAAGTCATAGAAATGCTATGAAAAAACATTGTTGTATATTTAGATCATGTTTCTGGAGCAGTTTTGATTTGGCATTCGGATTTTATAATTACACAAAACATATTAACCACCAAATTTCTAAACTAAACTTATTATTTACATTTTTTATAAAGAACTTATTGTATACATAAAATTACAATTTAAAGTCTAACTATATAGTTTCTAGAAATTATAATTTTTATTTATTTATTTGTTTTGCTTTATTAGAAAACAGAATGTCAAAAGAGACTACTTGAACTTAAGACCCATACTGAGAAACATATACAGTATAAGCTTATCATAAATCATACACTTTGACAAATTAAACAACACGCTCTCGCAGTCACGCTCATAGACTCGTAACGCGTTCATGTTTTTTTTTCTCGGAAATTTTGAAGTGTTGTGAGTTGAAATATGATTTTCTTTGTAAGTCGAAACGGTCGAACCTTGCTTAAGTTCCGAGTTTTGTTCTATAGGCCGACGGTATTTCGTATTCATTGTCGTGGTATATATTAAGAGATAAGTGTTTTAGTTTTTAAATTAGACGTAGATATTCTCGTGCATGATTTGATTAATAAGTTTTAAAACGTTTTGTTACGGTAGTGCTTTCCATTTGGGGAAGAAAAGGATAACGCTATCAGAGTTTTTATATTGTTTCTGTCTTTGTAGACTAAATTATTTCGGTTGTAGACTTTTCGAAATTTTTATTTCAATTCACGATATCGTTTAGAAACACAATCGTTTAGGATACACTTTTTTAAGTTCAATTTTTTTAATATATAGAGTACAGAATTAAGATTTTTTGGTGATTTTTTAAATCTCATTTCTATGTTATTGTCGGCTCACGTTTAGATCACATGCATGGTTCCATTCAATTTATATGATTTCTATCTTATGCATATTTTGTATTCAAAAAGATCATTTTTTTTTTCATAATCAAGAGAAAACCCAAAAATGAAACCACACTAATCTCTTGAACTTGGAAAACACCATATATGTACATACTTTTCCACTCGATATATATACCGTTTTATTGCAAAGCATAGGTCCTAGATATAGAGAGCACGGATGATTAAAGATTTAGTGGTTCTTAGTTTTTTTTTTTTTTCCTCAGTATCTTCTAACATTTCTTTCCGTAATTAATTAAAAACAGAAAAAATCATATGTCTCATGTTTCTCAAGGCATACCTTTCGCAATATTTTTTTTTATGAAAAGTTGTAAGAGATCTTTTTTTAAGATTATGTGGCTGGAATAAATAGATATTATATAGAAGGAGAACAGACCAATAATTTAAAATTATTCGAGTCTCGAACGTGTATGAATGGCCGGTGATAGTGCTGCTGCCGGCTGCCGCCAGTGAGTTACTTATTCATTGATAATTTAGCCAGTGCGATCAGAATTCAGAACCTCTCTTCTTTTTGTGTGTGTGTGTGTGGGTGTGTACGTAATATAATTTTAAATAATTTAAAAAGTTACACGAGGCACTTACTTAACTTTAAACCAAATAATATTTTATACCACAATTTTCTTTTGTTCCATTCTTTTGTTTTTTCTCTTTAATGTTAAACTAAAGAGATACTTAACCATTGATTAAGAAACATTGTTAAGAGTCTGATTCTACGTGTTACAGACTTACAGTTCTAGCTTCATGTCTATAGTCTCTCACTGGTATAACAACAATGAGAATACACATTTCGTCCTACATACATACGAGCCTAATAACCTCAAGAGATATTAATTAAAACTCACAACCATATATTATAATAACCATATAATCTGACGACTAGAACAAACTTATACCATATACATGTAGTGACAATGTTCGAAAGCTCACAAGACACAACCTAATGGTTCCGTTAACAAATCTTAGATACTTTTTAGTAATAAAACCAAAGCAGAAGTCAGAAGATATTCCAAATATATCTAATCAAGTTATATATATATATATATATATATCATAAATGTGAAATTTGATTGTCAAAAAAAAAAAACAAAAATGCAAAATATAATATGCAAAATTAACGGACCATACGGTTTGAGATGCACAAAATCGGTATTCGTCAAGTGACTATCGTAATAACATAATTTGGTCCACACCGAAAATAACAAAATTTAATACGGTTTCGATTTTTCCTAAGGTATAATAAAACCATGAGTTAGAAATACTAATGACGTGGTAGGGAAAGAGAAGACAAGAATGAGATTTTTGAGAGTGGAAAGTAGCAGAGCAGTACCACGTGAATTCAACCAACCAACTGATGACTGACTGGTGTGGCCATTTCAGCCATGTGGTTGCTCTCTTCTTTCTTTTTCCAACCACAATTATTTTTATTTTTTTTCTTTCTAAAAGATAGAGCAATCGAAATTTAATGTTTTATTTTTTTCGTCGTTATTTTTCTATCCTATGGTTACAATTAAATAAATATATATATTTAATACCTCTGAATCTATTTTCTAAGATTCATATTTATTAATCAAGCAAACAAAACAAAAATGTTACCAAATATATTTCTCAAGATTTGCCTAAAGATTTAAACTTTCATTTGCTACACATTCTTTTAAATTGGTTAGTTCTGAGTCTTCTGTCAAAAAAATGAATTTCAACGTGAAATTTCATCGATCTTCCATGCACCTATCTTTCACCATAATTAACGTAATTAATAATTAAATACTATTAGGCTTTTATCAACGTTTCATCGTTTTCTCACAACCAATTACGGGTATACTTACCATTGTTAACGGGGTCGCCACTGGAGTGCGACTACTTGTAGCCTAATTAAGGAACCATTTGGCCTCGTAAAGGATGTGTTAGTGTGTCCATAGATATAGATTTTGTATCAACTCCAACGCCTTTCTACTAAGAAATTTAAAATTGAGTGAGGAGTCATTAACCTTATATGATTTAATCAAATGGATTTTTTACTTAGTTGGCCGGTGGATATATTACTTTGTTTCTTTTTTTTTTGGTAGAATCCTACTATATTAATTGAAAAGTACAAATATGAAACTAACCTTAAATATGTAAAAAATTACATTCAATTGCCATTAGAAAAATTTAATTAAGATTAATTAATAATTAAATATATATATAATTAATTAAAAAACGAAAATTGGGGACACGTGAAATAAAATATATTGTAGAAAAATAAAAAAAATCTATTAGAATCAAAACTAATCCGTATTAAAAAAAAGCTAAGATTTTAAAAATCTAATCGAACAAAATCTACAACTTCAAATTTTATTTTACTATATTAATTGGGAAGTACAAATATGAAACTAACATTAAAATGTGTAAAAATTATATTCCATTACCATTAAAAAATTAAGATTAATTAATTAATTAAATAAATATAATTAATTAAAAAATGAAAATCGGGGACACATCAAATAAAATAAATCGTAGAAAAGTAAAAAAAAATCTATTAGAATCAAAATTAATTCATACTTAAATAAAAATAAAAGGTAAGATTTTAAAAACCAAATCGAATAAATATACAGCTACAAATTTTATAAAAAAATTTCACCATTAAATTATTATACAAAAAAATGAAACCACATAAAAAACAATGAATGTTGTTTTTAAAACTTTTCAAAACTTTACTAATATATTTAGTTGTTCTTTACGTTTGTAAAGATTGTGTTTAATTGACAAAAGTTGAAACAATTTTATTCATTACATGCAAATGTTTTATTGATAGGTTTTCAATAAATATTTTTAACATACAAAAATTATAATATAAGCAAACCAAATTTCCAACAAGCTATTATAAATAGCATAATAATAAAATAAGTTATTACAAATTTTTATTAAAAAACGTTCCACCCGCGGTTCTCCGCGGATTAGTACCTAATATTACTTTGTTTCTTTTGCTGTTGGGCAATGTCTAATTTGTTTTAAATGGATTTTATAATTTTATTTAATGTCTTCTTTATCCAAGTGAGTTTTTTTTTTTTTTTTTTTTTTTTACAGTATGTACATTTGTTAGCATATTTTGCGAATTTGAATTCAAGTGTTAACACGAAAACAACACTAATGCATTATGTGGTACAGTAACAACATTAACATAAACCACTAGGCTACCTATATATCCAGATCTAATAACAAAAAAGAAGAAGAAATAAAGCACGATATAGCTTGGCAATGAGAGTAGCCACATCTTGATATTCTTGACCTCAAACTTGGTAGTTAAACACATATAACATCTTGTGTCCCCATGTTGAGAGTGATATATGTTATATATTGGTATCTAAATTAAGTGGCCCCTGTATGTATGTTTGAGTAGAATGTCTTCGCATCTAAATTTGGTCGTCTTAATAATCGTAAACGGGTCCTAGCGTATTACTTATGATCTCTATGTATATGACAATGAATTATGAAAATTCTTAATTAGCCATATACATCCCAGTTTTGCGATTGATCCCTTACATTTATTTTACTTAGAAAAGTAACAATTATTGTTTTGCTTTTGAAAAAAGCACTAATGATTCTCTTTATTATAGCATAGGATCTAAAATTATAAATATAATTGGATTCACCGGTGCTACGTTTGATATATCTTTCTTTAAATTAATGTCAAATTGCTTAGTGTGTAATGTTCACCTTATCCTTTTCCAAGTTTTTATGAAAGTTTCATGTTGAGTTTTGTTTTAGAGGTTTTAAAATACCATGTTGAATAGTGGAGAATATTCTTTAGGGAAAATTATAAATAAAGGAGCTTTCTCCAAAAATTTGGCCATCTACACTTTTTTTTGAAGATTGTCAATTGTGACAAAAATGCCCCTACTAATAGAAATAGTGAAGTTTTTAAGAGTTTGAACCAATAAACAAACAGAAAACCAATGTTAGTATACAATTGTTGAGAAAAAGATTTGAAAAAAAATGTTTTGGGTGTCAAAAATCAGTTTGTAAATTGCTGATTTCTGGTCTAAATTGTTTAGAATAGACGTTCTACGATTTTTTTCTCTTTCTGAAACATTTAGATTGTTCATTCTATAGTTTGTACATGTTCTACGAAGTTTAGACGGAAAATTTGTTCTAAAAATTTCAGAACCTGAATTTTGTATGTTCTACAAAATTAAGAATATGTATTCTACGTTTTTCTTCATTCTACATCAATTCATAATTCGTTTTCTACGTTTTACCCTATATACTAAAAGAAGTAGAAGATATATCATAGAAATTTTTAGAATTTGTAATCTGTAAACCTTAGAATACCCTAAAAATAGAAAGAAAATAAATTAAATAAGGAAAGTGAATATTTTTAAATATTTTTTAAATATTCTTAATTTATGGTTAAGATTTCGTAATTATTGTTTAAATTTGTTCTAATACATTTTATAATGCGTATTCTAAATTATTTAGAAGATAAACAAATTAAGAAAAATCGACATTGTACCTTAACGTGATCGATCACCATCTCTTCCACCTTCCACAAAAGCTTTCACTTACCTGTTTATGATGCAAATCTATGTTACTTGTGGTGTATGGACACTGGATGCCAAGGAGGAGTGGAGATTTATTGATGATGAAGAAAAACGTGCTAGATTACTGACTTTGCAACCCACTACATCTCTTGAAGAGTTGAAGGTGATGGTTTCAGAAGACTATGAAATAGAGCAAAATATGTTTGATGTGGAATTCAGTTATCTACCCACAGAGGTTAAAGTTGATTGTCCTCCTGTTGTATTGACAAATGATAGAGGTATGAAAAATTTTCTTGCATATCTGAAAAAGGTAAACATGATTCGGTTGTGTGTTACATTCAAAAGAGTAGTTGATGGTGATAGGAGTACAGTCCAGTTCGATCTGAATAAGTTCCCAGTTGATAGTAGTGATGGTTGTAATGTGGAAGTTGATGTGGGAAAATCAGTAGGTATTATTTCAAGGAATTCACCTAAGCCGACTAATGATGTATTAGAAAAGCCTACTGATGCTAATCTTGGTGATGCTGCTGGTTTAAAGTTGGAAGATTCAATGGTAAAAAAGGGTGAATATTTCAGCAGTAAGGAAGCTTTACAAGCTACTATGGAAATGTATGCAATGAAATATAACTGCGACTACATGATTACAAAATCTGATAAGAGATGGTGGTGTATACGCTGCATTGATAGTGCTTGTAATTGGCGTCTCCGGGCTGAGTGTTTACAAGCGTCTACATATTTCAAAATCAACAAGTTTGTGGGTAACCATACATGTGCCCCTTAAAAAAAAAAACTCATTTTGTAGGACTCCATCTGCAAGAACAATTGGACATCTCATTAAGCAAAGCTATGAGGGTGTGAAGGAAGGTTCTAAACCGAATGATATAGTTAATATTATTCGTTCAAGGTACGGCTGCGAGCTAACATATCATCAAGCTTGGGAGTCACGGGAGTATGTAGTTAACGAAGTTAGAGGAATTCCTGAGAAAAGTTATGCTAAGATTCCAAAATACTTGCACATGCTACAAGAAGTGAATCCTGGTACGTTCACGAATTATGAAATTGACTTTGAGGGAAGATTTAAATATCTATTTATTTCTTTTGGTCAATCAACAAGAGGGTTCTACAAGTCAATGCGGAAAGTGATAGTAGTTGATGGTACATTTTTGAAGAATAAATACAAAGGGGTTCTCCTAGTTGCTACAGCTGTAGATGGTAACTCCAATTTGTATCCAATCGCATTTGGAATTGCTGATTCTGAGAATTATTGTTCATGGGAGTGGTTTTTTATGCAACTTAAGATGGTTATAGCTGATGAATAAGGTTTATCATTTGTGTCAAATAGAGCTACATCGATTGCTAAATCAATTGGAAACATCTATCCATTGGCTAAACATGGTATTTGCATCCACCACTTGATTAGTAATGTGATAACTTATCATAAGGGCAGAGGTGTCGCTGGTAAGGTTGCAAAAGCATCAAAAGCTTATAGAGTTGCTGAGTTTGAGAAAGAGTTTGGGTGAATTAATAATATTAGTCCTGCTATTGGAAATTATCTAGAGGAAGCCGATGTGACAAAATGGACTCGCTGTCATTTTCCGGGTTATAGGTATGATATTAACACCAACAATGCAGCTGAATCAATCAATGCTGCTTTGAGGACACCCAGAGAGTATCCAATAATTCCTTTCTTAGACAGCATCAGAGAAATGATGACACGCTGGTTTTATGAGAGTAGAGAGTTAAGTGCAAAGCATAAAGATCCTTTAACTGTTAAGGTGGAGAACAAGATTTCAAGAAGAATAGAGAAAGGTAAATTCATGAACGGTTATTTGATGAGCAGATCGCAGATCCAGGTTAAAGGTAATGGAGTAGACTACATTGTTGACTTAGAAAGAATGACTTGTTCATGTGGAAAGTTTAGCATCCAAAAACTCCCTTGTAGACATGCTATAACAGGAGCTTTTGATATAGGCAAGGATCTATATCCTTATGCTGATGATGTGTATACCACTACTGCATGGAGATCCACTACTGCTGGCTTAGGATCCACTTATGCTGGTCTGGATATCAAGGCCTTGATATCTGATACATCTTTCTCCAATGTTAGCAATCGTTCCCCAAAGGTTTCTGTGAAGCTCTTGAAAGAAGAGTCAATCAACTCCTTAAAGAACCGCTTCATATCATCTCCACAAGAACAATGTGAAGTTGATGCTCTCTGATTTAAGACCATTCTTTTCCGTGTCTCTGCTCCATGGTCAACTAGCTTCTTCTTCCTCTTCTTCAAGCTACACACTTCTGGGATATTAGTTTGCTTCTCACCACTCTCCTCTCCAACCGAAAGTTCATTGTCCCCTCCAACAGTCTGAGATTGTTCCACACCAACATCCTCAATGTTATCATCTTCCACACCATATCCTTCGCCACTCTCCCAAATATGATCTCCAAAATCATAGCCAGATCTGATCAAAGCTTCCAAGTTGTCCACTTCACAATCTTTAATTTCATCACCCCTCAAAAATTCAATGGACTCCAATACATCAAAGTTTGCAGTGGAGGAAATGCATGGATAAACAACATCCTGACAAAACAAAAACAAAGAAACCAATTCAAAAAAAAACTCAACATATTCGAATTTAAACTTAAAAGAAAAAAGAAGAAGTCAACTGACCTTGTTTCCAATTGATTTCTCTAGAAGGAGGAGCTCATCATATGATACTTTAGCAGCACCTTTCCAATTAGAGATTCGGCTAAGTGTAATCTCTGTGTCAATCTTCTCTCCCATAAGTTGTCCAATGAGAGGAATGGCTTACATAACCCAAACTTGAAGAGCATATGAGAAACCATTGAGGATGTAACTAATGGGGTTCTTCAGTTTCTTTCTTGCTTCCACTATAGAGCTAACTAAATGGTCAAAAGCTACAAGACCCCAAGGATAAGTCCTAACCTTCTCTAGATCCATGACCAGCTTGATGTATGAATGTGGTATAGCTTTCTTCTCATCCTTAGCCACTACCAACCCAGCAATCACACAAACATACACAAACCGAATTCTATCTTCTTTTTTTCTCCACGATGGAGCTGCTTCAAGGTGGGTCTTCATCAAGTTTTGAATGGTAATGATACCACCTCTCTTCAACAATTTGCTCCAAAACCCATTGTCATTTGTCCAACTCTCTGAATCATGACTGAAATCAGCATTGTACTTAAGACCAGTAACTGCATGGAATTCTTGCATTGAGAATCTAAGCGGCTTATTACCAAACACAAACCACAGCTCATGTCTTCTATTAGTCACCAACTGCCTACACATGATGCTGTGTATCAACCGAGCTAAGTACCCAAGACCATTCTCAAACAATGCAAATACAGATGCGAAAACTGGATCAGCCTTCACAATCTCATACTCTTCTGGTAATGCCTTCTTGATTTTGTGTAAGATTGACATTCGACAAGTGTTATTTATCTGCCCAACTTGTGGCTTGCTTCCATTTTCCATAAGCCGTTTAGGGTACTTCTTTTCCATTCCTGCCGAAAAAAGTAAAAAATGAATTAGTATAAACTAGCCAAAACTGAAATAAATCAACAAAGATATGAGACTTCAATTTTGCAAAACAAAAAAACACAGATTACTAAAAGTATGATTTATAAGTCCATAGAACCAATAGAGTCAATCCATAAGTCCAATATAACCAATAGAGTCAAACACTAACAGATTACTATGATTTAAGAACAAAAAAAATCTGTTTATGTTTATTAATCATTTAGATGCAACACATGAATTTAAAAACAATAACATATGCAAAAAGGAACCAAACCGTGATTCCAAATATATAAAACCCAAAAAATAATTCACAGTTAAATAAAATGATTCACAAGTAACATACGCAAACCTTTTTTATCTGGCACAAATGAAAACTAAGACTACTAATCATTTAGATGCAAACAGGAACTTGAAAAAAAAAAAAAAGAACAAACGAGATACGACTTTTAAAAAAAAATCACGGTTCTTATTTGTATCAGAATCTGATGGTGCTTTTGTTGAGGACATTGACAAAAGCTCCTTATGATCCAATTCTGCTCTCAGCCAAGGTCAATCTCTGACAAATATAATTGACTGCAAAGAGAATATAAAGAGGGTCATGATTGATATAGACAGGCAGTCAATAAATCCATATGATTAATGCAAACTTTCTCAAACACATCTAAAATCAAGAGATGTATGTAAACTTTTTCACTAAATGATGATAAAAACAAAACAGCGTTACAATCTGTTGCTGCTACAAGTGTGGATACGCTTCAATCAACACTGTAATCACTCATATCTAAGCTCATATCACCCTACTTAGAATCAAACAAACTAAGAAAAAGAAAAAACGAAGAACTTTATATGAAAAAGAGATTTATGCAAACGTTTTCACTAAACTTATCGTTAATAAAAAGTGTTCACACATGTTTCGATCATCACTCTTGTTCTTGTTAAATAGCTTTATCGATCTTGTTTCATCAACCCTGGTACACAATTTTTACTTTAAAGTCAATAGAATACAAAAAATAATAATCCACATGCAAAAAAAATCAAGAATTATATGGTCAATATGCTAAACAGATCTAAAACTATGATGTTCTATAAAAAACTTTGATGTTCATTTGAATTCTGGATTGAAATAGAGATTACAAAAGAATAAAAGTTAAAAATTACCAAAAAAATTCTACAATTAAACATACCAAATTCGATAAACATGGAGTCATGGTTAAGAGAAATCCAAACTGAAAATTTGATAATTTACTTATCATTAGACAATTCTAGATTGAAATCGAGATTAAACAAGGACAAAATTTAAACATGCAAAAAAAAAAAAAAAAACACAAATTAACTTACCCAATTCGATCGACAAGGAGCAATGGAGAAGAGAAATTTAACCGGATTGAGCTTGAGATAGTGAAGAGGAGACCACCAAAACGACTAAGAAGCAGATGGATAGAAGGCGGAAGACAGTGAAGATGGATAGACGGCGGAAGACGGTGAAGAAATCGGCGGAAGATGGTGAAGATGGAGAGAGATGGTGACGATGGAGAAAGACGACGGTGAGATGGTCAAGATGGAGAGAGACGACGGTGAGATGGTGATGATGGTCAGAGACGACGGTGAGATGGTGACGACGAGATGGTGACGATGGTGAGATACGGCAGAAAGGTTTTGTCGCGATTAGCCTTTTGGAAAAAAAAATTTACGTTAATTGGTTTCCGTAAGTGAAATTTCCCTTATTTTTTCAAAATCCAAAACAACAAATTAGGCCCACTCGATGAAGCCCCAAAATCGATTAATTGATGTTTTCTCAATTTTAGAAGACAAAAAATCTACAAAATTTATCTGAAAAAACAATTAAGGGTATAATTGGCTAATTTTATATCATAAACCCTATTTAACCAAACTTTTGAAAAAAAATTGTAAATGGCCAAATTTTTGGAAAAAGATCATTTATTTATAGTTTTCCCTATTCTTTATCTATAGACGTTAGCGCACTTAATTATTAGGATATAGAAAAGGGAAACTTTGCGATAAGCAATAACGTAAATTCGTATAGGATCGGATCCTAGATTCCACAACAATAGTTTACACGTCAATTTAGACGGTGTTTAAATATCATATTGTGGTTAATACTTTAAAATTTTATACTTATCAAGCGTAGGGATTTCCCAAAAGCGACCCATTAAACAATGCATAAGTGGATAAATGAGTCTCCGTCTCTTTACCAATCTTATCCAAACTCTAATCTACAGATACAGTATTTGTCTATCAATGTTTTTTATACTTATAAAAAAGAGACACATGGCACAGACCTTTCCATTGACGAAGAGGCAAATTATGGTTCTAAGTCTACCCCAACAAGGCCAAATTGGTTGCTTATTTGATATACTTTATGATACAAATTCTATTCGAAGAAAATTAAAGAGATACTTACAATTTTGAGTTTTCTACGGAGAAATCCAACTAAAAATCAAGATGAAAATTAGGATGTCGTGTACTGATAAGTTTACGCTATGTGTTTAAAGCTGGCACGACTAGTTTATGCTACAAGTTTATGTTTCATGGTTCAATTTCAATTTTTTTTATGACAACACATATGATCATCAACTTAACTAGAATAGACACCAACAGAAACTATAATAAGGGACAATACAATAATTCAAGTACACGCAATATATAACCTTAAAGGTGAATGTAATCTTTTGTGATACACTAATAATGAGTAACATTAACAAATTCAAAAGTGATGTGATGTGATATAATATGTTATGCTAAATAATACATTTGCTTGACGCTTTATAGGAATCTCCAACCCTTGGGAACAAGAAAGAAGAAAGCAAAAAGCGTCGTATCACATTTTGACATCACCACAAAAAGTGAAACTAGAATATATTTTAATTTTCACCAAGATGATTACATAGTTCCAACAATTATAAGCAAAGTGGGGACGAAGAGTTTTGTCGAGGTTATTAATTTATTTCTATATGAAAAAAGTGAACCACCTTATATGATTAAAAGAGCGTAGTGTATTGTTATTATAAGTTTGTGATGTGAGCAATCAACTTCCTCTCCACCAGCCACACTACTCGACCACTGGAGTGGGGGCAAAAGCCAAAACGACCCAAAAAGTGTAGTTTAATATTCTTATACGTGTTCGGTCTTATGTTAATTCATATGGCGAGAGAGATTCCAATTACTTACCATTTTGTACTTTGAATTCAATTAATAAATGGCAACTCAGGGCTTAAGGTTAATAATAATATCACATATAAGCGTCGTTTGTTCATATCACATACAAACAAGCGTCGTTTGGAAAAATTATTGTATTCTTCTTGTTGGATAACGACGTCTTGTTTGGGCTTTTGCTGCTTTTAAAGGATTGGGCCTCTCAAACTTACTAACGGATCCGACTAGCCTATTTATTTACGCATGGGCTCATTATTCATAAGGTGTGATATGTGTATATATCCCAAGAGATCAACATATACACTACGAAACCAAAAAAAAAAGCATGAAAAAAAGATTAGAACATGATTACATATAAAAAGATCATGAACAAGAAAACAACATCAACATCTCAACACTGTTCAACACATCGACGATTTTTTATCCCTCAATTTTTTTAAAGCTCCGCTTCGTCGTCGGCCAAGCTCTCTTTAACACGTTTTGACTTGTGTGACACGGTGTCTTTAGCTTCCTCTGATTTACGCGCAGCTGAGTCGTAACTCTGCGACGCCTTATCTTTCGCAGATTCCAAAGTCTCATCGGCTTTTGATTTCGCAGTCTCGTAGCTTTCCTTACTTTTCTCCTTCGCACTCTTGCTATCTCTCTCTGCTTTCTCCTTCAACTTCTCCGCCTTATCCTTAGCCGCCTTAGTCATATCGCTCGCCTTCTCTTTCGTTGCCTCAACCGTTTCCTCCAACTTCTCCTTAGCATCGCCCGCTTTGCGTTTAGCAGCATCCGTAGCTTCTTTAGCCTTCTCGGAAACCGTATCTCCCAAGTTAGGGTTACTGTCTTCGTTCTTGATTCCGATTTTCTCTTTTGCCCAGTCAGTCCAAGACTCATCGTTCTCATCTCCCGACAAGCTGTCTTTGACTTTCTTTGACTTGTGAGACACGTCATCTTTAACTTGTCCAGCTGAGTTGTAAGTCTCCGAGGCCTTATCCTTGACAGAACCCAAACCCTCGCCAGCTTTCGATGTAGCTGTCTCGTAAGCCGATCCCGCTTTATCCTTCGCAGCTCCAACTGCATCCTCTGCTTTACGCTTAGCCTCGTCTTTAGCGTCCTTGACTTTTTCACTCGCTCTCCAAGCGTCGTCTTGGACGGTGTGATGAGTTGCGTCGTCCTTGATTTTTTCACTCGCTTTCCAAGCGTCGTCTTGGACGGTGTGTTGGACGTTGTCTTCGTGCTTGAGACCGATTTTTTCCTTGGCCCAACCAGTCCATGATTCATCCTTAGCCGCTTCTTCCTCGATCGTAGCTTGGACACAACACATCGTTGCAACAGCCATAAGTACCAAAGATACCATAACCAAACCGTACGCTTTCCTCTCTAACCCCATTCTTACTTTATCAACACTAAACGAAAACAAAATAACTTATAACGTAGCTCTCTTTTCTACTCGCAGGAATGAAGTATATGACAGATAGCTATGATCAGATTACAGAAAAAGATCAGATGATTGTGCTGTGGTGTTATCCGAGGAATGGTGCTGTGACTTCTCCCCTGTTATGTATTAGTGGAAAACGAGATAGGCTTGAGACGCGTGGCTAACCACGTGGAGAGTACCAGCTTCTTTTGGCTTCTCGATCTTGGATTCGTGTTAAGTGGTTCTTTACACGTGTTGCGTAACCAACAATTGATTTTTTGGAATAATGATAAAATACTCTTTGCCGACTCGCGTAATGTTATAAAAGAGAGATTTCAAATCAAACATATATAATGCTCTTTTAAACAAAAATATTAACTAGGTGAACTTCCCCATGAATTGTATTTATTTTTTTACTTTACAGGTGTTACATAACCAACTATTATTGAATTTTAGGAAAATAGTAAAATATTCTTGCCGACTCGCCCAGATGTAAAAAAATGAAGAGACGAGAGTTTTTCTTGTTGTGTTGTTGTTGTTGTTCTTGTCCTTGCTCATTGTCTCGAAACTACCGTTTTCGTCATCGGAAAATCTCGGAAATAAAGCGTGTTCTTGTTGTTCTTGCTTATTTTCCTACTCATGAATATCATCTTTTCATCATCATCTATTTTCAACTAATCTCCATGTAATAAATAGCTTCATAAATCATCATGAGAGAAAGATATTGTCATTTTTGCAAATCTGCGAGTAGCGAATAATAATATGCATTCCAATACTATTTTTTTTCCTTCTTCTAGCTCCATGCATGTTTTTGTGTGTTATTATGGAACCTTTGGTCTTGAGAAAATAAAAAAATGTATAGTTTCCCCTTAGCTTGTTTTTGGGAAGTTAGTACTTTCGTTAGAAAGTAAACTTTTTCAAGCAGGATCGTACATCTCATGTTTCTAATTAGTATAATGCATAAATTTGGAATGTACAAAAAACACGGGTTATATAGCTTAGTGTTATATAAGAGTGTTATAGCGTGAAGGTTATAATCAAACCCTAATTAACTTCTCGGTTAGATAATCACAAGGATGATCTCCAACCTTCCAGTGGATGTGCTAGAAGAGATACTCTCTAAGGTTCCGATGACATCTTTGAGACGATTACGATCAACTTGCAAACTATGGTACCATCACGCTTTATTCAAAGACCCTGGATTTATCAAAAATCACTCTGATAAAACTGAAAGAGAGTACTACGATGTCATGTTGATTGAGTATGAGGTTTATTCAGTGAGTTCCAATCTCAATGAAGTTCACCTCAACTCTCGTCGTCTACCGTTGAAAGGTAATCATAGCCTAATCGACCCCCTTAGTAATTCTGATCAATTCGAATTCGGTATATATGAAGCCTTTCACTGTGATGGTTTATTGCTATGCACCGCCGTATCAAGAGAGCATGAAGCCTGGTGTGTGGTTTGGAACCCCTTCTCGGGGAAAACCAGATGGATCCGACCGATAAGTCAGTATCACGAGACACAGGAGGACTATGCGCTCGGTTACAATAACAAGGAATTGTGCCATAACTACAAGATCTTGAGGATTACAAGTAGAGAAAAATTGGAAATCTATGAGTTTAGCTCTAATTCATGGAGGAGTCTTGATGTATCTCCCCATGGTATGATACTTAGTCTTGGCGCGTCTTTGAAAGGGAATACTTATTAGGTGTCTAGTCCATCTGGAGTCAGTGAATACTCATTACTCAGTTTTGATTTCTCAACAGAGAAATTTCAGCATCTGTGTGTGCCATTTCATAAAGAAGCAGCATATTTTAGTACCATGGATCTCTCAGTTGTTAGAGAAGAACATCTTTCGTTGTTGCTGTATTATACGGGCTGGAAATCAAAGATTGACATATGGATCGCCAAAGAGATTGAGACCACATTTGCGTCGTGGAGCAAGTTCTTACATGTGGATATAAAACCCGGTATGAGCCGTTGCAGTTCGCCTCCCATAAGTTTCTTCATTAATGAGGAGAAGAAAGTTGCCGTTTTCTGTGCCGACAACAACAGCAAGTTATGCGTTGTTGGAGAAGATGAATACCACGAAGTACCATTAGTTTACAAATGTTTGTATTTAAACTATTGGCCTTTCCCATGTCCGCCAACGGTGTTTACTTATGTTCCAAGATTCGTTTAAATCCACCAATGTTAATAATATCTCTTTTGTGGACACTATATATGAAGTGCTTTTAATCTAATCTCATTCATTCATAAAATCCCTCTTAATTACTTAAAAAAAAACCTGCAGAGATTGTGGTTTGATGATCGCTTTCACCTAATTAGAGACTATATATTATATCCATAAGCACGTAATCATAATTTTACTATACCTAATCGAGTTTATATTATTAATGTGAACTTCACATGCATTGTATATTGTTACTAGATGCATACGCATTAGTTTTTTCATATACATCTCATGTATTGTATATTCTAATTCATAATATAGAAACAAACTTCTAAAGCATATAAAAATTGTGGACTTTTTAGCACGATAGTTGAAACCGTTTCATATGTTTTAGCGTCTAAACTGATACTAATGATCAAAATATAAAGCTTTGGTTTTGGTTTACATATCGGTTTTTAAATTTGATTCAGATTGGACCACAATTAAAGTCACCAAATACCACGGAATCCCGTCGGTGATGATCCCAGCCAGCCATTGCTGTAAACATAATGTTCCTTTATTCGCTCTGAATCCTTGCCGTACTCACCGCACCATTGATAAACAGAAAGCTGACAAAATCATACATTATGACTTTAGCTTTGATTCATGGAGGGTTCTTGATAGCAAAATGAATAATCATACATGGGGCTTATGTTGTGGTGGCGTGTCTGTGAAAGGAAACACTTACTGGGTTGCTGAAGATATCATCAAACATAGTTTTTTCTTGCTCAGTTTTGATTTCACAACTGAGACTTTTGGGCGTCTTCCTTTTTCCCTATCAGAGTGACAATCCTGAAGCTGCAATCTCTGTCGTTGGTGAAGATAAACTCGCGGTGCTTCATCGGAGCCTCCTCGCTTCTCGATTGAGGTAAACATTTGGGTGACAAACAAGATTGGTGAGGCCAAAGACATTTCCTGGAGCGAGACAGTGGCTTATGAAAGATTTCATTTACCGTTTGTGACGAATGTGATGAGTTTTTTTTGTTGGACGAGGAGAACAAGGCAGCAATCTGTTGTGCTATATTTGGAGCAAGGTCCAGCATCTACATTGTTGGAGAGGATAAACATATTGTTTTAAACTCTGTTTTAAGAACACAAGACTGAATCAAAGAACACCTTTCTTTATTGCTTAAGAAAATTAAACTCAAAACTTAAGCTCTCTCAATCTCTCTCTTAAAACCACACGTTATAACAAAGGCTTGACATCTCCTTTTATATAAAAACTCTAGTCCTAACTCTATTAGGAAATACTAAGATTTAGATAACTCCTAAATCTCCTAGATCCTTATCTCTTAACCATATCTCGGTTAGATAAGGATTACACCATTTCTTAAGTTGACTTCATGCTTAAGCCAACAATCTCCCTTCTAAGCTTGAAGTCTTGACTTTTCAAATCCTCCACTCCAATAAGATCCCTCATTTCCTTGTACTTGATTCTTCCTAAGGCTTTTGTTAAGATGTCAGCCTTCTGCTTCTCTCCAGGAACGTGTTCGACTTCGACTTGGTTATTTTCGACACACTCTCGAACAAAATGATACCTTGTGTGAATGTGCTTGCTTCGACCATGAAAAACTGGGTTCCTTGTAAGAGCAATCGCAGACTGGTTGTCAATCCGAATAAGTGCTTTCTCACATGGTAACTCATTGATTTCACTAAGAAGTTCTTGGAGCCAAATTGCCTGTCGCGCCGCCTCGGTCGCAGCCATGAACTCAGCTTCACAGGAAGACAACGCTACCGTATCTTGTTTCTGAGAACACCATGTAATCAAGCTACCATCAAGATAGAACACATGTCCCGTTGTGCTTCTGCCATCGTCTGGATCCACGTTGTGGCTGCTATCACTGTATCCGATAAGCTTTGTTCTTGGTGAAATCGACCTCCTAAACCTCAAGCCAAATGAAGTAGTTCCTTTTAAGTATCTTAAACAATGCTTCATAGCTGCACCGTGTGACTCTTTAGGATGTTGCATATAACGACTTAGAACACCTACACAAAAGGACAAATCAGGTCGTGTATGTAACAAGTATCGCAGAGACCCTATGATCCTCCTATAATTTGTTCCGTTGATGTCCTTTTCTTTTAATGCCTTTGATAGTTTTAGACCTTCCTCCATTGGTGTGTGTGTCGAATTACAATCCTTCATACCAGCTTCTTCCAAAATTTTAAATGCATAGCGTTCCTGATTCAAGGTTACCCCATCCTGTGTTTGACATACTTCTATTCCGAGATAGTATGTCAATTTTCCCAAATCACTCATTTCAAACTTCGACGCCATCTCTCCTTTGAAGATTTCTATAACCCTCAAACTTGTTCCTGACACAAATATATCATCAACATAAACGGCAACAAGAAGAACCTCGCCTTTCACTTCCTTTCGATAGACCGACGGTTCTTTAGCACATCTTTTGAACTGCAGTTCTCTAAGGACTTGATTAAGCTTCTCGTTCCATGCTTTTGGAGTTTGTCGCAGGCCATATAAAGCCTTGCGAAGCTTGTAGACTTTGTCCTCACTCCCTTCTATCACAAAACCCTCTGGCTGTGATACGTAAACTGTTTCCTTTAGTACACCATTAAGAAACGCTGTTTTAACGTCGAGATGATGTATCTCCCATCCTCTAGATGCAGCAATACTAATCAGAAGACGTATAGTTTCGATCCGCGCAACTGGAGCAAAGACATCAACAAAATCTATCCCATATTTTTGCACATAACCCTTGGCTACAAGCCTAGCCTTGTATTTGTTTATGGAACCATCCGAGTTCCGTTTAAGTTTAAAAACCCACTTTAAACCTATGGGTTTTGTTCCTTGTGGAAGCTCGACGAGATCCCAAGTCTGGTTCCGATTGATAGAATCAATCTCATCTTGACACGCTTGGCGCCAATACCTCGAGTCCTTAGCCTCACTGTAATCTCTTGGTTCGTTGTCGATGCACATTAGCAATCTCTCTGCCTCTTCTTCCGCAAGTAATACATAATCGTTCAAGTATTTCGGTTTTGTAGCTACTCTACTTGATCTCCGTAGTACAAGCTGTCCTTGTTCATCATTAGTCTCCTCTTCTTCATCTTCCACCTCTCCTCTGGTTTCGTTAGTATCAGAACCTGCTACTGTATCAATAATACTTTCCTCTGTTTTTATCTCTGTTTCAACCTCTGTTTCAGCACTAGTTCCCTGATTGACGACAACACCATCAAGGTCAAGGCCTCTAACTCCATGATTCCCAAACTCTCCAAACTGGATAGTAAAGCTTCCTGCTCTGTTCTGCTCTTGATTATTAAGACTCCAATTCCATCCTCTAGTCTCATCGAACACAACATCACGGCTCACTATAATCTTTTGTGTTTGCGGATCAAGCAACTTGTATGCTTTTGTCCCTGGCTCCGTTCCTAAATGCACCAACCTACGTGATCTATCGTCTAGCTTCTTTAAGTGTGGTGTTTCAATTCTCGCGTATCCTATACACCCGAAGATACGAAGATGACCAATGTTCGGTTTCCTAGACCGTAGAGCCTCATACGGAGTTCTGTCCCTTAGTGATCTTGTAGCTACTCTATTCAACAGGTAGGTTGAATGTCTAATTGCTTCTCCCCACAAGTAATTTGGCACATTCATGTGCTTCATGATGCTTCTAGTCATCTCGAGCAAGGTTCTGTTTCTTCTTTCCACAACACCATTCTGTTGTGGTGTATAGGGAGCTGTAAGATGCCTTTTTATTCCTGAGATAGCACAAAAGGAGTCAAAATCATGTGATACGAACTCTCCACTTCTGTCTGTTCTGAATGTAGTTATTTTTCCCCTGATTCTTGCTCTACCACAGCTTTGAAGTTCTTGAACTTGTCGAGTGCATCGCTTTTTTCCTTTAATAATATAGTCCACATGTATCTTGAGTAATCATCTATGAGCACAAATATGTATCTGTTCCCAGCCTTTGTGTTTGGCATAATAGGTCCGCATAAGTCTCCATGAATGAGTTCGAGTATCCTTGTTGCTCTGTATAATGTTGCCTTTGGGAATGATTGTCTGGTCTGCTTACCAACAAGGCAAGAATCACAAATTTCCTTCTCAAATCTCACAAGCGGTGTCCCAACAACAAGTTCCCTTTGCATCATCGATTTCATGGTATCATGATTAATGTGTCCTAGACGCGCATGCCACCTGCTACACTCACTCATTGTAGCTATACTCAAACAGACAGTATCCTTTATTCTCATGCACACTTTGTATAAGCGATTTTTAGATCTTGCAGCTCGAACAAGTAATTTTCCAGTCCGATCGTACATTGTTAAGTAGCCTCCTTTCATTCTCACCTCACACCCAGCTTCAGTGGCTTGCCCGAGGCTGATTATGTTACTCCTTAGACCAGGAATAAAGTAGACGCTACTCATTGTTCTAGCTTCTCCGTTCATGTCAACAAGCTCAATAGTCCCTTTACCTTTGATGTCTATCCGTGAGTCATCCCCGAACCTTACCTTACCGGTGATAATCCTGTCCAAAGAGGAAAAGTATTGTTGATTTCCGGTCATGTGATTACTAGCTCCATTGTCTAGGTACCAAGTGTTGTCCTCTCCATTACTGGCTTCATATTTGCTTGGTACCACTTTCTCCTCGTTCAAGTACACCACCTCATGCATCATCAGTTAATCCGCATCTTCTGTATCTTTTGTGTCATTCTCTGTTGTTTCTTGCAGCTTAAGCAACCTGTCTGGACACTTCGATGCGTAATGTCCGAACTTATCGCATCGAAAACATTCGATCTCAGATAGATCTCTTGTTCCACCGAACCTTCCACGGCCTCGTCCCCTGAATCGACCTCCGCGACCTCGTCCTCGATAACTACCGTTGTAACCTCCATTGAAGTCGCGAGTTGCAGGTGTTACTTGAGATTCCGAGTTAACATACATCAACTTGCTTTGGTCCTCTTGCGCTTCTTCTTCCTCGGTAACACGCTCTTCATACGTTTTCAATCGACCCACAATGTCCTCAAAGCTTGTTTTGTTAAGATCTAACACTTGTTCAAGCGATGCAACAATGTGGATATACTTCTTGCGGGGAAGACTTTTGAGGAATTTCTTAACAAGTTTGGGTTCTTCAATATCCTCTCCTAGGGCTGCAGATTTTGACGAGATTTCAGATAACCTACCTACAAAGTCATCAATCGACTCTGTTTCCTTCATCTTAAGCCGATTGAATTCTGCCATTAAGGTTTGTAATATTGCCTCTCTCACTCGATCTGCTCCGACATGCCTTTTTTTGATAGCATCCCAGACCTTTTTTGCATTATCAAGTTCGCCGACTTGAAGAATAAGGGCTTCAGGAATAGATTGGAAAAGCAGAGCCATAGCCATGTCATTGAGATCGGTATCATCATCTTCTTCTTCTATGACGTCCCAAACCTTGTTTACTCTAAGAAGAATTTGCATCCTCATAGCCCAGACAGTATAGTTGCTTGCTGTTAACATTGGACACTTGATTGATGACGGACCACTCCCGTCTTTTGTTTTGCTCGAAGTTGTTTCAATATCTTCATTCTTCGCCATGGTTCTCCAACCTTAGCTCTGATACCAAATATTGTTTTAAACTCTGTTTTAAGAACACAAGACTGAATCAAAGAACACCTTTCTTTATTGCTTAAGAAAATTAAACTCAAAACTTAAGCTCTCTCAATCTCTCTCTTAAAACCACACGTTATAACAAAGGCTTGACATCTCCTTTTATATAAAAACTCTAGTCCTAACTCTATTAGGAAATACTAAGATTTAGATAACTCCTAAATCTCCTAGATCCTTATCTCTTAACCATATCTCGGTTAGATAAAGATTACACCATTTCTTAAGTTGACTTCATGCTTAAGCCAACAAAACATAAAGAAGTTTATAAAGAGATGACACAGAGTTCTGATATGGGTTGGCCATTTCTCCTTACTTATGTTCCAAGTTTGGTTAACGTTCAGAAAACTACACCTAAAAGACAAAAGAAAAGGAAATCAAGGGAGGAAAGTTAGTTAAATGAACTACTTTGTTTCTTTCTAGTTCAAATATTCATAGGGTTATCTTTACTCGTATACATTGTTCTGCTTATAGCCAGTTTCACATCTTGGAGAGATTATCATCACACGTAAGTAGAATCTTATATAATGAAACCATTTAACCAAAACTGTACATAGAAATGATTGATCTCCCTGTCCTGCAGAGTAGCTCTCAGCCTCTTGTTCTTAAAGGTTTGACATTGTCTCTCCAAATACAAACATATGTTCATGCTGTTTAGTAAGTAAAACAGACCAACGATACATTGAAGACTAATGGTACTATACTACTATATATCAAATGGGAAACTGAAGTTTTGGAGGTTTTGTGTTACTACTAAATAAAAGCAGCTTTCCGTGAAATCCAAATAGAAAACAGAGTTTATTATTCTTTTAATTCCCGATGGAATCCACAGAATGGTTTAAGATTTTATGCTTTTTAGTTATAAACACTACATTGTTCATATATTAGAGAAACCATACATCAATAGATGAAAACATTACAAATCGTACCCTGTTTCTTACTCTGAATATAAAAAAATGAAGTTACTACATAATGAATCTCATTTAAAAAGACATAAACAGTAGTAATCTCACGTCCTGGGACTCTTAAACGCTTCCTCAACTCTGAAGAATCCACATTGCCCAATCCAGCTTCGTTTTTACTCTCGTCTCTCTTCTCCTCTGAGTAAGACTTTTACTCTCGTTGGCCATTAACTCTGATTTAGTTGTACATGCTAATCTCCACTACGTAATTACTCTTGTGATGGATCCAAAACATCATGCGTATCATCCACACTCATCAGCCAAAACCAAATCAAGCGTCTTTTGTGAGAAGTTTGAAATCTATTTCTTGAAGCAGAAACCTCACGTCTTGTGACTCTAACTCTTCCTTGACTCTGAAGAATCCACAGTGAACTTCCTTGAGTATTTTCAGAACTTTAGCCAATTCACCATCGCTACTACTCTCGTCTGTCTTCTCCACCGTATACGAAATTGGCTCTTCTGGGCCATCATTGACGACTCTGAAATAGTGGTACTCATTAATATCCACTAGGTTACTCTGGTGATGGGTCCAAACATCACGCGTATCATCCACAATGACTACTCCACGCTCCTCAGCTAAAACCAGATCAAGCGTCTTCGCATACGGACTCTCGTCTCTTGTTATCACTCTATCCCCAAAATAGATTCTCTTGGGATCAATCACCTTCAACACGGATTTGGCGTATACTCGATTACCCATTGTGTAAACATACATTGTGAACATTTTGTTGGCTTCCTTCAAAAACTCGTGAACAAAAGGCCGTAGCTTTGTCAAGTATCCGGTGTCCAACCTCCATAGATCTTCCCTTGAACCCGCATCTTCGTGTAGATACTTATCTGTTTCGGAGAGAAGTGAAGGCGTAATAGAGTCGAGAAGCGTGTAGTCCAAGTCAAGGACAAGGTGAAGCTTCTTCTCGTTGACAAGATGATATTGCGTTGTAAAACGCTTCGTGAACGCGGCTGCTTCGTCGCCTAGCTGCAAACCTTGGATGAGATAATTGAATGCTCGGCCTTGGAGTTTGTTCACCGTCGATTTACAGGCGATGCAGACTCCGTAACGAACGTACCAGTGATCGCAGCTACTACGAGATGACGACTCGTTGATCGACGGTTCGACTTCCGTGTAATCATTTTCAACTACAAACATGATTTCTTCGATTGATCTGAAAACCCTTATCCAAAAACCCCTTTGATTTGAAAATAACTTAGCACAGATCAGAGATTTTTGGGACCAAAACTAAACAGGAGAGAATATAATTATAAAATACCAAACTCGTCGTAATCTCACTAGATTTGTTTTGAACTTTATCAAAAATCTAAATATGCCTGATTTTAAGCTTAATATCAATCGGTCTTTATCCCCCATAATATTTGTTGTTTCCTTTTCTTTCAATATTGTTTCTTTATGTTATATTTATGTCGTGTTTATCGCTTGCAATATTTAACCCACAATTTATAATAAGGGTCTTTTAGATTAAATTTTAAACTAAGGTGATCCAAACAATTTAGTTATTTTTAAACCTAAGTAACTATGTTGTACAAATAATAAATTTAATCTAATATTCTACATTTTTAATTATTTAAAGGGAAAAATTAGAAATATAAATACACTTTTTCTGATTTGTCCATCTACTAAAATCTACACATTTGATACCTCAACATGTGACTAAGCTTAATCAGATTATGACACGTTTTAACAATCTAAATAACTTAAACAAGTTATAAAACGTAAAAAAGCAAAATAATTTACTTATCTACAATAGTGTATATATAGAGAATAAGAAGAAAAAAAAAGTAAAGAGGGATATGCAGAATTTCATTTTCTGATATTAATAGACGTAAAAGTAATAATTGTTTACTTTAACAAAAAAAAAGGCAAGGATTTTTTATTGTAATTTTTTTTTGGTAATAATAAAAATCTTATTTCTCATGTTTAAAATATTTTTAAGTTTTAATGTGTTTTCCTAATTTATCTATGAAATCAATGAAAGGGAGAGAAAAAAAGATTGGATATGCGTTAAGGATTAAAACCCTAACTATGGATCTAAGTTACCGTCGCCTACACGCAAAGATGAGGTCAGAAATCAAAACAAAGTTAATCTTCGATCTTCCACAAGATGTGATAGAAGAGATATTCTCTAAGGTTCCGGTGACATGTCTACGAAGATTACGGTCTACTTGCAAAAGATTGCGCGCTTTACTCAAAGATCGGGGATTCATCAAAAGATATTATGACAAAAGGCAGTACCATGCTCTTATGCTACTGAATTTTAAGGTATATTCGATGAGCTACAATCTCCATGGAGTTAGCATGGACGTCGTACCTAAAGGTGAACTTAGCCTAATCGACCCCTATCGTAATGATACAGACGCCGATATATCTCAAGTCTTTCACTGCGATGGTTTATTGCTATGCACCACGAGAGAAAACAGATTAGTTGTTTGGAACCCGTTTACGGGGCAAAAGAGATGGCTCCAACAGCTAAATCGTGGCAGGATAGACGATGTCTATATTCTTGGATACGACAACAGAGATTTGTGCCATAGCTACAAAATCTTGAGGATTCCGGATATTTACTACCAAAAATTGGAAACTAGCCAAAATTCACGGAGGAATCTTGATGTGACCACTCCCAAAGGTGATATAGAATTGAAGAATATTAGCTCTAAATCAAGGAGGAGATATCTTGGTGTTACTACTCCCCGAAAAGACTTATATGATTTTAGCTCTAATTCATGGAAGACTCTTGATGTCATCACTCCCAAAGGTTGCTTAAAATCTTATGGCGTGTCATTGAAGGGAAACGCTTATTGGGTGTACTTGTCTAAGCAAAGAGGAGTCAACGACTACTCTCTACTTAGTTTTGATTTTGCAACAGAGAGTTTCCAACATTTGTGTGTTCCCTTTCATCAAGAAGCAGATTGTCTTGATACCACGACTCTCTCGGTTGGTAAAGAAGAACATCTTTCGTTGTTATATCAGAGCTGCGAGACATTAAAGGTGGAGATATGGATAACTAATAAGATTGAGACCACGTTTGTGTCATGGAGAAAGTTCTTAACAGTGGACATAGAACCTCAACGACTCCCTATGTTTTCGTGTCGAATGAGTTTCTTCATTGAAGAGGAGATGAAAGTTGCCGTGTGTTGCGACAGAAATAACAAAATATACATTGTTAGAAAAGGTGAATATAAAGTATCTTCCGGTTTTAATTTTTTAGAATTTGAAGGCGTAAAATGTTGCCTCACTGTCTTTGGTTATGTTCCAAGTTTGGTTTAATGTGAGATGAGTTTTTTTATTTAATCAATTGAAATCTCCAATGCAACAAATTGTTTTGGTTAGACCAGTACCAAAAAATTTAGGCCCAAACAAAGCGGTAACAAATACTCTAGGCCCAAACGAAGCGGGTTGCCGAAACCCTTGGATCGTTTGGAGTGTTAGCTGCGAGGACCTCTTCATTTGCTTTGCTTCGTTTCTCCGATCGATTCACCGGAGAAGACACTGATTCCCACATTTTCTCCGTCGGATTCTTACGCTTCCTCGTTTGGGTAAGCTCTTTCCTCTAACTAAGTGTTCTTCTTCTTACTTTTTTTTGTTTTCCAGTTTTTTTTGATTCCTTGTTCTTCGATTGTGCTATAGTTTATGATGTATCGATCCTGTTTATGTTCGATTTCGTGTTCCATCATCGTATTCTAGGGTTTATTAACTAATATCCTTAATCTGCGATGCTTTGATGAGATATATATCGGCTACTGTTTTGTTCAATTTTTTTAGCTATCTGTTTTCATTTCCTCAATTTGTGATAATGAGTTTGAATCGTTGCTTCTCTGCTTGTTGCGCTTTATGGACATTGAAATTAAAAAAAATGTGAGGAATATGAACTCAAGGAGCAAGAACAATGGATTTGGGACTATGGAAATCTCAAGTATTTTATAGCTTCTTTTGATGGAAGACGAAATTATAATTTGATTAGAGAGGCTCAATTGAAAGCTTAGCAGCAGTGATTGTGCTTAGTCATTATGCTTCTGTGTATTCTTTTGATGAATTTTTTTTTGTTTTCCTGAGATTTTAATATCATCTTCATCATCATACAGAACAGTTATTATAATCTGTTTTTTTAGTTTCTTTAAACAGTCGTTTATCTCCGCAAACCTTATATGGAATCTGGTCTTGGACATTATATGTATTTTAGATGGACTTCCATATCTGTTTTCTCCAAGTTGTTAGTGTTCTTCCTTGTCATTTTTTGAAAGGTTATGAGTCATGTTCTAGCAGCTCTATATCTCTGTTTGTCTCATGTTTTCTTCCTTAACCTTTGCATGAAATGTCCTTAACTTCTTCTATAAGTGGACAAGCATAGAGGTTTACTTAAAGCCCTCATTAATATCTAACCTACTTTTGCTTTCTTTCTATGTAAATTCACGTCACAAGACAAACAAACAATGATATTTTCGGATCTTCCACGGGATTTACAATCAGATATACTCTCAAGGGTTCCGGCCAGATATCTACAACAGTTGAAACCTACTTGCAAGCGGTGGTACACTTTGTTCAAAGATCCGGGATTCCTCAAGAAGAACTTGGCTAGAGAGGGAAGAGGGTTCCTCTCTCTCATCAATTCCAGGGTTTGTTCAATTAGTATCAATCTCCCTGGCATCCACAACAGCGTTGATCCGTCCTTTGACGTAACAGGTGTACTTGTCAGTAAGAATGATCCAGAAGATGTCAAGATATCTGATATCTTTCAGTGCAACGGTTTATTATTGTGCTCCACTACTGACAGGAGACTCGTGGTTTGGAACCCTTATACAGGCCAGACCAGGTGGATCCCAAACAGATCCAGCAACGCATTGTGCCATAAGTTTGTTTTAGGGTACGAAAACAAGAAAGAATCTTGGAATAGCCACCTTATCTTAAGGTATAAGTCATTCTCATTCAGCCCGGTAGGTGCGGAGTTTGAAATCTATGAGTTTAACTCTGATTCATGGAGTAGTTTTTATGACGGCTCTCCTAATTGTTCCTTCGACTCTAAGGGCGTGACATTGAAGGGGAATACTTACTGGATTGCTTCAGATACAGAAGAGCCCTTCCGTAAATTCGTACTCAGGTTTGATTTCACAACAAAAAAATTTGGACGTCTCTCTCTTCCTTTTCAGAGTGATGATGCTGATGCTGATGGTGTTGTGGAGAGTATGATTCTATCAGTTGTTAGGGAAGAGAAGCTTGCGTTGTTATATGAGAGGTTTGATGATGATACAGAGGATCCTTCGGAGATGAAGATATGGGTGACCAATACTAAAATCGAGGAGGCCAAAGACTTGTCGTGGAGCGATTTCTTGGTAGTGGATTTCCCTAAATTGATGGTAACAAGGATGACAAATGTGAGGAGTTTCTTGGTGGATGAGGAGAAAAAAATGGTCGTCTTTTGTGATACAGACAGCGATGTTCAATACAGGACAAGAGTTTACGTTGTCGGAGAGAATGTATACCAAGAAGTTTATAAAGAGATTACTACAGACGAATTATTTTGCTATTGGCCATGTCTCGTCAGCTATGCTCCAAGTCTGGTTCAAATTCAGGAAGGGCAAGTGAATCCCGGATGCAAAAGAAAAAGGTGATTATAGTCAATCTAATTGGATTAACTATGGTTGACTTGTCTCTGTTTAGTTACTTGACTGAGTAGCTGACGTTCCTTAGTTTATCTTTTTAGCTCTCATTTGCTTTTGAAACTCTAGGTTTTGGTGATGATCTTTACTCAAATACATTGTTCATGAGAGGTTTAGTCACCATCACATCAAATTAGATCAATCCTGGTATGGTTTTTCATAAAAGATCAATCCAAAGCCCAAAACTCACGAAATATTTGATTTCCAGATAACAAAATACATACCCCGATCTTTCTTGGTTCTACTTTGCGTACTTTTCTGTTACACCTAGAAAATATTCTGAACACAAACCGAACTCTTCAATCTATTTTTAAGTGGCTATACATCATGATCACACACTTTATGGATATATAGATGTACGTAGCACTATCAGCCACTAATTAAAACGTCCTACTGCAATGGATATGTATCCCTTAATTAGATTAAATATTGTACAATTCCTAAATTCACTGAAAAAAGGTGACAAAATAATAAACATGATTTAGCTTTGAATTTGTGGTAGCTTTTGTGATCGTCGATATGTGTTGTTTCAAACGCTATATTGCATAAGGTTGACAACAAAAAATATTCAATATTGATATGATCAACATCAACAAAAATGACAAAATATCATTGAAACTTATGTAGAAGATAATCAATGTTGGGTATTACAAATCAATCATATACACAAGTAAAAAATAAAAAGGTTAAAAGCTGATGATTGAAGAATATAGTTTGGTAGTATAGATATTTAGGACTAAAATATATGATGCAGAACATACATCTCTCATACTTTAGTTACTATTATACTTGTATATTAATTAAACTATGTGCTCGAGTCCTCTCCTCCGTCGTACATACATGCACAGAATGAGAATTTATTCTCATCTCAAAAAAGAGTTCTTCACTTTTACAGCCATGCATCCATCGGTCGGTCTCCGTTGCGTTTTCCCTAGAGAATAATGTTATTTTAAACCTCGTATAGATCATATTATATATGAGATATGCAAATGTGTACGTACGTGTTAAGAGCATATTATATACACGAGTGGTTGTATTTGTATATCACCGTTTCGTAGCAACTTCCTGTATTCTCTCTTTCTACCTTCCTATATATAAATATGTGAACTTAGATGTATACATATATGTGATTGCACGTATAAGATAAATCGAGATGGGTAAGAGCAAGAAAACGTCAACATTTTCAGTGATAAGAGCTTTGTTACCGTGCTGTTCGAACAGTGGAGATGATTGGAGCGAGGAAGGAGTGATCATAAGGTCAAGAATCATGACCAGTGATGAAGATGGTCGGCTTTGGATCGCTGAGCCAGGGGTCGATAGAAGAGCCACTTCTTTTATAGCTAGGTTCTACGAGAACCGAGTTTCTGATCCTAATTACAAAACCCTCACTCCCTGAATTGTTTTCCATGCTCTTCCTTGTCATTTTTCTTTATTGTATTCGTCATGTTTTGTTTTCCATCATGTTCATGTTTATTTTGTATCTTGTTTAATTAAGTTCATGGTAAGAATAATAACTTAGTACACCCTTTGTTTGTTAGAATTATGGTTTAGTTTCTGTTTGTTGATATACAATATGAGATTTAGAAGGCCTTGATTCCACCGTCTTTTTTACACTTGTGTATTTTCATTTTTAGAGTTACTTCGATTTTTACTTCAACTTTAAAATATTATATATCATTACATAATATATATCTTACTTCAAAATTTATTTAAACTTGCTTAATTATATGATGAGAAAGAGAGAGGGAGAGGTTGTGTACACAAAATAAATGAGAGAAATTATAGACAAAACAATCTCTCCTAACCTTTGTACAATTGTTGTTTTTCATTTTCGAGTTGGTTTACTCTTCCGGTTCACAAAAGAGAAATTCACAACCACACTTGGACAAGGAAGAAGACACTAGAACTGTTTTTTTTGTTAACTTTAAATTTGTTAATAAATTATACATTCGAGGTTTTGTTATAATGATAATGTCGAGTGACATAGGCGCACATCGACCTTAATCAGCAAAAAAATATATGAAAAATAGAAATCAATAGGCCTAAATCTGTATAGAGTTGTACAACCCATGGGCTTTCTTTTGCCAGTTTAAAACCATTTTGAGAAAACTTTATCCCTTATTTATGTGTCGGCGTAGCACTTTCAAGTCTTCAAGTACAGTAAGAATCATCTCAACAACCATAACAAATAAATTCAGGAATGTATAACTTTTATTATTTGGCACAAAACGCGAAAATAAAGGTCATAAGTCAACTCAAAGCTGATTGAAATCTTTTATCTTAAAACATTGAAAAGAATTAAAAAAACGTTACAAGAAAAAAAAATGGAAAGTGTGTAAGGAGAGAAAAAGGGGAAAAGGAAGAAGTCAGGGTTAGGGAGGCACCGGAAAAATCGTACCAAGTCACCTAATATTACGGACCGACCAAACCGCCACTCTGTTTTCATCAGTCAACAAACAAACAAACAAACAATTTAGCTCCTCTTTTTCTACTTCTTCACTCTTTAGAGTTTTTATAATTTCTTGTTTTCAAAATGTTGTTTTCTTGTAAACCTCACCGACCTAAACCTTTTGAGAAAAAATCTAACAAATACCCATCCGGTCAACACTAGAACTGTCCATCCGGTTTACTTGTATGACTATACAAAGTTTTGTATCTTTAAAATACAAAATTGTGGAACAAATGTAAAAATCAGAGTATTCGAATTGGTTCAGTTCAGTAAATCCAATATATAACTAATCAAGTCTATTTTTCATACAGTTTAATATTAAAACATTTTTTGACATCTATATATAATTTTGAGTATAACCATCAGGATTCGATTTCTGAAAACTGCAGGACTTTGTCTTTGTTTTTTTTCTTCTTTAAATTATCATCACGAATTTTAAAATTAGTAAGAAGAAAGAAACCACATCTCTAAGTTATGACCAATTATTAACCCATAAAAAAAGTTATACCCATTTGATTAAATCCATCGTGTCTCGAGGGTACCTCCGAATGTGTGATCATAGAACCACGAACCAAATCATGTTCTACCATATTTTATATATTTAACTCTCTCTTTTTTCTCTATATATTATTATAAAAAAGGTTTGAGAGATAGAGAAAATAATTAGGCACCAATGAGCAGAGTCCGTTGGCTGTCATGTGGGATGCTATAAACAAATTTAAAAAAGAGCAGAGTCAGACTTTTATATGTTTTCCGGAAATTATAAAGAACTATTATACAATATGTTTCTATATATAAAAGGATTTAAATTAAAACAACAGATTCTATTGTAACGAGAAGATGATACATGCACTGCCACGGTTCCTCTCATGCACAAGATGCTTTTTTAAAGCATTTATTCATTTTAAAATCTAATATCAAAACATCAAAAAAATGAAATCCTTCCTTTTAAGCGACGTCAATTTTACTACTTTGGGTTCCTTTTTACTTAAACTAAAGATAGATAATGTTATCGTATACATGCAAAAGGAATCTTGTAATCTGGTGCGTGGACACGATTGAATTTAGTAACGTTAATTCCGTATTCAAAAAACTCAAATCTGAAAATCAAAGGTATATAAGTTTCTTATGTCTAAAGTATATATGAAAACAGAAAATTTCATTTAATTTAAGTATGGAACCATATATATACCTAAAAATGGATTACCAAACCAACTCTCAGATTAGACAACTAACTAAACAAACTAATTTTTAAAAAGTCAACAAAATGTTGATGTTCAGATCATTGTCAAAGAAGTAAAAGTTTGAGTGCAAGTAAAAAAAGAGGAAGAAAAATTTGTGCAATGCAAAACTATTGATATATCTCTTTATGATATTTATTTCACTTGACGTTTTGTATACTTTTGTCGATTAAATATGAGTTATTATACGCTGATATATATCTACTATATATGAAAAAAATAGGTTATAAAAATTATAAATACAAAGAGATGTATGAAAAGAGAGAGTAAGAGATAGAGAAGCAGAGACACATGTGGAATTCACATGGGCTATTGCTGACCAATCTGTGCCCACCTCAATCCCCTATGCCATATTGGTCCTTTAAATTCTATAGTTATATACATTTATTCATAGCCACCAAATTTGATTAACTAACTTTAACATTAATTACTAATCATGATTTTGTTTTTGCTATAGACGTACTATAATTAATTGGTACGTACATATATAATTATATGAGTACGTTTTATACAATATGTCTCTGAGAACAGTAAAGTTCTAAGCTTTATAACCCGTATACGTCGTTTGGCACACATGTGATAAGTGTGCATCTAGTATCTCTTAGCTCATAACTCATAAAAGATTATAGGTTTGCTAGATATCGATGATGATGGAGCTAATATCTACATAGTTTTACCAAAAAAATAGAAATATCTACATAGATTGATGTAATAATTAAAAAAGGGAGATCTTTTCAAAGGGAGATATGGGCACATCAAATAGGAAGTGGATGGGAATGAGAGACTGCAGTAAGCACTTGGAGATTACAAATGTCAGTACCGAGGGAGTGGGAAAAGGCAAACTCGTGGCTTCATCTTGAGTTGGTTCGGTTTGATCCGGTTTTGTTACATGCTACTATTACACAACTTGTCGAATTGAATGTAAGAGATATAGAGGAAGAGATCACGTGGGGATGCATGTGGGAGGGTAGGGAGAGGCCTAAACGATGTTCAATGGATAACAAAAAGTAAAAAAGTTAAAAAAACGTAGTAATGTTTCTTGAAAGCTCTTATCGCGGATCTTGCCTCTTTCTCTCTACCTCTCTCTCCCCTTTGCTTTAGCATTACTAATTACTCTTTAGTTTATTAATAATATAATTGTTATTAAAATATAATATAGAGAGAGGGAGAGAGAGTGTGTGTATGTGTATAAATACACATAACAAGTCGTTCTCGAGCTCTATCAATCCGAATCTCTGATTAAAAAGAAGAAATACTTTATTTCAAGAATTGAGTAAACATTAAAAAAAAAAAAAAAATGGCATCATGGAAGAAAACAATAGCAACACCATTCAAGAAAGCGGCAACATTCTTCAACCAACCGCAAGAATCACCAAAGAAGGGTTCCCGCCGTGGAAGAATGGACGCGAAAGCGAGGGAAGAACACGAGAAGAGAATGGTTCAAGAGCTACAAGGAGAAGTCATGGCTTGTGGATATGACGACGTTCTCGTCATGTGGTCTATTCTTGACAAATCTAACTCCTCCAATAACCTCACTGCTTAACCCCAAAACCAACACACACAAAAAATGGTATTATGATGATCAACCTTTGTACATATCTTAAAAGGGTGTTAGCTCGCCATGGTGATCTCCTCCTCCTTCCCTTTGTCCTTTCTTGTTATGTGGTCGTGGCTTCTTTTTCTTAAGGGTCTAGTGAATATTTTTTTCCGACGAGTTATCGTCGAGAATTTAGATGGTTTCATGTTCCCCTTTGATAATCCCTGAGAGTAAATCACGGTGGGATTTTTTTTTTATTTGGAGAAAAAAAATGTCTTTCTTGAATTCATATATCATTTGTATGTGAGATGATTAGCATTATTTGATTGAGAATTCAAGTTATTAGTTCTCCATAATGTAAAAGTCAGATATTGACTTAAGTTGCACATGTGTTAAATTATCAATCAGGGAAAATAATAATCCATCATTGAGTTAATGAGTTATGATTTGTTCCAAATGTAACAGTACGTAATTCAAGTCACCGACCATCTTTTTTGTTTAGACCAACTAACTAATCCGTCAAATATATATTAGTAAATAAATGATAACAAATTGTAACTCAATATTGATAAATATAAAAACCAGCTTCAAGTTATGATTATTCTATCATTCTCTTGTAACGTAGAAGTTAGGAACAATTTGCACTTTCGGTAACGGTCTAATATTGTCTCAATACACACAACCATCGACTGAGCTGACGTCCCTAACTTCGGACAGACACAAAGAGTTTAGGCTTTACGCTCATAACTTTGTTTTAGTCAACAAAAACAACAACTTCGTCTCACGTAGACCCAAATCTTTTGCAGCCACAAAAATAAAACATTTAGATCTTTTTTGGTTTAATGTCAGTTGGATTCAGTTTTTTTTTTCTCTTTCGATATATACTCAAATAGACCCAAATGTTACCAATGATTCTCTTTCTTTTTATTAATTACCTTATACTGTAAGTTCATTTTAGAGAAGTAAATTGAACCAAAGTAAGATAGTTTTCTTCAATTTCAGTTAGGTTGATTAGTGTTATATTGGTTCGAGACTTCGAGTATTAAGATTATACAATTACACTGAATATACAATTACACTGAATATACAATTACACCGAATATTAAAACCAGCTTCAAGTTTTAGCTTTATTCATCAAATGGATTCTATAATAAAGAAGAAAGCATCAGCCGATTCAAGACATTAACTTGTTTATCCATGTACCCTTCCAAGGATAGGGCACAAGTACAACTCATAAATTCTACACAACAAAAACTGATCAATAATCTCCACACAAAACTACAAAAATTCCAATAAAATTATTAATTATAAACCCAATAATTTTGTTTATTTTCAGAACAAAAAAATAAAATAATTAAGATGACAGCAGCTTGAGCTTGAAGGGGACCCAATCATTGAACAGGCAATGAGAAAAAAAAAGTGGGGAAAGAGAAGAGAATAGAAGAAAAAGTACGACCGTATTCGACAGTGAGGTTAATGGTTGATGATGAGATCTTATTAAAGTCTCAAGTGGGTCACTTGATTCCCACAACGTGCCTTGTCCTCTCCCCTTAATTTTTAAATCCATACTCTCTCTCTTACTATCTCTAACATTCTTAACATGCTCAAAGTTTGGGAACCATCTTCATCAAGAGATGGTCTCACTCAACTCAACTTCTGTAAACCTAACATGTCCCATTGAGGTATAATCATCTACAGATTCCTCATTCTACACCCACTGGTGTTTCACTTAACCAGGGTTTCCTAAACTGAAATCTCAAACTTAAGCCATGAGCCATGGCACATTTGCAATGACTTATCACCTAGAGGATTAAGTTTCTCACATCAAACATTTTAAGAAACTCCAAAGTTTCTAGTCCTTGAAATTCAATAAGAACATAAACTCCAGTTAAGAAAAATACAACATATTTTGAGTTCGTTCTACCATTCATTTTCTGAGTCCTGCCCTAAGAAATATTTTACATGTCCATAAAACTCTTTACCTTGCATGTCTTTCTTCCCTGGCTTCAAGCGCATCAACTTCCTCACTTGTTAGCAGATCCACCACTGGTTCATATATATCAAAGTCTTTCCTTTTCCTGTCAAAGTCATGCTCAAAAATTGTTATGTATGGATCTTTTTTTTTTTTTTTTTTTTTTTATCACTTTTACTTGGTCTTGCAAGTCAATTTGTTTGCCTCAAAACTTATTTTTTGAAAACTCTCATTTAGTGATAAGCAATGCACGAAGAAGTTCATCAATCTTTGCAATCAAACGACTTGCAACCTAGCGATTCAATTTTTCTCTGTTCAATGAAATCTGACATTATCAGAGGTCAACTATTAAAGCAATCTGAGAACGGACCAGCTCCAACAAAAGGGATCATTAACTAACAAAAGAGGTGGCATATAAGTGTATACATAGGTAACAATTTTCGAATCATGTTATAAACAATCTAGATGCAAGGAGTCATTCGTACAACAGGTCTTAACAAGAGACTTTCACAGAGAAAATATAAGTGGGCAGGATAATCACTTACCTAACTACACTGGACTTAAAGCTGAATAACTTCACTAAGTCCATTGACAGGCCACTTGCTTTGCTGCACATGAAAGATGCAAAGTTATTATTTGAGCTAGGCTCTACTATTACCACAAGATATATTGGACAAATAGGAGCAACATGAAAAGACCTCGCTGAACCATGATCAGATCCTCTGCGGCTTTTTTTACTTAATCTACTCTCTCTAGCTGAAGCCACACTTTGAATTGCAATCTGGAAATTAGATCAACGACATGGTAGGTCAGTAAGTTTGGCATTCATGTTCAAAACAGAAAATTATTATACTGAATTACAAATAACAATAGCTTAAAGCTAAAATTAAATTTTCTACCTCGTAAAGTTGCTCCCTTATTGCAAAGGCAACAGCAGGCTTCAGAGAAGAAAAAAAGAAACCAAAGAACACTTGTATTAAAACGTTTAAACTCAAGATTTATCTGACTGCATAATGAAACGGTGAAAATTGAATGGTTATCTTACTCCAACTTCGGGATCTTCAACACCTAAATCCTTGCACAAGGTTCTTGCAAATTCCTCAGGATCACTCTCAAAATTGTTTAGGTCCTGCAAAACAAGCAATTAAGCTGCATTGAGACTAAGAGTACCAAATCATTGTTGAAAATGTTCAAGATCACCAAGTATTCTCACCCACAAGAATTGATCTTTGATGAGGGTTTGGTTAACTCGGAGATCAAGCTGAAAAAGAAACGGAAAGATAGCTTATCAGCTTCTAAAAGATCCATATTTTTCAGCAAATTACTCATATACAAAGAGAGAAGGATAAGAAAATCACTAGTATTCGTGCAAGATAGTTATATTGTGTCATAATACCTTGATTGGTATGATCTTTTCACCAGTGTACATATCTTGTCCTTCATATGCCCGAAAATCTGAGAGCTGAGACTGACAAAGCAGGAAAATGACCAATGTAAGCAGAAAGATTTCTAAAGAAGCGATTACAATCCTTACAAAAACATAATAAAGCATAACTGAAGCAAAAACATCACACAATGTAATCCTAGAGATAATACATCTCATGGTACAATGCTATAATCAGGCCTATTCTTGAGTTAAACCTAAAGATTTAGAACCAATAAGTCGAATGTATATAACTCACAAAAGACTAAGTGGTAAACTAAAATGTTCAACAAATCATTCATCTCTATGACAAGTGAAAAAGCATAACAACAAAACCATAGCAGAAGAGAAACTTAAGTAACCGGTGTAAGTAGTGTGATCGAGTTTAGAAACAACCTGAATAGATTGGGCAATCTGAGTGATGAATGCAGAGGGAAGTTTCAAGTCTTTAACAGTTCTTTTGGCAAAGACAACGACTTCATTATCCGGGTCTTAATCCAATACCAAAAAAACAAGAATCAGTGAATCACCCACATTTACAACAAAGCGCTTCAACTGTAGATACTGGAGAAGATGACAAACAAAAAGGTAGGGTTTTTAAGAGAGAGAAACCTGAAGGGTTCCAAGTGAAAGCATCTTTGTAACGTTGACCTTCAGATTGAATGTCTAAACGAATAGGTACCAAGTTTTCAGCAGTAGGCCTAGCTCCAACCATAGAATCATGAAAACTCGATATCAATTTTCAAACAAAGTAATCGAAGAAGAAGTAGAGGAAGAGATGAAAACTCACATCCTGAACTTGACGGGACCTTTCCAACCACTAGACCCTAAAGCCTTCATCTTTAAACCCTAAACCCTTCCCTTCCAATTTCACGAATTGAGCTTTGAAGGAAGAGAGCCGGAGAGAGAGAGGGGGAAACTTCAATCTCTTCTTCTTCTCCGGCGTTAGAGCAGTAAATTATAGTTTATTTCAGAGTCGCCCGCGTGTTTTGAATTTCTTACACATTTCACCCCTAACTATTTTCTGTGTGATAATCATATACCCAAAAGGTAGTATTGGGCTTTAGACGGGCTTTGTAGGAAGCGTTTATTGGGTTTTTAAACAGGCCTCATTGTTAGCAACGAGATTGACATGAAGGCACATCATCAAAGAAGAGAATCATTCTCTTCGTTACCACATTCCATGTTCGTGCTCCCCATAACAACGTTCGTGTTTTCTTCATAGTCATGTACACATTCGAAGGAACACGATTACAAACAAACATGTCGTATAAGCAGAACAAAAAAAAAAGAAGTCGTGGATATTGTGATTTATTTATAAGGGGTAAAAAAAACACACTCAACGGTGTCATATATAGATAGATATATGCATCAATTCTCCAACTTCTTTAAATGCCTTTGTTGCAATATGCAGCCACGTCAAGTCTCTTCCTCAATGCCTAAATTTCTCGCTTCTCAAAACTGTGAGACCACAGCCTTGAACGTACGATCCAAGGTTCTAATACCTCTCCGGTCTCGTGATCTTTAGTCTTCTCACGGTTTCAAGAAACATACTGAACAACAAAAAAACATCGGTTCCAAAATCTGAGATACGTTACTTTTAAGCGAGGGGAATATATCAAATACGAGATAAAGATATAAGATTTTATTCTTACTCCCATGGAATATCTCCGACCATCATCCAATCTCCATCTTTATCTTCATATGTCAAAACATGATGTTTTCTATCTCGTTTACCGCCTGTTACAAACCAAAGACAATGTACTCTTGTGTTAGGTTTGGTGGTTGGATCATTGGATGTTGTTTTTTTAACATAGTTCTCTGTGTTGTTAATTACTTACAGATGATTAAAGTATCAAACATATGAGACAGGTTTTCTAAGAGACTCTCGTAGCCGGAGAATGCACAAAGGTCGAGTTTTCTCCCAATGGGGACACCTTCCATGTAAACCTTAACAAAGAGAGATGTGTCATCACTACGACGAAGAAGACGACGACCCTTTAGAGTATCTCTTAATCGAGACTTTATCGGTGGCCAATCTTGTCTTGTTTCTCTATTAGCATAAAAAGATTCAAAACACAAATGCGAACAAATTAAAACAGAGCAAAAACAGAACATAGGGAAAACAGAGAAGTGATGTGAAAGAAGACCTTTGTGGAGAAATAGAGGGAAAGGTGAGGCTAAGGGAGAGATTAACAGAAGATTCAGAAGGAGAAGGTTTAGTACTGTCGACAGAGGATGAAGAAAATGAAGAACAAGAATTAGAAAACTCCATTGATGAGATCCTTGAAGATAATGCAACTTCACCTGCAACTGAAACTACATGCTCCCGTCTCTTCTCTCTTGAAAGTGCTCTTCATGTCTCTCTCTCTCTCTCTATTTCTATTTCTCTCTGTTTAGTAAACAATAAAAGACTAGTAGGTGATTCGATAGCATAGATTTGAATTTAAAATGATTTTAATCAACTTATTAAAAAAAAAAAAAATGTAACAAATATTAGAAACATAGGTTCCCCACATAAACTATGAACTTTCAATCTTCCATATATGAACACACATTGATTTCTGAAAACCACTGTAATAATTACCCGATTCGATACTTAACTCAGATGTTTAGATCTTTCGAGTTTGTTAGTAGTAAAATGTCAAACTATGGTTTTGAGATTTGTTTAAATGTAAGATTCGAAGTTTCCTTAATCAGGAGGTATCCAAGGAATGTGTCCAAATGATGTTGGAGCTAAATTGTTAAGGGCTTTGATTTTTTATTTTTAAAAAATTCTCAACTGCTCAGATTCTTTAATAAGGAGAGATAAGGGCCAAAAAAGCTTTATTGTCTAGCCGTAAACAGAAACAGAGCATCACATCACTTTCACTTTCCTACCATCAATATTTGAAAACTGAGTCTATCTATATAGACTATGAACTTTGGGGGATCAAAATTTTTTAGACCTCTTCTGTTGATAAGAAAACTCACTTGTCTCTTATGACACATTAATGTTACAGACCATTGAATATTGCAGAACCAATAAAAATAAAGGAGGCTTGAAGAGTTTTGTGTATGTTGTTTTTGTGGAGCAGACAGTGTTCTTTTCTTTAACTATACGTTTCCTGTTAATGTCTCTTTTAGCTTTGTCGATTGTCTCTCTTAGCTAGGAGCCCAATCTTTTAATTTTCTTTTTTATTCTAAAATAAATTTCATTGATTTATGGTGAGTAGACATAAGTTGTTACATCACATAATGCTCATTGGCTGTATTGATAATATTAGATTGTAGAATCATCATGGGAAGTGTATTCTAATATTTACTTTGTTATAAAGCCTACCTTGGATGTTGGATCGATAAGACTCCTATGAGCTATTATACGATCTGTCTTTGGACATGCATGTCTGGTCTCTAGGGATCCTTCTTTGTGAGAATTTCGATATAATTAACTTTATAATGTCTAGTAGTCTAATGATGAATGTCTAGCCCTCTTTATAGTTTAAGACTAATATTATCAGCTAAACTTCTTTATAAAAAGATAAAGTAATCATTTTTCAATATTTTGTATGTCCAAGGAGTTATTACTCGCATATCCTGATTTGAAAGAGTTTTGTCAGTTTTTTTCTTCAAGTTTCTTAAAACACAAAACTCATTCGGACCGAGCATGCGAACTATAAAAGATTATCACCGTAGCTTGTAGCTCGAATGCTCGATTACTACTAACCATCGTAAATTAAACGTTTTGTTGAAGTAATATAGAGAGGCATGCAATAGTACTGTGCCAAAAAGTTATAGCAAATAGAGATCATTATCATGATATGTACTCGTATATTAACGTGGCATGTTCATGCATAGACAAAAAGCAATCATATCTCCACGTTTGCATACAGCTTCAAAACAATCAAATCATTTATAGTCCTCTACAAACAAAATGAATGTCTGCTGCTTATGAAAATCAATTATTTGGATGGTACTTCCTACTTCGTCTAAAAAAAGACATCAAATGCTTTTAGTTGATTTTAAGGCATGGGGTCCCTTCAAGCTTCGAGTGATACACAAACTCATTACTGTGATATAGTATGACAGAGGAAAACGAATAAAAGAGCACAATACAAAAGGTTGATCATGGGTCGGTCGATATGTGTTATTTTTACTTTTTTGATAAAGTCGATATGTGTATGAAAATCAAGAAATATGTATGGTCGAAAATACAAACGAAGGTTTAAGTGTGTTCTTCTTTATAACCTCATAAATTTTCTCACATTGTTTATGTGTGATTTTCCGGTTCCGGACGACTTCATAAACATCCCTCAGAATTTAATCTACGATATAGAAGAATATTGTCAAATCTTTTAGCTGAACTATCAAGTTCTGTTTGGTAGATAGCATCGCAATTTGTTAGTATAAATTATGACAATGCTCAAAAAAAGTGTTAGATGCTAGACAGAGCGATTCAACCGTCCAGTTTTTGTTTCCGCATAAACCCAACATCTGATATGTAATCCCTATGGTTGAAGTTTGCTTAGTACATTTTAATTTCACTGAGACTAAGAAAACATAGTGAAACTTAAAACTAGTTATGGTACATGTAAAAAAGAACATGAGGAACTATATGGCGGAATCACAAACCATGAAAAATGCTTCGAAATGATTGACTGATTTTAGAATTGATAGAAATTATTAAAAAAAAAAAAAAAAAATCAAAACATTAGTTAGCTGTCTGTATAAAAGAAAAAGAGTTATATATGTACCAAGAAATATAAAACGAGATAGATGACCACATGATGAGTTTGTGCATGCCTGTTACGCCATGCAAATAGATACAACCCCTGACTTTGTCTGCAAGTACGCTTGTATCGTTTCTAGACAGTAATCATTGTGTTAAACCCACACGCTCTGTCAATAAAATTTGTTTCCATAAGAAATCATGAACCAAGAGACTTTAAAAGCAAAAGAAAATCAATTAATAAGTTCAATCGGGTATATACCGTATAGTCGTATATACATAATGGGAAAAATAAAATTAACATACGCGCTGAGAGTTTTCAACCATTGGATTGGAACTGTTGCATTTGTGGTCTAACATAAACATACGTGTTCTATTACAAGCCAACCAAAACTACTTAATCAATTTTGTGTTCGAACCGAGTTGCTGACTTTGAGTGGTCCAAAAGAAGAAAGAAAGATGCAATTTCTTTTGGTTTGATATTCTCTTCAACCCTCTTTACCTCTCTACTTTGGTCTTGAAGAAGCAAATTAAATCTCAAAAGAAAGAAAATAAATTGATGTCTCTTCAACGACCTAATAATGGGAACTCGAGTTCTTCTTCTTCCCCCAAGAAGCACAAAACTGGTAAGTGTTACAACGAAAGTTTTGAGTTTTAGTATCTTAAATTTGGTTTTTGAGAAACTAGGTTTTGTATATAAATTATATCAGAGGAGAGTGACGAGGAGTTGTTGATGGTTCCTGACATGGAAGCAGCTGGATCGACATGTGTTGTAAGCAGCAGTGCCGACGATGGAGTGAACAACCAGGAGCTTGACACGACTCAAAACGGAGGAGTCTCCTCCACAGCTAAACGCCGCCGTGGACGTAACCCTGTTGATAAAGAGTATAGAAGCCTCAAGAGGTAATAATGAGCTAGTAAAAACCATACTTGCATCTGGTTTTAATTAATTAATTGTATGGAATTTGAAATGGTTTAACAAAAAGTATTTGGTGAAAAAAAAACAGATTGTTGAGGAACAGAGTATCAGCACAACAAGCGAGAGAGAGGAAGAAAGTGTATGTGAGTGATTTGGAATCAAGAGCTAACGAGCTACAGAACAACAATGACCAGCTCGAAGAGAAGATATCAACTCTGACGAACGAGAACACAATGCTTCGTAAAATGCTTATTAACACTCGTCCTAAACCTGATGACACCAACAATCACTAAACCAATATGCTTAATATTTAACACAATGCTCAATGTTCTTTTCCTTTAATTTTTTTTTTGTTGATTTCGTTTGTATACAAATTTTTTGTTCCAATAAAATCCAAATTAAGCATCACTAATACACATACTTAATTCTCAATTATGGGATTTGAGAATTAGTTAGTTAAATTAGGGTTCTAATGTGGGTCCCACATGTTTTAATGTGAGTGAAACGAAACATCTAGAGAATTTGTTTTCGTACAGACCAAACTCTGCCATATATATATAAATTGTAGAGAAGAGTTATTAACTTTCGAGATTTGAGAGAAGTTTTATTAAAGATTAGAAGAAAAGAATAATTCATTAATGGCGAATTTTGGAGAAGGGAGAAGAAGTGGAGGAGGAGGGATGTTACCGCTTCTGGCTCTAAGCGCCGTAGCGGAGTACTATAGACTGCCGTGGAAACCACCGGTGACGGCGAGTCTTCTTGCCGCGAACACTCTCGTCTATCTCAGACCTGCGTTGATCGATCCCGTTATACCTCACATCAGTGAGGTCTGGTTCAATCCTCACCTCATCTTCAAGGTAAAAAAAAAAAAAACCTAAATCCTTAATTCAGATTAACCAATAGAAATTGATTGTAATTTCGCCAATTTCTGGGGAAATTAGGGATTGATTTTGTTTACCTTGACCTAATCAAGATTCTCAATTTGAGATTATTAGTTTTTAATAGTGATATGTGTGTGTGTTTTTGTTGAACAGCATAAGGATTTGAAACGTTTGTTTCTATCAGCGTTCTACCATGTTAACGAGCCTCACTTAGTTTACAACATGATGTCACTTCTATGGAAAGGTATCAAGCTCGAGACATCTATGGGAAGCACTGAGTTTGCTTCTATGGTTTTTGCACTTATTGGTATGTCTCAAGGAGTTACTTTGCTTTTAGCCAAATCGCTTCTCTTCTTCTGCGACTACGAAAGAGCTTATTACAATGAGTACTCTGTTGGGTTCTCTGGTGTACTCTTTGCTTTGAAAGTTGTTCTTAATTCTCAAGCTGAGGATTACACCAGTGTTTATGGTATCTTGGTTCCGACAAAGTATGCTGCTTGGGCGGAACTGGTTCTGGTGCAGATGTTTGTACCTAATGCTTCGTTTCTTGGGCATTTGGGTGGGATTCTTGCTGGTATTTTGTATATGAAGCTCAAGGGTTCTTACTCGGGATCTGATCCAGTTACCATGGCGGTTAGAGGTGTGACACGATTAGTGACTTGGCCCTTGAGGTTTTTGAATGGTATGGTTAGGTCTCGGAGAAGGAGGATTATAGGGAGAGGAAGAGTGGGTAGAGGCCAGACTGGGATAGCTGGACCTGGTATTTGGAGATGTCAGTCGTGTACATATGACAATTCTGGTTGGTTAAGTGCTTGCGAGATGTGTGGCTCCGGACGGGCTAGAGGAAACGGATGGTCACTTAATCAGGGACCAGCATTGTCTACTTCTAATGATCTCCCTATAGATGAGCTGCGCCGTCGAAGAGTTGAAAGGTTTAGTTGATCTCTGGACCTGCATTTGTAGAGCTGAAGGAAGGGTTTTGAATGAAGCTTTGTTGAATCATTCATTGCATTAGCATGTAGTTTTTTTTCTTCGAATCTGTCTTCTCCTTTGTCTCCTTGATGATTTTACGAAAGTAATGGAAAAAAGAAGGCATTTTTTTTTGTAATTTTTGGTTAGGTCACACTGATTGTGTGATTTGATAAGGAGCATCTTGTTCTTTGCTAGAAGAAGCGGTTTATCGCAAGCAGTCTTAGTTATGCAGCTAGTGATTCACATAACATAGTATCTTGAACACATACTCTTTCGATCATAGCCCCCATTTTATTTGGTTAGATAACACTTATGATGCATAGAATGAAAGTCATAATCTTAATCTTTCTCTTGGCTATACGTATGTTCAATCAAATCTCTGCGTAATTATGGTCAAACCAGATCGTCTATCTGATGCGTATACAATAATATTATGTGAAAATGATTAAAGTTTAAGAAGCTTCGGAAGGTAAGTCATCAAATGCTCAGGTTTTAGGGGACAGATACAAGGTGCTTTGCAACTTCAGGACAAAAGGACAAGACAGCGATGAAAACGTTGAGGCATTGTAGGCCAGTTCGTATGTGTGAAGTAGAGATGCGATATGGTTGGAAGTTAAGTAACTGACATTCTATTATTAGAAAATGTGCGAGGTATATGCCCACCCTGGAGTTGGTATGTCCGCCTCAATCTCCTCTACCTATTATTAGCAAAACTATACACATTATTAGTTTTCTGTTTTTCCCTTTTATATATACTCACTTGTTGAATATAGATTCTGTTTATGAAAAACAACAGTAACAGAACATAATAAAATCTCGTTTCCTTTTTTCCTCTCATTCAGGTTTGATACCTCGCTTGGCAGTGCAATGAGGGAGCAGCCAAGACAGTATTGAAGGTTGTAGCAGTGTCTCGTTTCTCAATCAATCATCAATCCATAAGTAGACCTCGACTATAGGATGGCAAGCACCAATGTTACAGGGAGTTGCCCGGGTCCGATGAAGGCAACCTCAAATGGAGCCTTCCAAAACGAAAGCCCTCTTGATTTCGCGCTTCCTCTGATCATCCTACAGATCGTCTTGGTGGTTGTGTTCACAAGGCTGCTGGCTTACATTCTTAAACCTCTCAAACAGCCTCGAGTCATTGCTGAGATCATTGTGAGTTTCATGCAATCACTTTGTATTTTTTTTCTTTTTTCTTTCTGATGATAATCACATAGCAACGGAGACTAAAATGGATGCATCTGTAGGGAGGAATACTGCTTGGACCTTCCGCACTGGGACGAAGCAAGGTGTATCTTGACACCATATTCCCAAAGAAGAGCTTGACCGTTTTAGACACACTCGCCAACATCGGTCTTCTGTTTTTCTTGTTCCTCGTTGGGCTTGAGCTCGACTTTGCAGCGATCAGAAAAACAGGAAAGAAATCACTGTTGATAGCCATAGCTGGGATCTCACTTCCTTTTATTCTCGGTGTAGGAACATCTTTTGTTCTCAGTGCTACCATAAGCAAAGGAGTCCATCAGCTTCCTTTTATTGTCTTCATGGGTGTTGCCTTATCAATCACTGCCTTCCCTGTGCTTGCTCGTATCCTAGCTGAGCTAAAGCTTCTAACAACCGACATTGGACGTATGGCTATGTCAGCAGCAGGGGTGAACGATGTTGTAGCTTGGATACTCCTTGCGCTTGCTATTGCTGTCTCAGGAGATGACTCTTCTCCGCTTGTATCTGTTTGGGTTCTTCTTAGTGGATCTGGATTTGTGATCTTTGCAGTTGTGGCAATCAAACCTCTGCTTGCGTATATGGGTAGACGCTGTCCTGAGGGAGAACCTGTGAAGGAACTCTATGTTTGTGTCACTCTAACCTTGGTTTTATCAGCAAGCTTTGTGACAGACACTATTGGGATACACGCGCTTTTCGGAGCGTTTGTGGTTGGAATAGTAACTCCTAAGGAAGGACCATTTTGCAGAGTTTTGACAGAGAAGATAGAGGATCTGGTCTCTGGGCTTCTTCTACCGCTGTATTTTGCGGCTAGCGGTCTCAAAACTGATGTAACAACTATCAGAGGAGGGGTGTCATGGGGACTTCTAGTTCTTGTCATACTCACCACTTGTTTCGGGAAGATTTTTGGAACCGTTGGGGCCGCCATGCTCTGCAAGGTTCCTTTCAGAGAAGCCATGGCACTTGGATTCCTTATGAACACCAAAGGTTTAGTAGAGCTCATTGTTCTTAACATTGGCAAGGACCGGAAGGTATAGATTCTTGAAAGCCATGTATACGATTTTTTTATAAGAACCCGAGTGATCTAATTAATTGTTTTTTGTCGAGCAGGTGCTGAATGATCAAGCATTTGCGATCTTAGTCCTAATGGCATTGTTCACAACCTTCATTACAACTCCAATTGTGATAGCGATATACAAGCCTGCAAGAAAAGGAGCACCATACAAGCACAAAACCATCCAAAGGAAAGATCATGATTCAGAGCTACGGATACTTGCTTGCTTCCACAGTACCCGCAACATCCCAACATTGATCAATCTGATTGAATCATCAAGAGGAACAGGCAAAAAGGGTCGCCTCTGCGTATACGCGATGCATATGATGGAGCTTTCTGAACGGTCATCAGCAATCGCAATGGTTCACAAAGCTCGGAACAACGGACTCCCAATCTGGAACAAGATAGAGAGATCAACAGATCAGATGGTGATTGCCTTCGAGGCTTACCAGCATCTAAGGGCTGTAGCGGTTAGACCCATGACTGCAATATCTGACCTCTCTAGCATCCACAAAGACATAATCACAAGCGCGCATCAGAAACGAGTAGCGATGATACTGCTTCCGTTTCACAAGCATCAGAGAGCGGATGGAACAATGGAGTCAATCGGACATGGGTTCCATGAAGTGAACAACCGGGTCTTACAACGAGCTCCTTGCTCAGTTGGGATTCTTGTAGACAGAGGACTCGGAGGACCATCCCAGGTTGTAGCCAGCGAAGTGGCTTACAAAGTTGTGGTTCCATTCTTCGGAGGATTGGACGACAGAGAAGCTCTCGCCTACGGTATGAAAATGGTGGAGCATCCAGGAATCACACTAACCGTTCTCAAATTTGTAGCTGCGAAAGGAACATTGAAGAGATTTGAGACGAGTGCGCCCGACGAAAAGGAGAAAAAAGAAAAAGAGACTGATGAAGAGTTTGTGAAGGAGTTGATGAATGATCCAAGAGGAAATGAGTCCTTGTCTTACGAGGAAAGAGTTGTTGAGAGCAAAGACGATATTAACGCGACGCTAAAGTCGATGAACAAATGCAATCTCTTCGTCGTTGGAAGAACTGCAGCTGTTGTGTCGTTGGTTCACAGTACGGATTGTCCGGAGTTAGGACCAGTTGGCCGTTTGTTGTCTTCATCAGAGTTTTCCACCACTGCGTCGGTGCTCGTCGTTCAAGGATACGATCCAGCAGCAGATACACGGCCGCTCGTTGAGGAAGATGCTACTTACGACCAGTCTTCCAGAGATATTTCAGACTCTACCATGTGATCGGATCTAATCAGTTTATTACAGAACCCAAAGAAACTCTCCCTTTCTTATTTTTGTCTCACGAAATACAGTATTTTGGTTTCTTTTTGGTTGGTACCTGGAGACTGGAGTGTCTTCGTTCTTCTTTTATATTTTCCCCTATTACCACCATTAGATTTTGGGCATGAAAATCAGACCTAAATTTTCGTAATAATATTTTTCAAGTTCTTGATTTTGCTTCTTATGTATGTCATGTCACTTGACCTAATATAAAATAGACCTTGGATTGCAAGGTGGACACTCTAGAAGCATTTATGCTCCCGAAGACATTAAAAGTTTAGCCATTAGCCAAACCTTTCCATATGGATGAGTTTTTGTCGGCAACACATGAAATCTGGACTCTACACACTCATCGGGAATTGGGTTGGGGGAGTATCCTTAATCTAACAGATGATCAAGGGTAGATGGAACCAAATATCACTCTAAGCTCTTACATGGATGATATATGCACACCAAACATGATCCGCCACCTACTCTTTGCCGCATATATTACAATTTCAAGTAACCTTATCCATCATGGTGTCCACTGCCACAGATCAAACATGAGCATTGTCAGCCAATGGAGAACTAAAAGATGAATACATACCAATATACCATGACCTTTTTTTTAAAGGTCACAATCTTACATTGTTTCTAGATGAGTCTTATGTTTGTGGTCAGGTCTTAAGTCTCTACGTAGTTTTCCTCTGATGAACAAATAAGGGAATTCGGTTTGTTTTCTCCATTTCCGCTGTTCATCAACAGGTTGCATAATTGCTTGATTATTCTAGAACGGTATGCATATAACTTTGTAAATATTAAAATTAGTTCAATATCCTATTGCATATAAGAAAAGATAAACAAACTGATAATTGACCAGATTAATTCTAACTTTTAATATTAGTAATTTTTTTTTGTATTTTTCTTCCTTTTTTGCCTCTTTGCTTGACTTAAAAAACATTTTCAACGATATACAAGTATATCTCTCATTTGTTCTATGCAATAATTTATGGTTAGAAGTGATTACAAATCATTCTAGTTCTCGCTATGTAGTTTTTGAGGTTACGACGGATACTTATACAAACTTGGAATTTCAACGCTATATGAAGTCTATCAATAGTTGGAGAAACGTTTTTTGCATAAATAAAATATGAAATCAGGCATACACAAGTCAATAGTTGCTAATTTTTCAGCGCAAATATGCACGGTCCACATGTATTAGCCACAGTACTTAATTGCTACATTGCTTAGTTCATGGTCTATGGCAAAAAAATGTGCTTCGAAGCGATGTTCGGTTCAGCAAAGTGCCAAGGAAAGAAATGAGACGTTTATGCCACTGGTTTGCTGTGGATATCAAACAGAGGTAAATGAACATATTTTTTATATTACGCGGAGTTTTCTAGATATCTGCCTGTTGAGAGGCACAACGCTGCAAAACATAAAAAGAAGCTATTTAGATGAAAACGGCACATAAAAGTAACTTCCTAATGCACCATTTTTAAATGGCCTCTAACCTAACTTGCAAGATGACAACAATCATTTAAGGCAATAGAATATCATTTTGAAAAGAAAATGACAGAAGGAAAGAAAGAAGAATATGCACAAAACAGAATAATGACATGCCACCTATGAGACTGAGAATACATTTCACTTACCTCTTTGTCTATGGTTTCCAAAGCAACTTCTTGTTCATCATTTTCCAAAAGATAGTGGATTATCGCTACATGCTTATAGCTGAAAAACCAAAAAAAAAAATTATTACAAAGTCCATCTAATGAATGAAAAACAGTTACCAAACTAACTCTATATCTCTGTTATGAGTTCGCCTCTTGGTAAGTTTTGGTAGCAACTCCGATGTGGAATTTGGGGTTCCCAATATCCTACAGAACAAAAGAACAATGTGTAGTGTATAATGTGATACAATCAAATGAATTGTATGACAAACAAGGAAGTTATTCACAATGTCTGTTGATTCCACATTTCCTTTGTTGTTGATATCGTCCCAAGTATTGCCATCTTTGTAAGAAGGCACATCATACAGAAACAGTCCACTGGTTTCATTTTTGGGGAAACAACCAGGTCCAGATATGGGAACGAGGCTTGGGGGCAGTAGGCGATATCGCTGGATGTAGTCAATTTCTTCCCCGGTTGGCCAATGTGATTGCAAATAGATTCTAGAATATGGGAACGACGTCGTTTTAAGGTTTCGAGCCCAACGACCTTGACACATCATCGCTTACGTGTCAAATTGATCAAAACATTTAACGGTTGACTAATGTTGTATGAGTCAATGTAGAAATACATGTAACGATTCGAAGTCTATGTAGTAAATTTGAATTATATAGGGGTTTAGGCTGAAAAACACACATATCTATTGTCTGGGTAGGAATTTACACTTTCGAAATAGTACGGGTTGAAATTTACCCTTTTCCCGCTATAACATTATAGGTTCGGCATCTATCTTATCTATCCACAATTTTGTCAAACCGAATCGATCGAACTTGTAGAGAGTAAAAAACCGGAATCTCCCAATCTTAAATTACCTCCTGAAGAGATTTGAATGCAAAAAAGGGACCACAACCGCCAATGTCACCGACAAGAGTGAAAAAAGAGGCGTAATGAATAAACTAACACATTTTCGAACAAGAGTCCATAACGTTAACATATTCACTCTCACACACACATGCTGTGTAGTTCATTATTACTCTTTTCTCTCACGCTCTCTCCTACTATTACTTTAAAAATACCTCTCACCAAACTTATTACTCATTTGACAAAAGAGAACAATACAACTCTCTACAAACAAAAAAACACAACATGAGCTACACTCTCTTTCTCCTTCTGCTCACTCTCGTCCACTCCACTTTCTCTTCATTAGCTCCTACGGATCGAGCCGCCTTGGAATCCATCAGAGACTCTTTAACCGACATGCCCGGTTCAGCCTTCTTCTCATCCTGGGACTTCACAGTTCCTGACCCTTGTTCCTCCTTCTCAGGCCTTACCTGCTCTTCTTCTCTTGGCCGTGTCACCGGCTTATCTCTTGGCCCTAATCTCTCCGGTTCTCTCTCCCCATCCATCTCCAATCTAACCCACTTAACCCAACTCATTCTCTACCCCGGCTCTGTCACCGGTCCTCTCCCTCCTCGGTTCGATTCCCTCCCTCTCCTTCGAGTCATTTCCTTAACAAGAAACCGCTTAACCGGTCCTATACCCGTTTCTTTATCATCTCTCTCAAACCTCCACACTCTTGACCTTAGCTATAACCAACTCTCAGGTTCTCTCCCTCCTTTTCTCACTACTCTCCCTCAACTCAAGGTCCTTGTTTTAGCCTCAAACCATTTCTCCAACAACCTTAACCCTGTCTCTAGCCCCTTGTTCCATTTAGACCTAAAGCTGAACCAAATCTCCGGCGAACTCCCACCCGCTTTCCCAATCACTCTCCGGTACATATCTTTCTCTGGAAACTCAATGCAAGGCACTATCAACGCCTTAGCGCCATTAACAGATCTGATATACATCGACCTCAGCATGAATCAGTTCACCGGCGCAATCCCTAACTCGCTCTTCAGCCCCACAATCTCAACAATGTTCCTACAACGAAACAACTTCACATCCATCTCCACCTCCAAAGCGCCGGCATTGTTACCACAGGGCTCCATTGTTGATCTGAGCCATAACTCAATCTCCGGAGATTTACCTCCCGCGCTCGCCGGAGCAGAGGCTCTGTTCTTGAACAACAACCGTCTCACAGGAGACATTCCAGAGGAATACGTCAAGAGCTTAATCAACGGCACAACAAAACAGCTCTTCTTGCAACATAACTACTTCACGAGATTCCCTTGGAACTCTGGTCTCCAACTACCAGACTCTGTTTCTCTCTGTTTGTCCTATAACTGTATGGAGACTGATCCAGTCGTTGGTTTGTCCACGTGTCCGATCGAAGTTGCTCCTCTGCTCTCAAGACCTGCTTTACAATGTTCAAGGTTCTATAATCACAGCTCCACTGGTTAAAGATCAAGTTTTGTTTTGTTTTTTTTCTTCCAAAGAAAATGACAAGTTTCTTTTAGAAGCGTTATCTAAAAAAACAAAAGATGACATTTCTAGGAATTGAACCGTTGTTGTGTCTCCTAGTGTTTTCTTAAAAAAAACAAAAGTTGAAAAAAAAGATCTGTAATAGTGTGGTCCTCACGTGTAAATCAGACTGTAGTGTTTTATGGGAATATATAATTTATAGATTGGTACCTTTTCTTGTTTTTTCATTTTATTATTATTGAGAAAGATATGCCATTTCGAGATGAAGGAAATTAAACACACCATTGGTTTTGTATGTCTCCTTATCTTCAATTGTCATTATCCTTTTAAATAAAAAAAGGTATAGACTTTTTATTCACTTCTGTGGTCTAGAGAGCACTCAAAATACTGTTTACAATATCAAAATGATTGAAGATATTTGTTGTGTCCAAGCATGTTGGATATGGATGAGTTAAGAACTTGTAATGGTGTTTGTGTTGATTTAGTAAACCATTAACAACTTAAATGCCAAATATAATTAGCTGTTTACAGACATACCGACAAAGAATTTTAAGTAATAAAAAGTAGAATAAAGCTATCTGATTTGTCAGAATGTTAAAAACGAGTCCAAGTTGACTCCTTAGAGCTTTGATTCTCGTTCCAATAATACTTGCTCACCATCTCTCCTCTCGTAGATCTAAGAAACAGAGAAAACGAGAAAGGATGAGAAAAGGAGATCGTCAGATTGTGGAACATGAGTTGCAGGAAACTGGTTTTAGTCCAGAATCAGAGAAAGCCAAGAACAAGTATGTTGAAGAAGACGAAGATGAAGATGAAGAGGAAGAGGATGAATCTGTGGAGAAGATCTTTGAGAGTAGAGAAGTACCTTCGTGGAAGAAGCAGCTGACCTTGAGGGCTTTTGTGGTGAGCTTTTTCCTAAGCATCTTGTTTAGCTTCATTGTTATGAAGCTTAACCTCACAACAGGAATCATACCTTCGTTGAACGTCTCAGCTGGTCTTCTGGGTTTCTTCTTTGTCAAGACATGGACCAAGATGCTCCATAGGTCTGGGTTCTTGAAACAGCCATTTACTCGCCAGGAGAATACTGTTATTCAGACCTGTGTTGTTGCTTCTTCTGGCATTGCCTTTAGCGGTAAAGAAAACTCATCTTCACATTGAATTAGACATCAGTTGTTAGTTGCATCTCGCCATAGTTTTGCTTGCGTGTGTTTTGTGACATTCTTATATAAAAGTACAAATGTGTTGCGTCTTTTGTACTCATTTCTCACCCGCTTTCTCTCCCTTTCTAGTTATGTCAAGGTTTTTGCTTTATAATAAATGCATCTACTTGGGCATATGAAATTATTACAGGAGGTTTTGGAACATACCTCTTTGGCATGAGTGAACGAATTGCAAACCAATCAGGAGATGCTCACCGTGGAGTCAAGAACCCTTCTTTGGGTTGGATTATGGGTTTCCTCTTTGTTGTCAGCTTTCTTGGCCTCTTCTCGGTTGTTCCCCTGCGAAAGGTTGGTCAAAACTTTTTTGTTTCCTGCTTTCTCTCTTGTGAACCAAAAAGGAACAATGGATTTATGAGATCTTACATTGCCAATTTTTGTGTTTGCAGATAATGGTAATAGACTTCAAACTAACATACCCAAGTGGTACTGCAACAGCTCATCTTATCAACAGCTTTCACACCCCTCAAGGAGTCAAGCTAGCAAAGTACTAACCTTTCACTTCCCTTTATGCACTTTCAAGTCTTGAGTTCTCTGCTTCTTTTTGACTCCATGCTGCTCTCTGCATCAGGAAACAAGTGAGGGTGTTGGGGAAATTTTTCTCTATAAGCTTCTTATGGAGTTTCTTCCAATGGTTCTTTACTGGTGGAGAAAACTGTGGGTTCTCCAACTTCCCAACATTTGGACTCAAAGCTTACCAGTACAAGTAAGCTCAATAAACAATTCACGCAACTCGAAATTATAGAGGATTGGCTTGAACCACAATCTGATTCCTTTCTGGTGAGAGTCTGATATACAAACAGGTTCTACTTTGATTTTTCAGCAACATATGTTGGTGTTGGAATGATATGTCCATACATAATCAACATCTCTGTCCTTTTGGGAGGAATCCTCTCTTGGGGGATAATGTGGCCTCTAATTGAAACCAAAAAGGGAGATTGGTTCCCTGATAATGTCCCATCCAGCAGCATGCATGGTCTCCAAGCTTACAAGGCAAACTAAACATAACATTCCTCTGTTAATTCTCTCTATGAATCGCCCTGCTTCAAGTTGATCTCTTTGTACTGAACTATGTTTTTTTCTTTCAGGTGTTTATAGCTGTTGCTATAATCCTAGGAGATGGCTTATACAACTTTTGCAAGGTGCTCAGCCGGACTCTTTCAGGACTATTTGTACAGCTTCGAGGCACTACAACGTCAATTTCACGAACCTCCTTCACACTAGAAGAAGACCCTCATGCTTCCCCATTAAGCCCAAAGCAGTCTTATGATGACCAACGTCGTACAAGGTTCTTCCTCAAAGACCAAATCCCAACTTGGTTTGCTGTTGGAGGTTATATCACAATCGCTGCAACATCTACAGCGATCCTCCCTCACATGTTTAACCAGCTAAGATGGTATTACATTCTGGTCTTATATATCTGCGCGCCTGTCTTAGCTTTTTGTAACGCTTATGGAGCTGGACTCACAGACTGGTCCTTGGCTTCAACTTATGGAAAGCTCGCCATATTCACAATCGGAGCTTGGGCTGGCTCTGAGCATGGTGGTATGCTAGCTGGTCTAGCAGCATGTGGTGTCATGATGAACATAGTCTCAACAGCTTCGGATCTGACACAGGACTTTAAGACAGGCTACCTCACGTTGTCATCACCAAAGTCAATGTTTGTGAGCCAAGTGATTGGAACAGCAATGGGTTGTGTGGTATCTCCTTGCGTGTTCTGGCTATTCTACAAGGCGTTTGATGATTTAGGTCTCCCAAACAGTGAATACCCTGCACCGTTTGCTACCGTATATCGAAGTATGGCTAAACTAGGAGTGGAAGGTGTCTCATCTCTACCAAGAGAATGCCTCGTTCTATGCTACGCATTCTTCAGTGTGGCGATTCTCGTAAACATAGTAAAAGATAGTCTCAAGAGCAAATGGGGAAGGTTCATTCCTCTTCCAATGGCAATGGCTATACCGTTCTTCTTGGGACCTTACTTTGCAATTGACATGTGCGTGGGAAGTTTAATACTTTTTATCTGGGAAAGAGTAGATGCAGCCAAGGCTGAAGCTTTTGGAACAGCGGTGGCTTCTGGTTTAATATGCGGAGATGGCATTTGGTCTTTGCCAAGCTCAGTGCTCGCTATAGCAGGTGTAAACCCTCCTGTTTGTATGAAGTTTCTCTCTGCTGCAACCAATTCAAAGGTCGACAACTTCCTGAGTAGATCTTCTTAAAACTCATTTAAGTAATGTATGTGAAAGTGTAATGATGCTTCTTCAATTTTTTTTTCCTTTTACCAGTATGACGTAACTCGTATATAAAGATCTTTTAGATATGAAAAAGCTTTTGATTCATGAAACCCTATAGACCACATGAAAAAACCCAAACTTGAGTGGATTAAGGACACAAAAAGAGATTTTTAAAGTGACCCTTAAGGCTCAGATGAGAGATGATGCTAACCTGATCAAAATTGCGGTGGAATCGTCGATTGTGCTCAGTAGAAAAAACGATTCTTCCAATTGGGTTTAGGTTTGAGCATGAGTGATCAAATCTGGTTTTCGAGAGCTTAGGGATTTGAAAAATCCATCCTTTTTGATTTTGAGTCTTTGACTCCATCATCTTCGATTAAAAACTAACAAAAATAGAGAGATGAGGTGTCGCAGTGACAGATATAAAAGGGGTAACGAGAGAAACCGTCACTTCTCCTTCTCTCTCTCTCTCTTTCTCTTTCCCTCTTCTCTCCTTCAAATCCGTTCTTCCTTTAAAATCAATTTCGCTCTCTGTTTACAAACTTGGTTTGATTTTTCATTTGCTTCTCTGTTTCTCTGTCTCTGTCTCTGTGATTATCTTTCATCAGAATGAACGGGAAGGCCTCTGTTTCCAAGGAGCTTAACGCCAAACATTCCAAGGTCCCATCTTTTTTTTTTGTTTCCTCTCATTCCTATTGATTTTGCGTCTGGAAGGCTGAAAGGTTAGAGATTTGTGTGGGTTATAGATATTGGAATCACTTTTGAAGCACCAGGACAATCGAGAATGTGCAGATTGTAGATCAAAGTAAGCATGATTGATGATAACATCTTCTTAAGAACGATCATTGAACAAAGATAATAAGAGCCTTATGTTGTTGGATCTATCTTTATTTTACAGGGCACCAAGATGGGCAAGTGTGAACCTTGGGATATTCATTTGTATGCAATGCTCTGGAATCCATCGTAGCCTCGGAGTCCATATCTCACAGGTGCCTCTCCCTAAATCATCTCTCTTTTTAATTGATTTGTGTTGAAGATGAATCATACATATTAGTGTTACTGATGAATTTTCTGAAACAGGTAAGGTCTATAACTCTGGATACATGGCTTCCAGATCAGGTTGCTTTCATGCAATGTAAGATCCTCTTTTTGAATATAATGAAACTCATTCAGTAGTTGAATTCATAACAATCCCATAATGCATCTTGTTCTCGGTCTAGCTACTGGTAATGCTAAGGCAAATCAGTATTGGGAATCAGAATTGCCTCCTCATTTCGAGAGAAGTTCAAGCGACATGTTTATAAGAGCCAAGTATTGATTCTCTTCTATGCTAGAAAGTCTTCCTTCATCTGCTACAAGACAACTCTAGCTTGAATCTTTTTTTTTTTTCTTCTTATGTTTGTGTGTTTTTAGATATAATGAGAAGAAATGGGTTTCACCTGAAGGGATTCAACCGGCTCCTATAGTTAGTAATCTAAGCTGCAAAGTTAGTCACTTGGTAGAGAGCGCCTATAAGCCTGAAACTCCAAAGAAAGCTAGAACTCTTTCACTTGACGAAGAGATCCTTCGTAATCATGTTCTTCAAGCAACACCTCCAGAAACAAGAATCCGCGCGGTATGTGTGTATCTGAATCCAAACAAATTCATTTTCATCAACATTGATTTACATTCCCTTGTTTTGTGACTTTGTCCTACGGCAAGAATCAAGAAACCTTTTTTAGTAAGATCTTGCGTTATGTAATGCAGGGTTCGGTAGATATGAAGGAGAATGTATACGCTCTACCTCTACCAGTGGGGTTAGAAGTTAAGAAACAAAATCAAAAGAATGAGATTTTCTCCAACGAATTGAATCAGAATAGAAGAACCACCATAGCACCACCATCAAGCTGGGCTACTTTTGACTGTAAGGCCAAGATTCAGGCTTCTCTTTTTACCTTCTGTGAATTTTGAGGTTTTGATTCTTAATCTCTAATGTGAAACAGGAAGAGAAGAGATGAAGTTTTTGGAAACAAATCATCATGTGGGCTTTTTTAATTATAGTCAACAGGTTGGCAAAGATGGGGATGACAGTGGAAGTTGGTTCTGTTTTCTATTTTATTCATTTCTAATCCAAAATTGGTTGCTTGTAACTAAAGCATTTTTCTAAATACAATGGAAGAGGGAACATCTTGAGTATGTATTTGACAAAAGAAAGCAATACCAACTCACCAATGTGTATTATTATTTTGAATTGCTGGAGAAGTAAACATCAATTGGTCCATAACTCCATAACAAAAGTAATGATTTCAATACTCAAGCTTTGAGTCACTTTGAGAGTCATTAACTCATTGTGTTTCAGTTGGTTTGAACTCTGTTTGGTTTAGTTAGTTTGGTTACATAATAGAAATCGAATTAAATTGAACCGAACCTTAAACACACTAAATTGTAAATTGAGAAGAAACAGAGTAAGCCAGATTCAAAAAGGCTTAATAGAGAGATGGGCCTTAGGCCCGAGAGAGAGGAACACAAACTGGGATGAGGAAGAGGAACAGAGCAATTGTAGTAGACTGAAAGAGTGACGGAGATGGCGGCGAACGTGTGTCTACCTCCCACGGCGGCGATGGCTGTCCGGCCAGAGGAAGGCGTTCCGAATTCTAAACCTACGCAGAGCCAAACTAAGCTCTATCTCACCAAACCTTCATGGAGAGTCAGAACTCAGGTGTGAAACCAAAAACCTCAATTTCTATATCTCTCTAGATTTTTGATATCTGAAATAAGAAAGAGCTGAGTGCTAAGGGGGTATTAGATGTTTAGCAGTCCGGAGCTAAGACGTGTGTGAAGAGAAGGGAGAAAGACCGATGCGTAATCTGCCATGGAACTGGAAGAGTTGATTGTTTCAACTGTTGTGGGAAAGGTAATAAACAGAACTTGTCTCTCTGTTTCTTAACTTTAAAAAAGTATCATAAAGAAACTTGAATTCTTGCTTTTTGTGATAAAGGGAGGACGAATTGTGTGGATGTGGAAATGCTTCCAAGAGGAGAATGGCCCAAATGGTAACACATAAATTGAAGACAAAAGATGTTCTGGTTGCTTTGTATCTCTCTGATATATTTGATTCAAGAAATCAAGAAGTTTAGAGTTTTGTTTTGGGTGTTTTGGTCACAGGTGTAGGAGCTGTGGAGGGAGTGGATTAAGTGACTGTTCTCGCTGTCTTGGCACTGGAGAGTACAGATACATTATGGGATTCCGCTTCTTAACACAAGACGATGATGTCGATCCACAATAATGATTTGCTGAAACCTTTAATGATCATGTCCTTGCCAGTTATTGTAGATGTTCAATAGGCCTAAGTAAGATGTTTAGTTAATGTAAATGGTTGCTCCTGACTGACTTGTTGGGTTTGTTTGTAATCTTCATGGTCATCAACTCATCATGTTTCAAGTAAAGAGAAATCGCCACGTCTTGTGTCTTTTTGAGTCATCAAGTCCTTTAGAGTTTTACAGTATACAACTACTAGCCTGTCAATTTTAGTTTTGAGCTGACAAATTTGATCAAGAATCAATGTCTTGTGATGTTTATCTTCGTCTTTGAGTGGGAACAAACTCAAAAGTCATGTTTGATTGTTTGGGAAACGAAGCTCAATTGGCTGAATCAAATCAAATCAAATCCGGTTTAGTCAAACCGGTTAAAAACCATTATTTATTTTATTTTATTTTATTCCCCGTTTTCATAGTCTTATCGTTATGGCTTCCGTTGCTTTGCCGGCGTTAAGCTGCCGGAGCTCAGGAGAACAAGTGAAAGAGATTCGCGTTTGTACGAACCGCACCTGCCGCCGACAAGGCTCCTTCCAGATTCTCGAGACTTTAACGGCTCTCGCACCTCCCGAACTCCGAGTCACTCCCTCCGGTTGCCTCGGCCGATGCGGCGCCGGTCCAAACCTCGTTGCTCTCCCTGAAGGTCTCATCCTCCGTCACTGCGCCACGCCTTCTCGTGCTGCTGAAATCTTGTTCAGCCTCTGTGGTGACGGTGGTCGTGAAGCTTCTTCGTCCTCCGCCGTCGCAGACGCTCTCACCGCTTTAGCGCTCACCAACAATGCTCTCTCTCAAATCGATGCGGGAAACTACTTAGAAGCCGAAGCACTTCTCACTCAGGTCTGTAGACTTCTTTACATATTTGTGGCAGTTTCCTCTCCCATTCTTGTGGAGCTTGCTTGACCATAGATGTGTATGGTTGCAGGCTTTAGAGCTGAAACCTTACGGTGGCTTGCATAGAATCTTCAAACACAGGTAACATAAAGAACCAAAATTTTCATCTCTTGGTTACTGTTTCTTCATAGATTGAATATGTAACTAGAATGTTAGATTTTGGTGATTGCAGAGCAGTAGCAAAATTGGGAATGCTTGATTACTCTGGGGCTCTTGAAGATATAAGCCGAGCTCTGGCCTTAGCTCCCAACTATTCTGAGGTATGCAATGGGATAATCCTCTTTTGATTTTTGTGGATTTCATGTTTGAATTCTTAGTTCAATTCTAATTTTATGACTTTATCTACCAGCTCTATATGTGCCAAGCTGATGTCTACGTAGAAGAAGGTCAATATGAACTGGCGGAGAAGTCGTACTTGAAATGTCTAGAGATAGATCCTTCTCTTCGCAGATCTAAATCATTCAAGGTTTGTTTTGTTACATGTCTTGCCTCCTTTATTTAGCTCTTAAGCATAGAGGTACCTTTCCGATGGAAGATAAGCTTCTATGCCTCTGGCAGGGTGAATGCTCCTCTGTTCGAGACATTTTACAAAAATTGTTTGTGTTTTAACTATCGTTATAGGCCCGGATTGCGAACCTTCAGAACAGAGTTGTTGAAGTAGATGTGACATAGAAGTATTCTGACATTGGGTGTTGTATCTGGATGCTTACTGATAGATGTCTACGTGTTTGTCATAAAAAGGGTAATTCTTTTTCCTCTAGACACTTACAATAAATGTCTCTTTTTGTGAGTAGAGGGTTCGGTTTTCCAGAGTAGCAAGGTATGCATATAGGTTATTAGTGATTTCTTGTATCAAGATGTAATGACATTGCGCTGTATATATATTATTCAGATGATATTATCAAAGTTAATGACATTATTTTTGGTACTAAAGACTACCCAAACACCAAGCTGCCTATCTTTGATAATCATTACGGTACTCAAGGAGCTACGTTAATGCTTAGCTTCTGGCCATTTACACAGTGATCATCCACTCCGCATATGAACCATAGCTTTCCAACTTCTGATATGATTATTGAGTCGTTGCCTTTGGTGAAGAGAGATGTGTAGTTGTCTGTTCCACAATCTGTGTATGCTGTAGAGTTAACTTGCATAACATTGTGCTGGTCACTTTTGTAGTTGAATACTGTTGAAGAAGATAGACAGACTTAGCAAGGTGAATTCTGAAAACAACTTATTATATTTTCTTACCATTGGAATGGAACAGAAGACTGCTGAAGAAGTGAGACAGTATTAACAGAATTCATCTTTTGTATTCGGTGAGCGGAGTCAACTTTGATTTTGCCGAATTTAGGAATCCAGGAGTTAGAAAAATTACCTAGGACATCGCCTACATGAAACTCTCTTCCCTGTGTCCAGTTGGTATAGTTTGTAAAGAGCTCCCAGCCACTGCTGTCACCAACTATATGTTCTACTCCTTCAGATTTTAGCATGAGAGAAGATAGAGAGAAAATGGCATAGAGTATAATCGTGCCCGAGACTCGGCTTCTTATATGAAACATTGCTATCTCCTAACCTATTGTTTTCTCAGTTCTTTCAGAAATACAGTATGTTTATATAGCAGTAAGCATTTGTGGGTGGGAAGGTCATGACATTGTTGTGTTTAACCAGATAAGTGAGTCATGAAAACCATACATATGTGAATCAAGGAGTCACACATTGTTTGCGGGCTACAACAATCAGTGCATCGGGGCGATGCACTGAAAAGCATTACACATAGTAAAGCGATAGAACATACACACAGAGTCGTGTATGCATTTTTCATAGTTTACTAATACAGCAAAGGATTAAGCTAATTAGGCAAGTTGAAAGTGCAGCATGATGGAGCAGCAGCTGATGGCTTTGTAAACAGGTTAATGTTGTTGAGCTTCTTCAACCACTTGAATCCAGTTTTCTCTTCGGTTTTGTTCTCCTTCTTCTTCTTGGTCTTATACTTATCCAGGCCAAAGCATCCAGATGAAACCTTATCATATGCGGGCTCGGAGTCCCTCGATGCCTGAAGCGAGTAGATGCGGTTCTGGAGAAGGCAGACCTTGTGAAAATGATCATCCCTCATCTTAAGGACACACCGAGCGAGCCCAACAGCTTCGTTCTTCATGAACAACGCCTCTGTGGCCAGCTCTCTGTTCTCCTCCAAGAGAGAAGTGAGCTTGTAGCCAAGATTAGCGTTTTCCTCAACAGCTACTTCCTTCTCCATCTCCAGCAACATGACGAACTTCTTCAACAGCTCTATAGTCTTGGAGGCTTCGTGAAACTGCTGCTCTTTGTAAAGTAACTCGTGTTGCACAATCTCTTTGTCCAAGTTTGCGGTCACGAGTTGAGATACAAGCTCATCCACTTTCTGTGAAACCGCAGAAGAATCTTGACTCTGTTGAAAGGATAAGTTGCTGTCGAAACTGATCTCACTGACGGAATCAATGTCTGAAATGCAGTCGTCGTCCTCGTTGTCGTCTTGGAGAGTGTGATTAGGACGAGAGATTGTGGGTTTAAGCAGCTGCAGATTCGGTTTGGTAGGATGAGAAGAACGACCAAGGAGAGTAATGTAGCCGTTGTAGAGGTCAAGGCAAAGCGAGAGAAGGAGGGGTCGTCTCTGGTAAAACCATTCAGCTCGTTGAGCAAAAGTATCATCATCTCCTTTGTTTTCTTCAAAAGCAGACACACGTAGGATTTGCATCCGAGCTTCAAGATCTGTTTCCAACATTTTTTCAGACAAGAAGTGATGAGAGAGAGAGAGAGAAAAGACAAACTGAAAAGAGAGAGAGAAAAAGGGGGGTCCACTGTTTTCTTCTGTATCGAGCTTTTGTGTTTTGAAAATTTGAAAATGTGAAAAGCTCCAAAAAGAAAATGAGGAGAGAGAGAGAGAGAGAAGAGATTTGAAAATGTACCGGAGAGAGATGGCAACTGTGGAGGAGGATGAGTAGCTTCGATGGATCTTTTGCTCTTCATCTTCTTCAACCTGGAAGAGATACACTTGTTTTTGGTTAGTGGTTTGTATAAATGTATAAAGCAAAATGAGAATATATGCAAAGATCAAGAGAGATACATTGATGATTTTTGCAAGAAGGTAATAAATGCTACAGAAAAGGATATTTTGGATCACTGAATACTAGTAATAAAGAAGGATCGGAGTGGGAAAGAAGATACAAACCAAGAAATAATAGTGAGTGAGAGAGAGAGAGAGAGAAGAGAGCTGACACGTCTGATCAGTTGTATCAGTAGTGCAGAGAGCATATTTAACAGGCAAAATCCGCCAAAGCAACCAGCATTTGATTTTGTACCAGTCACGTTTCAACACGTGTCTTACGTATTTGGACTTAGTAGTTACGGCCCGTTTACTATTGGGCTTAATAAATCATATTTTTGAATTTTTGAGATTCAGTGGTTTACTGACAACAACTCTGACATAACAAAATTTTAAAAATTAGCAGAAAAGAGAGAGAGAGAGAGAGAGAGAGAGCATGTAGTTGGTGATAAATAATAACTAATGTCAATTATTGATCTAAGCATATATATACTTAATATATAAATACAAAATGTGGTGTAAAAAGGAATAAAGGTAACACTATCTATATCATTTCATTATCTTTTTCCCCATAAAGAAGAGAACACAGGACCTGAAAGAGAGAGCTATTTTCAATTCTTCACAAACGCGTATCTGTGTTTGTTTATTCATTCACTCACAATCACACGCTTAATTTATTTATATTAGTACAAATGTGCATTCAAAAAAAGACTCAACCGTGAGTTTGGTAAGAATTCCAATTTATTCTTTCTTTCTTTTGTTTTCTCTCTTCTCTGTACTGTATTTATATTGGATGGAGCATACGAATTCCAAATCTAGCTAAGTATTATTTTTGAAACTCGCAAATCTATTTTCTCAAAAACCAATACCTTAAATTCCTGTTTCAGTTAAACAAAATAATAGTAGAGCTCAGAAATCAGAATTCTTACTTATGCATTAAATAGAATAAAAACATATTTTGGATAAAGTTATCACAATAGGAAGCATCTTGAGGTTTTCTCTCTTGGATTAAAGTAGTACTCACACACAAATTCCTTTTTCAACTTTGGTTGATGGGTTCATGCAAAGTTCAATGTATATTACTTCATTTGTTTTCTTTTGTCTACACTTGCTTGACGACGAGCTAAAAAAAAAAAAAAAGACTAAACCCAAGTCTCTCTGCTGTCATCATCTCTTTCTCCTTCCTTTCTTCTTCTTCTCTCTGTGTCATCATAGTTTTTGCTTTCTTCTCCTATATTATTGGGTTTTCAGGGTCTTCTTCTCTTTTCTTCTCAAACCCTTTTCTATAACTTTGTCTAGGGGCCAATTAAATGGCTTCCCAGACGGACAACGAAGAGTTCCCCATTCTTCCGATTCCAGAAGCAACACCACCTCGTGCTTGCACTACTAGGACTTTTACTTCAAGGAACCGTAGTCTTTCCCTCTCAAACCCAACTTTCTCCTCCACTGACGGAGTTGACAACTCGAGTGTGCTTTTAGGCTACACGGGTCCTCTTCGAACTCAGAGAATACGACCTCGTTTGGTGCAAATGAGTGGTCCTCTTTACTCTACTCGCAGAACTGAAACTCTCTCCCCTCCTTCTCCTCAAGAACCTCCTCATTCCATTAATGTTCCACCTGAAGATGATTTTGTATACCAAAACGCAAATCTCTTGAGATCTGGACAGTTGGGGATGTGTAATGATCCTTACTGTACTACTTGTCCTTCTTACTACAACCGCCAAGCTGCTCAATTTCACACTTCCAGAGTTTCTGCCTCTAGGGTATGAGTATGTACATTGTTGCTTGCTTCTACTTTACCTTTGAGAGACTCAAGTAAACATAACTCTTTTCCTTCTTATTTTGTTCTTGTTTAGTTTCACACTGCTCTGTATGATGATGCTAGAGGTTGGGCTAAGCGATTTGCCTCCTCTGCTCGTAGATGCTTACCAGGGATCATGAATCCTCATTCCAAATTCGTTCAAGTCTGGACTAGAATCTTAGCCTTTTCAAGCTTAGTGGCCATTTTTATAGATCCTCTCTTCTTGTTCCTCTTATTGATCCACCATGTATGTTTCCTTCTCTTTCTCTATCAGTCTCTCTTGCTTGTGACTGTCTACGTTTTCATGAGTTTACTACTACTGCAGGAAAACAAATGCATAGCTATTGATTGGCCTACGACTAAAAAAGTTGGTGTCTATTAGAAGTATAACGGATCTTATATTCTCCTTTAACATACTGCTTCAGGTGTGTCTCCTTTGTTCCTCATCTCCTTCTGTAAGGAAACTTATTGGCTTTAATGCTTCTTTGGTCACTTGTGTTGCAGTTTAGGTTGGCCTATGTAGCTCCTGAATCTAGAATAGTTGGTGCCGGCCAGTTAGTTGATCATCCAAGCAAAATTGCTCGCAATTACGTCCGAGGAAAGTTTTTTCTTGATCTGTTCATAGTGTTACCCATTCCACAGGTGTTGTAGTATTAACCTTCAAATGTTTTTATTTATTAATGTTAACTCTAGTAATGTCGTTTGAACGGTACATTTCTCTTTTCTTTTGCTTACAGATTATGATATTATGGATACTACCAGCACACTTGGGTACACTCAGGGGAGAAGCTGAGAAACAGATTATACGGGCTACGGTTCTTTTTCAATACCTTCCAAAGTTATATAGACTCTTACCTCTTCTTGCTGGACAAACACCGACCGGCTTCATATTTGAGTCAGCCTGGGCCAATTTTATTATAAACCTTCTTACCTTCATGCTTTCTGGTCATGCTGTTGGTTCTTGCTGGTATCTTTCTGGTCTGCAGGTATATAATATTAGTCATTGTTCTTAAAGATTCTCTCTCTATCTATCTATCTATCTATCTAGAGACTTAAAGATTTGTTCTCGTTGTTTTGCTCTTTTCAGAGAGTTAAGAGATGCATGTTTAATGCTTGGGATGTTTCTGGGGAAGAACGTAGAAATCTTATCGATTGTGCTCGTGGAATTCATGCATCAGACTCACAACGAGATCTCTGGAGAAATAGTCCTAGTGTCAATGCTTGTTTTCAAGAGGATGCTAGTATTTATGGAATCTTTTTGAAGGCAGTGAATCTTACCACTCAACATAGGTTCTTCACTAGATACAGTTATTCTCTGTTTTGGGGATTCCAAGTAAGTTGGGATCTATTTTTACGTTCGTTTCAGGTTTGGTTTTGCCGCAACGTCTATTAGTCTTTGAATCACTCTTAACTAATCTGAAATTGTTTTTCCAATATTGAAAGCAAATAAGCACACTTTGTGGAAACTTGACCCCAAGTTACTCAGTGGGAGAAGTTTTCTTTACAATGGGTATAATTGGACTAGGGCTTTTGCTTTTTGCGCGGCTTATTGGTAATATGCACAACTTCCTTCAATCTCTCGATCGAAGGTAATCACATTTCATGAAATAGTATTTCAATATTATTCTTGGCTAAATCACCTAGTGTGTTATGATGACTTGTGCATGTCCTGTTTCAGGAGGATGGAGATGATGCTGAGACGGCGTGATGTGGAGCAGTGGATGAGCCATAGACTGTTGCCAGAAGATATAAGAAAGTTTGTGTACTGTGGCATTTGATTTTCATAGGCTATGTACTGTGTCCTTCAAAAACTAATCTAACTCAATAATTGTTCAACATTTTCAGGAGAGTGCGTGAGGCTGAACGGTACAACTGGGCTGCGACTAGAGGAGTTAACGAAGAGTTGCTCTTTGAGAATATGCCTGATGATCTCCAAAGAGATATAAGACGACACCTCTTCAAATTTCTCAAGAAGGTAAACTTCAATAGGCAACAGCCAACAGCCACATGAACGCATTACTTAGTATCCATCACTTAGTATACTTTTTATGTACTTGTTACAAAATCTTGTTCTGAATCTAACTGTTTATTGATAATAGGCACAGATTAACCAGTACTGAAACTCAATTGTAAGACTTTGAAATGTTAATGGGTTTGCAGGTGAGGATATTTTCTTTGATGGATGAATCAATCTTAGATTCCATCCGTGAGAGGCTGAAACAAAGGACTTACATAAGGGGTAGCACGGTGTTGCACAACAAAGGTCTAGTTGAGAAAATGGTATTCATAGTGAGAGGTGAGATGGAGAGCATTGGAGAAGACGGTTCTGTTCTGCCATTATCGGAAGGCGACGTTTGTGGTGAAGAACTTCTCACTTGGTGCCTTGAACGCTCTTCTATAAATCCCGGTACTAATAAAGATTTGACTCTGTGTTCATAACTTTAACTTGAAACATAAAATCTTGTTAGAAGACACTTGACCTGAGGAAAACCTTGGAACTGAATATGTTTTGAAACTCTTGCAGACGGGACGAGGATAAAGATGCCACCAAAGGGATTGGTCAGCAACAGAAACGTTAGGTGTGTGACAAACGTGGAGGCGTTTTCGCTGAGTGTAGCTGACCTTGAAGATGTAACGAGCTTGTTTTCAAGATTCTTAAGAAGCAATCGAGTACAAGGAGCCATAAGGTACGAGTCTCCTTATTGGAGGTTACGAGCAGCTATGCAGATTCAAGTGGCTTGGAGATACCGAAAGAGACAGCTCCAGAGATTATACACTGCTCACTCCAGTTACAGCCGTTAAATTGGATGATAATGTTTTGGTTTGGTAGATTAGTAATAATTTCTAAGTATTAGTGGTTGTGGTAAATAGTTGTAATATATATAAGATGTCTCAGTGATTATTCATTCGTTGTAATCTATAACATGGCTCAGTGATTCACTCATTACTGATACTGAAAACAGAGTATGAAACTTCTTTCTTCTGAGTGTTTTCTTAAGTTCCAATGTTCACTTCAGTTCTATTGGCACCAAGTTTATCGGTAGTATGTTAGTAGGGGGTTGTTAAATTTTATATGAATTAATTGTGTGTTTTTTTAAATATAAGAACCTATAATCTCTTAGATAAAATTTTCTTATTTATTGGTAGTTTTTTATTTTGGGTCTTATTTTTTAAAATATTGTTTTTTAAAATTTTTAAATTTTAATTAGAATAGAAGTGGTATAAATGTGTAAACATTTAAGATTTTATAAAATTAAAAAATAATGCATTTTAATTAATTTTCAAACATACACAACATAATAAAAACATTAATACATATTAGTGCAATTCATAAATGGGGAAGATGATTAACGTAATATTAATTTGTGCCAAATTTTTAGGTTCTGTTTCTAAACAAGCTGTGTTTTGGTTGAGTGTGTTTTTAAAACAGTAAAGAATGGGAGAACAGACCCAATTTGTTGGTCTTGTACCAGAAATTTGGACCAGTCTCCCTATGAACAGACCGTGGAACAAATGTCTTGTGTCTGCAGTGGCTAGCGTGGACAGTGCTGAGACATGACCATCAATGCTGGCTTTGTCTTCACTTCCATAGCATCTGAAGAAGCTTCTTCTTTGTCTTCTTTGTGTTTCAGCTTTGATACATGTTGCCTCTGATGTATCTCTCTTCGCTTCTTTGAGAGTTGGGTTCTCTGCAGATACAAGTTCTGTTGTAAAACATTCCACAAAAGCAGATACATTTATACATGCTAGTCATATAATAGTTTCTTTCATTAAGAATCTAAAGCACAACCATGCTACTTAAACCACCAATGCCGCCTCTCTATGACTTCAGATTCACCAATGTTTAATGTGACACATAAATCACCAATATTACTTGCCTCCAGATTCAAAACAAAGAAGATGCTAGCTAGTTCTGTTTCAATCGATTCTATAACAGCAGATACTTTAACACCATCTTTAAAACAAAACATGTCACATAAACCAATAATGCAGCGTCTTTAACCTCATATTCACAAAAGAAGATGATGAAGAGAGAAGGAATCATACGATGGAACAAACCTCTAATCTTCTTTCCTCAAAACATAGAACCTGACTCGTGTACTTTGCTTTCTGCAAACACACACAAAAAAAAAAAGGCTTAGAAGAGTAGTTTCGCAAAATACATTCCCAAAGCATTCAACCATGATCAGATTCTAGAATCATCATACACACGTCCGCAACCAAACAACTAAAGTTTCTATCTATCTTTTACCAATTTCTCAATCAACTTGAAATGCTTCAGACTAAAGATCTTGAATTTATGTCATATCAGGAGCAATAAACAGATCACAAAAATTCGATCCAGAGAGTAAAAACTGGATCCTTGGTTTCAGAGAAATCCAAAATAAAAACAAGACTGAACCAAAATCCATAGTTTTGAAAGAACCCAAAAGGTAGATCAAGAAGATGACTGATCTATTCAAGATTCCTGAGTAAACACAACAAATCTGATCATAAAACCCTCAATATAAAAAATAAAAAATGGAGAAGAAGAAGAAGACTCATAACTCTAGTTCCAATACTTCTTCATTACTACTAGTCTACTACCCGATTTAGCACACACATACACATAAAAACAGATCAGACAATATGAATCAGACCAATAAAAAAAGGTAACTATACAAAGATGATGATGATAAGATAAAGACAGATTCCAAGTAAAAGAAAAAAAAAGGATTGAGAAACGTGATCATCAAAAATCAAAAATCCCTAATCCCTAATCATCAAACCCTAATCGTGATTGAGAAACATACCCTCTGCTTCCAATTGTTTCAATCTCTTCCGATTGAGTGGACTCCCAATTCACGATTCCACGTCGCTTCTCCTACATGCAATCGGACCCGATTCACGATTCAATCAAAATATCGCGATGGGACACGGCCGAGTCATCAATTCACGATGATGAGCATCTCCTCCTATAGCAATCTCGGCTTCCTCCACACCCAGACGATTCCAAATATCTTCGTTTACTCGCAATCGTGAGAGAAAGAGAGAGAAAGAAAACGAAAGAAATGGATGCAATAAAAAAAATTTCTTCCTTTTATATTTTTTTGTTTAACAAATAAGACGCTGACACGTAACTTTTTTCTGAAATATTTTTTAGAACCAAAATGCTAAGAGATTCTCAATGAACCTTCCGATAATCATGCTCTATGGTTAACCAATGAACATTCAATTAAAACAAGTTGAATAATTAAATCAGACCGACGTGGCCTAAGTAGTTGGGCTCATAATTTTGGCCCATTTAATATTGATCTTATAATTTGTACTTTTAACTGTAAGAAGTAAAGAAGTAAAAGATAAAGGAACAGAATCAGCCAATGTAGTCAATAACAATTTGGCTCCAAGTGACAGTTGGTAAATCAATTATTTCAGAATTATTTACAAATTCGTGAACACAGTTTAAAAGGAAAAACATCTTAATTATTTACTCTTAATACTGAATACACAATATTTTCCACCATTAACTTGTAATATTCATGGATTTATTTCCATAAATCACTTAAAATTTACAATGCATAAACAGAAATTAAAGAAAAAGAAGATAGACACAGAGGAGAGAGAGAGAGAGAAGAGACAATGAGATAAACAATGAAATAAAAAGTCAAAGTATTGACTTTTCCAGACATGAGTTTCTTGTTTCTTTTTTTTTTTCTTACTTACAATAATACACTTTCTTGACGGGGGCTATACGAAAGAAGAAGACCCCTGACTTGGTCATCGTCGTCTCATTTCCTTAGTCCTTCTTCACACCAAATTAACCAAAACTCTCAAACTCTTCTGCTTCTTCATTCCAACTTCCTTGTCCGTCTCAGATTTTTTTTCCCCTTATGACCTAGATTCTTTCTTTCTTGAAACCTTGATTTTGATCAAGAAAATGGCTACCCGCAAGGAGAACGATGATCTTCCCATGCTTCCAATTTCAGACTCATCATCTCGTACCAGAGCTTTCACTTCCAGGAGTCGTAGCGTGTCCCTCTCAAACCCTACTTCTTCCATTGACGGATTCGACAACTCAACTGTGGTTTTAGGCTACACGGGTCCTCTTCGAACTCAGAGACGTCCTCCTTTAGTTCAGATGAGTGGTCCTCTTCGAACTCAGAGACGTCCTCCTTTAGTTCAAATGAGTGGTCCTCTTACCTCTACTCGCAACCCTGAACCTCTCTCTCTTCCTCATCCTTCTACTACTACTACTACTACTTCTTCTGATGCCTCTTCTCAGCTTGACGATGAGTTCGTTTTGAAACACGTGAATCTCTTCAAATCTGGACAATTAGGGATGTGTAATGATCCTTACTGTACCACTTGTCCTTCTTATTACAACCGCAAGGCAGCTCAAATCCCTCATTCAAAAGTCTCTGCCATTTTTGATTCCACGGTAAAAGTTTTGATTTTTTTTTTTTATACTTCACATTCACAAAATAGCTTCAGTCTCAAGTAAATAATGTTGCTGAAACAAATTCTTTTTGTTTTCTTGCTAGTTCCATAATGCTCTGTATGATGATGCTAAAGGTTGGGCTAGGAGTTTTGTTTCCTCTGCTAATAGATACTTTCCTGGAATCATGAACCCTCATGCCAAAGTGGTTCAAAGCTGGACTAAATTCTTTGCCCTTTCATGCTTGTTAGCTATTTTTATAGATCCTCTCTTCTTCTTCCTCATTAAAGCCCAAGAGGTATGTCTTTCCTTCATAGATACCTCTCTCTATCTATTTGCTTCTCCCGTATTGTTATCTTGCCTTTTAACCTTTTTAACCATCTTTGTTACTGTAGAGAAACAAATGCATTATGATTGATTGGCCAATGACTAGAGCTTTTGTAGCTCTAAGAAGTGTAACAGATGTTATATTCTTTTTTAACATTCTACTACAGGTTTGTTTCCTTTGCTTATACTTACTCCATCTCTTTTTTAAAACAAAATCTGTTGGCTTTAGTGCTCCCTTCTTCCATATTTGTTGCAGTTCCGATTAGCTTATGTAGCTCCAGAGTCTACTGTGGTTGGTGCTGGCCAGTTAGTTAGTCATCCGAAGAAAATTTTCTTCCATTACCTCCGAGGAAAGTTTTCCCTTGACTTGTTCATAGTGATGCCACTTCCACAGGTATTGTAATGTTAAGAGTTACTACTGGTTTTAAGTAATGTGGTAATCAGAAAATGTTGTTTACCACACATTTCTCCTTTCTCTTCTTTTCGTATACAGATATTGATATTATGGATAATACCAAAACACTTGGGGGTATCCGGAGCAAACTATGCTAAAAACCTTTTAAGAGCTGCAGTTCTTTTCCAATACATTCCAAAGTTATATAGACTTTTACCATTTCTTGCTGGACAAACACCTACCGGATTCATATTTGAGTCAGCCTGGGCCAATTTTGTTATTAATCTGCTCACCTTCATGCTTGCTGGACATGTTGTTGGCTCTTGCTGGTATCTTTTTGGTCTGCAGGTATGACAAAGTTCTCAAAATGTCCTTTCATATATCCAGCCGGCTATGCTTAAAATACTTATATATAAAAACTGATTTGTATTGATTCTTCTCATTGTCTGTTTCCCTATTGCTTTTGTCTCTTACAGAGAGTTAACCAGTGTCTTCGAAATGCTTGCGGTAGTCTTGACCGTGGATGTCGAGCTCTTATAGACTGTGGTAATGGAAATAGCAGCGATGTACTAGCACGAGCTGCCTGGAGAAATAATGAGAGTGCCAGTGCTTGTTTCCAAGAAGATGGTTTTCCTTATGGAATCTATTCGAAAGCAGTCATTCTTACCAATCATCCTAGTCTCTTCACAAGATATAGTTACTCTCTCTTCTGGGGGTTTCAGGTAATTCTGTTTTCTTTTTCTTTCTTTCGGTTGTTTAGTAGCAAACTAAAAACAAATACTCAACTACTTTGCAATGATTGGCATATTTGGAACTCTTCTTTAATGCCATTTTTTGTTTGTAATTCTCAAAGCAAATCAGCACTCTTGCTGGTAACCAAGTCCCAAGCTACTTTCTAGGGGAGGTGTTCTTTACCATGGGTATCATTGGACTGGGACTTTTGCTTTTCGCTCTTCTTATTGGTAATATGCAAAATTTCCTTCAAGCTCTTGGTAAAAGGTAGAAACTTCTATCATTACATCACTGTACAAAAGTTGATAATGGTTGGTTTTTGAATTACTAAAGTACTCTGGTGATCTTGCTATGTCCATCTTAGGAATATGGAAATGACGCTAAGACGGCGTGATGTGGAGCAATGGATGAGCCATAGGCGGTTGCCAGACGGTATAAGAAAGTATGTGGACTGATACCTATTAGACTTTGCTTCTCAGTTGAAGATTTTTGTTTTAAAGAATTGCATTGGTCTCAGTTTCTGTAGTGTCACAATAAAACTAAGTGAATAGTTTGTTCAACATTTTCAGGAGGGTGCGAGAAGCTGAGCGGTTCAACTGGGCTGCTACTAGAGGAGTTAACGAAGAGTTGCTCTTTGAAAATATGCCTGATGACCTTCAAAGAGATATAAGACGACATCTCTTCAAATTTCTCAAGAAGGTAAAAATCAGAGTCCAGTTCCCACATCATGGCTCTCAGAGTGTTTTAAAGAGCTACTTATGGAATCTAGCTGTATATCTCACAAAAATAACCATTGCTGAGAATACTATTGAAATGTTGATGGGTTTGCAGGTGAGGATATTTTCCTTGATGGATGAATCAATCTTAGATGCCATCGGTGAGAGGCTGAAACAGAGGACATACATAGGGAGTAGCACAGTGTTGCACCGCGGAGGATTAGTTGAGAAAATGGTATTCATAGTGAGAGGTGAGATGGAGAGCATTGGAGAAGACGGTTCCGTTCTACCATTATCGGAAGGCGATGTTTGTGGTGAAGAACTACTCACTTGGTGCCTTGAACGCTCTTCTGTAACCCCTGGTACCATCCCTTTTGACTCAGACACTCAGTGTTCATAAATCTCAAAGTTTTCAGTTCCTAATGTAGCACTTTAGCTTTGGAACTGAGTATGTTTTGAAACCTTCAGATGGGACGAGGATAAGGATGCCAGCAAAAGGGTTGCTTAGCAATAGAAATGTTAGGTGTGTGACAAATGTAGAAGCGTTTTCGCTGTGTGTAGCAGATCTTGAAGACGTAACGAGCTTGTTCTCGAGATTCCTAAGGAGCCATAGAGTCCAAGGAGCCATAAGGTACGAGTCTCCATATTGGAGGCTACGAGCTGCTAGGCAGATTCAAGTGGCGTGGAGATACCGTAGGAGACGGCTTCATAGATTATACACTCCTCAGTCTAGTTACAGCCGTTAGTTTGTATTCTTCATTCTTGATGGTTATATTGTAAGTTTGGTGGTTTGTTACTTGGTTGGTTGTCACATAGATGGTGTTTTGGTATTATAAGATATAGTTCAATGCTTCACTTGACTTCAGTTTTTTTGTTTCTTTTTTCCTTTGTCAATTAGTGACCAAGAATATATCATTGAACTATATCTCAATTCTGAAAGTGAGAGAATGAATGACTCATTTAAGAGAGGAAATGTCAGTTTCAAATCAGTTGGTACGTTGTACTAATTAATCTCCTACTTGTGGAAATCTGGAGGTAGAGAAGTCGCATGATTTAGTTAAGGTTGTTTACATTGTTTTCCAGCTCCGAATGATAGACATGATGTTGAACAAATCAACAAAGTATAGAAACTTTATTTGTCACATTTGCAATTCCATAAGATACATTTCTTTTCTTGGAAACTGACATTTGGTTTCCAATTGGTAGATGAATCGATAAAATATAGAAATGAAAATGTCATTTGACGAACCATAATGTGTTTTTTTTTTTGTGTTTCACACACTTATTTTACAGTAAATACTACACTTATCCAAATTAACCTTATGCAATATATTTTTGTTTCTGAGTTCTTTCTTTCTTCTCGAAACCTTCTCCATGCAAAATTGGGTCTTGAAATGCTGAAGAAATATTGCTATATATATCATTGTGGTATTTTGAGTACTTAAGTCAATTATTTGCCCCTTTTTGGTAATTTCCTCTGTAAGGTCATATCTCCTCTTTCACTTTGTTATAAACTAGTCTATGGCCAAAGTGCCACATAAATGATACTGTTACTGTAAATCAGAAGATAGATCAGAATAAAACTTTGCTCTTGGTTTTGTCATGAAATGACTTCCCCGAACGAAAACGATGATATTCTCGTGCTTCCAATTTCAGACTCACCATCTCGTACCAGAGCGTTTGCTTCCAGAACTCGTAGCGTTTCCCTCTCAAACCCTACTCCCTCCATTGACGGATTCGACAGCTCAGCTGTGGTTACGGGTCCTCTGCGAACTCAAGAACGCTCTCCTTTAGTTCACATTCCTCATTCCAGAGTTTCTGCCATTATTTATTCCAAGGTAAAGTTTTGATTTTTTGTTTTTACTTCGGATTAACAAAAAAAAATAAAAAATATATAGCTTCAGGCTCAAGTAAATGTTGCTGAAACAGAGTCTTTTGCTTTCTTGCTAGTTCCATAATGCTCTGTATGATGATGCTAAAGGTTGGGCTAGGAGTTTTGGTAGATGCTTACCTGGAATCATGAATCCTCATGCCAAAGTTGTTCAAAGCTGGACTAAATTCTTTGCCCTTTCATGCTTGTTAGCTATTTTTGTAGATCCTCTCTTCTTCTTCCTCATTAAAGTCCAAGAGGTATGTCTTTGCTTCATAGATATCTCTCTCTCTATCTATTTGCTTCTGCTGTGTTGTTATCTTGCCTTTTAACCACTTCTTTTTTTACCATGTCTGTTTTGTTAATGTAGCGTAACAAATGCATTACGATTGATTGGCCGATGACTGAAGCATTTGTAGCTGTTAAAACTGTAACAGATGTTATATTTTTTATAAACATTCTACTACAGGTGTGTTACCTTTGCTTATTATACTTACTCCATCTCTTTTGAAACAAAATCTGCTGGGCTTTAGTGCTCACTTCTTCTATATTTGTTGCAGTTCCGATTAGCTTATGTAGCTCCAGAGTCTATGGTGGCTGGTGCTTACTACTTAGTTAGTCATCCGAAGAAAATTGCCCTCCATTACTTCCAAGGAAAGCTTCTCCTTGACTTGTTCATAGTGATGCCACTTCCACAGGTATTGTAAATTTGTTAATGTTAGAGTTGCTACTGGTTTCAAGTAATGGTCATCAGAAAAATGTTCATTTACACAGCCAGACTTCCCCTATCATGTTTTCTTTTGTTTACAGATATTTTTATTGTGGATAATACCACAACACTTGGGCGCGAACAACCTTTTAGGAGTTGCAGTTATTTTACAATACGTTCCAAAGTTATATAGACTTCTACCCTATCTTGCTGGACAAACACCGACCGGATTCATTGAGTCAGCTTCGACTTATTTTGTTATCAATCTTCTTACCTTCGTGCTTGCTGGACATGCTGTTGGCTCTTTCTGGTATCTTTTTGGTCTGCAGGTATGAACAAAGTCTCAAAATGTTCATATCTTGTCCTGAGCAACAGAAAAATTAAAAATGATTTGTATTGATTCTTCTCATTCTCTGTTCCCCTATTTCTTTTGTCTCTTACAGAGAGTAAATCAATGCCTTCGAAATGCTTGCGGTAGTCTTGACCGTGGATGTCGAGATCTTATATACTGTAGTAATGGAAATAGCAGCGATGTACTAGTACGAGCTGCCTGGAGAAATAATGAGAGTGCCAGTGCTTGTTTCCAAGAAGATGGTTTCCCTTATGGGATCTATTTAAAAGCAGTCAATCTTACCCATCATTCCAGTCTGTTCACAAGATACAGTTACTCTCTCTTCTGGGGGTTTCAGGTAATTGGGGGGTTGTCCAGTTTTTTTAGTATGCTAGTAAAAACAAGTACTCATTTAACTTCTTTGAAAACTTCATTTTTTGTATATATATATATATAATTCTCAAAGCAAATCAGCACTCTTGCTGGAAACCAAGTCCCAAGCTACTCTTTAGGGGAGGTTTTCTTTACTATGGGTATCATCGGACTAGGACTTTTGCTTTTCGCGCTTCTTATTGGTAATATGCAAGTTTTCCTTCAATCTCTCGTGAAAAGGTATGTATAAATTCGATCATTACATCACTGTAAATGATAGTACAAGACATAATTGTTGGTTTTTTTAAGTACTTTGGTCATGTTGCTTTGTCCATCTTAGGAATTTTGAAATGACGCTCAGATGGCGTGAGTTGGATAAATGGATGACCCATAAACGGTTGCCAGAAGATATAAGAGAGTATGTGGACTATCCATCCCTATTATACTTTGCTTCTCAATTTAAGATTCTTGTTTTGAAGAATTACATTGGTCTCAGTGTCTGTAGTGTCACTATAACACTAAGTGAATAGTTGTTCAACATCTTCAGGAGGGTGCGACAGGCTGAGTGGTGTAACTGGGCTATTACCAGAGGCTTTAACGAAGAATTTTTCCTTGAGAGTATGCCTGAAGAGATTCAAAGAGATATAAGAAGACACCTTGTTGTAGTTTGAGCCTTTGATCAAACCTGCAATAAAAAAAGAGTGAATTAGTGTGATGAAGATGAGAAGCAAAGCAACAGAAGTACAGAGCAGAAACAAAAAAAGAAGACGTAGGAGATGAGACTCGTGAAGAGAGGAGTCAACGATAAGGGAGAAGTCAACGATAAGGGAGAAGTCAACAGAAGGAGGAAGTTGGGGCTTTGTGTTTTTTTGTCTTATGGGCCATTGGATTGTTCAAGACTCAATAAGGAAGAAGAAAAATGGTGTGTCATTAATCTATGTTTAGCTAGGTCTAAAGTAGAGTTGGAAGTACAGCTATTAAAGTTGTGTCAAGTGTGAAAGTGTGTTTAGAGTCCCAATATGTATTAGAGTGGCTTGTGCAAGAGTCTAGAGTTAATTATGTGTCTGAGAGCATGCCTGTGTGTGTAAGTGTCTGGTGAAGTAGTGTAAGTGTTGTGTAAGAATCTATCCAAGTTTATTAACAATGTAGTTTCTTAAAGAAATGTATTTCTTGTTCTCTCTTTTAAGACAATGAAACCGTAAGTGTGAGTGATAGAGAGAGATAACAATCATCTGTCTATGCTTACCTTCAAACTTCTCAAGAAGGTAAGCATCAGAGTCCATTTCCCTTAGCATGGCTCTCTTTATCTCTCTCTCAAACTTCTGTGTGCATATATCCCAATTCCATAGTGTTTCATAGAGCTACTTTTTGAAGTCTAGAAAGTATCTCCTTGACCAAATCTGTTGGAAGATCAGACATCATCATGGATTATATTATGATTTATTTTATATATTTTGATATACTATTCTCGAAAGTAAATACTGGTAGGTTGGTAGGTTCTCCCTTAGAAACTGTACCTTCACATGTATATTCAATCTTACTTATATAGACCAGAAAGAAGACTTAACAGTTATATTTTTAGTCATGAATCCTGAAAATTAACACACAATTTTTTTTATGTTATTAAGAAACTAGTTAAGATAAAAAAATGACATTACTATAGTATGATGATTTACAGTATAAGATTTTTATTTAATTTTGGATTAGATTATTATGGATTTCCCAGTTTTCCTAATTTGAAAGAAATAAAATACAATTTACAGTAATTACCTTTCATTCTTTTTCTTCTTCTTTTTTGTCATCTCATAGAATTAATTAATAATGAAGTTTAAATCCTCATCCAAAAACCAAAATCTAAAAAGATTATTCACACAATATATGTATATTCTTCCTTTTAAACTTTAAGATAAGATGACACCTTTTATTTATTTCAAAATGAGTTTACAGTTTATAGTGTTAGAAGTTTAGATTTTATAATTTCTATTAATAATTTAATTTAGCTGTTAATTTGAAAGAAATTACAGTAGAATACTTAAAAATAACAGCAACCAAACCTGAAATGAACTTAAAAATAGATCCCAACTTACTTGGAATCCCCAAAACAGAGAATAACTGTATCTTGTGAAGAATTTAGATTGAATGGTAAGATTCACTGCCTTCAAATAGATTCCATAAATACTAGCATTCTCTTGAAAACAAGCATTGACACTAGAACTATATCTCCAGAAAGCTTGTTCTGACTTCGATGCATAACTTCTACTAGCACAATCGATAAGAATTCTAGGTTCATCCCCAGATATATCCGAAGCATTCAGCATGCATTTCTGAACTCTCTGAAAAAGAGCAAAACAACAAGAAAAAAATCTTGAACTCTTCTGATAGATATAAGGAGAGAATATTTAAGAACACTGACTTATATTATGTATACCTGCAGACCAATAAGTTCATTTCAACTTTTTTTTAATTTGAAAGAAATAACAGTAGAATACTTATTTACTTCTCATAATTGACTTTCATACTTGCTTCTTAAAAAAAAATTTTGACGACAAAATAAGCAATCAAAAAGGAATTAAATATATATATAAATAAGCAAAATTTAAGTAAATCATAAGCAAAGTTTAAGTAAATTTTAACAAAAAAAAAAAAGGTTCAAATTTAAATCACCGAACCAAAAATATATGGTCGTTAATTATTAATTATACCAAAAAAATGTAATAATACAAACTGAGGGAGGAAACTTGTTGGATCTTACTAGGAGGGCGGATTTGGCATAATCTATAACTATATATGTTCTTCTATTTTTATCTTTTCTTGTGGTTTCAATGTTAAAAATTATTTTTGATCTTGAAGATTGTTAATCATCTTGCAAGAATTTATTTGTGAAATTGTGTTTTTTGGATGATCTTGCCTCTCAATAATACAAGTTGGAGACACTTGGCAGAGGCAGAAAAATAATTTATAGGTATTAAAACAAATTTTTTATATAATTTTTGTAAAAAAAGATACACGTTAAAATGTATCATGTACGCTTACATTTTGTAATCGTTTAATCATTGTTTAGTTTGTCACAGTATTATCTTGATTTCTCGGTTATATGATGCATACAATAATGCGGAACATCTTAAGTGGCACAGCCTCGAACCGTATAAAAAGAGCTAAAATGAACTCGTGTTAATCATGTAGACCTAAATATATTAAAGCCCATTACAAAGATTTAATAGTGCATCTAGGTTAGGCCCCCCAAGTAATAACTAGCGGTTCCACGTAAATTAGACGCCCGCCTGTCATGCGTTCTCGGTTCCATGTTAAATAAATGAGTTAGCGAGTTATATTTTTTTTTTTTGGTTTGTAATTTTGTAAAGTTACCATTTGTCAAATCACAAGATACCTTAGTGAATACAAATGAGTCACCACGAACAGCCAATGTATAAAAAGGGCTAGAGATAATATTGTCTCTAACTAGATCTACGACATCGTGGTCGAGAGCATAACTGCACAAGAAATGGATTTACCACAACGAAGAGAGATGTCACTAAACAACTAGACCATAATTAAGGTTTACCACAACGAAAATGGTACTAGACTAGACTACTAGACAATCTAGACCATGAGGTTTATATGCTGAAGTATTTCGTCTATCGACTACTGGTTAGAAGTACTCATCAACATCCTTGTCCGTACGTAAATCTCTTAATAAATGTAACAAATGTTTCTCTTGCAATTTCAACACGTGCAGTTTTAACTCTTTCGGTGTGTATACATATATATATATCATATATATATCATATATATATCATATAATATTTAATTAAATCTTAATCGTTTTCTTAAGTAGCAAATTGTTGTTGGGGTACTTAATCACAAATGTATCCTATTTTATTTTATGAGTCACAATTACGGGTTATTTAGATTATTTAGGAGCATTATTTTAGATCTGAATGAAGACTAAAATCGTTTTTGACGTCATTGCGCTACTTCATTTATTACATAAGGAGGAAATTTCTAACGAGCCCACACGGCCAATCAAGCACATATATACATACACAACATGGATATTATAAATTTATATGATTATGCTAATAACGCGATCAAACTGGGACCTTTTTTTTTTACAACGAAGGAACCGCAGGGAGCTTGCGAGTAACGTTTGTCAAGAATCTCCAAAAAAGATAAAGCGAAAGATAAAAACAACAAAAAGAAGGACGAAGAGAGAAAAAGAAAGAAAGAGAGAGATATAACAATATTTAGTAAAGAAAAAATAATATTTAATTAATCAATTTAGTGACCATGTAAGTTTAATGTGTGTATATATATATATATGTATAAGTTTGAGTAGGAGAAAATAAATGAACTGAACGACGCACCAAGAACACGATATTGTTCATTGTCTGTGAGAGAGTTATTATGGCTCCGGTCGGATTACCTCCAGGCTTTAGGTTTCATCCGACCGACGAAGAACTCGTTAACTATTATTTGAAAAGAAAGATCAACGGTCAAGAAATCGAGCTTGATATAATCCCCGAGGTTGATCTCTACAAATGCGAGCCATGGGACCTCGCTGGTACGTATGTTTTACATTTTTATCACATTTTACAGTAACTAGAAAAATTTCCATTTCTTGGCGAATTTTAGTCTTATCGTTGCGCTATATATATATTGATATCAACTGATTTTTAATTGTTGTGATCGATAAATAAAACTGTAGAGAAGTCGTTTCTACCGAGTAGAGATCCGGAATGGTATTTTTTTGGGCCACGTGACCGGAAGTATCCAAACGGGTTTAGGACGAACCGAGCAACGAGAGGTGGATACTGGAAATCAACCGGGAAAGATAGGAGAGTGACGAGTCAAAGCAGAGCTATTGGGATGAAGAAGACTTTGGTTTATTATAGAGGAAGAGCTCCTCAAGGGATCCGTACTGATTGGGTTATGCATGAGTATCGTCTAGATGATAAGGATTGTGACGATCCCTCTTCGCTCCAGGTAAAGAAGATCGATGATAATTTATCCTTCTTTCATCACTCGATCTATTTTACCAACTGATAGTAGTTACTAAACATATATAATCAAATTGTAAGTTATATATATATATACAAACAAAAAGATAATTACGTACAGATGCATGGCTATTAAATTTGTTATAATAAAACAAAACGGACATGTTATTTCATCATTTCTTTTAGTATATACATTAGTAGAAAGATATGTGTGAACTTTAATATTTAAATTTAGGTGTATAAGTTTGATATAATGATATATATTCGTTTCTTGCTGTTAGCTGACAAAAGCTTCATTAGGGTTTCGCTTTGTCTTTACTGCGACGAAGACAAAAGCCAATATCTAGTTATACATTATTTAAGACAAATATTCACGTCCTTCTTTAATTTATTTATGACTTTCATATACTCGTTTCATACGGTTGAATAAGTACGAAAACGTTTTATTAAAACATTCTAACGTATACAACATAAACGGTTTGGTGCAGGACTCGTATGCATTATGTCGGGTGTTCAAGAAGAACGGAATATGTTCAGAGCTGGAATCAGAACAGCAATTACAATTGGGACAATGTAGCTTCCCGACGGCGTCAATGGAGATCAATTCGAACAATAACAATAACTACAATAACAACGAATACGAGACATTGTCGCCGGAAGTGGGAATTTCATCATCTGCTTGCGTTGAAGAAGTAGTCGACGATAAAGACGATTCGTGGATGCAATTTATCACAGATGACGCATGGGACACATCATCTAATGCCGCAGCTATGGGACATGGTCAAGGGGTTTATTGACCAAAGAACAAAAGAGTATTAATTGGGAGCAAAAAAAAAGAAAAGAATATAGAGTTATTGGGCAAATAACGTAAACACTTAGGTACACTTTTGTTGTACTTATATAATACAAATCGTTGAAATAAAACCTGAGGGTTCTTGGCTTCTTAACTGATTTTTTTTTTCTTCTAATTGTGGGAATGTGTGGGAAAATTACGTGATTTTATTGGATATTGTATTTATTTTTGTTTTTTTATACTTTTTTTTTTTTTGTTTTTGTTGGATTGATGATACAATTATCCGTTGATTTGACGGCTCTATGGATATCACTGGTCTGCCTTTGTTCTTTTTCCTCACATGGGTGTAACCAGATCAAGTTAATGGATGGGGAAATTTGGATTTATACTTTTACGTACTTGTTCTTTTGTTTTATTTTCCCACTACATTTAGTCTTACATAATAGCGTGAAACGCAAGTTTCATTCAACTTTTTGGGTCAAATACTCATTGTCAGAGATCAAAATTTCCAGCTGACCATGGAGTGAGAACATGATATTTACATAAATAACATAACAAAATTAATGAAATGGGTGTTGGCAAAAAAAAAAATTAATGAAATGGGGTTTCTAATGGTATGTTATATAAACTTTTTAAGCTGTAATCATATATATTCGCCAAGTAATACAAAACAAGAAGTAGTAAGTTATGTTGCAAAGAAAAAAACTTTAATCATATTTCTTTTGATGGTTCTCTGTCTATTCTATTAAATGATAGGACAGAACAAGTAAAAGGAGAAAGTGAAGGGTTTGATGAAGTGTAAATCTAAGATTCTGATTTCACTCTCTTCCAAAAAGAAAGATCCCTTGCCTTGCGATCAAGGAGATTGATCTTTCTTTTTTCTCACGCATCTGTAATACTTACGATCGATCATCTCTCTTTCTACTTCTACGTACACTTTCTACACTCTCAATAACCAGAAAAGAAAAAATATATATATACACCTCATGTCCTTTGAAGCTTCAGCCTTCAGCTTTGAAAATCCGCCATTGAACCTACCACACATCACCATATGTTTTGCGTTTAAGTTAATGTACACGCATCTTCCACATTGGACCTTGTCCAAATATATCTCCTAATGTGAAATTTAAAAAATGGGGTTTACGTAGAACTCTAGAAGTGACCAAGTGACTTATTTTTAGATAATTTATGACAAATGTGTTGTTGTAGGGGGGACTACGGAGTCGTTGACTGATCGATTCTTTAACCTCTGCGATGTTGTAGGCCTCTTGAACAAAAGAATGAAGATTTTGTCTAAACCAGAAACTCAAGAACGTGTGTCTCGCTACGCTAGTCGTCATCTACTTTGGTCTGCTTTTCACTCTAATTAAATGTATTGCACCAAGTTTTTTTGTTGTCTTCCTATGGCCTACTTATTTGTACTTTTACATTGTTTAATTTTGTGACTGATAGATCTCAACTCTCACAATAATTACTTAACATAAAAAGCTGATAGACCACAAATTAGCCTTTGTCTTTTAAAAGAGTATGTGTGAATGTATGTATGTATATACAAGAACAAAAAATGGTAGAATGATTTGCAAAACAATTTCCGACAGAAATATCAGAAAGCGACCTTCAATCGGAATTCTTTTGGATGGTTTTAACAGAACAAGGAAAAAGGCAAAAGTGAAGGGTTGTTGCACATACGATCATTTCATTTTCTTCTTCTTCACTATGGTAAATTCTCAATAACCAGAACAGAGCATAACTATATATACATCTCAATGATCTCATCCCTGCATAAGAAGAATCTCGTAGATATCTGTCCTAATGTTTAGTTCCTTGTCCCGCATCACTTCTTGTAAATCTGACATCTCTTTCACCGTAAGGACTGAGCTCAGCTTCCTATACCCATCCAGCCATAATTTTTTTGACCTGCCATGCCATTATGTTATGAATTAGTTCCCGATAATCTGAGAAATCTAGAGAAAGAACTTTAGATTGGTTATATGCTCTTACCATGGGCATGCATTTATAGCACGGAAATAAATCCTTCTAGCTGCTGATGGATTGTGTGTGATGTCGATCTCATATGCAATGTAGCAACGCCATAGAATCACTGAGTTTTTTAGTGTATCTTGTGCAAATGCTCTTTCAAACAATCCACGGATTCTGTGTGAGGCGCTTCCTTTACTCAACTCATAAGAAAGTGCAAAGAGCCAAACAACGACAGATGGACTCCTGCATGATTAACATATTAAACTAGTTTAGCATCGATATATCAATAAACATAACCCTTGTTCTAAGAGGAAGATCATAAACATGTAAACTGTTCATCTTTAATCGTTTAAGCTAGGCATCCATATCTAAATTAGGTAGTTGTCCTAAGATAGAGGTATTATTTTTAACAAGTTTGTGATAAAGCTTACTTGCGGGAGTAGTCATCAAACATCATTCTCAGTCGATGGGATGTCATACGGTGATTACAGATGTCCACCAAAGCTAGATAAAGCTCCGGATTTAGAGGATACAGTTGCAGTCCCTCTGATATGGGCTTCCAAATTTGTGACAAAGTTAGATCGTCCTGGTGTCTCCGAAGCATTCTCACATAATAATTGAACAAGAGCTCAAGTTGATGACTTTGAGTTTTTCTTCCTGGAAAATTTACAATAGCCCAAAATCTTAACGATGTGATACAAATTCAGATAAACAGTGCATGCATGATACACGCTTTTAAGTGAAATTTATCTGTACACGGAAACATTTCTGATGCAGTCATGTAAATTAGTATGGAAATCAGTAAGAGAACCCAAGAATGTCATTTGATCACGGAATTACCTGGAAGAACAGAAGTGAACATGTGCTCCAGGATCTCAACAGCACCAGGAAGGTCATTTGTTAACTCCTCAAATAGAGCTACCGAACAAACAAGCGCTGCTGATTGATCATCAGTGACACCATGAGACCATGCTGATTGTATCTTCTTGATCTTCTCTTTGAAGCCTTGGCGTGCTCTAAGAATTTGCATGCTTGAAGACTGGGAAGTATAGGGAGTATAAGCTAGACCACTTCCCAGGTAGCACAGAATGTGCAAAGCACGAGACGATGATTCTGTATCCCTACCTCTGCTGCTACTATTGGCTATTTCCGATTCAGCATACCATAAACATAGCAAAGAAGCGTTATACTGTAATTCCTGCAATCATAGGTGAAATAACCTTAGCATGGCTTCTGCAATGCCAAATAAAATCCAAAGCAAACACGGAAATTGGACTGATGTTTCTATGCACAAATGCACAAAAAGTAACGTCAAATAAGAAACCCTATTCTAGCTATATTCTCTAGGCCATGCTTCCCTATACATTACTTAGACGAAATAACTCTACTATGATCCGTCCATGAGATATTATCCTATGCACCAGTTTCGGGACCAGTAAGTGAAAATTTGAATCAGCAATAAACCCAAAACCATGGCACATAGGTGGAAACATGAAACTTTGTGTCATATGCTAACAACATAGCCGAAATATCTGAAACTAACCTTAGGGAGGCCACAGATTGAAGTCAGTGCCATGTCGAATACTCGTCTTGCATGTTTCATATTTCCAGAAGCAGCTTCTCGCTGTGCATAAACTCCACAAAGTAGTAGATCCTGTTTACAGAGAAGGAATCAGTTCAGGTGAATTAAAGAAAAAACAGACCACACCAAAACAGTGGAATGGGGCTTACCTGCCGGTCACTTTTCAGGAGACGTTTGGCCAAAGCTTGGCATGGAGTAGTTGCTACCTCACATGTTTTCATATTTGTTACAAACAGCTCTTCTGCAACAAGCACAGCTTCCTCCAGAATGTGGTTTCGCGGAAAAACATTTAGACAAAGCAAGATGGCATTGCGGAGAAACTTCATCATCTCAGTCCGCATAGATATGTCACAGCTGCCACTTAAAAGAGATCCCAAGCTGAAACTGTTGACACTATCTGATTTCGATAAACATTCCTGTACAGTTCTCAAGTTTTCTAGCATAGAATCTGGCAATGTTTCAAGGCTACTTATTTTCTCACTCCATGACAAACTGTTGCTGGAAGTCCATGGGGACATATGTGCACCGAAGAAATCAATGAACTGGTATACTAGAGATAAGCGGGCCTCGTTTGAACGTAAGGAAAATAGAAATCCATTAATATCTTCAAATAGTACAACACTCGAGAGCTGATCTTCATCTTCACCCTCGCCCATTTCATCAACTCTAGGGAATTCACCTATAAAAGGATAAAACAAGGTTAACCACATCATGCATGTTTAATGTTATTTAGATAAAATTGCAAGTAATCCTATCAAACATATCTACAGAGACTGAACTTTATCTACTAATGGCTCCGGAATGATAGAAAAGGCTGAGCGACTAGTCCCACTTAGACAAAAGCTCACCCAATAGACACATTTAGACCTTTGTATGCTCCACGAAAAAACATGAACAAAACCATACAGAGATAATGATGGTAAAGGAAGTGATAGATACCAGCTTTCCGAGTAGGCATCCATTGACTGAGATCTCGAGAAACCTCTTCTTCAAACCATTTAACCCAAGTTGATGTATCTTTAACCTCATCACTGGCCACGGCATTGACATCAATGCCCAATAATTTTAGCATAGCTTCAGTATCATCTTCAGGTTTGCTATTTTCGTCTTCCATTTCCTCATCCAGACCCTCTCGATCAACATCAACCTCTACAGTGTTAGCTGAAGCAACACTATCTCCATTTCTACCTGAGACCTGTTCTGTCCAACCTGTCCAACCACCTACCTCATTGTCATCAGAGGATTCTTCTTTCAAAATTTTATGCCTGTTTTCCTCCTCTTTCTCCAGCCACAGTGACCATCCAAAAGCTCCTGCTTCTCCAACTCTAGCACCATTACTGCTCCAGAAGTGCTCAAACAGTCTTAATTTACTCTGTTCAGTAAGCAACAAAGATGGACAAAAGATGCTGAATTCCACTTCTGCTTGAAATAACGCTGTGGCCAGCTCCTGGTAACCAGCCTGCCACTCAAACCTGCAGAGGCTAACTAGCATATCGACTAGAACGAGTTCCTGCTGGATGGCAGCAGAATCCAATGGTTCAGATGTTGTATCCACCTGCATAACCCAATAAATAGAATTAGACCTTACAATGTCAAACTGCTAATAATAAGATAATCAACAATGTCAGCGATTAAGATAGCGGGGAAGCACCAGAACAAAAATTAAGTAAGGGGGAATAAAACAGATGGACTCAAAATGACTACAGTAAACAGAAAAGCATTGTAGTGATTCATCAACCCTTAAACAGTTAGCACTATAAAATAAGAACCTGCCTATGTCGCTTGCTGCAAGCAGAAGAAAGAGCCTGGATCGCATAAGAATACATTTTCCTCACTTCCGATACTTTGAATCTGGAAAACTCCCCTTGAACAACACATAGAAACTCCCTCCATAACTTGTAGCTAGCGGAATTCTGCATAAGTGCCTTTTCCCACCTACTGATTAACACATCTGCGTTGTCTCTGATTCGGTATGCCTTGAGAAGTGCAATCAACAGTTCTTCACTATCTGGGTTAAGTTCAAAAGCCTTCTCAAGTATACTAATCTTCTTCTCTAAAGTCTGCAGGCGAACTCCTTTCTGAGATTGCATACTTGAAACCTTGTCTTGAAAATCAGCAAATGCTAGCCACGCCTTCTCATCATGTGGACGCTCCCTCGTCATTCTGTTAAACTCTCGCGTTTTATTAAGCACTTCATCCTCCCATGATGCTCCCATCATTGAGTCCTTTGGTAAAACATCTTCCTCGTCACTTTCTTGAACAGCCTCATCTTCCACCAGTGGAATGAAATCATCAAACGACGAATCCACAGCTTCTTTTGAAGCAGATAAACGAATACGCTTGAAATTCTTGTTGTGTTCCATGGCAGCATGTTTTGCATACCAATATCGGGTATCAGACTTTCCTCTACCCTCCAAAGAATCAATATCAAGCTCTGCGTCAAGCATAGAGCTACGCCGATTCCGCAAATAATTCCTCAGAGAACCTTCCCCATGAACTCTCTGAGAACTGTCAAGTTTATAACGTGGAACATTCATCCTGCATTGTAAACAAAAAACACAAGCAGATTCTTTTCAATATCCTCCACGCTCTTAAAACGTATTGCACAGAAAACGAAATCAAACCAGCCATAACTACAGAGGTATAAAGATTATAAGCAAAGTACCTGTAAATAGAACCATAAGCCAAATTATCTGGATCAGGACGAGTGTCTAAGTAATAATCCTTGGCAGGTTTCGAATAGTATTCATCAGAGTCCCTAACTGATGATTTCTTAGAACGAGATTCATCAGGCGCAGTACCACTCTTCCGCTTCTTCTTCTTTTTCTTCCCCTTCCTCTTTACATCGTCGTCGTCATCAGACTCCCAGGACGCTTCTTCTTCAACCAAATTGTAAACCTTAGGCTGATTGATTTCACCAATATTCTCATCGGCATCTCCTTCTTCATCTTCTTCGACCTCGGATAAGTAAGGAGCCGTCGAAGCCGCGGCGGCGTTGATGACGGAGAGATCCGTCGTGAAGCTGGCGTTGCGAAGCCATTGAGTATTATTACTGGAAATAACTGAGACGGAGTTCGTAGAAGTAGGGAAGATCGGGAACAAGCCGCCTGTAGTTATCGGAGCTCCGTCGCCGTCCTCTGGTGATTTCGACATCTTCATCCACCGGGAAAAGAAAATTTCCGATTTTGGTAATTATTTTGCGCCTCGCCGCCTATATAATTTTTGCGAAGGCTCGTTGGTTATTGGGCCTATAGTAAGACTTAATGGGCTCGAATTAGTTTTACTCTTTTCTACTGAGCCCTATATATGTATGCTGCATCATGCTATCATCTATGTTTTAGTTTTCTTTTGCTTCCATGTAAAGTTATAAACCTGGATAGAAACTATGTCAACCTAGATAATGAGCTCATCAGAGAAATCTAAGTTAAATCGTTTCAATCTTTCTCCAACTGGATTGCATTTTTATATTTGAATGTGACAAGCTAGGTATACAGAGCGAAATATTATGTAGTCGACCTTTGTATAACATTAATTTGATGTGTGACTATTGATCATTTTTGGTCTTAGAAATATTCAGAGAACAAACTACAACTACAAGTACAGTAGTATTATGATCATCAGAGATTAATGGAAAGTCATTTTTTCTGTTTATATGGTACCATCAATATAAATGATTCCAAGAAAAGGAAAAAACAAAAACAAAATAGTTCCCACCGAATGGTCTTAAATAAAACCTTATTACCAAAAAGAATATGTTAAAACCTTAACACACAATATTTCTCTTGTGCTCCACAAGGCGTTTCCAATACTTAGTAATATCCTGCAACGACATCTTTGTAGTCTTCACTTCAACTTCATCATCACCACTAACCGCTGCTGCGGCAGCCATATGCGCTATTCGGCTAGGAAGCCCTTCAATCTCTTTCAGTACTTGAATGATATGAGTGATGAGTCTATCTGCAAGGCCTCTGCTAAAGTCTTCTCTGATTACAACTCTTAGCACAGCAATGTGTTGCGCATCTGCAGGCATGGTGTAAGCCGGTATGATCCACCCGAATTTTCTCAAAGACTCTGCGATCTCAAACACTGTGTGTTTGCTACTGTCTTTGAGAGAGAATGCCACTAGTGGCACTCCGATATCTTTAGACAGAATGTGAAACTTCCCTGTCATCTCTATTCCTTCTCTTAGCCTCCTCGCGTTGTCCATGCAGTTTTCCATTATGTTCTTGTATCCCTAATTAATTTCCAAGAAGGATCATTAGATAAAACTAGATGTCATCTACACACTAATAAGATGGAAGTATGAAACTGTTATGTAAGTACCTCAAAGCCTAGTCGGATAAACTGATAGTACTGAGCAATGATTTGACTCGACCCTGCAAAAAAAAAAAGAGTTTTTCTTTAGACTAAATGTGATGATGAATAGATTGGTCAAGAAAGTAATTACAAACCTTTTGAGAAGTTAAGAGTAAAAGTGGGTTGATCAGCTCCTAAGTAGTTGATGTGAAAGACAAGGTCCTCTGGCAAATCATCTTTTGTTCTCCAGACAATCCAACCAACTCCTGCATACACAAGTCCATACTTATGACCACTGACATTGATGCTCTTCACCCATGGAAGCCTAAAGTCCCATTCAAGATCAGGGTAGAGGAAAGGAGCTATGAATCCTCCACTGGCTGCATCAACGTGAATAGGAGTTTCCCAACCCGTCTCTGCGTTTTTCTCAGCTAAGAGATCGTTCAATAGCTTCACATCCTCAAACTCTCCTGTAAGTGTGGATCCTAGAATTGCTGCAACGCAGATTGTATTCTCATCCACCATCTCTACAGCTTTAGCCGGGTCCATCACGTAATAGTCTTCCCTTAGTTTCACCTCTTTGAGCTCTACCTCAAAGTACCTTGCAAATTTCTCCCAGCACACCTGTCCGGATGAAAAAGCATACACACAAGTTTAAAATGTCTTTCTATTTTAAGAGAAACGTATCAATATCCAAAGCAAATGTGACGTTTGAAGGATGGGAAGAAGTTTATTGAGACCTGAACATTGGCTCCAGTTACAATGTTAGGATTATCAGTAGGTAGACCCTGAGCTCTCCTCCTCTGTTGCCACTTCCTTTTGAAAGCTAAACCGGCAAGCATGATAGCTTCTGATGAACCAACAGTACCACACCCAATCGCAGCCTCGCCTTCTCCAACGGGAGCATGGAACAAGTTAGCTATCATATTTACACACCGGTTCTGAAGACGAGAGAAGAAAAGCCAAATAAAGATGTATAATAGTCTTGACTATATTTAGAAAGAGAAAGCAGATGGGGAAAGAGACGAACCTGGAGCTCTGTAGTGACAGGATATTCATCCATGTCAACATAGTTCTTATTCACAGAATCCATGATGAGTTTGTCACACTCAGGTTCCATCCAAGTGGTGACAAAGGAAGCTAGATTAAGCCTGGGGTTGCCATCAAGCATCAACTCATCATTGATCACTTGATAAGCAGCGTCTTTGGGCATGGAATTGTCCGGCATCTTAAACCTGTTTCAATATGTTATATATGCAAACAAATACATAACTACAAACATTATAACATAGAAAGAAAAAGAACAAGAAAAATGCAGAGAGAGAGAGGAACCTGGGAACAACGGCACGGACATATCTGGAAGCAAAAGTGGAATGCAAATGCTCTTCGGAGTCAGAGTTGGTTGCGAGTACCATTGTGTTTGAGTTATGCTGAAATGTTGAGATCAGAAGAGGAAAATAAATATCAGAAGCTTTTGGCCAAATATAAAGAAGAACTTAATAAGAAAGCAAAACTCTATATTAACTAATTTAAGACGTTCATATAACTAACTCCCTTTGTCCCCCTTGAGACCCTCTCTTCCCCTTGAATTGTGCTTCGGTACATTATTTGTGATTATATAAAAAATAAATATTATTTCCTCAAACCATTAAACAGAGAACAACATCAGAAGAAGATTCAAAACCATAAACAAAGCCACATATTATATCCTGATTGGTGGGTGGTCGATCTCTTCTTCCCAATATTACAGATCAGATTACACTAATACCATCTGAAATTAATATAGAGTTGATCTTGTGAATACCTTATGTTGTATAGTTGTATGGATCAGAATGCTTCTGCTGTATTTATTTATAAGGGGCGTTTACAGCAGCTTATATACTTGTTGAGAGAGAGCAATAAGAGATCTACAAAGATACAACTATATCAATATCGATTCATGTTTATCTCCTATGTTGATATATATTAATATATTTGTTGAGATATTTGAGAATCTAGAAAGATGCTAATCATATGGAATACAAGAAACATTTTTCTTTCTCATAGTCATTTAAGAATTCAGTACCAACAATATAGTCTCGTTCTCTCCGGAAGTCAAAACTCTCACAGTATTACGCACCACCAAAAAAAATTGCATAAACGGAGAGCGCCCTCACAGAGTCAGAAATCTTAAACGGTACATACACGAGAGCCAATAGTGCTCATAAAGCCTCTCTCACCAAAATCCCAATTCATATATCCGGGGAATAAAGGAAGAAACTTCAGGCAGGGGGGTCATGCTGAGCTCTAATACAGCTCCTTCACGGCTCTTGCTGCGGCACTGTACCATCCTGCTGCTGCCATTGCACCTGGATCTGGAACCGTTGCAAGAATCTCTGCAGATACGTAGCTTGATCTCCCGGCCTGTGTTACACAGTCTCATCCGTCATCTCAATTTGAAAACCATTGAACATAACAAAAGCAGACCGAAAGAGTAAGCTAACTCACCTGTGCTTGCATCAGTATGGTTGATTCCGCTCCTGCAGTTGCTGCTTCAGCAGACGTAATGAAAGCCGATATTGGATCCTCTCCTGCTCCCAGCTTCTGTTCTTATCAAAAACAAAATCTCATTACTAATTGCAATGTGCAATATTCAAATCTTCAGTATGAAAAGAGAGTAAACCGCTCTTTGTCACCTCCTCAAGAACTTGTGAAGCCGGGATGAGAGCATCTAGCATTGTTCGGTAGCCTGCAGTTGCTCCACCGTATTTGCTGACTGAAGTAATTGATGACTTGAGTGCTTCAGACCCTGATTCAAAATAATGTTAACTGTCAAAACAAGCATGTGCCTTATAAAATACTAACTAACCACATACAAGCAAGCATGATCTCACAATGTTTGGCTGTGACTTCTGATTGAGTGTTAGCTTTTAGCTCCGCGTATGCTGCCTTGCAGAGGAGATGGTAACTGTTTCACAAGAGAACCCATAATGTCACTTCACTTTACTATAACAATGACAATGTGAAATAATTTCAAGAGTTACATTATTCCGCTTGTCCCCCCCATGGCTCTTTTGATTGATGAACCAATCTCATTCACTGTTTCTGCAGCATCATTCAGTGGATAACTAGAAACAAAAAGAGACATGGTTCAAAGTTTTGTCAACAATCTCTGTGAAAAACTCAACATATAGAGAGGTTATGAGGGAGTAAAAGTAACAAATAGACTCACTACTTTTTCATGTCCTCCAGAATAGCTGTTGCTCCCCTGTACATCTACACAATTGATGCAGGCAAATGTAAGATAATATTAAATGAACAAAATATTAGTATGCATGGCAACATCTAGAAACAAAACTTACTGTCGACCCACAATCACCATCGCCTACTTTTGCATCCCATTCATTCAGACTATCCTTTAGACTGATAATCACAGTTGCTGCTGCTTGAATGGCTGCCTCAAGGATTCGACCTTCTTTACTCAGCTCTTGAGGTCGGTTATGAGACTGGTATTGACAAATTTTCATGAAATTTACCAAAAACATTTGTCACCAACCCTTGAAACCTCTAAACAACGTATCTTCATCGAACTTATAAATTGTAATGCATACCTCGGCTATTGATCGAGAAGGAGGAACAGGAACATGACTCTTCGCTGGTGGCCGGTTGCCTGCAATGTAGCACAAAATCTCTGTATCTAAGATTATACTCCAAGGAAATAATTCATGGAAATAGGATACAGCTTAAAACTCACGGACCATCAGTGCCTACAGGCCAATTTGGAGCCTTGGTTGGAGCATCTAATCGGTCTAAAATCGACTGGTCAGCCTTCATGATTGAAATCGAGAATCCTGGAAAAGAAAGCATCGTCAGAGTAACAACAGGAGTATGTGTCACTTAACAAAATGAAAAAATCTACAGAACCTCACCTGCCATATCAAGAGAAGTCATAAAAAAGCCTGTATACACCCTATCAACGGCAAGTCCAAATTCCAACTGCAGTTTAGGGACTGCTTTACCAGCAGCAATCATAAGTTCCATTAAAGGGGTGCCTCCCAAACTGCAAAATTGAGAAGGAGTAACTAAGTTCTCCGCTACCAACCATAAACACAGAACTCACCATCTAGTTCTACAAATTCGATATCACAGCAGCAGCATTTGGTCCGGCTAAAATAAAGGAGTAATAGACAGATACCAACTTATATAGAAAATACACCGACATGGGCTTACCCATTAACCATGAGAACCACTCTATTACCACGAGTAATTGGAACATAATTGGTCTCCTGCAGAAATAAAAGAATAATCAGATCTCTTTGACTATGGAAACAAGAAAGTAACATAAAGATGGCACAAATTAAGTACATACAGGATTAAGTATCTGCTGAAGAACATGGGAAACCACCACATCCACAGGTTGAACGTCAACCACAGCAGCACCAGGTTCTCCATGCTGAGAGACAAATTGAATTGAGATGTCAACGTATGAACCAAAACACTGAAGAAAGTGAATATGTGTGCAAACTCGAAAATACAAGAAAGTAACATACAATTCCAAGCCCGAGTTCCATCTTTTCTTCGCCAAGACGATCTGATGTAACCTGTCCAGGAAGCGTACAGACGGATAATGCAACACCCATGGTACCAACCATCTCTGACGCACATGTTGCCTCAGCCGCAACTTTTTCTAGAGAAAGACCAGCCTCTGCTGCTGCACCCGCAACCTGTCCTTAGCATAAGGATATAAAATAAACTGATGCATTAAGCTTTATATTCAGAACTTCGTTTTGATTCTAAGCTCGAGAAAACAAAACAAGCAAATCAATATATAGCAGCCAAAGGTCTCAGACATCACATTTTCAAAAAAAAAAAAACAATATCGACGAGCAGCAAAGGCATACGAAACAAACTGGTTTAGAGTGTGATAAATAAAAAGGATGAAAAGGGAGAGAGAAACCTTATGGACAAGAACTGTTCCTGCTAACCCTCTGCGTCCAGCGATACCACGTGGAGGGGGTAATGCGCAATCCTCTCCAACAATTACCGTCTGCAAAACAGATCATGTTATTTTGTCTGGCAAAAGCTCTCAAGTATGAAAAGGTAATAACGAGCATGTATTACCTCAACTTTGTAACCTTCAGATTTTGCTTGCTCAGCAGCCAAACCAAAGTTCAAGCGATCACCAGTATAATTCTGCCAAGAAAGTTGATGGGGAAACTTAATCAAAAAGACAAAGAGAAGATTCTATATATCCTCGCAACAATAAAACTGTATGAATGTGGCTCTCTTTCCAACTCTGACTACCTTGACAATCAGTAGACATCCCTCAGTACCAGTTACGGCTCGAATTCCCTGAAATTGGGCAAACAAATATCATTCAATTGAAATAAACAGAAGAAAAAAGATAGAAAACCCTATCTGGAATACTCACAGCAAGGATGGAATCAACTGGTGGGGAGGCAAAGACATCTCCACAGATAGCCGCTGTGAGCATACCTTCTCCAACGTAACCAGCATGTGCAGGCTCATGCCCACTGCCTCCACCTGCATAAAAAAAAGTAGCATTGCTTAAGAGACTTTCAAAATCCTAAACCAAACCACAAAATATCTCTGGTGACAAAACTCCCACCTGATATAACGGCAACCTTGTCGTACTTTTCAGCCGAGACATCAGCTCGTATAACCACCTTAACCTCAGGAAACCATCCAAATACTGAAGTCCATGATAAGTTTCAACAAGACCCTCGATGAACTCAGTTACAACATCTGCAAAAAGTATTCCATTCTTTATTAAATTCTCTTAAAGCAAAAGTCCCAAACCGCTAGTTATATACCCTAAACCATGGAAATCAAGACATCGTGCTGACCATGCAACGAACTCAGCGGTGACGGAGTAATTCAAGGATCGCAAAACAAAATCAGGGGGGTAAATGTGGTAGAGAACGAAACAGGGAATGCAATTAAGCAAAGGATTTCGCAAACAGTAACACAACAATCCGGAATCCGGAAAGATAAACATAGGTCAACAGTTCGCAAAAGCGTTCACAATTCTCATTCAACCTAAATCTACGCCGGAGAAAGAAAAAACGACACCGAACAGAGCAGAGGATGCGACGAAAAGATAAACGGCAAGGAAACAAAAAAAATAAAAAGAAGAACGAGGAAAGAAGAGCACGAACCGTTAGGGTTGTTGATGAATTTCTTAGCCGCGAACACCATAATTGCGAAGTTATGAAGCGATCAGAAACAGAGAATCGGAGAAGCTCGCATGTAAGATAAGAGTATTGTAGAAGAAGGTTTAAGGCAATCTGGAGAAATGAGGAGAGAGAGAGAGAGTGAACAACAAGAGCAACGCGTGAGGGAGAAAGTAAGAAGAAAGCAAAGAAGAAGAGAGACGCAAATGGGGGAGTTTGTTCCGTACGAGAAAACCCAAAGTTAAATTATTATACTAAAATGAATAGAATTAATATGGGTCAGGCCCAATTTAAAAGTGGATAAGATATAGATTATGACGAATTTTGTAATATTATTATTTATTGGGATAGATTTATCACCTAATTAGACTCTAAATGGGTCACTGTGTGCTGAACACGTGACATTGATACGTTGTCGTGAGCCACGCGCGCGCTTTGGTCCCAGGACTCGCGCTTAGCCGTTGTTGTATTGGAATTGGATGATATAAATTAAAATGTTTAGATTTTTCTATTCAACAACAAAATAAGATGGATTTGCTTAGAATTTGTATTAGATTATTAAGTTTTATTTTATGTTATTTCTAAAACCTTCTTTTTGTTACAAAGTTTGAAGTCAACTTAATGATTCGTTGAATGTCTTGATTTGCTTTAGTTTCGATGTGATTTTTCATTTGCCTCTACTTCCATCAGGTTTTAGAAATTGCTAGACAATAGTATTAACTCAGGGACTAGTTTTAGAATTATTTTATTGAATCAATAATAAAATATATAGTACTAAATACTATATATGTATAATTTTATTTATGTTTAAGAAAATATCAAATTAAAAAAAAAATCTAGAATATTATTTTTAAAATTACACAAAAAACATATTTAAAAGAAAATTTATGATTTTTATAAAAAATTTTACATTAGTTATTGTAAAAAATTATAAATTCTTAATTTAAATATCTAAATAACAAAAAATATATATATTTGATTTATATTTGGCTTCAAAAATAATCGGTATAAACAAGATTAATTAGAAAGTAATCGGATTATTAGACGGTTATAATCAAATTAAACAGGCATAATCGGATAATTGATTGTAGGTGGAAATTAGTCATTAATCGAGGCGATTTTATGGAGCGTAATCAGTACTAAGCGAAAGTTTTTAAAACAGAGATTTTATCATAAAATTGCTTTATTTTTATGAATTTACAATCAATTCTTATCCAAAACTAACTTTTTATATCGTTGATCTGAAACGTGAATAAAAAAACAAAGAAATACACATAAAACTAACTTTCCATGTCCATTCATTTTTGAAAAATATATATATTATATTTTGGTATTTTAAAAACTTATCCTAAGAATAATTATATTGCATAATTTACATTAGTTTTTTTCTGGTTTCTAGTTTGTTCTTATGATTCTTTATTTTAAATTGACTAAATTAACGTAACATGTTGACGGAAAAAATAAAAAGTGTTGTAACATTTTTCAACTTTATAATCTATACTTAAGTTATACAAGTAAGCTTATCTAAAGTTTTTTTTTATATAATTATATGTAGACATGTAGGTATGAAGATTTGGAAATCTATTTGAACATTTGTCCAAATCTAATTGGAACATTATCCTTCCTATTTTATTACTTCCAGATTTCTTTCATTAATAAGATAAGATAACCTTTAATTAAGTCAAACAAATTTAAATTTATAAGCACTCATGATAGAAAATCTTTTGCCGGCCATGAAAAGAAAATTGGAAGTGTAAGATATGCCCAAGAAATAATTAAATACCGGAAAAAATTCGAACCAGACAGTGTTAACCATTCTGAACCGGGAGTTAATGTGTGCCTGTGTGGGTCTGCCGATGAAGTCACTCACTAACATAGTGACTATTGGGCCATAAAAGGCCCATCAATTAAAAATGTCGAGAAGAAAAAAAACAAATTCAATACCGGCCGGCACACGGACACGGCGTCGATAGATATACGTGTCGGACGCACGAAGAATCACAGATCATAATCATTCTTTCAATTTCACACGGAAGAAGAGGATCTTACAAAAAAAAGGAGCGAAAGAGAGATCTTGAAGAAGAAGAAGGAGACAATGGCATTACAATGGCTGATTCTGTCGTACGTGGTTGCCGCCGAGGTAGCCATCGCGGTCATCTTGACTCTCCCTTACCCAATGCTCCTGAAGAAACGTATCGTATCACTTGTCTCGCTCATACTCAATCCCGCCGCCTCCGTCGTCGCCTTCTCTGGATTTCAGCTCCTCGGTAATTGCCCTCTCTCTCTCTCTCTCTCTCGCTTGTAGATCATCTGATTGTTCACTTGTTTCCTTGTTCAGGATCGATATAGTCTTTACAATTAAGGCTTCGAGTTGGGAGTGATTTGGTTTGTTTTAGCAATTACTCATGTGAATTATTTGTGTTTATTGTCAGATATATACTGGAAGAATGAGCATAGGCTAATGTGCTCATCTGAGGTTTGCACTACTACAGAGCGTGATCGCTACGAGAAATCTGTAAGTTCATCATCATCTACAGAACATTTGAAATTATGATCGTGCCTTCACTATTTAAATTAGAATTGAAGCTTATTTAAGTTCATACTGATACTTCTTCATGTATATGTCTTGTTTGATGCAGTTTATAATAATGTAGAATCATCCGATGATCGAGTTTAGTTGCTTTAATTTAGTTGAATTAAGTAGAGGATGTCTCAGTAATGAAACAAAAAATGAGTTCTCAGTAGCACTACCAATTGCATATTTGGTCAGAGACTCGCAGAGTTAGTGCCACTGCTTAGTATTAATCTAAGGTCATGTCTATAGCAAACTTCTATGCAAGGAATCTTATATTGGTGGAAACATTCAGATATATTTCCTTTGAAAGATTTGTCAGAATACATCTAGTAGTGCCGTATTCTTTTTATGCCATGTTCTTCTGAATATGTTGATGAGATTTCAACATTTATCTGAGCTTTTTCAGTTTGCGCTTGAATTTGGGGGTTCTGTCTGTTACTTACTACATTTAATTTGGGTTTCTGTCTTACTTACTGGTTTACTTGTGTTACAGATCTATAAGGCTCAAAGGAATGTGGTTCTGTGTGCAGCTGGGATCCTTCTCTACTGGTACATTATCAACTATCACACACTCCACACTATACTTGGCACTTATGTATTGTATTTGACTATTTCTCTCATATTCACTAACAGGTGCATCTTCCGCATCTGCAAGTACCACAAAGATCTTGAGCATTTGGAGGAATTAGAGAAGAGATGCAAAGACGAGTAGAAGTCTCCTCAAGTCTGAGAGTCTGGTTCTTCTGTTATAGTATCGCCACGGCTTGTGAGTAGTCCAAAAAAAACTGAATGAGACCAGGATTGATTTATCTTGAGAGTATCTTTGCGCATGTTTATTCCGTTTGCAACTTTTGGTTTACTTTCCGAGGAACAACAGGCTCTGTTTATTTCACTTCCAGAATTCACCTTTACAGATTATAATTGTTGCAAGAAACCTAGATCACTCCGAGTAAAATTTGCAATTGTATATGGATTGACTTGGGACTGCCTTGCCAAAGCCAAACTGAGCTGGGTTTTCTAGGCTTTGATTTTCTGTCTGGTCTGAGCTGAGCCCGACAAAGCAAACTTATTACATCTGTTTGGTTTTCGTTTTGGCTATAACTGCATGCTGCTCTTGCTTAATTCAGACTGAGCCGGCTGGAACACCATATCTAGACCGGTCTATAGAGCTGGAGCAGCTCGGTTAAATGCCCATTAGAACTAAGAGGAAATATGTGTTTGAAAGTCTATGGAGGAGACCACCCAAAACAAGGAATAAACCCCATTATCAAACCAAACATGAAAGGATTCCAGAACCAACGGCAACGGGAAAGCAACTAGTCTCGTATTGACTATATCAAAACAACTGTTACCTATGGTTGGGGCATTATTTGTTACGCCCGGACTATTTTAACGTATTTTTAAACTAAAAAATAAGGAAATATTAAACGATCTTAACAAAAGATTACACTAGTATTAGTTTATTTATAACAATGGAAGTGGAGAGTGTACAGTGAACACTAAACTGTAAAGCTACGTGACGTGTCAATCTGTGAGAGGTATAAAACGGCGTTGTCCGCTGTTAGAACTTGTCGGAAAGTGAAGTATATGTGGTCCAATAGCAATACCATCTCGTGACACAACCGGGTTCTACTAAAATTAAAATAATCAAAACCCAATCATGATTGAGCACTTTTTTTTTGGTAATGTGATTGAGCACATAATGTTTCCCCAAATATCCTTCTTATAGATAATAATAATTAAATTAATCATCTAGAATATTCAAAACCTTCTAAAAGTCCGCAAGCCACTTTTCAGATTTTCCCTTCTGCTAACTTTATTATTGTTATTGAAAATTTAAAACCACAACTTTGTTGTAACTTTTTATTTATTAACCAAGGATTCAAAACCTAAACTTAGGGTTTTATACTTATAATTTTATTTAGAATTTAGATTTTACCACAAAACAAAACCATCAAATCTCTGAGTCTATGAGAGATCCAAAAAAAAAAGAAAAAGAAACAAAAAAAAATGAGAGGTGGATGTCAGAAATCGAGAGCGAAAGAAATAAAAAAGATGCGGCTACTGGTTGGGAATATCCTTCAGCATCTTTAACCGCACCTTTTTTTCTGTTCTCTTTAAGATTTTTTTCGGTTTAAAAAGCATCTTCTTCTCCCTCCTCTTCCCTTCCTTCATCATATCGTCTCCTTCACCACTCTCGTTTCTCTCTTCTTCTCATCTCAATTCCCTTATCTCTCTCTTTCTCTCCTATATACAGAGAGAGATCCAACAAAAACTATCATAGTACGTTTCTTCAAGCGTTACTTTTCGAATTTTCCCAATATATATATAATAATTGTCTGAGCCGTGAACAACAATTAATCATGGATTCTCGTCGATCTTGTCTGAGTTTGCTTATATTCTATATCTGCACCACCCTCTTCGTGGTGTCGAACGGTGAGCTTCAGAGATTTATCGAGCCGGCTAAAAGCGACGGTTCCGTTAGTTTTCTAGTCATCGGAGATTGGGGTCGCCGTGGCTCCTTTAATCAGTCTGTCGTTGCCTATCAGGTTTAGTCCCAACATTATTAATCATTTTATACGTATGGAATATTCTAATATTATTCTCTCTCTCCTCGTACAGTGACGTGTTTAATTTTAATCAGTTAATTAATTTATTACAGATGGGAAGGGTTGGAGAGAAGATAGGTTTAGATTTCGTGGTCTCTACGGGAGATAACTTCTACGACAATGGTCTGTTTAGTGAACACGATCCAAACTTCGAACAGTCTTTCTCTAACATCTACACTGCTCCTAGTCTCCACAAACAGTGGTACAGTGGTAATGATCCTTTCCATAGTCCCAAAACCTTTTTGATTCAATTTCTTTTTGAATTTTTGGTTTGAGTTTTCTCATCAAATGAAAATGATGCAGTTTTGGGGAACCATGACTATAGAGGTGATGCAGAAGCTCAGCTGAGCTCTGTTCTTCGTGAAATCGACAGCCGTTGGATCTGTCTCCGATCATTCGTTGTCGATGCAGAGTTAGTAGAGATGTTCTTCGTCGACACGACTCCTTTTGTGAAAGAATACTACACTGAAGCAGATGGTCACACGTACGACTGGCGCGCGGTTCCTTCTCGCAACTCATATGTTAAAGCTCTCCTCCGTGATCTCGAGGTTTCTTTGAAGAGCTCTAAAGCTAGGTGGAAGATTGTTGTTGGTCACCATGCGATGAGAAGCATTGGACATCATGGAGACACGAAAGAGCTCAACGAAGAGCTTCTTCCTCTTCTTAAAGAGAACGGTGTTGATCTCTACATGAATGGACACGACCATTGTCTTCAACATATCAGTGATGAAGACAGTCCTATCCAGTTTTTAACTAGTGGTGCTGGATCCAAGGCTTGGAGAGGAGATATTGACCCAGTGACCAACAATCCCAAGGCTCTGAAATTCTATTATGATGGTCAAGGGTTCATGTCCGCTCGGTTCACTCACTCAGACGCAGAGATTGTCTTCTACGATGTCTTTGGTGAGGTTTTGCACAAATGGGTTACTTCTAAACAACTTCTTCATTCCTCTGTTTGAAGTAAAAAAAAAAAATGCCTAATAAAATTGGCTTCATTGTAATTTTGTACCATATATTAATTAAGTCCTATTGCAGGCTAGGTAGGCTTCCTGCTTAGTTTTAGCATCCCTACCATCTTTTAGCTCTAGCTTTATCCCATCACAATATCATATAAATGTACGATCTTTTATCTCGGATTTGATAAAACTGTAATGATACCCTTAATGGGTATCTTCTTTATGTTACATAAGTTAGTCTATTGCATTACAGACCATTTCTTAGTTCAATACAAAGTGGTACCTTGCATCCACATGGCTCTCTACATCCCAGAGGAACGATCCGAAAGTCACAGCCTCCAAGACGAGCCTCTTCATCCCACCAAAGCTGATATTTATCTGTTCGTCCTTGGATGAATCCACTGTGCCTTCCGGTGTTAATACTATCTCAGGCTTACCAAACAATGCCTCTGTGTGCTTCTCAATGATTCTAACTGCTTCTCTTGATCTTATAGTGGCGTATCTCTGAAGCGTCTCTGCATCAAACGACATCACGTATGACCTTAACCGGGACGGTTTAATCTCGCTGCCAAAGCCCTTAGCGCTAACTCCGCCAGCAAATGCACCAACCTCTGGGTGAGACGATACAGTCGTAGGCCGCTCTGTTTGATCAACGCTTGTTTTACTATCATCCAACCCACCTGGAAGAATCTTCATGGTTTTCTCAAGCTGAAACCTTTGGTCCACCCTCTTCAAGAAATATCCATACATGACAGAAGCAGCATAAACTTGTCCAACTCTGAGTTTGCTTATCTGTGCAACAGAGGCTAGATCACCCATTCTGCTTCCAAGAATCAGTGCTAGATGGTTGTGAATCATCTCGTACATCTCGGGGGAGTGAAGCTGCTCAAGTTTCTCTACTTTGGTCGGCCAAGTATCAACCCGACCAGATGGATCAGAAGATGGGGTCACTGATGGTACAAGTGATACGTTAGCTTCCATAAACTTTTGAACCACCAATGCGTATAAAATCTCTTCCAATGTCCTTCTTCTCTCATTTTCCTTCAACTCTGCAATCCTCCTACAAGCCGAAAAACAATTCCCATAATCAAACTCGTATTCAAATCCAAAGCTTTGTGTGTCTAAGCACTAGGTCTCTTACATTAAAACAGATAATAGACCACAACCATACTGCTCGTTACTAAATTGTCCATTGTAACGATATCATGACAATCCAAATTCAATATGGTATATATATATATATATATATATATATATATCTACAAACGCAGAAAAGCTCACAAAACATATCTTTCACTAACAACCTCACGCAAGATTTACTATCAAGATCAAATGGAAGTTGTCAAGAAATCAGTTCAAAATAGTGTTTATAGAATGTAACAAACCTGTAAAGAACGATGTCGGTTCCAGGAACGGAGGAAGCATCTTTGTTCTGTCCCTCAGAGTCCCGATCAGTTTGGAGCTGCTCAAGCTGCTGTTCAACAGCTGCAGGCACAAGATGAGGATGGCTCAACAGAATCTGAGACAGAAACTGACCAGCAGGCGACTCCAGCTGAAGCGGTGCGATCGGTTTAGGGGTTGAACCAGAGGAAGCATCACCAGACGCTGAAGCTCGAACCACAAAACTTCTCCGAGTTTTAGCAGTCGTTTTCAAGCTTTGCAACGCGTTTTGCTGCGAGTAGATAAAACCAACAATTAAAAAAAGTACCAAGAACAAGAAAAATCCTTAAATATTGGAAAGCTTGACTTTTTGGAGCTTTCATGTTCACAAATCAGATTTGAACACAACCGGATCGGAATATCTGGTGAATTGAGTCAAGACGAAGAGATTTGGGACATACCCTGGAACGAAGTCGAAGTCTTGAACCAGAACGTGTGAACCCAGGGCCACTGGCGGTAAGGAACATAGATCCAGAACCGTTGTCGGAAGTTCTAGGTGGTAAGACGGGAGATCGAACCAAACTCGCCGTCACGGCATCCATGGTTGCTCTCTGAGAATAGAAAAAGAGAAGAGGAATCGAAGTTTTGGTCGGAGATAAGAAGAAAATCTAGAAGAGCTTAGAGAGAGAGAGAGAAAAGTATAAAAAAAATGGCGATCGATTGATATTACTGGTAAACAGACTTTGTTTGGTTGGTTTAGTTCTTTGACAAAAAATAATGAGAGACGGGTCTGATTATTTATATCATAAAATGGAAAATAAATTCTCAAGTAAATATATTATTATTCGCTTACATTTATTTTGTGACCATGGAAATTATATGATGAGGTCGTGGTCATTGTGTGTCCTTCCTTGTACACAATAACGATATTATAAAATTCGAATTCTTTTTGTAGTGTATAATTCAAAGATTTTGAACACAATAATATCAATATCTAAAAACCTGCACTAGAAAGTTCGAATGAAAAAATATTTCAAGTCATATAACTCTAAAACCACATTTGTATTTCGTATTTTTGTGCAATCAAGAACTTCTTAGAAATTATAAGGTGACTTAATATAGTCAAAGCTTAAATCATATTTTCCACATCCACTAGGTTTTTTCATTCTTCTATTTTTTTTTTACTAATCTTATAAGTTTCACTTTGCGCAAACGAAACGAGAAAAGTACTGTACTAGAGTCAGTCAAACTAAACAAAGGAAGAGAAACGATGAGAGGAGAGCCACCAACTGTTGTTGTGTGACTTGTGTCCATTCCCACTTACACGTATGACGCATGGGCTATTTTACCTCCACGGCCACTAGGGCCCAAATAACTCATTTTCTCTAGAAACAACCTTAGCCTCACGGTCGATTCCGTTGCGTGTTTGCAATTTCCACGTCTTCCTTTCTTTTTTTCAGTCGGCGTGTATATTTGAGTAATCTTTTTAAAGAAAATATCAATTACTTGCTACTATTTGTTAGCCATTAGTTGATACTTGATAGAGACGGAGAATCTTAAGTTTTTTATCCACTCCGTTGAACAAGAGATAAGATAGGGAATAAAAATTTAATTGTTAAATACGAATGATTAAAACTAGATTAATGGCTTTTTAAAAAATCTTACGGAAGATGGGTCTATTATTATTTTGGGTGGTTCATTAATCAAATAATTTTTAGGAACTTACGTTACAAACTTGCAATTATTTTCACGTGGCATGAAGTTGAAGAACCGACCAATTATTACAAGACACTCTTCTTCTACTTCTTCTCTATCTTCTTCTTTACCTTATTCGATTTGATCAAACAACTCACACATTTCCATATCCTCCTAACACTCTGTTGCGTGACATCTTCTCTCTCTCTCTCGCTCTCTTTTATAATTCTTGAGTTTTCACGTCTCAAGTTTGATAACTTCTTGAATTCTTCAGATTGATCTGTAAACCATGGCTTCCATGAGTTTCGCCTTGAACCGTTTCTCTGGTCTCGCCTCTAAAACCAGCTTATCAGCTGACTTCGACCCTTCTTCAACTCGCCGGAGTTTTCTACCGCCGACTAGACTTGGTCTCAAGATCTCTTCCGCCGCCGAATCTGAGCCTGATCTCAGTGTCACTGTTAATGGCTTGAAAATGCCCAATCCTTTCGTGATCGGGTCTGGTCCACCTGGTACCAACTACACCGTCATGAAGCGAGCCTTTGATGAAGGTTGGGGAGCCGTCATCGCCAAAACCGTAAGCTCTCTTTCTCTTCAATCTGATCATTCTTTTGAAAATTGAGATTTGACTTTTGATGATGATTGAATCTGTTCTTGAGTTGACTATATTGAGTTTTCTAGTTCTTGATTCTTCTAATCATTAGCACCAAGAACAAAGGATTTAGGTGTGTTTGTGTATGATGATGATGATGATGATGATGATTGAGTTTGGTTTGAATCTGTGGTTGGATGATTTAGGTATCACTAGATGCATCCAAAGTTATCAACGTGACACCTCGATATGCCCGGCTACGAACCGGATCAAATGGATCAGCCAAAGCAGATGTAATTGGGTGGCAGAACATAGAACTCATTAGTGACCGACCTCTCGAAACCATGCTCAAAGAGTTTAAGCAATTGAAAAAAGAGTACCCTGATCGGATCCTTATAGCTTCCGTCATGGAGGAATACAACAAAACTGCTTGGGAAGAGCTCATCGACCGTGTTGAGCAAACTGGTGTTGTGAGTTTTCCCCCTCCCAAACACACAGATTCTTAAGTTTTCTCCTCTTGTCTGATACATGTTGAAGAGACTGTTCTGGATACTTGTTTTTTGTAGGATGCTTTAGAGATCAACTTCTCGTGTCCTCATGGTATGCCAGAGCGCAGAATGGGTGCTGCTGTTGGACAAGATTGTGCGCTTCTTGACGAGGTTTGCGGATGGATTAATGCTAAAGCTACAGTTCCTGTATGGGCTAAGATGACTCCTAATATCACTGACATAACAGAGGTGTGACATCTAAGTCTATGCAAAACCGTATTGCTACTCTGTTTTGCTCTGCTTTAACCATATCCATTTTCTTTATCTCTATATATAGCCTGCTAGGGTATCTCTAAAATCAGGTTGTGAAGGAATTGCAGCTATCAATACAATCATGAGTGTAATGGGAATTGATATGAAGACGCTGCGTCCTGAGCCATGTGTTGAAGGGTTAGCTATATATAGCATTCTTATAAACGTTAAAAAGTTTAGCAACTCGTGTAATGGCATAAAAAGAAATGTTAATGTAGTTAGTGTTTTGCAGTTACTCAACTCCAGGAGGCTACTCTTATAAGGCTGTTCGCCCAATTGCGCTTGCGAAAGTTATGAGCATAGCCAAAATGATGAAATCTGAGTTCAGTGGGAATGATTACTCGCTTTCGGGTATTGGAGGTGTTGAAACTGGCTATGATGCGGCTGAATTCATTCTCCTCGGATCAAATACTGTACAGGTGACTTATACTCAACACTCTCCTCAATTTTTTATGTTTTTAAACTTTATTTCGTGAGAAACTTAGTTTACTGCTTTTTGTTGGAAGGTATGCACTGGTGTGATGATGCACGGCTATGGTCATGTGAAAACCCTTTGCGCCGAACTTCAAGATTTCATGAGACAGCACAACTTCTCTACGATAGAAGACTTCAGAGGGTATGAACAACTTTTCTTATAGGCTTTTATATCCTTTTTTACCCTTGCTGAGCAGTTTTTCTCATGTTGTTTGTTGTTGTCTTAGGCATTCGCTGCAGTACTTTACAACACACACAGACTTAGTTAAGAGACAAAAAGAAGCAGTTGAGCAGAGAAAAGCCGAGAAGAGAGGCTTGAAATCCGACAAAGATTGGACCGGAGATGGGTTCGTGAAGGAGACTGAGAGTATGGTTTCTAACTAAGGTACTAGCCTGGTGAAGTGATGGTTAAAGCATAGCAAAACCACAAGGCACTTCCTTTCAATTGTTTCAAAATCAACTCATTCATCTTGTATCCATAGCCACAGCGTTTTCTTTGTTCGTTTAACTTGGCTTAATTTTTGGCCAATAATAAAAATATCATGTCATAGAGACTCAAGCTTTAAAGATTGCACTGATTCCGTGAAAGCGGTTAAAGGAATGATTTACTTAAACCAATAATGCTCCATGAAGCAAGACTTTTATTACGCTGGTCGCTAGTGTAACTTTTTATATAGAAATCTTGGAAAATAATAATTGACAATAATTTAGAAAAAAAAACACTTTTTATTTACCTTTAGGCTTAATCTATCAACAACATTTTCTTTGTTCTTGTTGTTGTGTACCATTCATCTTGTATCCATATATAGCAACTGGTCTTTAGAGGCTTCAACATGCTCAAAAGCAAACAACATATGCTGAGAAACTTAGAGAAGCATCACCCGCTTTGAAAGTAATGTTGTCACCAAAAATAATGCTCCAGTGACTTTCTTCAGTTGGATGGTTCTAATTCATGTTTTTGGTCAAGGAATGGTACTTTTATATTTTAGCTCCTTGGTTCTTCTCCTATGTCTGATACGCATTCACATGGTGTCTTTGATATGGTCTAATTCCGAATTGATTTTAAATTGATTTTAAAGCGTATAATAGAATCAGAGTAAATAAATAAGAAACTAAAGTAAATTTTTGGTTAATTAATTCGACATGATTAATTAATGTGAAAAAGGTGAAAAATTAAAAGATAAAAGAAATGTGCAAAGACTAGGCTCAAAACGTGCATCACTTACCACCGAAGAAACGACTACTTCTACCAACTGATCCACGGTGAATATAACTACTTTTATCGCAAATTAGTTATATATAAATGCAATCGAATAAGATTCATTGGCATTAGGAAAATCTCTTGAGGTAATGGATTTATATGCGTTTCACGCTGCTCACCCTTTTCCTATATCTAGAGGGGTCGACGGAAGAGCGCGTCCTGCACCTTTGCCCAGGTGCGCTGGTCTGTTTTTCTATAATGCAAACCACTATAAAGATAGGTACGAATGGGATTTTTATTAAGCATGAATTTTGATTATTAAACATATATTTTATATCAAACCAAAATAAAAGGTTAAGAAATAACAAGAACAACCTAGTGTTAACATGGATATTTGGAAGCAAACTAGAACAATGTGCTTTTTCATGGCATCAAAATCACAATGCGCATTTTCAGAACAATTACAAACACATCTGCATATTTGCATTCAACTTTATCAAGATCCTATCTATATATGTATGCGTAAAATTTATCTCTATCGCCAAGACATTTGGTCATGTATATAAAGTTTTGGTTCATGTTTGAAAAAATACACTCTAGTGCAATACAAAAGAACAAAGCCATAATAAATTTAGTTGAAGTGGTTAGTATTATGTAAATGTAACTTGGATCAATCGCAAGGTCGTGACAGTTGATTAGAATTGTATATGCTCAATCAAGGTGAAAATGCATAGGCCAAACAAGATGAAAGATCATGATATCACTCGTAAATTATCCAAACAAGGTGAGAGGTTATTTTAATTTAACTTAAAATGTTTTCTTAATACCATTTTTTTTACAAAAAATAGTCCTGTTTCTTTCATTATAAGTATAGAGTTTTTATGCAAAAAAAAAATCATCCAAATGACTATTTTGTAACATTATTTTCTATGTCAAACGAATGGAGGTCAATTACTCGTAGTCAAAAAGTGATATGTCATATAATTTGATTTTTTTGTTTTTTGGTGAAGTGTAAAATTTTGTTACTCTAATCAGTTAGTTTATTTCTCTAACTATAAAAGTAAGACGTTAATGTCTAATACTCTGATACATTGGCAATTATGTTATGTATGCAGCATAACATTTAATAAAAGACATTAAATTCATAATTTACAAGGATTAAATGCAATAGGGACCAATTTAAGAATATAAATCGGATATGAGTTTAGTCGGGTTAAGTTAATGCGAATACAAAACCGGATCAACCGGTACACAAACACAAAGAATATCGTCTAATTCGTAATTGATTTTAAATCGTATAATAAGTAAATAAACTGTGCTTTCGGTTGCCCAAGACAGTTACGCAGAAATTAACTAGTGCTATTTCCAATTATTGGTGGAGTTCCTCTAGTCAATCGCGGGGTTTACGTTTGGGTTTTCGCGGGTTGGATGATTTTAATACCGCCTTGCTGGCCAAGCAGCTATGGCGCTTAATATCTGTCCCGGAATCACTTTTTGCACGGGTTTTTAAAGGTCGGTATTATAGGCATTCGGATCCCTTGTATCCGATTAGATCTTACTCACCATCCTATGGATGGAGAAGTATAATCTCAGCTCGCTCTCTGGTTAACAAAGGACTTATTAAATGGGTAGGATCTGTGCTTCCATCTCTGTGTGGAGTGATCCGTGGATCCCTACTCAATCCCCGAGACCAGCTATCGGCACAGGGTTGTCATCTGACCATTTGCTCTCTGTTCAAAATTTTATTGACAGGAACTCAAATTCCTGGGACATGGCTTTACTTTCGACTACTTTTGTACCAGAAGATATTGCCTTGATTTCTGCCTTACCGTTGCGGTTGCCCGACAAACCGGACTCGCTAGGTTGGCATTTTACTAAGTCAGGAAAATATACGGTCAAGTTAGGGTACCACCTTCTTCGGTCTAACACCACGGATGCGGCTGCCCCGTCGGTGGTCGGGCCGAACTATGTACCTCTTCAGGCTTTCGTGTGGACGATCCGATGCCCGCCTAAACTATGTCATTTTATGTGGCAAGTAATTTCGGGGTTTGTGGCGGTTACAGCTAATCTACGGAAACGTGGAATTAACTGTGATTCAGTATGTGGCCTTTGTGGGTGTGACGAGGAGACGATAAACCATACACTTTTTGAATGCCCGCCAGCCAGACAGGTCTGGGCACTGTCGCAGTTCCCGACGGTTCAAGGTGTTTTTCCATCGGCATCCGTTTTCACAAATATGGATTTTCTTTTGTGGCGGTTTACGGATGTTCCTTTCCACGATAGATTCCCATGGATTTTGTGGTATATTTGGAAAGCTCGTAATGATAAACTTTTCACTAATTTGGACTCCAACCCAATAGCAATCTTGCGGTTAGCGGAGGATGAGGCTAGAGATTGGTTCCAAGCTCAGACAGAGGTTGCAGGGCCTTTAGAGGATCACCCTCTTCAGGGTCTAGCTCCTGCTGGGGGATTCGGAACCCCCAGGTTATCCAGGTTTCCCTCGAGTTTTCGTTGTTTTGTGGATGGTTCATGGAAAGCGACGGATCAGTTTGCTGGTAGAGGATGGTTCTGTGTCTCGCCCACGGGGAATGAAACTACCATGGGAGCTTCAAATCTTCGTCGCAGTCTCTCCCCGCTTCATGCGGAGGTCGAAGCCCTTCTTTGGGCAATGCGTTGCATGATTGGAGCCGATAATCATTCCGTTGTTTTTCTTACTGATTGCTCTGACCTGGTGAAGATGGTGTCTTCGCCTTCCGAGTGGCCAGCTTTCACACCTTATCTGGAGGAGATCCAGGCGGACAGAGAGGATTTTACTTCGTTTTCCTTAGTCTATGTCCCTCGTACTCAGAATGGTAAAACGGATAATTTGGCTCGACGTGTTCGAACAGTTCCGCACCTAGTTACGTTTGTAAACAATTTATCTTCGCATTGGCTCGTTTGAGCTAATCTTGTAAGCTGTTGTCACAAAAAAAAAAAAAAAAGTAAATAAAAAAAAACCGAACGACCCAAGTTATTTTCTTTTTGACCTAGCCCAAGTAAATTTTTGGTCAATTTTATTCAACATGATTTATTGATAGGAAAAAAGAAAAAAAAAAGAAAAAGAAAAAAGTAAATCAGAACTTGACACATGTCATCTAAAAATTATTATCCGAAAAAAACAACTTAAATCAAAATTATATATTATAAGATGTTCAATTTTTCTGTTACTTTTAACCATAATTTTCAATAATATTTTTCTGTTTTATATGATTGTTAATTTTTTTTTTAATTTCACTATATTTATAGTAAACTTTCAATAATATTTTTCTGTTTTATATAATTATTATTATTATTTTAATTTCATTATAGTTAAAATAAACTAAAATATATTTTAATATATAAAATTTATAAATATTTATAGAGAAATAGCTGAATACATATTTTGTTTTAAGAGAGAACAAAATGTATATTTAAAATTACAATTTGATTAGCTTGAAGTTTCTATCATATATTTATATTTATAGTAATTTCAAATTTTTATATTCAAACCAAAAAATCAGTTCTGTATTCACAATAAATTTATTATTATGAATTTTTCACATATTTTATTAACTTATATATTCTATCAAATATTTGTAAGTCTTATGTTTATAATCATATCCATAATTTAAGGTACTAAATTTTAATTAATTGCAATTATTTATTTATGTTTATGTTATTTTTCACCTCCATAGTATTTATAGCATTCTAATGAATAATTAATGACAATTAAAAATAGAATAAATAATAAAAATTATTAATATTTATTTATTGTATTTTTGTATTTTTTATATACTTGTAATTCTCATATTGAGTTCAACATGTGTGTAGCATATGCTATTATGTTTACAAGAAATTCAACATGTGTGTATGATATATATATATATATATATGAGATATTTTTGTTTTAAAAATTGATGAACTTTTTAATTTTTTTATCATCTAAATTGTTCTTAATTTATTTTTGGAATATTAGTACTACATATATATTATTCATATATTATCATCAAGATGTATAATTTTATTTTCAATTCTATTTGTCACCCTTATCATATGTCGCGTATTTTCTATTTTATTTTTATTTTTTATTTATTTAAAGATAAATAATTCACATGAAATTATTATGTAACTATTTTTCAATTTCTATTCACTTATTAATATTATTCTAATCATATATCATTTATCAGTATATAGTTAATTAACATATATATAATATGCTTATATTAATTTATTAAAACCAAATTAATGTGAATTGTAAATATATATAAGTTAGGTTTTGGTCTCACTTATATTGGTATAATTGAATCATTTTCTATTTAATTTTTATATATGACTTCATCAATCATCTCGAAAAAGCGTATATAGTTTTTGGTTAATCATTTCGAATAATATTTATTTTCATAACAAATCTAAATAATATAATAAATAATAGGTAAGTTTTCTTGCATTTGTTGGATAATGGAAAATTATTGAAAGAATTAACAAAACTATAAAACCGTAATTGAAGAAAATATTTTATAATTTTTGTACAAGTTTTGAAAACTACTTATTTAAAAGAATATTTATGCAATGGAAATTATTAAATAATTAATGTATTTAATAAGTTACTAAACTCCTAGAAGGTTTACTTCTACAAAGACCAATATGAATGGGACTTGGTGGACGAACCTAGGAGAACGAACTGCACATCAAACTATTTGGTAAGCATCTCTTGCTTAGTATTTGAATTTGATTTGAAGTTTTTGAATTGACATGATTGTTATAATGATTAAATTTTTGGTGAAAACTTAAATGCATAAAGTAATAAGTATTTTAATATATATTAAATTTATTTGTTTTTTTAATAATTATTTTAGTATTTTTATAATAATTTTTAATCATAAATAAAACTTAATAAAGTTTTGGTGTTTTTCGACATTTATATAATTATATATTATATTTATTATGTTTTAACCGTTATTATATCCGTTTTTAGTCAGTCGTAAAACTCCGGTAGACGCATCCATTTTAAAACGTTAAACCAGTAATTACGCTTAATAATGCTTGAAATCGCAACCGTCTGTTTCCGCAATTTTTTATTACCGCAACTGTAAACGCTGCGTTTGAACCAGTCAAACCTTAATTGAAAAAAAAAAATAAATAAATTTAGACAATATTATTGTTTTTTTAAAAAAATATAGATATTACTCGCACACAATAAATAAAGAAATTGCTAATTTACTGAAATAATATGTATTGACTATATATAATATAAACACACACTATCAGGAGAGAAGTTGTATTGTCTTCTTCTCTAAAACATTCACGTCCTCCCATAACCATATTAATTACCATGATTTACTTAAACCAATAATGCTCAATAATAGATTGATTATATGCTTTTGTCTTAAAGTAAACTGATTGGTTCTCTAAGTAAATATGGTTATGGAGGAGAATATATTATAATATATGGTCATGCCTATTTTGATACACATCAGTTTGATGCAAAGAGGAAGGCAACAAACAAGATTGGGCTTAAGATTTAATAATCATGTACGCAAAAAGACAAGAGTGCCCACAACTTTATTAGAAGCTGTATTTGAAAAAAAAAAAAAAAAAAAAAAACCATTACATTTCCTACCTACCTAAGTTTACGTGTTCATCAATAATAATTCTATTTTTACCAATTCTTTTTTTTTTTCATAAATATATTCCAAGTTTATACATAAACAGCTTTGTACTAAAAAAACAAAATGATTGGAAATGTTTTGAAGATCGTCTGAATATGAAAAAGTGGAAAATATTTGTTTATATATTTATGCCGTAACGCATATTAGTTCCGTTTTGTACTCTTCGTTTTCGGCAATAGTTGTCGATGAAATATTGTTGTTATATTCTATAGTAATCTCAGGAGAATCTTAACTGAATAAAATAAAATTTAGACTGTATTATTGTTATCAAATAATTTTTTAAGATAAATACTGGCACACAACAATAAAGAAATTACTAATTTACTAAAATAATAAAGTATCGACTGTAATTTATTTCCAAAAACAAAAACAAAAAAATATATAGCTCTCTCTCTCTATAATAGAAACACACAGTATCAGGAGAGAAGTTGTGTTGATCGTCTTCTTCTCTAAAAACACTTTGATTAATATTTTTTTCATTCTCTACGACGCCGCCATGTCTCTGCTCTCAGATCTCGTTAACCTCAACCTTTCTGATGCCACCCAGAAAATCATCGCCGAATACATATGGTTCGATCTCTCTCTCTCTTCTCTCTGTTTCTCTCTATATCACCACAAGTCTCTCATTTATCGTTGTTGTTTCGTTCTTATTATGGCTGTCGATCAAAAAGTTTGGTTCTTTTTAATGTTTTGATATTGATCTCTTAATGGGTTTTTGAGTTTTTTTTTTGGTATGAACACGATTCGTTACACTGAATGTTTTGCTGTCCTGCGTTAGATCAAGACGTGTATAACATAAAGCTCGTCTCTTTTTTTTTTTTTTTTTTTTTGTCTTCTTGTTGAGGTTTTGTATGAACTTTTGAATGAACAGGATCGGTGGATCTGGCATGGACATTAGAAGCAAAGCCAGGGTACTTTGATATATAAATCTCGTTGTGTTTATTTATTTCATCCTCTGTTTTTTTGGTTGATCTGATCTGTTTTAAATGATATAGACACTACCAGGACCAGTGAGTGATCCATCAAAGCTTCCCAAATGGAACTACGACGGATCTAGCACCGGTCAAGCTGCTGGAGAAGACAGTGAAGTCATTCTATAGTATGCTCTTCGATCATCTATATATCTCTCTATACGCATAAACAAATTCATATTTTAATATCGGTCTTGTGTTGGTGTTTTTTTTTGCTTTTGTTGCTGAATCATAAAGCCCTCAGGCGATATTTAAGGATCCGTTCAGGAAAGGCAACAACATTCTGGTAGGTTTTTATTTTTGATATGTGATATGAAATATGATTGGTGTGACATAACATATTCAATTTGGATCTAAATAATTGATTATTGTGATATATGCAGGTGATGTGTGATGCTTACACACCAGCCGGTGATCCAATCCCGACTAACAAGAGGCACAACGCTGCTAAGATATTCAGCCATCCCAACGTTGCTTCTGAGGTGCCATGGTATACTCTTCTTCTTATTCTGCTTCGTATTAGTACTTTTATTGATCTCTTTGCAAATCTTATAATATACTAATTGTTGTGACTCAAAAGGTATGGGATTGAGCAAGAATACACTTTGATGCAAAAGGGTGTGAACTGGCCTATTGGTTGGCCTGTTGGTGGCTTCCCTGGCCCTCAGGTAAAATCCACCAATTACCATAATGTTATCACAACACGTTTTGACGTATTAATCTAATATAAAGTTTTTATTTTTTTGTTGAAACAGGGACCTTACTACTGTGGTGTGGGAGCTGACAAAGCCATTGGTCGTGACATTGTGGATGCACACTACAAGGCCTGCCTTTACGCTGGTATTGGCATTTCCGGTGTCAATGGAGAAGTCATGCCTGGCCAGTGGGAGTTCCAAGTTGGTCCTGTTGAGGGTATTTCTGCTGGTGATCAAGTCTGGGTGGCTCGATACCTTCTCGAGGTAATAACCTACTTAACAGAGTCTTCTTACGAGTTACGAATACAAAAGCTTCAAATTTGCTGATGCATCTTCTCTTTTTGACAGAGGATCACTGAGATCTCTGGTGTAAATGTCAGCTTTGACCCGAAACCAGTCCCGGTTAGTTTCTTACTACTCTCTGACGCTTTATTTCCAAATGCCACAAGTCATGTTTCGTTGTAACATTCTTGAATGGGTTCAGGGTGACTGGAATGGAGCTGGAGCTCACTGCAACTACAGTACAAAGACCATGAGGAACGATGGAGGATTACAAGTGATAAAGAAAGCAATAGAGAAGCTTCAGCTGAAACACAAAGAACACATTGCTGCTTACGGTGAAGGCAACGAGCGTCGTCTCACGGGGAAGCACGAAACCGCAGACATCAACACCTTCTCATGGGGAGTCGCCAACCGTGGAGCTTCTGTCAGAGTGGGACGTGACACTGAGAAGGAAGGCAAAGGTTACTTCGAGGACAGAAGGCCAGCTTCTAACATGGATCCTTATGTTGTCACCTCCATGATCGCTGAAACAACCATCCTCGGTTGATGATATGTTTTCATAATTTGATTTGCCCTGTTTGGTTTCTTCTTTTGTGATTGCACCTTTCGATTAAAATAATTCTTATAATGGCGTATTTTGTGACATTTTGTGGTTTGTTTCGAATAATTAAAAAAATAAGCGATTCTTAAGGTGAAAACAAGTAATGTATTATGTTAATATTAGTAATTTTTGTTTTGTTTTTGTTAATGATAATAACAAAGTTCGGCCGGTGCGTCGGAGGTTGAAGTTGTCGGGGTATAGTAGTTGGTGTTGGATAAGATTTAGCGATTAGATAATGTCGAATATTCTTGACATATTTGGCATGTGACCTACTACTTAGCAATAAAAATAGTATAGAAGATTAATTCCGAAGACGAAGGGTGGTGGAGAATTAGGTGGGAACAGCGTAATGCTCGTCACGTGCTTCTGTACTCATAGACTCATGCATCGAAGTTCACAACTTCCTATGGTAGGAAAAGTCAAATTAAACTTTTTAGATATTTGTTTGTATTTATTGTCAGTGGGGAAAAATTAAGTTTTGCACTCAGAAAATCTTTTTGTGACGCATTTACTTGTTAAATTAGGCATAATGGGGCATTACTAAACTAAAAAGTAGTAGAGCATTTTCCTAAGTTTTTGGCAAAGGTCATACAAACACACAACAAGTACATTGTTAAGTACCTCAGTGCATATGTAGCAGTAGCACACACTTTACTTTAATTATTGCTGCCGTTTGTAAAACGTTCCTTATAAAGTAAATAAATTAAGAAAACAAATCATGATGCCCCCCAACCCACTTGACTTCACTTTTTAAGTTAAAGAAATGGAAAGTATATATAAAGTTATGATCGATGCTGTCGACCTAGATGAAAAGACAACCTAAACGATTGATTGGCTATGGAATTATAAAAGTATCCTGCGTTTTTTTTAATAATGCAGATTCCGATTCAAAAATTCCATTAGGAAAAGACTAAAAGAGGGGTGATAATTTAGGAAATTTTATATTCTTTAAATTTGAATACGTATTATTAGGTTTGAAGAATACGTATTAGGTTTGAGTGCTGATGATTCATTGAACATGGACCTCTGTTTATACCAGCATGCAAAAAAAACTCGTGTCTATTGTTTTCGATTTTTTTTTTTTTTTCATTTTTTATTTATTTAAAACAGTAATATAGAAACCTAGATTAGGCTCTCTTATTAGCAGATATAATAAAAATATGTGAAATTTTAAGTTGTATTGAAAATATTAATTTTATTTCATTTGTTTTTTTGTTTCAAAACCGGATTTAGAGTTCACCCACTCTATCTTGCAATTTTTTTGTATATTACATGATAATAAAATTATATTTTAATTCTGTGCACTCAATCCCTATGAATAATATTTATAACTTTTATATAAAAATGTGCATTGTATCAAATTTATACTTTACTTAATATTTTTAAAAAACTAGAAATTAATAAAACATAATTCTCAAAGAAAAAACTAAAAATTAATTTTATCTCATATTTAAAAAAGTAACTATCTTAAATATATTTTGTAATCTCACATATAATAATTTTACTACTTGTCCAACTAATTTTAAATAAAATTATACTAACATTATCATAAATTAATCAAAAATTCAAAAATATTATTATGAGAAATATTATTTGTTTATGTAATTGATAGTATAATTTATTTAATTATAGTATTATATTAATTAATAGTAAGTAATTGTATAATTTTCTTATAGAATTAGTAATTTAACATTAGAATTAGTATTATTTTTATATACATATATGAACTATCTTTTATATTTATTAAATTTTTTAAATTTTTAGTTTTTTTATAATTTATAAATATGTTAAAACAAAGTTTTTGTATATAACACATGAAAAAATCTTTAATTGTTAAAATTAACATGTGTCGCGATCACATTAGTTATTAACTTTAAAAACCAAAGTTTATATAATAATATAATATTAAATACGCTATCAAATCATTCACCGATTAAAAAACTTAAGAAAATTACATTAATTTCTTATTTTGATTATTATATTATGTTAATCAATAATTTTAACACATTAAACCTATTTATACTTTAATCACTTTTCTGTATAAATTTCATTTTACTATATAATTATAAGAACTAATAATTACAATTATATTGCAAATATTTTTCTTATTAATCACACATATTTTCCTATTAAAATTAGTAATTTAATAGATAAATTTTTAATATAATAGATTACTTTTAGTTTTATATAATTTACAAATATATTAATTGTAATCTTTTTATTTTTATGATTTTTCTAATTTTCCTATAATTATTAAATAAAATTTCTTTTCACACATATCAAAATATTATCGATTTATTTGACACATATCGTGATTATATGAATTATTAACTTTAAAAATTAAGTTTTACATAATAAGATAAATTTTCCTTAAAAACAAGTCCAAATATTTAAATTCAGGACTACATTCCTTCTTCTATAAAATAAAATATTTGCACATGTTTATAATATAGTGTATGTATCTGTTTACAAATTTGCACCTGTTTACATATTTTAACCTGATAGTGTAAATTTGCACTATATTTACACTATAAGGTGTTTATAATATAGTGTATGTGGAATAAAATAATATAAAATATGTTTTTTTCAAAGAAAGGTGTCGTTTCAATATTTTCAAGACGGCGGCCTTATTTGATAATTAAGCTTCAAGCTTTTAGGCCCAAAGTAAAGTGACGCCGTTTTAAAAACAAACCTTGGAGATTCTTCTATCTTGGCTGAATGTAAATGTTGCCGTGAAGTGGATTTGATTCACCACTGAGCAAAAACCACATTAAAACCCTCTTCTCTGAGATTCCGGTGGCTTCGAGGGTGGGATATGAAATGGCTGCATTGGCTCGCTGTTCATTGATTCCATCTATGAACCCAGCTCGTAGCTTCCGTCATCAATTTCCTCAACCCAATGCGTCACTCTGTTTCCCTCCCAATCCATCGATTTTTTCGCGTGTTCGGAAATGTGGGTTTTCCGGCGGAAATCGCCGTCGTGGGGTCACCATGTCCGCCGGAAAAGATCACTACTCCACTTTGAAAGTCAATCGCAACGCTACCTTGCAGGAGATTAAGAGCTCTTACCGAAAACTCGCGCGCAAGGTTCGTGATTTGCCTCTTTTTTATTGTTTTTTCTCGAATTGAATTGAGGTTAAGGGTTTATAATGGTGGAACAGTATCACCCAGATATGAACAAGAACCCTGGTGCAGAAGATAAGTTCAAAGAGATTAGTGCTGCTTATGAGGTAACACAAGTTCTTTTGAGTGCCTAGTTCTATGGAATCTGCGTTTTCGTTTGTGATGTTTTTTGTTGCTTATTACACCTGGGAATTGAAGCATATGTGTAGGTATTATCTGATGAGGAGAAGAGATCCGTGTATGATCGCTTCGGTGAGGCTGGTTTAGAAGGAGACTTTAATGGATCACAAGATACTTCTTCACAAGGGGTAAGTCCTCTCTGAAGAGATTTCTAACGATCTCAGGGATTTTTTTTAATCTTCTAAGTTGATTTTATTTGTTTTCCTGTTCTTTAGGTGGATCCATTTGACTTGTACAGTGCATTCTTTGGAGGTTCTGATGGATTCTTTGGGGGAATGGGTGAATCAGGAGGGATGGGTTTTGATTTCATGAATAAGAGAAGCCTAGACCTTGACATTCGGTAAAATTCTTCCTTTTTCACGAGCTACAATTATTTTGAAGTTGTGTTTAGGCGATAATTAGTTAGAGGAAATCAGTGGTTATGGTTATTTCTTTGTTATGCTAATCTTCTGGTCTTCTCTGTTTGCTGAATGTGTTTTCTTTTCTTGAAAATTGAGGATGTTTATATCTATGTCTCCTAATCTTTGTTTCTGGTTTGATGATGGTGGACGTGTATATTAGGTATGACCTGCGGTTGAGCTTTGAAGAGGCAGTATTTGGAGTGAAACGGGAGATTGAGGTTTCTTATTTAGAAACATGTGATGGTTGTGGAGGAACAGGTGCTAAATCTAGTACCGCCGTTAAAAAGTGTAGTAGTTGTGATGGTAAAGGACGTGTGATGAACACTCAGAGAACACCCTTTGGAATGATGTCTCAGGTAACTCGTTATACCTGAATACTATTCCGATCAGTTGCTAATTCTCAAAATGGAAATTGTAATTTCCCTTGACACTTGCTATAGATGATAATCTGTGTTATATAGGTGTCCACTTGCTCCAAATGTGGTGGTGAAGGCAAAATCATCACTGATAAGTGTCGAAAGTGCATAGGCAATGGTAGATTACGGTCTAGGAAAAAAATGGATGTTGTTGTCCCTCCTGGTGTCAGCGATAGAGCTACAATGCGGATTCAAGGAGAAGGTAACGTGGACAAGAGAAGGTACAAAAGAATCTGCTATTTTTAATTCTGATATTTGGTGCTTTGGCAATTGCTTTTCTCAATATGGTTTCTAATATCCGCAGTGGAAGAGCTGGTGACTTGTTCGTTGTGCTTCAAGTTGATGAGAAGCGTGGAATTCGGCGGGAAGGGCTTAATTTATACTCCAATATCAACATCGATTTCACAGATGCGATACTCGGGGCAATCACAAAGGTGTTTATAAACTTGTTTCTCGGTTTTGACGTTATTCGGTAGTGAGAATCTTAAGGGAATGACCTCTTTCTTTTTCAGGTAGAAACGGTTGAGGGAACAATGGATCTTCGTATTCCCTCAGGAACTCAGCCTGGTGATACCGTGAGATTATATCGAAAAGGAGTTCCAGACACGGATAGACCTTCGGTCCGGGGAGACCATTGCTTTGTAGTGAAGGTTTCTATCCCCAAGAACCTGAGGTTTGTGTCACATCACTTATATCCCTTATGTCGCATTGTTTACTAAAAACTGCTTGAAACAACGTTTATGGCAGTGAGAGGGAGCGAAAATTGGTAGAGGAATTCTCATCACTCAGAAGATCTACCAGTGATACTGGTACAACGCTATTCGAATCTATTTCAGAAACTAGTAGCTTTTCAAAACAATGTTCAAGCTAATTTTATAATCCCGGTTTGTAGAAACTCGTCAAGAAGAGCATAGTTTTGGTTCAGAGCCCAAAAAAGAACCGTCTTGGTGGCATAAAGTGAAGAATGTCATAAGGTAATCTCATGTAACCTTTCCCAGCAATTCATCACAGGACACAACATTGTTGTCTTATCCATGCATCATGGTCTAATATATATAGTTTTAACTGTCGCGTGTTTTGTAGACCAGAGGATTCAAGAGCAAAGTTTGGGACTATGAGCTTGAACCCATCATTGCCCCTACGAAGAATGAAAGTGGGAGAGACTTCAATTGTTCTCTCAGTCTTGGCTCTGTGCGTTATAACCTCGGCTGTTGCATTGGTTCAGAAGAAAGGTAATCGCTTGAAACAAAAGAAGGAACCTTAATTTTTGTCAAGTCCCTTTGTTGCCACACAGTTCTAGTTTCTAGGTTGATATTGTTTTGTCACAGAAGAGATATGATATTGTATGTATGTTAATTCATTTTATACACATATGGTTTAGAGTTGTGTGATACAACGAATGCGGCTACTGCTAGTACTTGTTGACCAATGGTTAAGTTTCTTAAACCGGCTTAAACCGAAATCTTTTCCGAAACCGTGATACAAACTAAATGTTGAATTTATTGAACTTGAACAAAGTACTAAAAACCAAAGTGGAGGTGTTGAGAATTTATGGAGCACATGGAGAGTTTTTTTTTTTCTGGATTCTATAATAAGTATAGCAATAGTGTTAGGACAACTTTGTAAAACAAGAGATCTTTAAATAACTTTGTGTTTTTTGGTACGTTATTAAGAGAAAGCTTTTTATGCAATCAAGAAAAGGTTTCCCATAAACGCAAATCTATAAAGTCATTATCGCGTAAGTGGGTCTCAACACAGCTACTATACTTAGTACTTACATTATGACTAAGCAGTCTAAGCGTCTTAATCCTCTAAAGTAAACAATATACTACTCTAGTAAAGACAGCTAGAGAGAACAAAAATAATATTCCAACTACAAAACTGTGTTATCCATCCACATGTGCGACCGAAATGAGACTACACTTGCCCAAGTTTCATTTTAGCCGTTGCCTGCCTCCTCCCTTCCCAAAGTGTAACGCTCAACTACATATCACTAAGATCATGTTGTATTTTTAATATTTTCTTTGTTGTGGAATGATCCAAAAAAAATTGAAACCAAATTAAGAGTTACTCTGTGGACCATGAGATATTATTTGATGGATAGTAAAGAGAGTACGATTAATGGGACCCTATTGATTGATGATGATACAGAGTGTTGTTTCATATTCATATCGTAAGAAGAAAAAAAATCGAATCTGATAACAGAGAAGAAGATGAGTGGAGACAATCACAAAACAGAGAATGCGTTTAGTTCTGTAACAAAAGAAAAAAAAACTATGAATGCTGTTAAATTATTGTTGGCTTTTTTTACATGTTTTAAGGTCCTACCCTTTTCTGCATACCCATGTTCTTCTTCTTCCTTTTTACAACTAGGCATGCATTATTATTTTTATACTATAGAGAGAAGAAGAAGAAAAAAAAGAATTATTACTAAAGAAGAAAATTCATAGAACTAAGTGTTAAAAATCTTGAGAAGAGTGATTCACTTTACTCAGATGTATTCAGGGAATTTCATTTTTAATCATAACACCCACCTGCTAATTTTTCTTGTTAATCCAATTAATAATTAACAAAAAGATCTTTATTTAGTAGACAAATTTAGATAAGACAATATAGCTAGAGAGGTTTAATTTAACATTTGGACAACAACATAAGATTCTAAAAAATATCAATAAGTTAAACATAATAAATCAATAATACTAGAAAGAAAAATAAAACAAATATTTTTGTCGAAGCACAGAAAAGACATACGTCACTGTTGTATAGATATGTCGTTTTTTTGTCACATTTACAAAACCAAAATTAATTTAATTTAATTATTCAAAAACTAAAAAAATTAAAAGTGGAAAAAAAAAAGAGAGAGAGAGAGAGAGAGAGAGAGTGTTAAGTGTTGACTAGCTTCACTCTCTTTCTCTTCTTCACTGTAAACCACACACAGCTTTCTTCTTCTTCTTCTTCTTCTTCTTCTTCACTCAGAGCTCTTTTTGTTTCTAGGGTTTCTCTCTCTCTCTCTCTAATGCGACTCTTCTTCGCCTCTTCCATGGCGAGACTCTTTATATTCCTATCCACTCTTCTCCTCCTCTTCACTCTTCCTCTTCCGTCAATCGGAGATCTCGCCGCCGACAAATCAGCTCTTCTCTCTCTTCGTTCCGCCGTCGGTGGTCGTACATTACTCTGGGACGTCAAACTCACCACGCCATGCAACTGGACCGGCGTCGTATGCGACGGTGGTCGTGTCACCGCCCTTCGTCTTCCCGGAGAAACTCTCTCCGGTCATATCCCTGAGGGTATTTTCGGTAATTTGACTCAGCTCCGTACGCTCAGTCTCCGTCTCAATGCTCTCACTGGTACTCTTCCTTTGGATCTCGGAAGCTGCTCAGATCTTCGGCGTTTGTACTTGCAAGGTAACAGATTCTCCGGTGAGATTCCTGAGGTTTTGTTTAGTCTTAGTAACCTCGTTAGGTTGAATCTTGCGGAGAATGAGTTTACCGGTGAGATCTCTTCAGGGTTTAAGAACCTTACTAGGCTTAAGACTCTGTATTTGGAGAACAACAAGCTCTCTGGCTCTCTTCTTGACTTGGATTTGCCTTTGGATCAGTTCAACGTCTCTAATAACTTGTTGAACGGATCTATACCTAAGAGTCTTGACAAGTTTGATTCTGATTCGTTTGTGGGAACTTCACTCTGTGGCAAACCGCTTGGTGTCTGCTCTAATGAAGGAACTGTACCAAGCCAGCCTATTTCTGTTGGGAACATACCTGGAACACTGGAGGGAAGCAAGGGGGAGAAGGAAAAGAAGAAGCTTTCCGGTGGAGCTATAGCTGGAATAGTGATTGGATGTGTGGTTGGTTTTTTCCTGATTGTTCTGATTTTGATGGTTCTCTTCCGGAAGAAGGGAGGAATAGAAAGGACAAGGGCTGTCGACATTGGCACTGTTAAGCAACATGAAGTCGAAATTCCCGGGGAGAAAGCTGCTGTGGAGGCACCGGAGAGTGGGAGCTATGGGAACGAGTACAACCCTGCTGCGATGAAAGCTGCAGAAGTCAACAGTTCAGGGATGAAGAAACTTGTGTTCTTTGGGAATGCGACTAAGGTTTTTGATCTGGAGGATCTGTTGAGAGCTTCTGCGGAGGTTTTGGGGAAAGGAACGTTTGGGACAGCTTATAAGGCGGTGCTCGATGCGGTTACATTAGTGGCTGTGAAGAGGCTGAAGGATGTGACGATGGCGGATAGAGAGTTCAAGGAGAAGATTGAGGTTGTTGGAGCGATGGATCATGAGAACTTGGTGCCATTGAGAGCTTACTATTACAGTGGAGACGAGAAGCTACTTGTATATGACTTCATGCCTATGGGAAGCTTGTCAGCTCTCTTACACGGTGAGCGTTATATATATCTCTGTCTCTGCTTACATATTGTGATTTTTGTTCTGCTTTATCTAAAAATGAAATTTTGTTTATTTGCAACGTAATTAGTAAAGGGTTTGCTTGTTTAAGAGAGATATGTCAAATTCACAAATACTATAGAACCTGTTTTTGTTAGATTTATTGACATGATTTAGTGAAGAATGTATATCATATACTTGACATTCACATGGTTTATACATAACATCTATGAATTAGAGGGGACAGTAGATAGCCTTGGATTCTTTGACTGGCAGGGACAGTGATAATTGATCTTCTAGTTTTGTGTTTGACCAATGAAAACTCCAGATATCATGTGTTCTACTTTCAGACAATAATTTTTATGTGTTGAGCTTAATGTCATGCTATGTTACAGGAAACAAAGGCGCAGGCCGGCCTCCGTTGAACTGGCAAATCCGATCACGTATCGCCCTTGGAGCTGCTCGTGGCTTAGACTATCTTCACTCACAAGACCCATTGAGCTCTCACGGAAACGTCAAGTCCTCCAATATCCTCTTAACAAACTCCCATGACGCACGAGTGTCTGATTTCGGCCTCGCTCAGCTCGTCAGCGCCTCATCCACAACCCCAAACCGGGCCACTGGTTACCGTGCCCCTGAAGTAACTGACCCGAGGCGTGTCTCACAAAAAGCGGACGTGTACAGCTTTGGTGTGGTGTTGCTAGAGCTGCTCACCGGAAAAGCGCCGTCTAACTCCGTGATGAACGACGAAGGAATGGATTTGGCGAGGTGGGTGCATTCGGTGGCAAGAGAGGAGTGGAGGAACGAGGTTTTTGACTCGGAGCTGATGGTGGAAGAAGAGATGGCGGAAATGCTGCAGCTGGGCATTGACTGTACAGAGCAGCACCCTGACAAGCGACCAGTGATGGTGGAGGTGGTGAGGAGGATCCAGGAGTTGCGCCAACCGGGTTCAGATCAGGTGGGCTAAGGACATTCGATGAAAGGATGAGACTTGAGAGGCTCATGAGTTGAATCGGTGGTACGTAACGTCGGCGTTCTCGGTGTTTGATGATTAAGTGTTAGTTTAAGAATATGGCGGGGAATTAGAGTGAGTTGGGGGTCGTTAATTAGATGTTTTTAATTTTGGTGTTCCTTTTTGTTTCTTTCATGTGTGGGCACTGATGATGAGGAGTTCCTTGTGGTTGTAATTATTAGTGCTTTTAACTTTTTTAACTTTATCTCAGTATTGTTTCAGCTTTTTATCTCTTTGATAAGATTATGTGCGGACGATAGATAAAGATAGTATAGTAAAAAGCTGAGCCAATCATTAACACATTCACGTCAACTTCTTGTGATCCAATGGCGTGATAGTTATTGGGGAGATGTTATACTGTTGTTTTGGTATGTTTTGTTTTGTTTTTTCTTTTATGATATTTGTTATCCACAGAAGTACAAGAAAAAGTTGGGTGCAAACTTGGCTGAGATAAAATTTAAAAGTTTGGGGTTATGTCTTAAATGGTATTTGAAATCATTAAAGGTTATATAGGTTGTGAACTCTCCCTTATCCTTTACATAGACCGATGGCTTCCCCTGATTACTCAAAACGCAAACGCTACCTCACCACTCTCATGTCCTAGTGATTATAGAAAAGTACCGATACATCACGTTTGTTGCTGCGTTTGCGTCCCCATAATGTTCCAATATCCATTCTCTCTTCTTTTTTTTCTTGTTCTTTTTTTGTTCTCTCTTCCTGTCTCTGGGGATACAACACATTGAAACATGTTTAAAATTGTCACCGCAAATGGAGATTACAAGATTGATTTTGTGATGAACAATGTAATCTACAGAAACGGATGACTTACATTTACAGAGTATACAAACGACGCCGGTAATGGCAGAGTACTCATTACACTGACTCACATAACACCAAAGGAATCGAGAAAAAAACATCCACGAATTGAATGTTACTTGTGATGCGGAATTGGTTGTGGCTCATCTTTCCAGCCTTTCGACAGAAGATCGTAGTTGATAGACGCCAACTGAGAGAGGTTCTGCAAAACCATAAAGGAGAGAAAAACTCAGAATGCTATGCATTGTGTTCTTATTACCCAACCACTCAAACAAAGACACGCCAGATTTCATGTTGTCTGGAGGCAGAACCCACAATTTCAAAGACTCTCAATCAGTCCCTATGGTTCTATTTGTGACTCTGACATCTACTTACAGCCTAAAACACCTCCATACTTTTGAACTCTTCCCCAGGTAACATAACTTATGTTACATTACACCGGTTGCCACAAACCAATACATAGATAATCAAAAAAATGAAAGTTGGATTTTGAATTATCAACAACTTATAAACCACCACCAACCAATTGCAACTTGAACAACATTGGATCTTAACAGGTCAATCATGAGTTAGTTAGTACCTTAAACGAGAAATTACTGAAAGAGTAATCTACAGGTACGCCAGACTCAAACTCTGTGTGTCCTTCGTATTCTTCAGCCTGTGTAGCAACATTGATCCAGTTCAAGGAAAGTGCACATCCAACGAGCATTAATGATAGTTTTCCGGCTAATTCTAAGGATATAAAATTGAAGGGTAAACTAGCAGATGTTACCTCCCCTTCTTCATGATGATCGTTCGAGCAACCACTGCTGTTACTCAAGCTATCAGCATCACTATAATCTTGAACCTCACCACTAGGGAAAAATTGCTCATCCGATGTGTTCCATGAGTAGCGACTTCTGAAGTAACTTGTGTCAATTGCACTCTCTGAAGCCGGAACAAATGCAGCCTAAAAGAAAACTACCGTTAAGCTTTAAGAAGGCACCAAGTAGCAAAGCTTATGTCTTTAAAAGGATAAGAAATATAAATGCACCTTTTGCCTTGCTAGTGTGTCCCAGTTGATGTCTTTAAAGAAGATGTGTTGCTTGACCTGAGTCATGAAATTAATGACATTAACAGTTTACAACTTGTTGGAATTATTCATCACAGAAAAAGACATCCATTTTTACCTCAGACGCCCCTCTAGCTCCAAGTCTCTGATGAGGATCTTCTGTTAAAAATCTAGAAAAAGAAGACGAAATGATGTAAAAGACAATATAACCTGTCTTGTTCTCTTTAGAGTTAAGACTCAATATTGTGTATGGACGGTAAGGTAGAATATCTCTTACCGATCTATAATATCATGGGCTTCAGCACTCATTTCTTCTGGAACATGAGGCCATGGTATCTTACGGTTGAGAATATTATCAAATATTTGCTAGAACAAACCAAAGAAAATGAATATTCAAATGTTAGAAACTGAAAGTAAAAAAAGCACAGTCTATAGCAACATACGTACTGGTGCTGATTTCAAATAAAATTTTAGAGGTGTTGAGAAGTCAATACAAAAAAACACATGGCATTTAAAGACCACCCAAGAATGAATTTTAGTTCCTACGAGTTTGAGAAAACACATGTTTCTCTATCGAAGTATAAATAAGAAACAAAGCAATAATTAGTCTCTGACCTGAGGATGTTCCGCATTGAAGGGTGGAATTCCCACAATGAGTTCAAACAGAATGATGCCAACAGACCACCAATCCGCAGTTGCACCTGAATGATAATGCATGTATATCATATTTGCAGTCTTGGGATGCGATCAACGAAACATATTTATCTGAAACTATTGCCAGACGGGCCTAAACAAGATATATCATGGAAGTCATTGGTCCAGCGTACTTAGCATATAACACTGCTACTTAACCAGACTAGTAGAGCAGAAATGAATTTGAAGCAGTTTTTTTTCCTACTTAAATTACAGTACCAATGATTCTACTAAACAAACAATCTTTGAATAAAAGACAAGCAGACACCAAGATCAGAAAAGTTTACGCACCATGCCCTGTCCCTAAAAGAATTTCTGGCGCTAAGTAGTCAGGAGTACCCACAGCTGACCGTTTCTTGCGCCTTTCCAACTGATCCTCCGATGCTGCTAATCGTGAATCCTCCTCATCAAGCAGTGACGTCCCACTTACAGCAGGACCAGCCAGATCATCCGTGCTGTTGATGAGACCAACTTTAGAGAGCCCGAAATCTGTCAACTGCTCAGATACAATACAAGAAAGAAACCATAGGTCTTAAATTTAAGTCTCTCTTACGTGCAAAGGCTATCTCGTAAACCTCAAACATCAAGACAGAAGAAAGTATTCGAAAGGACTAATAAGTAATAACATTACCCACAAGTTTCTAAAAGATGGCAAAAGAATTCTTGAAATGGAAAAATATACCTTTATATGACCATCATGCGCAATCAACAAATTATCTGGCTTCAAATCACGGTGAACAACACCCTCAGAATGCAAATATTCCAAAGCAAGGACCTGACATAGAAATTCATCATGAATTCACTTTCTAGAGCTCTATGGAATATACTGTTAATAATATAAACATGCAGAACTTACAACTTCGGCAATATATACACGGACAATATCTTCCTCTAAGCAACCTAAATTTCTCAACAACGAATACAGGTCCCCTCCATTCAGATACTCCATTACCAGATACAGGTTGTCGCGACAAGTGAAAGAATAGAAGAAACGAACCTGGTCAAAACAAAGTAATGTTAATAAAAGTAAGTCTCTCTTCTGAGAAAATGCTTAAAGGCTAGACCTGCTCACCACAAAGGGATTGCGAACGTTGATCAGTATATCACGTTCAGCAAGTATACTTTCAACAGCATTCTTACGGATCATATCTGCCTTTTTCAGAACCTGTGGAGCATGGCCAACGTTTAACACAAGATTAGAGAAAACACTACTAAAGATTTTGCTATCCACATTAGCCTAAGAATAAAAGAAGAATCTTTTGTAACAAAAGAAAAAGAATTGAAAAGAGAACAAAAGCACCAAATCGTTTACCTTGATTGCAAATAGATCTCCTGTTGTTCTCTTTTTTGCCAAAAACACTCGCCCAAAAGCTCCCCGGCTTATTGGTTTTATGATCTCAAAATCATCAATGGAAGTGCGGTCTCGCGGATGTACTGGGCTAGTCCTCAAGCTCCGAACAACATCATCTTCTAAAGGAGCATCTTCATCAATCACAGTGCTTAGTAGGTCAACTTTTTCATCTTCCATTAGCTCACACATATGCAGATATTTCTCCCTACATAATCAGGAATATTATACTTAAAAAACAAATTCTGAAGTGAACTCTTTATAATTCCAGCTGACATGAGAACAGTTCTAGAATACCATAAAGCATCTTTCAGAGTATAGATGTATATGCATGCAAAAGTAGCATCGACGAGCTTACCGGATCAACTTTTCTATGCGAGTCCCAAAAGTTTCTACTGTAAGTGCATCAAACTTTCTGCGGTCTATGACAACCCTCAGATCTTCAAGACAAGAAAGTAAGAATGGAATGGATTGATCATCACCCGGAATGGCATCTGCTGCACATTTTGCAATGTCAGCAAGTTCACTCATCTGCGTCATCCGGTTATCAAGAGTTTTTTTATCAGATGTGTTTTAATAACAAAAGACAAGAAAAATTATGAGTACGGACCACAACCATTACAAACCTGCGGAATATCATCTTGATCATGGAATGTACCCTTGCCTCCTAATATCATTTCAATTGGATCAGGCCTAGGGGTCGGAATCGGGGATCTAGGAGTCATGCTACTGGCAGATGAAGTTGTCATGCCTTGGTCAGACTTGGGACCAAAACGGGTTCTACATGACATTAACGGTAAACCTCTCAGATCATCCATAAAAATTGAATTATCAGACTCTGGGAAACAGTCAAGCATGTCCTCTGACCCTCTTCGCGACCAATCACTCAACCTTGGGGAGAGAACATCAGCTTCTTCGGTCATATTCGAATTGGATACTTTCATACCATCTGGGCTTTCTGCCGCTACTAAGCTATCCTTATGCCTGAAGGTCTCTGCTATCTTGTCAAGTGTTCCAGCAACTGCCATCAGCCGCTCATCAACACTCAGTCCTTTCTGGTCATATTTATCAGCCAATGTACAAACTCTTGAGTGATCTTCCACATGAGTCGTGGGAACTTCCTCCTCACAGATACGGCACATTATTGAACTTTCCTCCGAAATAACGGGCGGTTCCCCCCAGTAACCCCAAGAAATATTGTGCCGGTGCTTGGAGGACTGTTCATGAGAATCTTTTGCTGGAGGACAATTGAGAATAGCAACAGCCGCTGGCGCTATATTTGGAGGTTCAACTTTGATATCATTCTGCTCTTCTGACGCTGGTGCTTCTTTCACAGTTTTCAGTGCTGGTGAAGGAAGTTTCTTCCAGGAAGACATTCTATCAATGTTTGTAGGAGATTCAGATTCCTTAAGAGAATAATCATCAGGCGGAGAGAGAGGGGGCACTGAGCGTACAACAGCGTCCTCCTTCCACTCCAAACCACGCTGCTCCTGACTATAAGCTTTCTTGGTGGATGGTACCTTTAAGACCTTTGCAGCACTGGAACTCCTTCCCGCCCCAGTAGGAGGTATTTTCTCTATAGAATGCAAGACTCTTGACTGACGTAGTTGTACAACTTGTTCTTCCTCCCCCCAACTTTCCTTGTGAAACTGAAGTAATCTAGTACATCTGGTAAGGATAAAAAGCATCCGAGTATGAAGCTGCTTAAGGACTCCTGGAGGAAGCTCTTGACGCCTATCATCTAAATCCTGAACTATGCCTTCACACTGAAGCCAGAAATCTCCAGGAGTAGTCATAGCACAACTTCGAGCCAAAATTAACAAATCTTCAAACGTTTCTTCCCACTCAGGATGGCTTTCTGCATTTTTCTCAAGAACTCCCACAAGGTCTGCTGCAAATACTGCAAGGTCAGAGTTTACTTCTTCCTTTGCTTTATCAAATTTTGCCCGAATCAGAACCAATATTTCCTAGAAAAGACAGATGATTAGATTCTGCATTCACAAAGCGGTTAATATAGATAAGGGGTTCTAGAATACCTCCACATTGTTCGACCTACGAGGCTTCCATAATGGAAAGGGCCGTACACCTTTTGAGTTCAACTCATGAGAAAAGCTTTTGATGTCACCAGGAAACCTCTTTCGTGGAGCACTTGTCATACGAAGTAAGGCTTGATAACGTGGTGATTCTGACTCTTTTGGATTTTCCCATTCATATGAATTCTAGAAAGATAAATGTCAAGTCACCCAGATCACTTAAAAGTTAAAACTAATACACATAGGAAGAACCACTTAAGAAAATTACGTGATGGAGAATGGGGTACCTCTGGGGTGCAAAAGTCTGAATTTCTTAGAGGGCCAGAGCGACCAGATGACATCTCAGAGCGACCTGGGAAGTACCAACAAAGAAAACTTGAGAAATAAGAACTGAAAAGGCAAAACTTATCTGGACACGGAACAGTGTAAGATGCGTTTATGCAGTGATGAAATTCCAGTTACCAACACACAGATGAAGATACATAAAAGTAGCAAGCCTCTGATATCTTACAAGCTAACATACTTATAACAGGGCAGAAAAGGGAACAAGATTATCAGGGATGAGACGGGCACATATACTAACATCATATTACCAGCACATCAAGGTGCCAATGCGTATTTCTCTCTTAGTTCCCATATAACATCAAAGCAACGGAGAGGATGAAGACAAAAAAACATAGTTTCCTCACACCAACTGTTATGAGAATCAAAGGAGTAAGGACATACCAGTTCCGGATGAGGATGCTGCATTTTGCAATCGAGATCCTGATGGCGGCAAAGTAGGGCTGAGGCTCCTCGGTGGTCCAGTATCAGGTGAAATACTATCACGATCACTATTAGTGTCACTCGGCCTAGTGCGACCCATGATCTCTTCTAAACCTAGCTTGCTGCTACTCCCAGATTCTTTCTTTCTATTGCCACATGAACCAGAGCCAGAAGTAGCTGAACCAGAGCCCAAGTCTGCATCAGCACCCATCTTCGAAAGATTGCTCGTAGCCGGATCATTCCTATAATTGAAAACCCTTTCCTGAGGCAACGGACCGGATCTCGTCTTGATCCGGTTCAATCCCAGAGACGAAGCCATGATTGGAGAAACAAAAGCAGGTCCCTCCTTGACCTCCGTCGGCGGAGGTTTCTTCTTCGGTTCAGAACTAGGAGACAAGTTCGATTTCCCAATCGAGTGAGCTTGAACTTCAGATGAAACTTGTTTGCCCTTAGATGAACCATCCTTCTTCTTCAAACCATCTTTAACCTGCGTCTGCTTGCAACCAACTCCAGTAACGGAACTCGGACTAGGGATCGGAGGTTCATCCTTGGAAGCGGATTTAGACTTCTTCTTATCTGATCGAATCGGAGAGTTGGAGCCAACAGATCTGGGACTATTAGAGCTATCGGGACTAGAAGATCCAGATTTCTTCGAAGAGAAGAAGAGCTTGTTCTTGAATACCATTTTTTTTTTTTTTTGATCGATTCAAAACCTAATCGCACGCTACACACCAAATCCAACCATATAATCCAGTTGTCAATTTCAACACTCCGACTTCAATATAACAATTGTCTCTCTCTCTCTCTCGCTCTATGATTCTCTGGAGATGTTTTCGAGGTTAGAGATTTGAGGAAGCGACGAGGAAGAAGAAGAGAAGAAGAAGAAGAAGGCGTAACTGCAGTGGAGGAGAAGCCTAGATTCAGGAGTGCTTACTGATTTTAATTATTTCCCTACTACAAAATTTAAAACGGTCAATACTCGTTTAGACTATATTTTGACTTTTTTGATTACCCTTTTCTTTTCTTTTCTTTTCTTTTCTTTTCTTGTAGTAACCATAATTAATTTACATATGTTGAAAACTTGATATCATTAATTAATTTATTAACAAAAAACAACTCATTTTCATATCCACCACCATTGAAAATTAATTAACCCTTTATATTGTTACTTTAATAACCACAAATAACACATGAATCCACATAATGTTATACAAAAAAAAGTAAACAAGAAAACGATCTTTATATTTTCTAAATAATAATATTCGAAAATAAAGTTAAGTGTAGCTGATCTACAAAATGTGTGTATGGCTTGATGGATGTTGTTCAAACTTTATGCGGTCCATAGATTTGGGCTTTTGGGCCTTATATTAGTACGGTTTTGGATATCTATATTATTAATTGGGAAGTAAACTTAGGCGTAAAAAAAACAAAAACATAACATATATTCATATATCTATGTTGCCAAACAAACCTATTTATCTATATAATTAAAAAAAAATCTTAAACTAATGGTAACAATTTTTAAAGAAATAAATGATTAAATCTTTTCATAATTGGTTAAACGATGGATACTTAGATTTCAAATCTAATTTTGGATATGGTAATAACCCATAAATAATTAATTTCGAAAATATTAACTTTTCTAAATAGTTTTCTAAATTAAATATCAAAAATTTAATTGGAGAGTACACTTAAGCACAAAAAAAACAAAAACATAACATATATCCATGTTTTCAAACAGACCCATTTACCTACATAATTAAAAAAAAAAATTTCTAAACTAATGGTAACAGTTTTTAAAGAAATAAATGATTAAATATTTTCATAATTGGTTAAAAGATGGATACTTAGATTTCAAATCTAATTTTAGATATGGTAATAACCCATAAATAATTAATTTTGAAGATATTAACTTTTCTAAATAGTTTTCTAAATTAAATATTAAACATTTATAGTTTTCTAAATCCAGTTAGTCATCCTGTGTTAAATTTGATTCAAATTATTCCAGTATTTTAGGAAGCTATATTAACTACAAAAATAATACATCCTATATTTTATGAATTTATATTCAGTATAAATAATAAGTTCATATATTTTAGGAAAGTATATTAGTGATTAAGTATAAGAGATCTCAATCTTTAACAAATATTCTAATAATTAAAGTTAGAGATTTATACAATTTTTTAAAAATACGATTACAAATTAAAACATGACATTAAATCTCTTTTAAAATGATAACTTAAATAGATGCGAGAAGCTAATTAGTTGAAATTAATTAAATATTTCGTAAAATATGAAAAATAATTTTTAAATATATATAACTATACAAAAACGAAAACACAATAATTATATTAAAAAAATTATCATCAATTTTATTATCTTTCTAATATACAAAATGAAAAGATTAATGAGAAGAAAAAATATCAAAGATGTTCTGAGGCTTTCTCATATCTTTATCAATTTAAATTAGACAAATTTATATTCAAATTAAATTAGACAAAGTTAAATTAGACAAAGTTATATTTTCTGTCAAAATTTATGTATAATAGGTCTTCTCACTATTTTTAACAAAATACAAACAATTTAAAAAAAACCATGCACGAAAGTGCGGGTTGATCCATAGGTTTAGTTTATAGAAATTAACCCCAAATAATTTGAGTTTTACTAATACATAATTAATTAAAAATACTAATGTATAGGAAAGATCGAGTAAGAGACGAGAACGAATAATTTTTTTGAAAAACATTATATAAACTATTTTTATTGAAAAAAAGAACAAGAAATATATATATATATATATATATATATCAAGATGGGATTATAAAATTTGGATAGTTAAATTAAATTTAAAGTGAATCCAAAATTTATGGTGAAGCAATTATTATTTCAAACATTTAGAAATTTGATGAAAGAAAACCAATACATAAGTTTTATGTTATTAATGCTGTACCAAATAATTATATTTACAAATAAAATGTATGTGAATGCGAATCATTTACCTACTTCCTTATTTGTTGGACTAAAATATATAATCTCAAATTGATAAAATCTTATTAGAACTACGGTTATAAGATAGAACAAAACACATGACATACTGTATATGAGACGGGACGGGTTCCCGAAACAGACATACTATCTTTCTTTTACTACGTAAATCTAATCATCCTCTTTTCTAAATCAAACTAAAAATAAATTGGCACAAAGTTGGATTATGAATGTTAATAACATTTTTAACAAATAATAACTCTGCATAATCCAAACCTAATTGCAAACTTAGTTTTTTTTTTAAAATTAACCCGCACGTATGTACGGGTCCAATCCCTAGTTGATCATTACAGCTGAGTTTGTTTCGCATTAGTTTTAGTGGCGACATGTCAAGGAGGCAACAAAACGAAAGTCACACAAGAGATCAAGACAATTCGAGAAGAGTTTGATCTACTTCTCTTTACTTTCAGACCAACATTTCGAATCAAGTTAGTATGACAATATTTGTTTACTGTCATTCCAGTCTAATCTCCCAGATTTGTTACGTAATTAAGCTTTGTATACAGGCGGATAAGCCTTTATTAAACTTATCTTTTACTCCCTCCGTTTCAAAATATAAAATGTTTTAGAGAATTTTGTTGTTTCATAATATATAATGTTTTCAAATTTCAATGCAACTTTTATATTAGTTTAGTATTTTATATTATGTAGTATTGTTTCTGATTGGTTGAACTTGTTAAAAGTAAAATCTTTTAATTTGCGTGTTTTGCTTAAAACATCATATATTTTGAAACAGATGGAGTATTATCTTTTATTAAATGCAAAATAGATCTTTAAAGAAGAAAGAAGTACATATTTGATATTCTATCATTCTTCTCATCATATTTAGTACTCCTCATGTTCCAATTTATAAAAGGTTTTTGAGGTTATTTTTTCGTTTTGCTTTATTTTATTTTATAATCTTTTTGCATTGTTTTTTTCATTTAGCTAAATATTTTTTCATTACTCAAAGAGTTCCATCGATGAGATTTTGAATTCGATATCATCATATTGAGAACTCAAATTGATGGATATGAAAATATACAAAATTGTTTAAAAGAAGATTAGCAGGATAATCTAAGTCAAAGGTAAACCGCTTGTAATTTGCAAAAGCATGACATGTAGGACAACATGCATTATTCTTCGAATTTCGAAAGCCATTGAGCAATGCAATCACGATGGTATTTGTGCATACAATCTCTTAGCCTTACATAACCAAAACCTATGGTGAGATCTTCGAGACAGATTGGACAAAACTTCTTCGTCTTTTTGCTAAACTCTCTTCGTTCTTCTTCACCAAAACTCTCTCTCTCTACCTTCTGTAAAATCTCAAGGAGCGGAGATTCATTTTGGCCCCTGAATCTTCGCAGCTTCGTACGTATATCAGTGTAAATGATTGAGGATATCATCAATCCGGTGTAAAGGCAGTAAGTAAGGCCGCAATTAGGCTGACGAGTCGATAAAAGATAGGGACAAGCCACGCAATAGTATCTAGTTCTGGATCTCCCCAACAACTAACATACATGTAAGTAGAGAAATGCCATGAACATGAAGGCGAGAGGGCCTCCAGCTAACAAATAAAATAACCAAGCCTCTTCTCTGGATCTGACTCGACGAGAACGAGGATGAGTCATCAAATGATCCATTGAAGCACCAAACTAGAAACAAAAACAAAATAATATTGCAAGTACTCAAGTCGATCCAAATCTGGTTAGATGCTTTTATATCTTATTACTAGAATTGAACTCTTGCTAGAGCACAGATTGAAATTTTTTCTGTTTATTTTGTAATTTTTATTTAAATTACTATATATGTGATTGGGTTTTTTTGTTTAAAGTTTTTTTTTTTTGGGATTAAACATTATACCATAAAGTCATGTTCCGAATATGACTTATGAAATAATATATATTTCGTAAAACAGTCTAGTAGATTTAGATTTTGACCCGCGGTACACTGCGAGTTAAGTTATTTGTTAAAAAAAAAAATTGTTTGTTAATTTTATTTGATTTGTTTAGTTTTAAAAATTATATATTGTATTTTGATTGTTAATTCTATGACTTAACCCATAATATACCACATATTAATTATAGGACCAAATATGTAACATATGTTTGTCAAAATCATCTTAACCGAGAAAGCATATACCAAACAACATTATTCCAAACTCATATTTCTTGTAATTTCAACATCTGCTCTAGCAAGAAATCATATTTCTTTTAAAAAATTCATATTATAGTGACATATTATTGACTCGTGCTATAACGAATCAAATTTGAGTATTTATAATTTATATTTTTTTATCTATCATATATTATGATATTCTTAAAAATATCAATTTAAAATATTTTTAAATACTTCAAATTAAATTATTTAAAAAGTTTATTATAATATATAAAATTATACAATTCAACAAAAGAAATCTATGAAATTGAATTTAAATATTCAAAATTTTACTTGTTATACAGTCAAAATTTTAGTTGAATAGATATTTTTAAAAATAATAATATTATTAAAGCTTGAATATTTTATAAATTGAAAAAAAATATTGGTTTTAATAGTATAACTTTGAAGTATGACTTTTAGTATGATTTCAATGTCTGATAAATCAAAGTTCATGCCCATTCGTATTCAGAATCATTTTGGTCATTTTTTTATAGTATGACTTTAAATCTTTGCCTAGTTTTCTTAGGCAATGTAGTTGAAATATTTTTTACATTTTTTAAGTCATCAGTTGAGCAATATATATCCGTTTAAAAAAGTTTAAATTATATTATATGCAGAAAAATCATAAATTTTATTAACTAAATATATTTTATAATAATTGAAAATAATTTTAATAGAAAATCAAATAAAGGTGAAAGAAGAATCACATATGTTTATTTTAATTAGGTTGAAAGATTTTCTTATCTTTTAAATGTTACCTATAATTGATTTTATATGTTACTATAATTAACTATATGCATATTATCCCTAATTACCAAAAATCAAACTAACTTGTATATTATGATACACCTAAATCATGAATATCATAAGTCTATAACCAAAAAATCACATATATATATATATTATATAGTCTATAGAAAAAAGTCATGTACTTCCGAAATATTAAATAGGGGATATAAAGTACGGTTTCCAAAGTTACTAATTCACCAGATTGTAATACAAGTCAATTTCAAAAATTACTAAGTCATAAGATCGTGACACGTGTCAATTTTACACAAATTTCTAATTCTAAAAGAAAAGGAATCTTTAAGAAATAAAAAATTATTAATCATAAAATCTTATTATATAAAGCTTGATGTCAAAGTTACCCATTAACAAAATCGTGACACATGTCAAATATATTGATTAGATGTTGACACGTGTCAATTTTTTTTTTTAATAAATGTAGTAGGACAACTAATTATATTTACAAAATTTAACATGTTTATATTTTAAAATTTTATTTTTCAAAATCAAAAAGGAAAACTGGCGAAATCAATATATTTTCCATTGTATGCTAACTATATTATATTTGTGTTCTCAATAAAATTTTACACGTGTAAGCAAAAGCGAAATTAATTAAGCATGTATATTAGTTAAAAAATAATGAATAACAAAATTAAAAAGAATAACATAAGTTATTTAACATAATTTAGTCGGATATCAATTGTATTTATCGTTGTAGTATAAATTTTTATTGTAAGTAAGCACACAAAACCTTGAAAGAATAATGAACTTAAAAAAAATAAAAAAATTGACACATGATGTGTATTAGTATAGTTTTACATGTTTTATTTTAAAGATTTTAATGCATATAGTAATATGAGAAACCGGGAAACAAAATAAAAATGATGAGTTTGTAAGAATAAATTTTTGGTTAATTGATGAAAATTGACACAAGTATTACTTATGAAATTATGACATATAAATTTATGTTGGGTTTGGCTAATTAGATTGTTGTTTTGTGAACTGTAAAATCGAATGAATATAGAAAGAGTTCAATAAAAGAAATTTAATAATTGAGATGTTGGGTTTGGCTAATTAGATTGTTGTTTTGTGAACTGTAAAATTTCTGCGAAAACTCACCTTGAAGTTCTCTTTCTTAGCAATTGTTAAAGAGATACATGAATTAAATTTTAAGGATGCAAATTCAAAATAAATATGAAATTCATCATAACAATTCAAGAGAGACATGAATTAATAATTTTTTATTTTTCAAATAAACACAATATGGAATTAGAAGGAAGGAGAAGAATGAAGAAGACGAAGAAAAGTACGCACTTGGACTTGTTTTTTTTTCTATTATTAAAAAGCCAATAAGTTGATATAACTGATTTAGTATTGGTTTGAGTAATTTTCTATCGTATTTAGTTCATAAATCGATTAAACCCAAACATGTGGGGAACGGAGAGATAGATGGAGAACTACTTCCTCAAGGATAATTAGCACGTGATCAAATATTAAGCTTTATCTAGCTTGATGTGATACTTTTTATGGAGAGATAGATCGTTTTCCCTAAAGTATACTAAATAGTTCAAATAGTCATAAATTTTTATAGCAATAAATATTGTACACAAAATTTGATAAAATAGAGCAAAAAAGCCTTAAAACTTTTATATAATAAAACTGAAAGAGTATCAAAATAAAATATGAGAAGTTCATATTAAATATTAAAATGTTAGATAAAATCTAAAAATATATATTTTACTATTTAATTGTTTTCAATAAGTTTCTGAAATTTTTACCGCGTAATAACGCATACCTTATTTAGTATCATATATATATATATATATATATATATATATACATATGTCCCTAGATTTTCTCTTTGTTATTACTGATTTTGTTATCATATCCCTTAATTGATATCCGACTCTTTTATTGTTTGTTCATTTATTCTGAATTTCTGATAATTCATTTCTTCTAGAGATACTCCCGCCGTTTTCCATAATGCCTGCTTATATTTTGTTTAGCAATATATATTAGATATAATCCCTTTTTTTTTTGTCGTGCATATAATCCCTTATTTGTACTTTTGTAGTATGTAAAACCAGAACTAAATTTGGGTGTTGTGGTGAAAAAAAAAATTGGGTGTTACATGTGGATCATAGCGTGACGGAAACGTTGATGGCATCATTTTGATTTAATTTTCGCATCTGTAGGTCCACTTTTGATCTGATCTATTATATGGAATATTTGTGTATATTAAAATGTTTAAAAACAGCATTGTGGTATTGTCCTATTAATCCACTAGATATTATTGTGATATATTTAAAAGAGCAAGAAATAGATAAAATAAAGGCTGGAGAAAATGACGTATGCTACACATTCAATTCCCTAGACTCAGAAATGTTATCGTGGTAGACATGGTCAAGTTGTTGTGCTTGACTGCTTTCCATTTTATATATACTTTTTGTTTTGTTGGTGGTTTTCATTTTAAAAAGACAATTATAAAACTTTATCACTATATTATGAAATACTTAAATACGTTTTAAAACATTGCTATATAGTATAGTTTTACTAAATACTAAATTAAACAAGAAAGGTGACGCAGGAAATGGCGTAATTTCCTCCCCCGGACCACATGCATCTATTAATACAGGAAAACGATGTCAACGAGTGGTTTTAGTAGTATTTTTACATAAAGAACCATTTACTTTTGGTACCAGCAATTTTTTACCTTAATATTATAACAAGTTTAGTTTTAAGCAACTTACAAATTAGCCCAACAAACTTGTGTATAATAGTATGCTGTTAATAAAGTACACTGACAAAAATAATAAATTATAAAGTGATTGAATATTCGAGTATAATGACACATCACATGGGAATACTAGATTAATAATGTTGAGTTGTGGAACTAATAAAAATTCTGCAATAATTATTTTGTAGATTTGTGTGTTTAAAATCATTTTGATGAAAGTTAGATTTGAAATTATAGTCTTTAACAATTCGTACCACCCGGTTAGTTAAAGATTAAAAAAAAAAAAAAAAAAAAAAAGACTGAGAATACATAAACATTTTGTTTGCCAAAACGCAACGTGCATATGTTTATCTAGGTCAAGAGAGAACGTGCACGAAAGTAGTAGCAGAAGAACTACTAAATTAGATTGAGCGGTGAGTGAGAGACAAACGAGTTTACAAGTCACGCGCTCTATTTCACGCGTTAGCCGACAAAAACAAAGTGTTTTTCTTGTAATAAAAAAGTACTAGTAATAAAATAAAGATAGCCGGTTTGCATCTCCCTCGTGAATGATTCACGTTATAAGAAAAAGATAACGCACGTGCCTGGACACGTGTCTGACCACCAAAAGAAACGCCCACACAATGCACGACAATGCACGTGTCTTTTGACCGACTATATCCGGTGACAACCTGTAAGCTGGTTTTTGCACCAATAGGAAGACGAGAGAAAAAGGAATCTTTTTTGTTTTTTCTTAATTAAAAATCTTAAAACTGAAAATAAATTAATGGTACAATTCACATGTCGCATGCGATTTGTTAATAAAAACTAAGAATCGCTGTGTAATGATGTGTTGTTAACTTCATTCCACGTTTTTTCATTTTCTCCATCAAAAGTCTCTCTTTATTCTCTTTCTTTTTTTTTTTTTCCCCCGGCGCCGAAGCTGTATCTGTTTTGATTCCGGCGTTTAACACGCGTTTTAATCGGCGAGGGTTTGAGATCGAGTTATTTTTTTTTTGTATTCGGTTGTGACGGTTTTATTATATAGATGGAGAGGGATTTTTTGGGATTGGGTTCGAAAAATTCTCCGATCACTGTCAAGGAGGAAACCAGCGAAAGCTCTAGAGATTCAGGTTTTTATTTATTAATATTCCTCTTCTTTTGATGAATCAATCTTTATTTGGTTATGTTTTTTTTTCAAATCTCTCTGTTAGCTTTAATTTCCCAAACCAAATCGTCGACCTTTTTTTGTAATTTTCTGGAACAATTATGCGTTAGGACTTAGGAGTTACTAAAAGAACTAGATTGGGATTTAGGTTTTTGGAACCCTGTTTTCTTATGGCTTGCTCGGGAACTGAGAGTTTGTCAGTTTGTCTCTTGGCTCAGAGCAGAACATTGTCTCGGGAGATGGACTGTGTGGATCATTTGGATTTTAGGAAACTAGTTTTGTTCTTTTAGAAAAATCCCTGTGTAAAACGTTGTCTTTTAGGTTTAAACTCGGTAACTTTTTTTTTTTTTTTTTACAAGAGGGATATTTTATTTGAAAGGGACTTATAATTGTCTGAGATATACTTTTAATTAGTTTATTATTAAAAAAAAAACGAATACGTAAAATGTTGGAAAAGAAGGGGATTAATATAAGAAATTAAAATATAGAGACGGTTGGTAGTAGGTGGAAGATTTAAATAATAATACTTGGTAAAAGTTAGAGTTGGATTAGTTTATAAGATGATTAAATATTTGATTGTGTGTTGATTAAGTGAAACTAGCGTAGGGATGTTATTAGAATATAGTAGTAGTTCAAGGGTACCAATAATGTATAGTTTTCTCACCACGAGGAATATAATTTATTTCGACTTTGTTTTCTTTATAAGCCAAAAACGTGCCATTCCATAAAAGTAGTGCATCGACATGTGGGTGTGTGAGTTTTTAATGTTTGAATCTCTCTTTAATTTAAAAACAAAAATAAAAGCTTTAAATTATTCTAGTTTCGTACAATGACTTTGAATAAATGTTTTTTTTAGTATAAATGAGACACGGTTTTCTAAAAGTGGTTTTGCCTCGTTGAACTTGTCAACAGGATCAGATTCTACATTGTTGGTTAATCTCTTTTTTTTTTTTTTTTTTGGGTTCGGTGTTTGTTAATGTAAGATCTCGAGACATTTATGGTTAGCAGTTGGTGGTACTTCACGTTTGACTTTAAACTGATAAAAGTCTGATTGTTTCCTTTTTTTTTCCCTTTTTGTAGCTCCCAACAGAGGAGGAATGAACTGGTCGTTCTCAAACAAAGTCTCTGCTGCTTCTTCTCAGTATCTATCTTTCAGGCCATCATCTCAAGAAGATAGACATAGAAAGTCTGGAAATTATCATCTGCCGCACTCTGGTTCCTTCATGCCATCATCAGTTGCAGATGTTTATGATTCAAACCGCAAAGCTCCTTACAGTTCTGTACAGGTATCTATCATATCATGTGCCTTTTTGGATGCATGGATGTAATCTTGGTTTAATATAATAACTGATTCATTTCAACCGTAAGCTAAGCTTCTCATTTTTGGATAAGTTAGTCCAAACAAGTTCCTTACACAGTTACACATTTGTTATGGCTTTTTGCTCTCAGGGAGTAAGAATGTTCCCAAATTCCAACCAACAGGAAGAAACTAACGCAGCTTCCATGTCCATGCCGGGTTTCCAGTCTCATCATTACGCACCAGGAGGAAGAAGCTTCATCAGCAATAGCAATAACTCACAACCTTTGGTAGGAGTTCCTATCATGGCACCTCCTATTTCAATCCTTCCTCCTCCCGGCGCCATTGTAGGGACAACTGATATTAGGTACCCACTGCTTCTCCCTTCTCTGTTAAGTCATCATATCATACCTTGTGGTTACATAAACTCTTTCTACAGTTTCATAGTTGACTAATTAAAGACTTATTTTTTCAGATCTTCTTCCAAGCCAATAGGGGCACCTGCGCAGTTGACGATCTTTTATGCCGGTTCAGTTTGTGTTTACGATGACATATCTCCTGAAAAGGTAACTCAATCATCTTCTTCCATATATGCATCTCTGTTGTTCGTAAGGTATGGTGCTCATTTTCTTTATTCTTTCATTTCCTCCATCTCAGGCAAAGGCGATAATGTTGCTAGCTGGGAATGGTTCTCCTATGCCTCAAGCCTTTTCACCACCTCCTCATCATCAACATGCGGTCCATCATACTCGTGCCTCTGTTGATTCTTCAGCTATGCCTCCTAGCTTCATGCCTACAATATCTTATCTTAGTCCTGAAGCTGGAAGTAGCACAAGTGGACTTGGAGCAGCAAAACTAACAAGAGGCTTGACATCAACATGTCACGACAACCAAACTAATGCATCCAATATCAATTGCGCAGTAGCTGTTTCAGGTTCTACCAGTGTAATGGCTCCAACAGGTAAACACAGAGTCATATATCCCTGATACTAAATTCGAACATAGCTTAGTAGTAATTCTATTGCTGTAACATCAATCTATTTATTGTGCAGTGGCTTTACCCCTGGCTCGCAAAGCATCTCTGGCTAGGTTTTTAGAAAAACGCAAAGAAAGGTATACACAACAAACTCTTCACATAAATACACAGTTCAATAGTTTTCTTGAGCTAACTCTCTTTCCTCATCGTGTGTGCGTTTTGCAGGGTCACGAGCGTATCGCCATATTGCGTAGACAAGAAGTCATCGACAGATTGTCGCAGATCAATGTCTGAATGCATTAGTTCTTCTCTGAGCTCTGCAACCTAATGTCATCTACAGTAAGATGAAGGTTGCTTTTAGACCACTCCACACCCATATTTGCATTTCAAAGGCGGCCTTTCAGTTTCTCAGTTAATTTTTTTGTACTTCTGGCTACACTGAGTTTCTTCGTAGCTTATATATATAATATATACGATAGTGTATACTTTGTTTACCAGATTTTGGTCTAATGGAATCCTTATGAGGGCAAAACAGACACGTACTTGGGGAAATTAGTAGAAACTGTTTGTTTGTTTCTTTACTCTTTTCTTTTGTATATATCACTCAATGACTCAATGACTCAAGGCTCTCAAGCTCGCATTTGTATAATTCATTCAATGGAACTGGTTCGCTTCTGTTTCCCGTATATATCATTTCTCTAACTATAAACGTACGTGAATGTTAGAGAAAAAAAGAAAAGATTATATTGTGTTTGTACAAATTTGGAAACAGGATAAATAATTAATCGTTTTATACAAATTTGAAATACTAGAATAACAAGTGCATATAATTTTGTACACATATATATCTATATCTAATTTAGCACTCTGTAATATATATAGTAAAAAGCTATAGTAGAAGACAACAATTAATTATGAAACGAACAATATGCATGTAGACAGTGATACACTGAAATTTATGATCTTAGAGCAGGCAGGAAATGTGCTTTGATGACTATAGAATCTTTGGATTCTTACGACAGAATATGTAGACAGTGATACACTTAATCCTTTAGAGCACACGCATCGGTCATTTTGTGAAAATAGATTCTCCAAAAATATTTTAGATATAATAATATTATTTAATTAAATTTTGTTTGTTTTTAAAAAATTAACTAATCAGCTTATGACAGGTACTGAAAGAGGTCTCAGAGTATCTGTAAAAATTAACACAATGTGTCTCTCTCTCCTCACTTTTTATTATTTTTATACTTTTTTTTTTTATTTTTGTGACACTCACTAAAAGATGACCATTGTGTATGCTCTTAGATGAATGTGTGCCGTGGCCAAAAATCTAACATTTCAGTGTCGCGATCACATGTGTTACTAACTTTAAAAACCAATGTTTATATAATAATATAATATAGAATATAGTATTAAATCATTCATCGATTGAAAAACTTAAGAAATTACATTAATTTATTATTTTAATTATCTTATTTTTCTTACATTATGTTAATCACTAATTTTAACACATTAAACATTTTCAAACTTTAGTCACTTTTCTGTATAAATTTATTTTTACTATATAATAATAATAAATAATAATTGCAAATATTTTCCTTATTAATTGCACTTATTTTTCTATTGAAATTAGTAATTTAATATATAATTTTCCTATTAGAATTAGTGATATAATAGATTACTTTTGGTTTTATATACTTTCAAAAATATTAATTGTAATTCTATTATTTTTAGAATTTTTATAATTTTATATAATTATTAAATAGATTTTCTTTTCACATATGTCAAAATATTATCGATATATTTGACACATGTCGAAATTATATGAATTACTAACTTTAAAAGCTAAAGTTTATATAATAATATATGGTTTGGAGTTTGTTAACAAAATATGTTATATCTCTAAGCTAACAAATTTCAAACCATATAAATAAGTTACCCAAGAGTGCCATAATTGATGCAATCCTAGAAATATCCATAACTCATCAATAATTGGTTCAAGGAAAATCACAATCAAATTATGAAGAAGTTTCTAGAAGACAATCAATTTATGGCTACATCAAGAAAGTGTCTAGATACAAAGAACCAATCTCCATCAATAATGATTGATAAAATCTCTCAAATTTATTCTTGATTTATTTATGTAATTAATTTGATTATTTTGTATTTATGTTATTGATTTGTAAATTGAGCCTATATAAGCTCATGTTATTTTTGAAAAAATAAAGAGAGAGTTTTCTCACTTTGAAAGCTTAAGCTTTTTGGTTTACTTGTCTTTTTATTGTGTGTGATTCCTTTAGAAAACAAGTTAAATCTTTATCTTTGTGTGCGATTCACTTACATATTGATTTGTGTTCTTATCACAAAATCATTCCGCAACTTTGTGTGGCGAACTTCGATCCATCATTCATCTCCATCCTATCCGAGTTAGTTAGAGAGGTCCTATCCGAGTTGATGATAATAAGTGTCATTCTTCATGTTTTACGAAAGCATTGATCGGCGGGCCGAGTAGCGCACGGTTTTCAAAAAGCACCCTCCAGTCTTGAGGTGTTAGCCAGTCCAACCTCGATCGTTGTAGTATCGCTTGAACGCCTTTAAAAAAAAAATAGAGAGAAAGAAAAAAACCCAAGCAAACGTTAATACATTGTAAATGCTAATTCATTGTAATTCATTGTTAATTCAAATCATCTGTTTGATTCCGCCGCCGTACTTGCGTTCCTGTCTGTCGTAGCTGGAGATTGTTGGGTTGAGCGCCGGCCATCTTCGTTTCCCGGAGTAGAGAGAGAGAGAGAGAGAGAGAGAGAGAGAGAGAGAGAGTGAGAGAACTTGACATTTCAAGTGATTTATGTAAGAGTTACAAATTCTATGTTATTCAATCATGTATTTTAAAAAGTCTTCTGAAATCCACTGTTATTGAACTGATGATTTAAAAATCTACTTTAAAATCCATTAAAATCCCTTGTTATTGAACTGATGATTTAAAAATCTACTTTAAAATCTATTGTTATTTAAAATCTACTGTTATCCTAATCTACTTTTGTGGATTAGTATTTTAATAAATTTTAGGATTCTGGAGGATTTGTTTAGTTGAAAAAATAGAAATCCAAATCTCATGGTTTTAGCTGGGATTTAAAATTTTTTTACAGATAATCATATGAACTTCCCTAAAATCTATCAAAATTCTAAATTTCCTAAATGTCATCAAATTCTCCAAAATCATGGTTTGAATACACCCCTTAAAATTTCGAATTTCGAGAGAGTGAGGTGTGAGAGCGCGTGAGAAATGAGGACTCTTAAATCGAGATCTGAAAATTTTCAAATTTCTAAAAATTTTAGAGAACCGCCAGAGAGGGTTTTCCCAAAAACTCAGCAACTGATTTGGGCTGTCCATATCCAAGCCCAACTATTGTTTACTGGGTCATCGATTTCTTCGAATTGTTATTTTTGGTCCTTGAGGCGGTCAACTTTGTGTCTTTAATACAAAAAGTTTGGTTAACTCAAAATTTTCTTTGGTTCTCTTTCAATTTACAAGTATCAATTATAAACCACTAAGTTTTACACGTACGTCATATATAGTTTTAGAAACCAAATGGAATGTTATATTTTAATTTTCTCAATATGTAATTTTAATATTGCAATAAAACTATTTATGCCCATGCAGATAAGTCTTCTTAATGGGCCACTTGCTAAACCGTTTTATCAAATGAACAAGAGAATCGGGGTAATGAGAGAATCGGGGTAACGGGCTTGGAGCCTGCGGGCATGGCCCGATTAGTACCACTGCGGGACGGGCTTGGACAAGCAAAATTTTGTCCACAAAAATGCGGGCATAGCAGGCTCGGTCCAGGCGGTCCACGGGTTTAGCGGGTTTGTCCGTGGCGGGTTAGCGGGTTAGCGAGTTTGTCTGCAAAAATAAAGTATTTTATATATATATTTATTTAAACCCTCTGTATCTTATAGAGGTTTTTAAATCTTTGACACAAGTAAAATTTTAACCTAAAAGTCTAAAAACTAAAACCTCGTCGTTGAGCTTACAATTTAGAAGGAAAGACGGAGAGTCTCGACTTCATAGAGACAGAGTCAGAGTATTCCTAGTTTCACAAATCAAAACTCAGATTCTCATACCATTCATCATCCTTCACAGTTCATATCATTTATCAATGGTAAGTTACTTCTTACTACTTACTAAGATAGTGTCTAGAATCTAGATGATTTAACATTTAGCCTTGTTAAAATTTAAAAGTAATAGTTTGTGTTTTGTTTTAGGAGTCACGTGATTCCTGCAATCTTAGATCGTTAGATTTGGAATCTCAGAGAATTGTTGATTCTGCTAATGCTGAAAACGAACAAGTAATATTTGATGGAGTTCAAGCATGTAAACGTCGTAAAAGGCTATCAATTGAGATCGACGATGATGATGTTAACAAAGAAAAGTCACCATTACAGAGGAGGAGAAAACAGTCTAATGAAGCTAAAACATCTAAGCCTAGTATAATTTCATCCATTGAGATCGATGATGATGATGATGATGATGATGATGATGATGGTGACAAAGGAAAGTCACCACCACAGAGGAAGAGAAGGCAGAGTGATGGAGCTGGAACATCAAAACCTAGTAAAAGGCCATCAATTGAGATCGATGATGATGATGACGACGATGATGATAATGATGATGATGTTTGTCACGGAAATTCACCACCAAAGAAAAAGAGAAGGCAATATTCAGAAGTGTGGGCTGACTTTACAGTGATTACTAAGAAGGATGGCAAGGGAAAAACTGTGGAAAGAGCATTGTGCAAGCATTGTAAGTCGGATTTTGCTTATAATCCACACAAAAATGGTACAAATTCATACAAACGTCATTTGAGGGTGTGTAAGCTTAAGCCTAGAAATGAAGATATTCGTCAAATGATGCTTAATTCAGAAGCAAGGTTGAAAGCTAAGAAGATAGATCATATGGTTTTTCGTGAAATGATAGCTAAATGTATCATTCAGCATGATCTCCCATTTGCTTATGTTGAGTATGAGAGAGTAAGATCAATTTGGAAGTATTTGAATGAAGATGTGAAATTTATCAGCCGGAACACAGCCGCAGCCGATGTTTACAAGTTTTATGAGAATGAAGCAGAGAATTTAAAGCGAGAATTAGCTAATCTTCCTGGAAGGATCAGTTTCACTTCTGATTTATGGTCTGCAATCACTCAGGAGGGATACATGTGTTTAACAACACATTACATTGACAAGAATTGGAAACTGAACAACAAAATTCTAGCATTTTGTGCTGTACCACCTCCACATACAGGTACACACTTAGCTATGGAGATTCTTGAGAAACTGAAGGAATGGGGGATTGAAAAAAAGTGTTCTCACTTACTTTAGACAATGCTACTAACAATGATACAATGCAAGAGATGGTGAAAAATCAGCTTATGTTGCGAAATGATTTGTTGTGTGGAGGAGAGTATTTTCATGTGAGATGTGCAGCACATGTTCTTAATCTCATTGTTCAAGATGGTCTGGCAGTGATTGGTGATTCGTTGGATAAAATCAGGGAGAGTATCAAGTATGTTCAAAGATCAGAACGCCGGGAGATACTATTCGCAAAATGTGTGGAATCTGTTGGTATAAAGCATAAGGCTGGTTTGCTGTTGGATGTGAAAACAAGATGGAACTCAACATACAAGATGCTTGATAGGGCTCTCAAGTATAGAGCTGCATTTGCTAATCTTAAAGTTATTGATGGGTTAAACTATAAGTGTTTTCCTACAGAAGATGAATGGAAACGACTCAATAGTCTGTGTGATTTGTTGGAGCCGTTTGATCAGGTTACTACTCTTATTTCAGGTTCCACATATCCAACTTCCAACTTGTACTTCATGCAAGTCTGGAAGATCAATAACTGGTTGACAGTGAATGAGTTTAGCAATGATGAAGTTATTAGAATCATGATTGTACCCATGAAAGAGAAGTTTGATAAGTACTGGGAAGAAGTAAGTGATATATTTGCAATGACTACAGTGCTTGATCCAAGGTTGAAGCTAACACTTGCAAACTATTGTTTTGGTAAACTTGATAAAAGTTCTTGTCAACAGAAGATTGAACACTTGAAAAGTAAACTAACTACTTTGTTTGAATCATATGAGAACAAGTCAGTTTTTGCATCACATTCTACGGAGACACGGGAAACAGATTATCAGAGAGATGACAATGAAGGCAAAAGAGGAAGCTTTAGCAATTACGATGTAAGCATTCATCAATTCTCTCTTTGACTAGTTTCAAGTTCTGTATATTAAACTGCAGGTTATTGGTTTTAAAGTCTCAATTTCTGGGTTTTTAAGAACTGCAGGTTTTTGGTTTTGAAGTTTCAAGTTCTAGTTCTTTCAAAAACTGCAGGTTTTGGTTTTTAAAAAACTGCAGGTTCTTGTTTTTTTTAAAAATTGTAGGTTCGATTTCAAAAACAGCAGGTTTTCAGGTTTGGTTGTTAACTTGTTATGTTTTAGTTTCTGGTTTTTCAATTTGCAGGTTCTGTTTTTAAAAAAAACTGCAGGTTTTCACGTTTTTACAAAACTGCAAGTTCTTGTTTTTTTAAAAAAACTACAGGTTCGGTTTTACAAAACTGCAGGTTCTTATTTTTTTAAAACTGTAGGTTCGATTTCAAAAACAGCAGGTTTTCAGGTTTGGTTGTTAACTTGTTATGTTTTAGTTTCTGGTTTTTCAATTTGCAGGTTCTGTTTTAAAAAAAAACTGCAGGTTCGGTTTTACAAAACTGCAGGTTCTTGTTTGTTTTAAATACTGCAAGTTCGATTTTAAAAACAGCAGGTTTTCAGGTTTGGTTGTTAACTTGTTATGTTTTAGTTTCTAGTTTTTCAATTTGCAGGTTCTGTTTTTTAAAAAAACAGCAGGTTCGTTATGTCTAAGATTCTGGTTTCTTATGCAGGATTTCTTAGCCTTTCGAAAAGAGACTGTTATTGCTAGTGGAAAGACTTCCTTACAAATGTATCTTGATGAACCGGCAATAGATATGAAGAATTTTGAGAGTTTAGACATTCTAAAGTATTGGAAAGATAACTCTCAGCGCTATGGAGAATTGGCTTCCATGGCTTGTGATCTTCTTAGTATTCCTATCACAACAGTAGCCTCCGAATCCTCCTTTAGCATTGGAACTCGAGTTTTGAGCAAGTATAGAAGTTGCCTCCTTCCAAAAAATGTTCAAGCACTAATATGCAGTCGCAATTGGTTAAAAGGTTTTGAAGCATATGAAAATGGTAAGCAAATGTGTTTAATAAGTTTTCAATTTCACAATCTTAGACAGTGTATTAATTTTTTTTTTTTTTTGAAATCTGTAGAGGAGGGGAAAGAGTTAATTGGTGAAGATGAGGCACTACCTTCTTTCCAATCGATTGTTGATGATGAAGAAACGGCTTGAGTTTTAGTTTTGTTTCAGACTTTTAAGTGTTTGAGTTTAAAGTTCAGCTTTCGGTTCCATTGTTTCAGTCTGCACTTTCAGATTTTGAATGTTTCAGAATTTTAATGGTTGAGTACTTGAGTTTAAAGTTCAGCTTTTGGTTCCATTGTTTCAGTCTTTCAGATTTTGAATGTTTGAGTTTTAAGTTCAGCGTTTTACAGGTTTGTTTGAGTTTCAATGTTTCAGATTCATGGTCAATGATGGTTAATCTGTTTTAACAAGTTACGTATCTCAAATGATAGCACACATTCAAACTATACAATGTCCGCGGGCTGATCCGCTTAACCGCTGATATTTGCAGGGCGGGTTCGGACATTGGTTTCTCTGTCCGCAGTCCTAGCGGGCGGCCCGCTGCGCTTTAAAAGAAGATGCGGTCCATCGCGGGTCTGTCCAGGCGGACGCGGACATGCCCGTCTGACAGCTCTATATGCAGCATAACATTTAACAAAAGACATTAAATTCATAATTTACAAGGATTAAATGAATTAGGGACCAATTTAAGCATATAAACTGGATATGAATTTAGTCGGGTTAAATTAATGCGAAGTACAAAACCGGTTCAACCGGTACACAACCACAAAGAATCCGGAAGGAACCCAATCAATCAATTAATTGATACGAGCAGACCGACACATCGAACCACCGTGCTCCGGCTGATTCTCCCACCGTACGATCATAATAAGGAGCTGAAGGATTCAGTCTCGTGAAGCTATTTTCGGTGGGGGAGAGAGAGAGTATGATGGATGCGAATCAGGTAGCAGAGCTGAGAAGATTCGTCGAGAAGTTGCAATTGAATCCCTCGATTCTCCACGATCCTTCTCTGGTTTTCTTCAAGGAGTATCTCCGAAGGTGACTTAATCTTCTCTTTCTTTCCAATGGTTCTCAATCGTATGTTGTAGACTTTTCCATGGAGCTGTGAGAGTTTCTTCTAATCGATGTTCGTTCCCGTCTTCTCCTACAGTTTAGGAGCTCAAGTTCCCAAGATTGAGAAAACTGTAAGTTGTCTCTCTTATCGCAACTCTCATGTTTCTTTTTTTTTTTTTTTGGGTTTTGGAGCATTGATAGAATTATCATGTCACGTTTGCTTTACGTTTTTAATAACCTGGTGTGGAATTGATTCTACCAAAAACCTTTTCTGGGCTGAAGTGTATCTTTATGGTTGATTAGTGCTTCTTCTTATTAGACTGAAATGATGATACCACAATGCAGGAAAGAGATTATGAAGATATTGCTGAGACTAAACCCAATTTCTCTCCTAAACATGATGATGATGATGATGATGATGATGATGTTATGGAGTCTGATGTTGAATTGGACAACTCTAATGTAGTTGAACCAGACAATGATCGTCCTGAGCCGGTAGGTGTAATGTGTTAAGATGTCATCTTTGGATATTATCTGGTGGTTGTGTCTCTATGCAAATTTTTCCCCTGATTGTTTGATTTTATTTTCTTTCCTTAGATGGGAGATCCTACAGCTGAAGTGACCGATGAGAATAGGGATGATGCTCAGTTAGAGAAGAGTAAAGCTATGGAGGCTATCTCTGATGGTACATAACCACCATTGATATTGGTTTTTGATTATTTAGTTCATAGTATATTCCCCATGGTTTCGTTAATGCTTGATTGGTTGGTATACAGGGAAGTTTGAAGAAGCTATAGAACATCTAACAAATGCCGTCATGCTAAACCCTACTTCAGCAATTCTCTACGCCACTAGAGGTAACTATCTTTCACTAGTTCTCTCTTCTCTTTTCATGTGGGTGATCATTCTGAATATTTGTGATTGTTATCCTGCAGCTAGTGTGTTTCTAAAAGTTAAGAAGCCAAATGCTGCAATTCGCGATTCCAACGAGGCTTTACAGGTGATATCTCTTGACATAAACTTGTTTTGTTTGTGCAGCAAATGGATTGGTAAAGCAACTTTATGTCTCAATAGTTTTATAGCTTGTAAAAGTAATATTGTATCCCAATGGTGTTCTTCCATAAACATGCTAAACTATATTATTCTGGGGTTTAGTTCAACCCTGATTCAGCTAAGGGGTACAAGTCACGAGGTATGGCTAGGGGCATGTTAGGCCAATGGGAAGAGGCTGCAGCTGATCTACATGTAGCTTCAAAATTAGATTATGACGAGGAGATAGGGACGATGCTTAAGAAGGTAATTGTGGAAACCTCTTGATATCACTGTACCAACAGTACGCTCTCATAATGTGTACTTCACAGGTTGAACCCAATGCAAAGAGAATCGAAGAACACCGCAGAAAATATCAACGCCTGAGGAAAGAAAAGGAGTTTCAAAGGGCTGCACGCGAGAGACAACAACAGCAAGAAGCCCAGGTCAGACAGACACATACCCATGATTGAAAAACTATAATGCCATTGTGTAGCTCTCTTTGTATAATTTTACATTCTTAGCAGAAAGCACATAAGCCTGATTCTTCTCCATAACAATATAACCTCTTTTCACATAATCAACTTCATATCATATCAAACATCTCACGCTCATTAATTTGCTTCTCCTTGCTCTTGAATCCTATCAATGCAGGAGCGAGAAGCTCAGGCTGCACTCAAAGACGGTAAAAATTCTATCCATTTCTTTCAAAGGTTCTCTACTTCATGAAATTACTGCAAAGAACATGTGTCGGAACATTTATCTGTGAGTCTCGTCCCAATGAATTGTCTGCACATGATAGTTTGGTAATTTGGTGGAAACTCACGGTGTATTGACGCCTGAGTAGCGTTCTGTTTCTGTAAGATACCGCTAGTTCCTCAGGATTTTATATGCTTATCACAAGTATGCGACTCCACAGTGAGAAAAGCAACTTGCTGTATCTTAGACCCCAAATAAACACAAAGCTTTTATAAAACCCTAAAATGAAATTTGCATGTCAAAAAGGAAATGACCATCTTTTCTCCCTGATGATACAGGACAAGTGATTAGCATCCACTCAACAAGCGACCTAGAAGCAAAGAAAAAGGCCGCGAAGAAGGCATCGCGTCTGCTCATCCTTTACTTCACAGCCACATGGTGCGGACCGTGCCGTTATATGTCTCCTCTGTACTCAAACCTGGCCACACAGCACCCAAGAGTCGTTTTCTTGAAAGTTGACATAGACGAGGCCAACGACGTGGCTGCTTCTTGGAACATTAGCAGTGTCCCGACCTTTTGCTTCATCAGAGATGGCAAAGAGGTGGACAAAGTTGTCGGAGCTGATAAAGGTTCCCTTGAGCAGAAGATTGCACAGCACTCTACTTCTAAGTAATGGTTCTCTCCTCTCATTACCTCTTCGCGTGTACTGTATCTATGCTATACAATCGTTGTCCCATCATTTAAAATTGTAGAATAACTTTCAAACGATTTGTAATTGTTTACATGACAATCAGATCAGTAATAAATATAAGAGCTAAAAGAAGAGTGAAAAAATAAAAAAAACCCTTTCTTATTTAGGTGCAATGCTAAAGAAGGAAAAACTGTAGTCTTGATCATTCTTTTAGGGGTATTTTGATACGCAATAACTTGGATATAACAGGATGAAGAGAGTAAAGAGAACAGAGGGCCAGAGGCCATGTTGAGAAACCAACCATTGTCGAGATACAAATTATAAAACTGCAGATGGGAAAAGATAAGAGCAGACAAGTACAAGCTGATAGATTAGGGTGGTGCAGCTTGCTTGATTTGCACTGAACTAGGAACATAAGAGCACACAAGTGGCCAACAACCTGCGTCTATAGACTCGCCAAGATCCACTTGTTTAAAGTATCCTTTCTTTCCAATGATATAAGCTATGTTGCGAGTGGGGTAACGTTTACCTCTGTCTTTATCAAGAATCACTGCGACCTTCTTCTTCTCATCAACAAAGAAACTCCCACCTATAACCAGAAACTGAAAACCCAAACCGGTGAGTGGTTTCATATCAACCGCTAAGAACAACTTGTTCCACGTCACTGCATTGGGCTCAATTTTGCTACTAATCCATATCTTCACGATGAATGCAGGTGTACCACATTGTTGAAATAGCACCGCAAGATGCTCTTCTCTGACACTAGATAGAGTCACAGTATCTTCATAAAAAGCGTGAAAAGGCAGAGGCAGACGCTGTCCAAATGTCTCAGTTGTAAAATCAAAACATAGTAAAAAATCAGGGATGTCTGATATATCTCCTCCCACTTGTCCTTGTACTGCAATTGGAAACTTTTCTTGAGCAAACCAGTAAGTGTTCCCCATGAGAGACACACCACGCTGATGATACTCTATATCCCAGTCGGGATTGACATCAACAACCTTCCATGAATCAGAGTTTAAATCGTAGATTTCAAACTCCCGGCGCTTCACGTTCACTCTAGAGTCGTAATCATCAAGAAATCTCAATACTTTGTAGTTGTCCTTCTTCTCGTATCCCAGAGCGTACCGGTCGAACAATTTGTCGTAAGAATTCATGGGTTTGATCCACCTGGTTTGCCCCGAACAAGGGTTCCAAACAACAAGACTAGATCCGTCTTTGGTGATGCATAACAGTAAACCGTCACAGTGAAAAATTTTAGATATCTCTACACGATCTGCATCCTCTAGGCTAATAAGTTTACCTATACGGTCTATGGATGGGTTGAGGAGATTGACGCTGAATAAACAAACCCTATATTGGATCATCATGACCACCTGAAACTCCATCCTGTGATAACTCTTTGCTGCTGCATTTGCTTTACCGATGTGCTTCATTGTAAAGCTCCGATTTGTGGATAGACGGTTCCACTTTTTGCATGTAGATCGCACTCCTCTCAGAGATGTCACGGAAAGCCTAGAGAGCACATCCTCTGCCAAATCCCTTGGAAGATTCGATAGCATCGTCGTCCTTGTGTTCTTTCAAGATCTGAATCTGTAGTTGTAATAAGTTAGGTCAACCTTCCAAACCCTTATCCTTTCCTTCCGATTTATACCGGATCTGTCACTTGTTTTTTTTGTTGGCAAACCTTCCGGATCCATCAATCAATCAAAACGAGAGGGTTTTTTCTCAGAAATTTTATGTGGTGACATCTGGACGATAGGCACTTCAGATCTGTTCCCCTTCCGACCAAAGGTAAGTTGAGTTTTAAAACATGGGCTTTAAGGTCATGGCCCAAGGACTATTAAAGTCTCGGCTTTATATCCCCGACGAAGGATTTGACCTTATCCGAGAAGCAAAAGACTACCAAGTTGGTGCAGAGAACTATACTGAAAAAAGGAAAAATTGTTACTACTAATAAAATATTTCTTACTTCAAACGTGGATGTAGGTAATGAATAACAGTTTGTTTGAAAATTTTGAAATATCTAGAAATGCGAGTCAAATTGATGGAAAGTTGCACAGACCGGCAAATGCCTGAGTGCCTGACGAGCAACCTATTTCAGGTTCTACAATTTTTGGACAGTGAAACACAAAGGACATGTGTCAAGGAGAATTCTTGACTGTAGAGATTGAGAGAGAATCATTTGTGCGATTCAATATTAGTGAATCTCCATATATATATATATTTTTTTTTTCTATTCTTCAAAGTTCTCTCAAACAGAAGATCGAAAGTTCCAAACACACGATCATGACGTAACAAAAGCCTAAAAAATTCAATATCTGTAACTTAACTCGACAGAGAAGAAGCATTCATTGAAGCTTCAGTCACGTTCGACAAGCATACTACATATATATATGGTGTAAGTAAAAGAAAGTAGTTACACAGTTACAGTACTTGGCAGTTGGCACTGTTGGCGGGATTTTGATAACTAAGGAACTTCGTCGGACAACAAAGAAACATGATTAATAAATATACATAGATAAAAACAGTTTATTGTACGAGAGCTAGATAAATTGTAAATTATAATTCTAAAACAAAACAAAAAATGAAAAAAATATAATTTGATAAATCTTTTCCAACTCCATTAGATTACTTTGAAACCCAAGTATATATAATAAGATATAATATCTATTTCGTCTAGCTAGACTCCGCCTACACATTCACGTATACGGTTGGGATTCGTTATTCGTCCGCTTTGTAGGAAGCGTCTAGCGTGTTTTAAAACACTGTTAAATTCCCTCATAGCATGAAATTATGTAGGAGCATGGATTTGCTTTTTGACTTTATCTCTACCCAATTGATATATCCCATTAAGATCCTGTTCACCTGCTTGGCTGTTTCTAATTGCGCTCAGTCACTTCTGCCTATGTCTCAGCCTCTCAGGTTGTTTCGTGTTATGTAGATGCTCCACCTTGAGCTAAGTGATCTCATGAATCCATATTTTCACTTGCAAGATCAACTAAAAGTTTTATCAGTACTAAAAACATTTTTACCAGTTTGAAGGACTTATGGCCAGAATCCAGATGGCCTGATGTTTTTGTACACCATGTCTTCTCTTAGACGGTCCATATTTTTGCTGATTACACACGTAAACAACTCTAAGTCCTTTGATTCCTTACTGGTCTTCTATATTTCCAGTGAACACTCTTTTCTTAGTCCTTCATTCTAATTCCCTTTGCTTGGATAGTGAACATATGCCAAACACCTAAACTTTCTTAATACATCCATCCAGAAAAGGCATTACGAATTCTTAATTATATCAAGAACGTTAAAAGTTAATTGGTGTTGGTGATCAGATATATACTGCTGTGAAGCCTAGCTAGTTCTACTTAAAATCTTTAACCAAGTCCATTTTCACTTAACATGCTTCTTACCTTATTCATTATTCGTCTGTCTCTTGTCGTGTGTAAGTTCATGTTCTATGTCTTACTATACCTTCATATATGCAAAATTTCTTAACCTGTTGTGACTCGTCACATTAAATTAAGTGTCACAAGTCCATTATACTATCCACTTTGATAATGTTATTAAATATCCATCAAAAGAATGTCACATACTTGCATGATTTTTTTATTTATATAAGTTTATCTTTAGTTTACAAAAAAAAAAAAAAAAAAAAAAATACATCATGACAAAGAGGTAGACAAAGTTGTAGGAGCTGATAAAGGTTCCCTTGAGCAGAAGATTGCACAGCACTCTACTTCTAAGTAAGGGCTTATCTCTTCTCTCATTACCCTCTTCGCGTGTACTGTATCTATGCAATACAATCGTTTGTCCCATAATTTAAATTTGTAGCATAACTTTCTTAGGAGGATTTGTAATTTGTTTACATGACAGATCATATCAGGAATAAATATAAGAGCTAAAAGAAGGTTTAAAAGAGCAGAGATCCCTTTCTTTTTTCAGCTAAATTAGCAAATGCTAAAGAATGGAAAAAAATGTAGACTTGATCATTCTTTTAGGGGTATTTTGATACGCAATAACTTGGATAAAATAGGATGAACAGAGTAACGAGAACAGAGGCCATAAGAGCAAATAAACGACAAGTACAAGCTGATAGATTAGGGTGGTGCAGCTTGCTTGATTTGCACTGAGCTAGGGACATAAGAGCACACAAGTGGCCAACAACCAGCGTCTATAGACTCGCCAAGATCCACTTGTTTAAAGTATCCCTTCTTTCCAATGATATAAGCTATGTTGCGAGTGGGGCGAGATTTACCTCTGCAACCTCTGTCTTTATCAAGGACCACCGCGACCTTCTTCTTCTCATCAACAAAGAAACTCCCACCTATAACCAGAAACTGAAAACCCAAACCGGTGAGTGGTTTCATGTCAACCGCTAAGAACAACTTGTTCCATGACACTGCATTGGGCTCAATTTTGCTACTAATCCATATTTTCACGGTATACCCACCACATTGTTGAAATAGCACCGCAAGATGCTCTTCTCTGACACTAGATAGAGTCACAGTATCTTCATAAAAAGCGTGAAAAGGCAGTCGCAGACGCGGTCCAAAACTCTCAGTTGTAAAATCAAAACATAGTAAGAAATCAGGGATGTCTGATATCACTCGCACTTGTCCTTGTACTGCAGTTGGAAGCTTCTCGAAAGCAAACCAGTAAGTGTTTCCCATGAGAGACACACCACGCTGATGATACTCTATATCCCAGTCGGGATTGACATCAACAACCTTCCATGAATCAGAGTTTAAATCATAGATTTCAAACTCACGAAGTCGGCCCTTCACTCTAGAGTCGTAATCATCAAGAAATCTCAAGACTTTGTAGCTACGAAACTTGTCCTTCCTCTCGCATCCTAGAGCGTACCGGTCCAACAATTTGTGGTAAGAATTCCTAGGTTTGATCCACCTGGTTTGCCCCGAACAAGGGTTCCAAACAACAAGACTAGAGCTGTCTTTGGTGATGCATAACAGTAAACCGTCGCAGTGAAAGATTTTAGATATCTCTACACGATCTGCAACGTCGTTTAGGCTAACAAGTTTACCTATACAGTCTATAGATGGGTTGAGGAGATTGACGCTGAATAAACAAACCCTATATTGGATCATCATGACCACCTGAAACTCTTTCCTGTGATAATTCTTTGCTGCTGCTTTGGCTTTACCGATGTGCTTCATTGTAAATCTCCGGTTTGTGGATAGACGGTTCCACTTTTTGCATGTAGATCGCACTCCTCTCAGAGATGTCACCGGGAGCCTAGAGAGCACCTCCTCTGCCAAATCCCTTGGAAGATTCGATAGCATAGTGGTCCTCCTGTGTTTCAAAAATCTGAATCTTTAGTGGTAATAAGTTCGGTCAACCTTCCAAACTCTTATCCTTTACCCTCCGATATCTTCCGGATCTGTCCCTTACCTTATTTTTGTTGGCAAACCTTCCAGATCTATCTATCAATCAAGCAAAACGAGAGGGCTTTTTCTCAGAATTTTTGTGTGGGTGACATCTGGACGATAGGCACTGCAGATCTCTTCCCCTTCCGACCAAAGTAAAAGTACTTTTAAAACACGGGCTTTAAGGTCATGGCCCAAGGACTGTTAAAGTCTCGGCTTAAAAATTGTTCCGATCTTCGTAGTAAGCTGGTTTGATCGCATTGCTCTATATGGGTTTTACACTTTTACTGGAAGATAGACATGTCCAAACAGCGAAATGCGAGTCAAATGGGCTAATTTTAATTTTAATTTTAATTGCATCTGTGGTCTGGTTTAACATGTCTGGTTTATTCTTGCTAAAACATTTTAATCGATCGGTTGATCTACATACAAAGTTATCTTCAGCTGTAAAGGAAACCATATATTTAGCTGAGTATCTTACCTGATTTCAAATTGCTTTGTGATCAACTCAGCTGAATCGGTAAACTAGTCTCTCAACGGCCTAGAAAATCTTACGATTACTACATATAATCGGTTTGGGACGCTGACTTAGGAGTCCTTCTCCACCGTAATGCATAAATCTCTGATTCCCACTTAAAATGAAGAACTCTTTCAAATGAATGGTTTTGAATTGCTCGTCTCAAGGCTTATTATGCAAATTTTCATCTTATTAATCAACTATTGTTTCAGATGGCTTATCTGTCACGTCAAGAAGCAAAAATAATATTTCTTGACTGTAGAGAATCTAGAGATTGAGAGAGAATCATTTGTGCGATTCAATTTTAATGAAACTCCATATTTCATTGCGCTCAGCTCTGTACTTTTTCTTCAACATTCTCTTAAACAGAAGATCAAAATTCCAAACACACACACATTCATGACGTAACAAAAGCCTACTCGCATGATTTTTGTTTGGCAAGTTTATCATTAACTTACAGAAAAACAAAAACAAAAAACATCTTGACCGCTAGTTGTAAATTAAAGATAAACTTACGGTTACATCAGATTAAAAATACTTTTACCATCATGAAAATTTGATTTATTATTAATTGGAAATTTAACAGTGATAACGATTATTTATATTATACTAGGAATATAGTATTAGAAATTTATATTATAAGGATTGTATTAGAAAGTTTTATTTAATACAAAAATATAGTTTGATTTTTTTGAAATCCTAATTCAATATAAGTTGTTTAAGTTGTTTGATATCAAGTAGCAAAATTATTAAAATTTCAGTGCAAGTTTTTCCCTATATTTATCATAACATTTTATAAATTATTTTAATCAAACAATCTTTAAGTAAAATATACAAACAACGTTGTTCTTACTTTTGTCAAACGAATCAGGAAAAACCAGAGGAAACAACTCACCAAGAATATAATACAAACAAAACAATAAATCAGACATACAATTTCGATAATCGCTTCATCAATTCTAATAATTTTATAGCGACTCAAGTTGCTAACCTAAATAATATGATATGGTAGTACAATTCAGGATATGAGATCAGAGATTCCAATTCACAAGATGAATCAATTCACAACTTTTATCAGTTTTTATTTTTTCATCTAAGTATTATTTTTCCTCAATCTCAAAAACATCTATTTTGCTAGATACATAGTCATTCTGAGTCTCATTCTTTTTTGTCATACTTGGGTTTTTTTTTTCTCTTTATAAACTCTTCCTTGTTGGCTATAGAGCTCATTAAACTGGCAGATATCATTAGTTTTAATAGTAGAATACAGAGTTTCATGTATCTGAGTATACAATAGATTTAGCCACCGAACCAATAGTCTGTAAATATTCAAGTAATCACCACAACATTATCACATAAAGCAACTGGACAAAGTAGGTTTTTTATGAACTAAACAAACTGGAAATACTCTTGTTGAGAAGTTTGAAACCATTGCCAAGAAGCTACCTATGAAAAATTAATAAGAGATGGAGGGACCAAGTCAAGATTTATATTGACTTCAACTATCAATCTACGAAATCCAAAGTCATTGATCCAAGTTTTTTTGGTTAGTGTAAATTGTTATCACACACTCAACTTATGTAGCTCCGCTCTGTAGTCATCTTTTGTATCCAACCTCTGCATACGAAGTTAATCCTCACAACATTCACTACTTCAACTATATTATTACTTTTTACTTTGCTCTAAAGATGATACTAACAAATTATAATTTATAGTTAGAATAATGTCAAATCATTAAGAACTGGATTGTGATGCATAAGAAAACAAATCTAACTTGGTTTTACCGAGATAAGTAGGATGACGACTAAACCGTCTTTAAAGTATTCAAATACGTAAAAATGAAAAAATAGCTTCTTTGTTTGTCAATGATCACGGTGCTTTCACACTTTTTTCCAAAAAAAACATCATCAAAGTATTCAGATTTTTGATTAGTCTCACGAATATATAACAATAGGAACAAACATAGCAATTTTGAAATAAACCTTAGTAAAAGTACATGTTCATCGATCCTACACTTTTGCAGAAGCAATTTTAGTTTCCGACAAGACTAATCTACTCGGTTCAATGGATGTTCTGACTTCTGTACTCCGAAGCTTGATGTAATGGACTTGCAACCTTTCTATTGATTTTCACCTCCGCAGCCTTGAAATAAACCCACTCAGAAATCTCCTCCTTCCTATTTTCTTCGTCGTCATCCTCCTCTCGTTCGCTCTTCTCCTATCTTTCTCACACTCAATTTCTTTCCGTAATCATTTCGTTTCTTCCTGGTTTTTTTTTCTCTTATTAGATATCCCTTATACACGCAGAGAATCGCGTGCTATCCTCATTTCGTCCTCAAGAGTATCTCAGAATTTTGCTACCCTAGTAAATATACCGATCTAGATTCGTCTCCCCTCCAAAGTCCGTGAAATGTTTTTTCCAGAGATGAATACGGTTCGACACAATGACTTTAGTTCTTAAGATCGATTAGATTCCCACTTCCCCTTAAGATTACATCTTTCCATTAGAATCATAGATCATTATGATCCGTATTGATTCCCATCGGAGATAGAACAATAATACATCTTGCGTCATTTCATTATTCTTCATGGATGATTTTAAGCCCACTTATTTTAATATAAGTCCAACAAAATGAGAAATTTTTAAGAGAAAAATGACATGGAATAAAGTAGACTTATTATAGGTTGACATATGATGAGTTGTATTATTTGAAATGTTTTTATTGGCTGAAAATTTTACTGAGGTGTCAAGCTGAGAAGAGTTTAAAATGCTGAGTTGTCAGATGCTGGAAAGATACATTGTACTTTTATTGTATTGATTAGGGATTAAATTCGGCCTCTTACACTGACGGTAAATTTTCAGAAGTAAAAAATATATATATATATATATATATATATTTCACAGAGATCTTTGTCACAAAGAGATCTTTCATTTATTCAAGGTAGAACCTCAAAGAGGTGAGTTCGAAACAACATACAACAATAAAAGCAAAAGGAAATAGAGATAGAGGCTCCATGAATTCTTCAAAGGGATTTTCAACTTGTGGGAGTTTAAAAATGTTTGAAAAGTCTATTGGGATCCAAGCGAATTCGCCCATGAAGAAAGTCTACGCGATATCCTTGACCACCAAGTGATCATAAAAAGCTCTAGCGGCTGGCGCAATCGAGCGTTGAGAAAGGTGTTCCATGGGGGTGACACATACCGTGATTTTGGTGGGAGGGTTCATAAGCATAGGATCAGAGTCCTTCAGTAGTGTAAGTACTAACCTCATGGCTCTAGATGAAGCTGCAAACGGGGGATCGCAAGGAATGGGTTCCAAATCGAAGCAAGACAGTTGGGTCCTCCCTCCCATGGCACTCAAAGTCATGGAGATTAAGAATATCCACACAAACCTTGCACTGGAAGTGGTCTTGAATGATGATAACAGATCCAAGCTTTACATCTTTTAGCGGTAAGTGGCAAAAGGGAACAGAGGGTGCAGGCTTCGGGGACAAAGGGACTGAAGGCTTCGGGGACACAGGAACTAACATATCAGATTTCACACTAGGACTCAGCATTGACAACAGTGGATAAATCGATGTAGTACTAGAGGACTCGCTTTAGACTAAGGTTCCAGAATAATACTCGCACATCAACCTCAATGACAACGATATAAGGCTATATCGCAGGAAAGCCATTGGTAGTAGACTGAACACAAGTTAAAAAATAGAGTACCTCATGGGCTTGAACTTAGGTGATGTTATTGGCCCGAAAGAGGATCTAAGGCCTGTTAACTCCAACCCTAGAAATGACTTGGGTGGCCATGGTAAATTGGTGGTGCGGCGGCTGGCCAGAGATGGTTTCGAGATTTGCAAAGAGCTCCACATCTTTGGTGAACGGGACAGCAACAGAGTAGGGCTATGAGGATGGGATGCGGATGGGAGAAGGATCCCATGGAGGAAACCAGTTTTGAAAAGAAACAGGGCCAGATCTTTGCTCTTTGCATCCGCCATCGGGGATGATACCAACAGAGAGAGAAAAAGGGGATTCACTGGATTCCAGATCCTTCATTCACCGGTATTTGTGATTCCGAAGCTTCTAGAATTAAGTAGGGTTGAAACCAGTTTTAAAAAAGGGAAAAAAAGACATAATAAGAAAATTAAAAAGAGAAACGAAAATAACTAGCGCAGTGAAGGAGGTGGTCCGACGCCGGCGAGCTTGAGCTCGCTGGCATCGGAAATCTTTAGTGAGGAGAGAGCTTCGATATTCGTGCCAGAGAGGAAAGACTCGGAGCAATTATGTGAAAATAAGAGCTTTAAATGAAATATCTAGAAGGACGTTTTCTTTCCACAAAACCTAATGTTATATTAGATGGGTTTAAAATTGCAACTTTTGTGGACTTATTATTTCCAAATCCAGCCAATGAAGGAGCAGTACTTGTCCGCGTTATAGAATCAGTAAACAATTGAACATCCCTTACATGTTTTCCACTAGGGCTGGACAAAAAAACCGTATCCGAATACCCAATTCGAAAAGACTGATTCAGATTGGATATGTGTATATTTAAATAACTCTATTGGGTTCTATATTGTTAAACCCATGGATTCGGATAATATCCATTATCCAAACGGGTACCCATAAAACTCAAATATATAAAAATATATCTACAATATTAATAATATTTAGCACTGTATAATTCAATTATCTAAAATTATAATTATATTCTGAATATCTCAATTAGTTTTATACCTAAATATCTAAAATATTTAAAATATCTAAAAATATTTGTTATATATGTCAAAATTTAGCTAAAAGTATTTAAATTTAACTAATTTTTAAAGTTTTTTTGGATATCCGATAATTTGGATAGTAATCGAGTTTTAAAATTTGTAAGCCAAACCGACCCAAATCCGATAGTACCCAAACCGAAACTCTAAAATTATCCAATAAATTCTATTTTCCTAAATCCGTTTATCCGAACCCAAACTAGATAATACCCAAACCCGAACGGATTACCCATATGCCTAAACCTATTTTCCAGTTTCGACGATTCGCTTGTTAACAATACAAGTCTAAAAGCACAACATTTGCTTAATCTCAACAAATACAAACGGTATCGTTGGGAACAAAGGTAAGTTGGGCCTTGCGGAAGAAAGAGTGAAGTCCAGCAAGGCCCAACTTACCTTTGTTCCCAACGACACCGTTTGCTTTTAGACTTGTATTGCTAACATCGCTCTCATCTTCTTCTTCAATAACGTTCATCGTCACTCATCGATCGCTTCCTCTTGTGTCAACAACACTACGACAGAGTTCTCTCGTATTCTGCGTTTTGTAGTTAGGGTTTACGAAAATCTGATTTAGGGGTATAGCAGGATCTAATTCCGCAGAAATAAACCCTTCTATATTCCCCAAATCAGGTTCTCATCATGGATTACTATAATCTTCAAGGCGATTCGGATATGTATCCAGGTTCTTTAGATTCTTTAATCTTCTTTTCTTCTGGTTATTCCTGTTTCTACGTTTTTTCATTATGTTTCCACTGTTTCTAATATTCTCTTGATTCGCAAAGGTTAACGAAACAAGAAAAAGTTTTAAAGATGATGATTTGTATGACATATCCGGTGTATAGACGGTTCGATTTCCGAGAAAATTGGGGAATACTATATCGTTTTACTCTAGGTTTTAACTCATCGAATGTTTTTGTTTTGTCACTGAGATTGAGATTGAGAAACTACCATACCAGTACAGATTATGCTTACTAATACCATGTTTCAGATATTTTCATAGTTTCTTATGTTTTGGTAATTGAATGGTTAAAATTATGCATTTAAGTGATGGATCCTTAAATTTTCTAAAATGTGGATATTTATTACAGTGTCGTGGAGTCTAAAAGCCATGATTCCTTTTAGACATCATTAATATGTGTTTTAGAAAGGCCTCAATGATAAATTTCGATTGTGATATCTTAATGTTTGTATGTGAACCTAAATATAGTTGTTTGTATCTTGTTATTAAACCAGATATTGAGGGGGCTTTAGAACGCTCCCGAGGGGAGTGGCTTGGTAAACAAGATGTCCATGACATCTTCACCTTCCACGAAGACCCTACTCTCTCTCTCGACCCCCTGAACCAGTTAATAGGTGGCCTATACATGTATAGCAACTTGAGTGTTTTTGACACCCATGAGTGGGAACCCTTTAATGATGGACGCAGAACACATACTAAATGGACTGGGGAAGAGGAACCTATGCGTTATACCATTGCACGTATTGTTTTAAATCCCATTGCTGAGGGAATTAGAAGTACTTATGAGAGAAGAGTGTACAAACCTCAAGCTGAGTAAGTATATTTTACATGTTTTTTCTTTTCTTTCTTAATGAACATACTAACTGTTATTATTTACTGGTAATAGATTTGTAGGGTGTGTGTTGGCCCATTACCGATTTGTGAACATTAGAAATGATGGGGATTCAGAAGATGAGAGCGGCGTAGACACAGAAGATTCAGAAGACCCGGGCGATGACGATGGCGGGAATGACGGAGGAAACTTAGAAGAAGAAGTTAATGGCGAGGATGATGGTGACGCAGATGCTTATGTTGAAGAAGATGCTGATGATTTAGATGATTCTGACAATGAGGATGCCCCTCCTTCGCCTCTCTGTAATGGTCATCTGGTTATGAAAGTAATGGATAGAAATATTCCAGTTTCAGAAGCTGAAAAGCATACGATTCTCAGAAGGTAGTAGATTAGTCTCTCACCTCAGTTTTTTTCTTTATTTCAATGAATTCATTTATTTGTTGATTACTCCATGGAGCTGTGAGTTTTTAGTCGCTTGTTGCCCCTATCTTCTCTTGCAGTTTAGGAGCTATATTTCCAAAGACTGAGAGAACCGTAAGTTGTCTTATAATGCAACTCTCATGTTTGGTATAGATGTATTCACAGATCCATCATTGGTTTGGGAGCATTGATAGAAATATTGTTGGAATAGTTTTTCATGTGTATTCAATTGCTTATGGCATAGTTATATCAGTTACCATGAAATCTGAATCTTACTATAACTCGCACTGTTCTGCAGGAGGAGCTCACAACTACACCTGATTTCCAGTGGGACGAGAAAATTCATAAACATGTTGAGCGGTTGTGGATAAATGTGGAAGAGAATGATGGTGAGAAGATCCTTTATCACGAGTATTTTCTTTTGAAGAAACAATATATTGATAAGGAACTCACTTTGAACTTCATTGTGCCAATCTCTGAACTGCTGACACCTCTGTTGGACTATGGTGGTGTAGGATCTACAATTGAGCGGTTCAGTTCTCTGTTGTCTTCTAAAGCCAAGATGAAGGGTCTTCTTGAGATCTTAACATTAGCTTCGGAGTATGACATGATCCCTATAACACCTGGCAAAGAGGACCTAGTTTGCAGACTTATTAATCACCAGAGATTCTCTTTTGAAAACCCAAAGTGCACAGACCCACATGGGGTGAGTTTATGAATGGCTAAAGCAGTATATAAACGTTTTGAAATGATTATTTCTGGTCATGGTTTATCTTGTTTGTTCTACTTAGGTTTGTGTGCTTAATATCCTAACGTGGAATTTATTGACCAACATTTTTCAAGGCTGAACTATCTAAAGGTTGATTGATGGTTCTTTTATGACACTGAATGATGTATCCAGGAAAGAGATTATGCTGAGACAAAACCCAGTTTCTCTACTAAACATGACGATAAGATTACTGAGTCTGATTGTTATCTTGACAATACTGATGTAGCTGAACTAGACAATAAGCCTCCTCAGGCGGTAGGTGATGAAGATATCATCTTTGGGTATTCTGATGTGATTGTGTCTATATGAATATTTTCCCCTGATTGTTTGATTTACTTTCTTTCTTTAGATAGGAGATCCTACAAATGAAGTGACCCATGAAAAAAGGGATGATGGTCAGTCAGAGAGGAGCAAAGCTATAGAGGCAGTCTTTGATGGTATGTAACCATTGAAATTGATTTATAGTTCATATTGCCCAGTTGGTTCTTAAATTTTCATTAATGCGTGGTCGGCTTCCAGGAAAGTTTCATGAAGCTAAAGAACATCTAACAAAAGCCATCATGCTAAACCCCAGTTCAGTAATTCTCTATGCCATAAAAGGTAACTTTCTTTTTTACTAGTCCCCTCTCCCTTTTCGGCTGAATGTGGATGATCATTCTGAATAATTGTAAATGTTACCCTGCAGATGTTGTGTTTCTAAACGTTAAGAAGCCAAACGCTGGAATTCGTGATGCTCACATAGCTGTACAGGTTTGCATTTCTCTAGAATCACATATACTTGTTTTGTTTGTGCAGAAGATGGATTGGTAAAGCAAGTTTATGTCCCAATAGTTGTGTAGCTTGGTAAAGTAATTATATATATGAATATATCCCAATGGTTTCTTACATAAACAAGCTAAACTAGTTTATTCTGGGGTTTAGTTTAACCCTGATTCAGCTAAGGGGTACAAAGCACGAGGTACGACTACGGCCATGTTAGGCCAATGGGAAGAGGCTGCAGCTGAATTTCATGTAGCATCAAATTTAGATTATGATGAGGAGATGGGGTTGACGTTAAGAAGGTAACTACGGAAACCTCTTACTTGTACCAACAATTTTGCCCATAGCCGCAGAAACCTTGATTTATTTTTTTGCTGATAATGTGTCCGTCACAGGTTGAACCCTATGCGAAGAGAATCAAAGAACACCGCAGGAAATACCAACGCCTGAGGGAAGAAAAGAAATATCAAAGGGCTGACCACGACCTTCTGCTCACCAGAGATGGCAAGGATGTGAACCAAGTTGTCGGAGCTTATAAAGGTTCGCTTGGGCAGAAGTTTTCACAGCACACCTCTTCTAAGTCTTGGTTTCTCTCATTACCCTCATCTAGCTCGAGCTACATATAGTATTTTAGTACGGAGTGGATACAAATTGCGTTGAGGTCTACATGAGCTACAGTTAGTTAGTCAGTTATCTAACAAGACAGCGGTACAGCTCGAAAGATTATAAAAAATAAAAAAGGTTAATAGAATAATAGCACGTGCTTATATCAATCCAAAGTTCCAAACCATTGCACTGCACACTAAAAATGCTTCTAAAAGAAGAGTTAAGAGAGCAGAGATACCTTTTTTTCTTTTCGGCTAATTAACAATGCTTCCAAACTCCAAAGGGAAATAATGTAAACGATATAACTTTTTTCTAGGGGCAAAGGCAATTCAAGATGCATTTGGAAGCTTTAAAGAAACGTTGGAACAGCCGTTTTTAGAGATCACATACGTTATTTTGATACGCAATAACTTGGATATAACAGGATGAACAGAGTAAAGAGAACAGAGGCCATAAGAGCAAATAAACGACAAGTACAAGCTGATAGATTAGGGTGGTGCAGCTTGCTTGACTTGCACTGAGCTAGGGACATAAGAGCACACAAGTGGCCAACAACCAGCGTCTATAGACTCGCCAAGATCCACTTGTTTAAAGTATCCCTTCTTTCCAATGATATAAGCTATGTTGCGAGTGGGGCGAGATTTACCTCTGCAACCTCTGTCTTTATCAAGGACCACCGCGACCTTCTTCTTCTCATCAACAAAGAAACTCCCACCTATAACCAGAAACTGAAAACCCAAACCGGTGAGTGGTTTCATGTCAACCGCTAAGAACAACTTGTTCCATGACACTGCATTGGGCTCAATTTTGCTACTAATCCATATTTTCACGGTATACCCACCACATTGTTGAAATAGCACCGCAAGATGCTCTTCTCTGACACTAGATAGAGTCACAGTATCTTCATAAAAAGCGTGAAAAGGCAGTCGCAGACGCGGTCCAAAACTCTCAGTTGTAAAATCAAAACATAGTAAGAAATCAGGGATGTCTGATATCACTCGCACTTGTCCTTGTACTGCAGTTGGAAGCTTCTCGAAAGCAAACCAGTAAGTGTTTCCCATGAGAGACACACCACGCTGATGATACTCTATATCCCAGTCGGGATTGACATCAACAACCTTCCATGAATCAGAGTTTAAATCATAGATTTCAAACTCACGAAGTCGGCCCTTCACTCTAGAGTCGTAATCATCAAGAAATCTCAAGACTTTGTAGCTACGAAACTTGTCCTTCCTCTCGCATCCTAGAGCGTACCGGTCCAACAATTTGTGGTAAGAATTCCTAGGTTTGATCCACCTGGTTTGCCCCGAACAAGGGTTCCAAACAACAAGACTAGAGCTGTCTTTGGTGATGCATAACAGTAAACCGTCGCAGTGAAAGATTTTAGATATCTCTACACGATCTGCAACGTCGTTTAGGCTAACAAGTTTACCTATACAGTCTATAGATGGGTTGAGGAGATTGACGCTGAATAAACAAACCCTATATTGGATCATCATGACCACCTGAAACTCTTTCCTGTGATAGTTCTTTGCTGCTGCTTGGGCTTTACCGATGTGCTTCATTGTAAAACTCCGATTTGTGGATAGACGGTTCCAATTTTTGCATGTAGATCTCACTCCTCTCAGAGATGTCACCGGAAGCCTCGAAAGCACCTCCTCCGCCATATCCCTTGGAAGATTGGATATCATCGTTGTACTTGTGTTTCAAGTAACCTTTTTACTTTTCTTCTCATATATCTTCCGGATATATATGACTATGAGAGGTTTTTTTTTTCTCTCAGATTTCTTTATGTACGGTTGAGATCTGGACACATGTCAGAAAATAGGCACTTCATGATCTCATCCTATTCCACCGCGGAATCAAACTGTTTACGAAGATGACGGAGAGCGGGTAAACACTTAAACTAGCAGTAACCCTGTTTTCAGGTAAAAATGTCTGAGAAATAGCCCGATCTTGACCACTTTTGGCCTCTTTGGATGCAATCGCAAGAGAAACAGAGCATGCGTGCAAATGAAAAACAGAGTAAAACTTTTGTGGTGTCACTGATCATAGCTTTTTTATCTTTTTTCTGAGTCCGAGAAAAGTGGCGCCAAATGGAGAACTGTAGTTATCTTAAAGGCAAAATATTTTTGTATTTTTTACCCTAATGGGCTAATTGTATCCTTATGTATATACCGTGTGCAAATTTGAAGGAAACAATAAGGCCTTGAATTAGCCCATTAGGGATGAGGTCATCCAGTGTAAAATGGTTTATTTGCTATAATCAGATTTCTGAATTTACCAATTAAAATTATCTAGAAATTCACACACGGAGGGAATATGAGGCGGTTACCACCGTGGATGCTCGGTGGCGCCTCCACCGGTGAAGCAACTGCTGCACGCAACGTATCAGAACCAGAAGAAGCTCCCAAACCAAAGGCTGAGAAAAGACCGAGAAGAAACGTAAAACCCAAAGAGAAAGACTCAAATCTCAATTCAGATGAACCTAAACGAGTTCGTAGGAAAATGGGAGATGAAGCTAAGTGTAGTAATAATAATGGTCCGGAGATGGTTCAACCCGTCATGACTGATCCAGAAAACGAAGATCTCACAGTTGATGACTTGTTAAGCTTTGCTCATGAGGTAATAATTTAGTTACACAGATTTTTTTTTTTACTAATTAGAGATTTGTGAATTTAAGTTTAATTACAAATTAATGTTCTTTTTTTTTCATTTAAACAATTAATCGCAGTATGTCCAAAGTGATGAAGTGGTCCAGACAAGCAAAGAGGAGGATCAAGGGCTTTCATCAATGTCTGAATCAAACATTGCAACATCATCTCAAGGAGGAGCCTTGACCAGAGATTCAACAGCACAGGACATGTTAGCACTGCTAATAGGTCCTTTTTTCAAAAACTAATAATCTGAATTTGGTTTTGTAAGTGCTTCAACGTATATATATGATCAAGCTTCATATTTTTTTTTTGCCTATGATATATGAAAGACGCAAATACAATATTGAAAGAGGAACACGTAATGTAGGAGCTACTGAGTTCATAAGCCCAAGGACAAGGGCAAACGAAAGCATTAGTGCTCCTGAAAACATAAAGATTTCTCAGTTTTGGCAACTAAAAGGACCGAAAGCACCACTTTTTCAAGCGCATCAGTGACGTGCTGCCTTAATCAACATCTAACACATACAAACATATACACATACACGAATCAGAGACCTAAAGACTAAACTTTCAGATTCCCAAGTTGTAGTGGAGGTGGGTGTATTATATACCGACGGCCACATGTAGATGTAGTAAACCCTAGTTGTTTTTTTTGGTGGTGCCTTAATGGGCTTGTTCTTTTAAATCGTTTATTGGGCTTATAAGAATTGTCTTTTCAGTTTTCTGTAAATCGTTTAGCCAAATGTTCATTAGTAGTGGTGTACCTTTAAGAGTTTAAGTCCAATTTGTGTCTTTGTAACAACAGTTGTCGCTTAATATACACTCAATGTCTCTACTGGATTATCATTTTTATAATGATTTTGAAGCATCATGCTTAGTTTTACACTAGAGATTTTATTCAGAGTCCAACGATGTTAAATTAGGCTAAAAGTTATAAAAACAAAGACATAAAACCAGATCTTTCTTAGACTACGGCTTTTGTTTCTTCTTACTTATAGCATGGAGTTATTATATTCCAAGTTTCCAGTTGAATGCTTTAAATACCTTTTAATTTCTCGTTTTCCATATACTAAATCAAAAGATTAATGGGGATATTTATGAGTGTTATATGAATATAGTGGATTTCTCGCAAAAAGAATATCTAAATTTGATTAATCAACTATGTCATGAAATTTTTAAGAAGCCACTAGGATAATACCCGCGCTACGCCGCGAGATTATATTTTATTTTTGTGTTTTTAATTTTTTTTTGGTTAATTTTATGTGGTGTTAGTAATTACAAGTAATTATTCCTAAAAAAACAAAAAGTCATTTTTAATATAATTTGTGACAATGTTCATTTGTAACATTTTTGTTTTTAGGTTTTTGTTATTATTTTTCCTGATTTTTTTTTTGTTGGCAACGATTTTTTATTATCATAATGAAATTGTAGACTAAAATAAATGTTGTGTGTGTTTTTTTTTAATTATGATGCATTGGAGAACCATTTTTATTGATAGTTGTGTTTTCATGTTGGTTTCTTTTCTTGCTACACGGAAAAAGGGACAAGATCAAAACTCAAAAGTAAATGTAGATTTTTTGGGAAAACGAGTAAACTTGGATAAAGAAATAATGCAACTCATGGTGTCTAAAGTGAAGCTCTAAAACGATCCACAAAGCTTACCTTAAAAACTATGGTAAACTAAAATCTTGACTTATGAAAAAACCTTTAATATCTACAAGCTTCAAAATCACATTCTTCTTTCATTACACACTACATCTTCTTTCATTATCACATTAAAAATCAGACAAATCTTACTTTTTAGATCTTGAACATAAAAAATGGCATACATGTTCAAAATTTCGTGAAACCAAACACACTAAAATAACATTTGAAAACCAATACTACAAATTAAAGGCCAGTAACTACGACTTAACTCTTCTTCTTAGCCACATTGGTCCACCAGTCTTCCAATCAAATTCAATGGTCAACATAGTCTCCTGTTTATGATCAACTATGTAATTTCCACTCTCATACACAGTAAAGGATACCTATCCCATACTCAACATCATCAGCTTCATGCAATGTGTTCCCTTGTGGTGACATCACCTTCAAACACAAAAGATAACATTGAAAAAACTTCCACTTTGAAATATTAACGATTGAGATTGAGGTGAAATCTGTATATGATCTATTCACATAATGAACACAATTCCTAACTTGCCATTGTTTTATACATCTACGTCAATGATGGGCTCTTATATTACAATTCTGTCACTTGTTAGATCATCGATCCGACGACTTTATAAAATATAATCTCTGGCTGAACCATCCATTCTCCACATAATCTGATCATACTCTTCCATTTACTGACAACCTATAACATCACCACATATCACTAATTATGATCCATAAAAATTCAAACTTCAGCTTAAGAAAGGCAAAGCCAACTATTTTGTGATCCCTCTTCTGCTAGAATTTCATGTCTGAGACTGACCCACTGGTTATTTGATAAACCTTGCAAATGTATTCTCTTTCTTCACCACAACCAATCTACATAACATATTTTATGACTATAACAGAGAGGAGATACAAATGAACAGTAACACTAACATTTGTGACCATGTTTCATATTTGCTCTAGAGAGAAATCTACAAGCTTTCAGGTTTCAGATTTTACCATTAACCAACCGAAGATACCTATGGTCTACTCATTGCAACTTCCAAGAGAAATGCTTAAAACTTATCTCCTCCCGTCTCTTACCTCTCTGTTATTGATCGTTGAGGCGGTTTGCCTTACAATAGTCGCTGCCACTCTTGAATGATCAAGATTTATCTATAACCGAATGGAAATAAATTAGGTTTTCAGATAACTTAGGGGAAAACGAAGATCAATTTACAAAAAGTAATATAACATTGATATTCTAGAAGTTTTTGTCAGTTTTATAAGAGCCTAGTCGATCCAGTGGTAAAATTCATTCGTGGATTAGTGGATCACTGTTAACCATTTCTAAACCGCTTAAATTAGAAGATGATCTGAATATTTAGACTATGTCAGATTAATCCAAATTTTTGGTAAAAGAGTTTATGAGTCAAAGGCTACTACTTTGAAGAGTCTTATGTTTTGTTCCAAGGATCACTTTTCAAGTTCTGATTTGACTCTAACACCAAATTGATTTTTGATCTGTAGCATGAATCATTGAGTAGGAAGGACAAAAAAATTCAAGCAGTTTCCTGAAATACATGGTAAATCTCATCTCGAGCTAAGTCTAAGTGTGATTCTCCACTTAATTCTCTAAATCTATAACATGATAACACAAAGAAAAGAAAAGAGATGATGAAGCTGAATCAATCACCTGAAAAGCCTTATAGATGATATCATCGTCAATATAGTTTCTGCAGTTGCAGCAACTATACAGTCCTGGACCAATCGGGTGAGCCATTTTATCAAAGGTCTCACCTTTTTACTAATACACAAAAACCCATTAATAAAATCCAAAAATCCACATGAAAACAATAAATTAGTGCTTCTTCTAAAGAAAAGAGAATTAAGTAAAAGAGAACCAAGAAGAAGATGGCATGATCGTTTTAAAAAAAAAAAAAAGAAGAAGCAAAACTCAATATTAAAAAACAACACCATGTCTCAGATCAAAACTCAACATTTCCGGTAAAAACTAAAGAATCGAATCAAAACTAAACAATACATGACCCATCTCTAAGCTTATCTCTGTAACTACCACACATCCATCTCAAAACATAAACCCACAAAAGCAGCCGCTACAAAACAACGACTTGAACAGTTCTCAATCAACAGAGATGACAAAATTGAATCGATGAAGATGATGATAACTTCAACACAGATAACACAAAACCCTTTCAAGATCCAAACCCAAACCAGCGAAATTGAAATGATATTATAAATTGAAACCCAAACCCTTTAAGATTAAAATCTTGGGGAGTACGGAACACCACCGTGACGAGATCGCAGGACGGAGACATCGAGAGTCAACTTAGTGATAATATTGTGAGTCACCAAATATTCTGCTTAGGTGTATTAATTGTTTTAATTTGGTTGGGTATTCATTTTAACTGATGTGTCAGTCTCTGCTTCAATACAAAAGGTGAGGTGTCAAGCTCTGGTGAGAAACATAGAAGTTTTATTGTATTGATGAATCGACGATAAAACGTGTATGCCACATAGTTAATAGCTAATTACATTAATTAAATGTATCATATGCTCACATTTACCTACAAACATATGACATGGTATTAATATCATAATCAATATAATATGGTACTTTGAAATTCAGTAAGATTGGAGTTGACCAAAGGTAGATTACTAAAATATTTTATTATTTTAAATTAGTCATTAAACATAAATTTGATCATTAAACATGTATTTTGTATCAAACCAAAATAGAATGTCAAGAAACAACAAGAATATCTTAATGTTAACATGGAAATTTGAAAGCATACTAAAACAATGTGATTTTCCATGGCATCAAAATCACAATGCGCATTTTCAGAACAACTACAAACGCATTTCATATTTGCATTCAATTATATTAAGATCCTAACTATATATGTATGCACAAAATTCATATCTATTACCAATTTTTTTGATGCATATAAAGCTGTGGTTCATTTTTGAAAAAAAATACTGCAACACAAAAGAACAAAGTCGTAATAATTTCAGTTGATGTGGTTAGTGATATAATGTAACTCGGATTAATCACAAGACTATGACAATTGATTAGAAATTTATATGGTCAATCAAGGTGAAAATGCATAGGCCAAACAAGATGAATGGTCATGAATTCATTAAAAAATCATCCAAACAACATCCAAATAAACAAATAACATCCAAATCGAAATCGTGTATCATTCGTATGTAGGTTTATTGTATGATTGTATTGTTACCTTTTTGCAAACCAATCCTCAATTTCTATTAGATAATGGACGAATGTTGTTTCCTCATATGTGAACTGGTCGCAAACCACTCACCTCTGGAGGTAAGATAAAGTTAAAATTTTTGATTTTATTATAATAGTTTATTTTATTAAAATATTTCATACTTTTAAAAATAAAATAAATATACATGAATGAAGAGGATTTCTTTAGCTTGAATCCCTCATTGGGCTTTGTTGGAAATTAGTATTGTTGAATCTACGTTGATAATTGTTTTTTACAGCCACCAAAATTTTATTATACATATGTAATTGAAAATTTAAAATAATAATAAGACAAATAATGAAATAAGAAATACATAAAAACATGAATGAAGATGATTTCTTGAGCTTGATTTCTTTATTGGCCTTTCTTTAAAATTAGTATTGTTGAATCGATTGATAATTATTTTTTTACAACCACCAAAGTTTTATTATACATATGTAATTGAAAATTAAAAATAATAATAGGATAAAAGAGGAAAAATACAGAAAACAAAGAAATAAAATTGAACAAAATATAAGATAATCCTATAAAAATATATAGTCACACTCTTACCATAAGTTTTAAACCCATACAAGAACATAAATAAAACAAATAAAATATTTAGAGTTTGAGATATGTTAGATAATGATGTGAGAATAGTTATTTATAGAATTTCAAGGGATGATAGTTACATTTCTAAAATAATTTAATTAGAGGAATTACAATTATAATTTATAGTGTGTTTGAACGAAATAAATGAAAAAATAGTCAATTTTATGTAATTTTAATTATAATTAATATTACAGTGTAGATTTAAAGTAGATTAATAAATATATATATATATATATATTAAATAGACCAATAAAGAGAAAATAAAACTTTATTTTTATATATATGATTTTCTATGTCAAAGGAGTGCATGTCAATTATGCCAAGTCAAAAGTGATAGTATATAAAATAATAATGTGTTAGTGTACCAAGTTAGTAAAATTCTGATTTTGTGGAGTCTAAAGTCAATTTTGGTTTTTTTCTTTTTAATTTATTATGTGAAATATAATTTTTATATATATATATATATCTATTATACGGAATAGTAAAAACTTATTTAAAAAAACTGTAAATATTATATTGTAAATACGTTTGATTTTTGTAAAATTGATTTCAGTTATTTTGAGATGGGGAATAAAATTACAAAAATTAGCAAATACTGTATGTTTTTTTTTTTGTGTGTATTATATTGTAAATACAGAACACCCAAAATAAAATTGATAATGAAAGAGTTCAAGGAATAGCTTGTACGACTGTGTCCATCGCCGGAGGTGTGTATGTTTACCTCTCTCGCACTCTCTCTCTCTCTGTCTCTCTCTTTTACCGCGCTTCTGGCAGACACCTAACTTACTACCTAATCTGCTAGCAATACATTTTGCAGATCGAATTGACCCGACCTGAAGATCACATCAGGTAACCACCGCTCTCAAGAATCACACAAGTAGCTAAATCTCTAAATTATGAGTGTGATCTGGATCGGCTGCGTTATCGATTTCGTTTTTTTTTTTAAGCCCCTTTGTCTGAGTTTGGATCCAGTCAAGTAATTATTAGATGCGATAAAGTTGAGATTGTTGATAAATCTGTAAACTTTATTATTGGTTAGAGAGAGAGAGAGAGAGGAATGGATTTGGGATTTCTAAAATTGACTAAAAGTTTTGATACTTCTGTAATGCAGGAATGAATTTCTTGCTTCGATCTGCTTCTTCCGCTACTCATCGGCCTCCAGTGAGCGAACCACCAGCTACTCCGCCTCAACCTCAGCCCGAAACAACCAAGTCGGGAGCAACTTTGGAAGGTTTAATAGCTGAAGAGCCTTTCCCGCAATATCCATCAGTTGAAGATCTTGATCGTGTGGCTGATGGATCTAGAGATGATGATGGTAGTGGAGAGTCTATTGCAAAGTCTGGTGCCTCTTGTATGGAGAGATTCTCAGATGTCTCTGAGGAACAAGGATGGATCGCCATTCCATATAGTAATTAACTTGACTTCAAAAGTTTCAAGCTTTTTGATTTCGTCTTTGTTAGTTATCCTCTGATTTGGTGATGTCTTATTTACAGAGGAAATCCCTGATAACTTGTCTGAGTCTGTTGATATTCATTCGTTACGTTCACTGGATCGTTCCTTTGTTTTTCCTGGTATGTATGTTGTTTCTCAGATCATCTCAATCATTTGCGTGTTTAAACTGCGAGAGTAGATACTGAACAGCAAAGATATCTTTTTGGCTTTAGGGGAGCAGATTCAAATCCTTGCATGTTTATCTGAGAGTAAAGGAGACGCAGAGATCATTACGCCTTTTAAGGTTGCTGAGGTCATGAGCAGAACTGGACAGAGAAAGGTCTCTGACAAACAAAATGGAGATATGTCTGATGGGGCGAGTACACCGTCAGGGGATGGAGAAATGAGTCCTGATGCTCAGTTTGCGACTCAAAATGGTGACAGCCCTGGTAAAGATAGTTTGGATTCACAAAAGGACTTATCCGATGGTGAATCAATCTTGAGGATGGAAGATCATAAGAGACGAACAGAAGATTTGCTTTCCAGGTTTCAGAAGTCTCATTTCTTTGTTAGGATTGCAGAGTCTGGTGAGCCACTTTGGTCAAAGAAAAGCTCTCTGGTCGCAGATACAGAGATGGATGAAAAGAAGAAAAGTAGACCTTGCGTTAGTGCTTTTGTAGATAGAGGAGAATTCGATCCTAATGTTTCGGGAGGTGTAGCTAGAAGTAAGGCAAAATGCTGTGCCTTACCCAATGGAGATATAGTGGTATGTGATGGTAAATTTGTTACTTTCTTCTGTTTTGCTTATAAAACTATGGTAGTCTGTTTGAAATGATATTTGAACGAATGAAATTCCTCTTCTTGTGTACTACACTATCTCAATTATGTGAATCTACCACACTACTCGTTCATGTATTTTGAACTTTTTATAACCGAGTTAATGGACTTACTGATTCTCAGTCAACACTTTTGTTTGGAAGGATGCAGGTCTCTTTACAAGTTTATATTGTAGACTGTCCCAAAGAACCCATCATAGAGATACTGCAGTTTGAAAAGCATCAGGACAAGGACCAAAATTCTGAGAACGATAAGGATCCTTACGGGAACCTTTTAAAGTGGTTGATACCGTTAGATAACACTATTTCTCAGCAACCCCGCTCTCTTGCACCTCCTGTAACCCCTAACCCAAGTATAAGCAGCTCCGCACACAAGCCAGCGATGTCTTCTACCTCAGGCTCCCAACTCTTCTCATTCGGGCATTTTAGAAGTTACTCCATGTCCTCTCTACCTCCAAACACCGCACCAGTTACTGGACCCATGAAAACACAAAGCTCAAAACCATCATTTGATATTGAAGATTGGGACAGTTACTCTGGTCAAACGTTACGAAATGGTAAGAAGTCTGGGACTGAAGAGCTTTTATCTTTCCGGGGTGTCCCATTGGAGCGGGATAGGTTCTCTGTTCGTTGTGGACTCGAAGGTATTTGCATTCCTGGTAAAAGGTGGAGGAGGAAACTAGAGATCATCCAACCGATTGAGATAAATTCTTTTGCAGCTGACTGCAATACAGATGATCTTCTCTGCGTTCAGATAAAGGTGTGTCTCTCATTGCTGTTAAAATTTGGTGTTACTGTGGTCAGTTATTTTCTGAGATGCGTCTTAATTTTGCTTTTTTTTTTTCCTGGCAGAATGTGGCTCCTATCCACGCTCCAGATATTGTAATATACATAGATGCCATAACAATTGTTTTTGAAGAGGCTGGGAAAAGTGCTTCCCCTTCCTCAGTACCAATTGCATGTATTGAAGCTGGAAACGAGCACAGTTTGCCGAATTTAACTCTCAGGTTAGCCTATTTCCTTCAAGTTCTTCGGAACGGTTCTGCTGTATTGAAGTTTTCCCCATCACTCTTCTTGATAATTGATGGATTTAGATATCAGCATTTTGCTTTAGGTATTCTTTTCTTGGGTTGTTTGAATGGCCAGTAAGTTTCAGAAGTCTTCAATGATGTGATAGACAAAAATAATGCTAAAAATAATCCTTAGTATTAGGTAATCTTGGGTAGTGACTAAGACATCGTAAAACTACTTATTAGGTCTAGCTGACTCTCTAAGAGAAACTAGCCTCTACAAGCATAGTCGGTTGGAAACTAAAACCAGAGTTAGAATGCCCCTTTCAGCTTTCAAGAACATTATAGAGTGCATTTACCTACCCTAAAATTTTTTCTTGTAACCTTTCAGGAAAGGTGAGGAGCACTCATTCATCGTGAAGCCTGCGTTTTCTGTTGGGAGTAATCTGAAGCCCTCTGCTGCAAGAAAAGAACTCAAATCATCGAGTTTATCTCTTCCAACTGTAAATTTTGAAAGAACAGGGAGCGGTTTAAGTGGTGATCAGTATGCAGTTATGGTGTCATGTCGGTGCAACTACACAGGTAGAACCATGCTGCCGTGGTTTGTAGCCATGTTTTGTGTCTTTCTTCTGTTCAGATCTATAGCTGGTTCTTAAATTTTCTTTTCAATGCTGGATTCAGAATCAAGGCTGTTTTTCAAACAACGCACAAAATGGAGACCACGAGTTTCGAGGGACCTGATGATCTCTGTTGCGTCTGAGATGTCAGGAGAGCCTTGTGGTCCTCATGGGAGAGCCTCTCAACTACCTGTTCAGGTCATTCTCTCTCTGACTATCTCTAGAAGTTAAATGCAACAATACATGAACTAATGGAAGGCATTCGCAGCCGAAGTAACTCCTAGTGTTTACCCAAATTATTCGAGCTTTAATTAGATGTTGTCCCTAAATTCTGGCAAGTAGTTGTGCCTTCCTCAGTTAAGGCTGGCTTTGTATATTTAAATAAGAAACTATGCAATAGATACAAATCCCCTAACTGCAGTGTGGTTCTAATTTTTAAACTAAACCAAACCACTGGCCATCTGCAGAGACCACCCAACTTATATCCCAAATGGCGTGTTTATTATTGTACCTCATACTTTTTCTCTACTGGTTTCAGATTTTAACTCTTCAGGCATCGAATTTAACATCAGAAGATCTGTCTTTGACCGTTCTCGCTCCTGCATCCTTCACATCACCTCCGTCTGTAGTCTCCCTAAACTCTACGCCTACTTCCCCTCTAAGCCCATTCCTAGGATTCTCTGAGTTCACAGAGAGGGTACAAAGCGAGAAACGCAACACAACGATGCGTAAACACCAATCTTTACCCCCAATTCCACTGGAGACAAGAACAGAGAACACAAATGGTGAATCTTCCAATCCTTCAGATGTTGTTCCGAAGAGCGGCTTAGGTTGCACACATCTCTGGCTACAAAGTCGAGTTCCCTTGGGGTAAACATCTAATAAATGATATACAATGAGCTTTATTCTTGGTATGGGTTTACACGTCTTTTACCATTATAAATTGATAACGGGCTTTTTACTTTCTAAATGCATCAGATGCGTTCCTTCGAAGTCTACAGCTACGATCAAGTTAGAGCTACTCCCTCTGACTGATGGCATAATCACGCTTGATACTCTCCAGATCCACGCAAAGGAGAAAGGTAAGCAAAAAAAAACTCTCTTAGTTCTCACCAAATGACTAGAGACACTTATGCTGCTTCGAATCTTCAATATGTTTTGGAATGATTCCTAATCATAGATGCTCCTGTCTAATGAGTGTAAGACCAACGGGGATCGTGTTTGTGACAGGTCGTAGATACATTCCAGAGCAGTCTCTGAAGATAAACGCAACTTCAAGCATTTCCTCTGGGATTTTCTAGTCTTACCCAAAACCACTTTTGCCTATTGTTAGAGAGCCGAAAAGAGTCAGAGAGCAGTTACATCTCAATCCATAGAGGCTCATCCAAAGATTGTGTGTTGAAAATTGATTTTGGTTTCGATGTTTCAAGGTTTGAAGATAATTTTATGTTGTAAAGACATCACTTGTGTTTTTCTTATTTATTTGAACCATGTATTTGCGATTCTTTGGCTTCTTTTCTTTATTTGCAGAGAGACAAGACATTCATTGGTATCAAATTTATATCTATGCTTATAAAATCAGATCATCAAAAACGAGATTAAGCAGAACTCTGTTAACAAAATCCTAAGTATCTTGGAAAGTTACATAATAATAAATTACATGATCCAATTCCAAGTACTATGTATGTAATGGATTAACAAGATACGAAATGAATCACAAAAGAAGTCATCATGAGCACCGGAACTTAGGTACACCCAAATTCAGGGGAACGCAGCTCAGACAAAATCTGAAGCCATTTTTCGCAGTGACCCAAGTCGTCGTGAAAGGCAAAAACCCTTTATACCTCCGGGAGAGACGAAGATGGCGACATCGTTGTCTAAACTCCTTACGAGATCGAACGCTCGGAGCCACTGTTGCTCTACCACAACCAGTAGCTCTGCCTCTCCTTCTTTACCCAATCAATTCTGGGCACGACACTTCTCTGCCGTCGCCGACTCTTCCTCCTCTAGCTCCGCGGCGCTTGGAAGCCAATCGAGTTCTTCTGTTCCACCGCAAGGTATGTCGCTCGTGCTATTTATTCCGATGCTTGAGCTTGAAATCTGGGGATATTAAGAATCAATTTGTAAAACATTTTAAGCCCTTTTTGTTTCAGAGAAGAAACGAGGGTCCAAGTGGTCACAATTGCTGTTGTTCTTGCCTGGAGCGATTACCTTCGGCCTTGGTTCATGGCAGATCGTCAGAAGAGAGGAAAAGGTCGGTCTAGTTATTTCCAAATCAATGCATTTTGTTTTCATGTCTCTAGCTGAGTTATAGTTTGTATTACTCTCTTAGCTGGAATCTATATAATCTGCTTCACACTGGTGGTTTTGGGATCTGTAAAGGAGTTAGAGTAACTAGATTCTAGATTCGTGATCTGAGACACACTCTTATCTATGCTTAGGCAATGTAGTGTAGTTAGGTGTGTCGCCATATAGACCACTTTAAGTTCAAATGAGAATTTATATCACATTGATGTTCAAATATCCTCATGTTTTCATATAAGTGAGCTGCCGACACTTTTACTGGATTGTGAACCCATGCTCGGCTACCATGCCTGTGTCTTGGTTCCACTTTCTCTTTATTCCGTTACTTGATGTCTTTACTTTTCCCGTCCAAATAGTTGCTGAAGCTGCTATATTTAACATTATGTGGTGCTTTTGGCTGAGTAGACTCTAAAGCTGTATTTATTCCTGTTTAACGCAGTTCAAAACACTCGAGTACCAACAGCAACGGTTGAATATGGAACCAATGAAGCTAAATACAGAACATCCTCCTGATAAGAATCTGGATGCATTGGAATTTAGACGGGTTAGTTGCAAGGGTGTATTTGACGAGCAAAGGTCTATCTATTTGGGTCCACGGTCTAGGTCCATATCGGGAATTACTGAAAATGGATTCTATGTCATCACACCTCTAATGCCGATCCCTGGTGACCTGGATAGGTGAGGGTAATGATCCTTACTCTTTGCTTATAAATCTTTCTTTTACCCTTTATTGGCTTTCTTGTCAGCCGCATAGATTAAAAATTAGGGTCTTATCCTCATGTTTCCAGTGTTGGCTGTGAAATTATTAAAGCTCTTTCTCAGGGTGTAATAGCCAATAGGCCACTGGTTTCTCTAATTCCATTATACTCGCTAAACACTTTGTCCTTGATTGTTTGACACTAATCGTATCCTTTTGGAGACTCTGATGGGCAGAGATTGACATACTAAAATGGTTTGGTTAATAACTGTTAGACAGCATCTAACTTATAAAGATTTTTAGAATTAAGTAGGTACTATCTTTCTTTGTGCTCTGCTGCAGAATCACTTACGCCTTGACTGGTCTTGACTTTTACGTACTTTTGGCAACTGGTTTTAGCTATAGCTGTTAATTGTTTGCTGAAGTCGGATATTTATTTTCCTTTTTCCTCTAGCATGCAGTCACCTATTCTGGTGAATCGCGGATGGGTTCCTCGAAGTTGGAGAGAGAAGTCACCGGAATCCACAGATGCTGACTTCATTATAAACCAGTCAACAAAAGCTGAATCAATCTCCGACGAACGAAATTCCTGGTGGAAATTTTGGTCTAAGACGCCAGTGATTACAGAGGTTGGTTTTGTTTGTTATACCCTCTTGTTCAAAACTTCGTTCATTTATCTTAAGGCCGGATTCTCACATATTTGTTTTAGCTCGAACTCTAATCTTTTGGATGTATCGGGATAGAAAGATTGAGACAAATTGAATTCATCTATTTGCAACGATTTGCTTATTTGGACTGACTTTATCGAGTCTCTTGCATACGTTGTGACTTGTGAAAACTGAAATCTTGCAGGAGCAAGTACCTGCGGTTAAGCCTGTAGAAGTCGTAGGTGTGATCAGGGGAGGGGAGAACCCGAGCATATTTGTTCCATCCAATGATCCAAGTACCGGGCAGTGGTTCTATGTAGATGTTCCCGCGATGGCTCGAGCCGTAGGCCTTCCTGAAAACACAATATATGTAGAGGACGTCCATGAAGACATAGATCGGAGTAGACCGTATCCTGTTCCTAAGGACATCAATACCTTGATTCGTAGTAAAGTCATGCCACAGGACCATCTCAACTACTCAATAACATGGTAAACTCAATACAGATACATGAGGCGTTCTTGGCATTCTCTGGTATTAATTGCTATGGTAAATGAATGACATTGTGTTTGTGTCTGTCTATTGCTGAGCAGGTATTCTCTCTCTGCGGCTGTCACTTTCATGGCTTACAAGAGACTCAAGCCAAAGTCTGCCCGCAGATAAAATATCTCTCTGCTCAAATCAAATCTTATCCTTTTTTATCACTTGTCTGCTGAAGTAATAATTGCAGTTGAAAATGGGTTTAGGTTTAAGCTTTCATAAGGAAAAAGGACTCAGTGAAGTTCTTAATGTTTGTGATTACTTGATAGAAATTTGTAATGTTCTTATTCTACGATGGAAGAAAGTCGAATTTGAAGTCATTTGTAGGTTACGTTGAGAAGTTATAACCGAGAGACGTGATCGTAGAACATATTTATCTTAAGATTGTTATTTATTAAGATCAAAATTTGTAGGTTCATCGAATATACCAAAAGCTTGTGATCATTGTTCTTTCTAGTAGAATATCAGCAACTTGTTGGTGTTAAGTGTATAACGAGAAAAAAAAAGTCATTTTGCTTAAAAGGTAAATTTGCGGTTTAGAAGAGTAAAGTTTTTGGTACGAATTAACCAGTAGCAGTTAGCACATAAATTAATGTAACTGAACCCAAGACTCTGGGTTATTTTACCAACTCGCGAAGCACATACACAAAATCATCGAACACATAGTTTGATTCATTTTATTTGACAAAACATCTTTTAGTTTTATTTAAATAAGATATTTGTTACTCAACACAAAAATATTCGGAAAATTAATAAATTTTATTTGGAAGAGTTAATTTGTTTAAGTAGTGAATATTTCACACTTAATTAAGATAATTAAACTTTTTGTACTTTTTAAAATTGTTAATGTAAATTTTCTTTTATCGTTAATATATATATATATTGAAGGTCATGTTTTAAAAATGTTTTAGGATACAGGCTCAAGTTATGCAAGTTTTGAAGCTATTCCATTCGGTGATTTAGAGGGTTTGGACTCCTTCAAACCAAAGCAGTTTACCTTAGTTTGAGGGCTACACTTACACGGAAAAAGACATGCTTCCTCTCGATGAAAGGGTTACGAGACATGGAAATTCTTTAAATTTTATTTATTTATCTATTCTTAGATTTTTTTTTAGTTTGTATTTTTTATTATTTTTTTGGATATATAAATCAAAAATTCAACCGTTTTTCAATCCACTCAATCTCCATATTTAACCAGTGCATAATACAAAAACATAGATACTAAATTAGTGCACATACATTGTCATGAGTGTGCCTATCATGCAGAATAAGACATGGTTATAAATTGCTCGCAAAACTTTTCATTAGTTATATACTTATTATAAACTATATCATTATTAGAAACTATCTCATTTTCTAAACCACATACATGACAATTTTATAAACTATCTCTTTTTTTTGTTTGTCAAAATTTAATTATAAAGCAAAGCTTTTAAAAAAAAATCCATATGTTTATGTATTATGCATATACTATTATTTGAGTTTCTTAGGATTAGTAAATTCATTTGTTTTTCCTTCAAAGAGAAAAATTAATAATAGTATATGAAATTTTAATTAATTAATGATAATGTTAATATAGTTTTATTTAAAATTAGTTGGACAAAGAATAAAATTATTATGTATGAGATTACAAAATATGGAACAAACATATTTAAGATAATGTCAGTTTTTCAAATATGAAATCATATTTAAGAATTATGGTTTATTAATTTTTAATTATTTTAATATTAATTAAGTAAGACATGAATTTTATAAGATGGACATATTTTTTTAATATAAAAATTGTAAGTTTTACTCACTGGGATTGAGTGAACTATACATTGTGTATAGAATTAAAAACTAATTTAATTATAATGTAATATACAGTAAAATTGTTTTTAGGAGATGAGATGCTTAAACTCTAAATTTGTTTTCTTATTAAATCTGTCAAATCAAATATAAAATTAATATTTAGTATAAAATTTAAAAATTTACATATTTTTTTCTACTCTCGTAAAAACTTGAGTCTAATCTAGTTTATAATAATTAAAAAAAAAAAATTATCAATCGTAGAGACTGTTTGAAATGTTTGTTACAATAAATTTTAAGATAAATAAATATTCTATAAATAAATATTTAAGAAAAAAACAACAAGAAAAAATAATAATACGAGACGACATTGAATTTTTAAAAATAAAAGATTTGATGGTGAAATTTATTTAGCAAATGTTTGTTGAGAAATAAGTGTGATTTAGTAACTAAAAGTAATTGCAAAATACTATAATTTGATTTAATAAGGCATCGCATGTAATATAAGGAAGGCCAGGTGTAATATAATAATACTATCAGTCTTGTCCGAGATTGTTTATTCCGCCAGAGGAGAGAGAATCATCCTCGCTGTTTCCTATTTGCCATTTTTTTTTTCACCCAATCATCATCTTCCTCCTTCCCCCATCAGAGTTTCTGATCCATGGCGGTTTCTCAATTCACCGCGTCTGAGCCTCTCCCTTTATAATTCGGTTTTTTCGCACAAGTCAACAAATCCCTAATCTCCTGCCATGGCGATCATAACAGGAGATCGATATCTGGAGAATCTCCAGAAGTTCCTCGAAGAGAGAGCTGATTCGCTTATTGACGCCACCGACGTTCTCAAGCTCAATCCCGCTGGCCTTCACTATGTTCATCTCCGTCTAGAATCTCTCCGTGAACTCGAGCGTATGCTCTCCGGTGCTCCCGTTGACTATCTCCGTGCCTACGTCTCTGACATTGGCGATTTCCGTGCCCTTGAGCAGCTCCGTCGTATTCTCCGCCTCCTCCCTTCTCTCAAGGTTGTTTCTTCTCTTCCTTCACCGGCTCGTGATCCTACGCCGCTCTCTCTTCTTCCTTTTTCTAAGCTTAAGGTTTTGGAACTCCGTGGCTGTGATTTGTCTACTTCTTCTGCTAAAGGCTTGCTCGAACTCAGGCACACCTTAGAGAAGTTCATCTGCCATAATTCCACTGTGAGTTTTTTTTTTCTTCTCTTTAACCCATTTTTAAGTGCATTTCGTCTATGGCATTGAGTGAGGTTATAGCTCTGTTCTGTTCTGTTCTGTGTTGCTTTAGGCTGTAGACTATAGTTGGAACTGTTAGTGTATATTTGGAATCGGAAAATGAACGCTGCAAGGTTTTCATGTCATTTCTTCAGAGGTTTCAGGACACTAAAGGTTCATGTATGAGTTTTGTTTATTCATGTGATTTGCTTGTCTTTTGACTCGTTTTTTTGGAAGCTTCTGACTAATATATTTCTGGCTATCCTCCACTAAATAAATGTAGGATGCGTTGCGGCATGTGTTCGCTAGTAGAATCGCCGAGATAAAGGATTCACCACTGTGGAATAAGTTGGCTTTCGTTTCTTGCGCTTGTAATCGTCTTGTGCTCATGGATGAGTCATTGCAGCTTCTTCCATCTGTTGAGTCGCTTGATCTGAGTCGGAACAAGTTTGCAAAGGTGGATAATCTTCGGAGATGTTTCAAGTTGAAACACCTTGATCTGGGGTTCAATCAACTTAGAAAAATCTCTCACTTGAGTGAGGTAGGAAATTTCAGAATTTCTCCATTTCCATCTATAGATTTCATTCGATCTGAAGTTGCTTAACATTTGTGTTTACTATCTCTTGAACCATTTAGCTAGTCTTGATAGTTCTCAAAATACTATGGCATAGTTTAAACAGACAAAAGATTTAAGGAACCATTGTGACTTTCTGTTCTGAGATTTTTATTTAGGTTTTTCCCTAGGGACCCATACACCTATGTTTTGGACTATGCAGGTATCATGTCACCTACTTAAACTTGTTTTGAGGAATAATGCGCTGACTACGTTGCATGGGATTGAGAATTTGAAGTCACTTGAAGGCCTTGATGTTTCCTTCAACCTTATTTCCGACTTTTCAGAACTGGAGTTTCTCGGGAGTCTTTCATTCTTGACAGACCTGTGGTTGGAAGGAAATCCAATTTGTTGTGCTCGTTGGTATAGGGCACATGTCCTCAGCTACGTTGCTCGTCCAAATGATGTGAGTTTTGTTTTAGTTAAATACAGAAATAGCACCATTTCATTTCTGCTTGATTCAAAATGTTTTTTCTTATCTGTGCGGATTTTTCAGTTGAAGCTAGATGGCAAACATATTGGGAATAGAGAATTTTGGAAGAGGCAGGTTGTTGTCACCCGTAGGAAAAGTCAGCCTGCCAGCTATGGGTTCTACTCGCCGGCCAGAGACGGAGCTGATGATGAAGGAAGCTGTAATAGAAAAAAGGTAATCAGCAGAAAGTTCAGTTTTACATATTTCTAATCTGCTTGTGGCTGTTTTGGCCCTTTCTCCTGCGTGACACTAAACCCTAAGCATGAACAACATAAGAATATATCCAAACCAATTCTACAGGTGTAGTACGGTATGGCTTTCTGAAAAGCGTCTTGAACATACACATCACTCGATAGGCAGCTTCTCTATATGCTCTTCGAGAGTTTCAGTTTCTTGGTTAGTTTTGTGGTATAAATACGTATTGAAAGCTGATAAGCGTCCTCTTTTTCCCTTTCACAGAAGAAAATCTATCGGCTTGCGTCTATTGATAGTGAGGAAGAAAGCACCTACGTGAATTCTGATCAAGAGTCTGCTTCATGTGACCCCGAGACTCTAAGCAAAGAGGAGAGTATCAAGTCTGATCACGAAGCTGATGTCTTTGGTCTAATAAGTAAAGTTGAACAGTTGAAGAAAGAACGTTCTGTTCTTTGGCTTCGAGAGTTTAAGGAGTGGATAGATCATCCATCAGAGGATTTTGTGGATGTCAGAAAAAATGAGAACAGTAGTGATTCAGAGGAAAAGTATTACACGAAGAATACAAATGGACCAAAGCATCATGGTGAAACAGTGAGATATGCACCACGGACTTTACCAGGTTTCCAAATTACAGATCCAAGTCAGACGCATCAAGCTTTTTTTCTCGATGGGAAGCCAGATGAAAATGGAAACATGTCAACATCGGATGCTACTCAGGATATAATAGGATCAGTTTTGCCCTCATCACCCCCTCATTATCAAAAGGATGTCTTACACCGGCGTCAGAACCTGGTGGAAGAAATCTTACAGCTATCAGCAGATTCGTATTCAGTGGCATCGTCTGATAGCACAAGCAGCTGCAGTGAAAACGAAGATTATGATTCTGAGCAATCAAATCCTGAACAGGATGCGTTGATGGATCATCTTAGTGGGAATAAAGGCACAAACTTCCTTGACTCTCAACCAGAGAAGAGTAGCATCATAAAGACTTGGAGGATAGATGATTCATTCAAAGCAAAGACGACTAAAATTCTTTCGAAACTGCATAGAAGTGAGCTTGCTTCTGGTGTTAACCAGATTTATCATTGGTTTGACAAACGGAAAAGCAAGAGGAAGCATAGAAAAAGAGATGTTTCCTTACTGGAGGAAAATAGTGTCATAAATAATGGAGAAACAACTCATAGAAGTGATGCAGATATCAGCGATTCTAGTGAAGATGGATATATTTCTGATCAATTTCAAGAAGGTTCCTTGACTACGGGTTGTAACAGTAAGAGAAGTACAAGAGTTTTGGGAACTGAAAAATCCCGTGAAGTAATAGGTGGTCTAGTGGAGGAATATTTTATAACAACACAGCCAGATTCCAGCGTTGATGAGACTTGTAGGATATTCGTTACGTGTGATTGTATACTACCACAAGAATCTACCTGCAAGCAACAGTAAGTTTTGTTCTCTCTATAATTGTGGTTTCAGGTGAAAGAAAGTAATCTGAGTCACTTCTTTAGTGAAAAGACTTATGATATTTGACAGAGACATACTGATTAAAAGAAAAGTCACTGAGGTCGCATAGATACTGCCTCTTTAGTCTTGATAGGCTTTTGTGATATTCAATTTGAAAATGAAAAACTAGTAGATGGAATTAGATCGAAATGTTTTGGGTTCCCTTGTGATTCACATGTATGAATAATTTGTTCTGTAGTTTTATTATAACTACAAATTAGTCATGAATTTACAAGAATGGCAGCTCTTCTTCCCCCCCTGACAGTCTATAAATGCAGGGAAGTGGTGTTGCTGCTGAGTAGCCAAGAAAAACTGTATGTGCTGCTCGTGGGTGTCTCTACTGCTGATTCACAAAGTCAGACTGCTATTCCCTATCGTCCTCTTTTATTCTTTTTGTTCGAATGTGTTATGCTCTGTTGATATTGACTAACTTTTCGTTGAACCCTGGTGCCTGAAGAGAGCAACTTAAGTTTATTGTGTTCGTATACGATCGATGATATACAAGACGTCTCAGTTGGTCTAGGACTTCAGATTGTGAGGTTAGTTTTTAATGGCTCTGCATTTAAACTTGATTATGTGCCCATGTCCCTAACTCTCGCTTTCCTTTTGGTTAGGCTACGCTTTAGGGAGGATGCAGAGTACATTTTCATAACAGCCAGCATTGAGAAAACAACAGTTTTACTCAATATCATAAAATTCTTGGATTCTCAGGTTACAGGTTCAAAATGTCCTTTGGGAAGGTGAACCATCATCATCTTTTTCTTCAGCTATTTTACTTTTCTGTCTTCTGATTTGACATGTATTTGAAACTTAAATGGCAGTTTGGAGAATGTTCAAGTGGAATTGTTTGAGAAAGATATATGTAGGGGTTTGAAGCCAAGTATATTCCAGTATAATGTTCTCCATTTTCATAGCAGTACTCTTGGAGGTATAAGCTCTCTCTCTATTTCATAACATTGATTGTTGAGTGAGAAATGGTTTACCTCAAATGTCCACTATACATGCCATTTGACCCTGAAACCATAAGTGAAGTAAGATCTCTAAGTGTATAACCCGATGATTTTGCCTAGAGAGTCGTTCGATCAGATCAATAGCTCATGATTTGATATGTAGTGTAAACTCACATTCACAACATTAGATATATCAGTTGAGCTATAATAGATGGCATTTCTGTGAAGTCTCTGATCTACATGGACCCTGCAAATCTCAGGCTTTTGGCTAGTCACTGCCACTCTACTCAAAGAAGTTGTTTAATACTCAATGGGTGTCCTAGTCTAATAAATATGCAGATTAGACGCAGTTCATAATACTCTAGCGAATTGAGCATGTTTTATTTTTCTTAATAGGGTTTTACTAGCTTACAAGTCATATATATCGAACTGTATCAGCACTGACCATATACTATAGTATTAATCAATCTTCCTTGAACAGAAGTGACGTGGCTTCCACGCTCGCTCTTTGTGGCGGGTGGACATCTCTTCATATGCAATGAAGACTTCAGGCAGCTGAGTTCTCTGCTGACAGATGCTTCTTCTGCTCCGTATTTCTCACTTGACTCAACCTGCTCCATCTCCGACATATTTGAGATGGTAACAATATTTATTCTTTCCCTTTGCTCTCAGTTATGTCAGCTTTTCTTTAGTTGTTCATGTGCAGTCTGTGTATTATCCAGGTTACTGATTCACGAGGAAGCCCGCGCTTGTCACTGAAGATCAAGCAGAAGGATTCCACATTTCAAACCAGACAAATAAGGACAGTGAATGCTGTAACATGGAAGCTCAAGTTACCCAGCACTGAGTGTGTACTTAAATTTGTGGCTCTAGTCAATGGACTTCACCCAGATTCGACAGAATCCCCGTTGCTCGTAAGGCATCTGGGTGAGAGATAAGTCGTGAATGTTTATAACTTGATGTATTTGTTCATAACTTCATATTCATTTGATTCAATTTGTTCATGAGTTTTCATTCATCTTGTATAAAGCCCTTGAGGGTCCTGTCACCGGTGATGTGTTCAAAATATTCTTCGATTTGTATATTTATAAGTGTATCATTCTCATACAACAAACAGCAAGCAAGAAGAAAGTAAACAAAGAAAAATTCTGGATTTATTTTTTTTTTTACTATGAAAGCCTGTGCTGTTTTTATTTTACAAACTTTTGCAAGTGATGGAACAAGAACCTACTCAACTTTGGCCTTCTCTTCATCAACCTGTGCCATCAAAGCCTCTAACTCTGCCTCGGATAAGCTCTCCAGCCGTTTCTGCACATTACCAAACCAACCATATATGTTAATGTTGGGTGAAGTACGGTATCAAAAACCCCTGAATCTGATTAAGAAGAGCACAAACCTGCATGACTTGAGACTCGTAGTCACGAAGTTGCTGGGCATATGTCATCTCTTTGTTACCGACTCTAAAGATGTAAGTAGAAATCCAACCCAAAGTCAAACCCAGCACCAGTATCAGCTGTACTGCATTCCCTGCTTGCAGCGGATCCACTCCCACATACTGCCCGATTCCACAATAACAAATGGGTACTCGGGAAAAGGTAGATAAAGATATCAATATATTAGATAATGAATTACCTCAAGTCCACTCTCTAGACCGATACCAAGTGCTGTAACTCCTACTCCTATCAACAGAACATCCTTTCTCGTGTATCCGAAAGGTGTCGTCTATGTAACCAAATTATTATTACACAAGAGTTTGCGTCAGGACATGCAAGTACTGTTACGATGATGTACGACAGAAATTTTGAAGAGATGGAGATGAGAGACCTTGGTCTTTGTGGCAGAGTCGTCTTCAGTTTCAGGAGAGTTTGAGCTAACTCTACATCTCATTCTTTGTTTCTCTCTTTTTTCTACTAGTGATGATGACAATCCATGTCCCTCGAATCTATACAAGACTTTCTTCGCAGCTCTAAATCCTGCATCATCTCAAACAAAACACAGGAGAGGTTTTACCATCGCTTCAGCTATAATAAATCTTACGTTTTTTTGTCGGAAACGATTGCGAGAAAACTCAATTAACTGTGAAAAACCTGTGAATTCTCGCCCAACCGGACGAAACCGTATAGCCGCAGACAGAACCTCATGATTTCTACATAGATTCGAAACTCCGTACGGTAGAGAAGCCATTTCTGTGTGTAACCCAATTTAGCCTGTGGTTACATGTGAAAATCGAAAACCCACAGAGAGAGTAAAATAGCGAGGCGAAGAGATTAGAGAGATGGGTGGTTGTTATTTCACGCCACGCGCCCATAGGCTTTGTGTTTTTTATTCAGTTTCAGTGTTCCCACCCACGCATAACAAAGAAGAGGTGCGTGTCTTTTGCTTATTTTAATTGGACTCCTTTTTTTTAGTCTTTTTGTCCTAGTTCTCGTGTAAACAATGGGAGATTCATTCACAAATGGACCAACTGTTTAGTAGATTGTACTTGTGAAAAAACAAAGCAACTTTTATAATGTCATAAAAAAAAACCCGGTTCAGTTTGGTTTTGTAATTGAAGATACCGATTTAATGAACCAATCAACCGGCCCTTTATTTCCCCAACATCAATCATCTAAACACACCTAAAACGCCCATCTAAAAACCAACCCTTCACTCAAGCTGAAAACTCAAACAGCATTGTGTGCTGATACTTCTCACCAGCTTTAACCACAACAGACGGGAAATTCGACTGGTTAATAGCGTTCGGGAACCCCTGCGTCTCAAGGCACACACCCGCATGTTTCCCGTAAACCGCGTTCCCTTTCCCAGCCACTCCATTCACATAGTTCCCGGTATAAAACTGCATTCCAGGCACATTGGTCCACAAGTTCAATACCCTTGAGTTAGCACCATCACTGAGCTTCGCTGCGTGTTTCAGCCCCTCCTTCTCTTGATCAGGACAGTCCAACACGTAGTTATGATCATATCCGATACCAACTTCTCCAATAGACTCGCCTATCCGTTTCTCCTTTGTGAAGTCGAAAGGAGTTCCCTTTACTGGTAAGATCTCCCCTGTAGGAACTGTGTATTCATCAACCGGGGTGATGTGAGACCCCAGAATCTGAATCTTGTGGTCCAGAATGTTTCCTGAGTCATGACCCCCCAAGTTCCAGTACGTATGCTGAGCTAAGCTAATGGGAGTGTCTTTGTCCGGAACAGCCTCCATGTCAAGTCTCATAGTCGTTACTGAGGTGAGAGTGTATGTAGCTGTGACAGAAACTGCACCGGGGTAACCTGTGTAGGGGGACCGTAAACATTATATAGCTAATCAAATCACATAGATATCAAATGCTAGACAAGGGATATGTCAGCACCTTCTTCTCCATCAGCGCTGTGATATTTGAAAGTGATGAAAGGTTTTTCACCGTCTTTCTTGTGCCCTGCAACTTCCCATATCTTCTTATCGAAACCCTTGTTACCACCTATATAGTTTTAAACCCGATATTAAGTTCATGGAAAGCTATAGAAGCATACAGAGAAGAAGAAAAAGTTGTTATATACCGTGGAGACTATTGGGAGGTTTGTTGATGGCCAAAGTGTAGTTGACTCCATTGAGACTAAATTTTCCCTCTTTGATCCGATTTGCCACACGACCAACTATGCACCCAAAGAACGGTGCAAGCCCTTTCTGTAACACAATCATACCACACTCAAGAAGTTCATTACTACTGTTACATAATTCATATTATTTTGAATTATCAACACACGTTATACCACAAGATACGTGACCACATAAATGTCTTAACAGTATGATCCAGACACTACTCATAAGATCTGTTGTTGCTAATAACACTATCTATTCACTATGAGTTTGAATTTTGAGAAGCAAACACACCTAGATCGGTTGAATCTATATGGAGATCAAACAAATGAGTATGTGAATTCGAAATAAATTACCACATATGGATCCACCGAGTCGAATCCGAGAACAACATCAGCCAATTTCCCTTTAAATAAGAATAACAAACTCGTAAATCAGAGGATTGAGATTTGGAGACATAACAGAGATCATCATCAGAGAAAGGAGGAAGAGAAGAGAGGAGAAGGAACCGTTCTTGTCGGGAACAGACAAAGAGGTGATGGTGGCGCCGTAGTTTGAGATCTTGACCTGCATGGTGCCATTGTTGAGCTCGAAGATCTCTGGAGTGTTCTTGCTCTGTTCCGCCATTAGAGGAGGGATCGTGGATTAAATAAATTAGGGCTTTAAGATTAGAAGCGAAGTGATTCGATGGACAGAGATGTTTGTTTGAGAGACAAAACAAAGGGGAAGTGATCAGTTTGGTTTTGAGTTTATAAACCAAATCCGTAATCTCGTAACTGATCAGTGTTGACGTCATCCCAAACCAAAACTATATAGAAAAAAAGTTATCCACTAAAAATCCAAAACTATTTAGAAAAAAAAAAAAACAAAGATAGAATTTTGATATAATTATCATCAATTATGATAAGTAAATTTTTTAATTTTGAATCTTTCACCAAAAAAAATATAGTGAAAATACACAAATTTGGCAATTAATTGTTAGATTAACACTCCATCCTATCCAGTGACTAAAATAACACAAATTTTAGATAAAAAACTAAAAATCCAGAAAAAAAAATTTAATTTTTTTTTTTGGAAAAAACAAAAAACCAAAAAAAATAATAGTATTTGATATTTTGATTTGAAAATATGATTAATGAAAAAACAAAATGTTTAAAAATATGATGTTTATATTTCTAATATAATTTACAAAAAAAAAGAAAATATGATTTAAAATATAATTTATAAAATTAATATTCAAAAATTGTTTATAAATATATTATGTATAAAGATATGATTTAAAAATATGAACTTTAAGATGATATAGTTTAAATAAGTTTTATAAAAATATAATATATAAAATTATAACTAAAAATAATATATAAAAATATTAAAATAAGATTAATATAATATAAAATATATAAAAATAGGACTTTAAAATATGATGTTAAATTTTTAATATAATTTAGGAAAATAAATATGTATCACGGAAATATATGTTTTAAATATATGAGTTTAAAAATATCATTCATAATATGATTTATAAAAAATATAATTAATAAAAATATGACTAAAAAAATATAACTTAAAATAAATTTTTTATCACTATATTTACATTTTACATCTAATAAATCTGTTATCAAACACCAGATTTTTGGAAGCAAACAAAAAAAAACTGTCATAACTTAAGCAAATCTGTCATAACATATGATTTTCACATAGGTCATTTTAGCAATTTTTAAAAAATGTTATAAATCTGTTATCAAACGACATATTTTTGGTTAAATTTAAAAATCTATCATAACTTAAAACAAATATGTTATCACTAGAGGTCAACCTAGTAATTATTTATCTGTGAAAAAATCTGTCATGTTACAACAGATTTTTAATCAAGAAAATAAATCTGAAATAATTGTGAAAAATAAATCTGCCAGACATTATATCAAATATGTCATATATTCTGAAAGTCTGTGGTGTTTTTATAAATAAGTCTGTTGTAAAAAATAAATCTGTCATCAATTATAAATCGGTCATAACTGTAATTAAAAAAATATGTCGTCTAAAATAAGTTTGTCATAAAAAATCTGTCATACAAAAATAAACATGTTGTGCAAAAATAAATCTGTCATACACAAATTATTCTGTCACAACTTGTCCGACAGACTTTTGAAAATATTTAGATTTAAAAAAAAAAATTCTGGAAGGATTAATTTGACTTTATATTTTTTCCTAACAAAGTAAAAGGGTATTTTAGGTTAAAAAAATAACTTCTCTAACCCTTATATTTTATGAGTTATTTTAGTGATTAAATTCCTAATTTGGGTCAATCTAGTTTTTCTCCCAAAAATATATATATATATATATATATATTGAGAAAGAAAATTTTTTTTTTCCGTATTAAGCAAAGGAGGTGAAGGGTATTACTGTATATTGTTTTACCCAAGTTAAGAAGGGTATTTCTCAGCTTAAACAAAAAAAAAAAACAAAAAAAAAATCCAAAAGTTACCTACTTCTTTGGTAAGAAGTCCAAAAGTTATCAACTAAAATCCAAAACAATAGAGAGAAAAAAAAAAACAAAGATAGAATTTTGATACATTCAACAATTTTGATAAATAATTTTTTTTTAAATGAAACATTTCTTTTCATTAGCAAGTTAGTAGTATTAAACAAAAGATTGATAAGTGTGATTATATACATTATCATAAACAGCGTCTTCGCGTGAATTTAGATATTAGCTCTCAACCTTTTTCAGGTATCCTATGAAAAAAACGATGCAACCTATAAAAAGCTTACTTTGTACTGTAATTTTCTTTTCGCAAATTTCAATATGCTCTCAAAGACTCAACCACCATGTACCAGCTTTTTGCCATAAGGTTAGCAACAAAAACTGTTCCCATAAAAGATTCTGATTAATATTCCCCATTACAAAAAACCACAAAATCAAAAATTACTATTATTCATAAAAATTATCAAAAGCCTCAAATAGTGTAACAGATGGCAAAGAGGTCTTTAAGCTTGACAAAATAAGCACAATCATTTCAAAAAGCAAATCAATTGTCACTTTCTTCTTCCTCACCTATATATCTATCTATCTATCTATCTATCAACCAAAACCAAAAAAACACTTTCCTCTTTCTCTCATTTCGAACTCCCCCAATCCGACGTCGTTACAGAGGAGAGATGCAAGATCCACGCAATCATGTCCCATCTTCTCCGACGATCTCCTCCGTCTCTTCCTCCGATCTTGATACTGAGGTCAGTTCCTATAATCATGTATTGAGCTTCATTTACTCTGCTTTAAAGTGTCAACCTTTAACTAGAAAAACTAGTTTATAGTTCCAAAGGTTGAGTTTTTAGAACTGCCCAGAAACAGAAACTTCTTATATGTTCAGGTGATGAAGTCTTGATTTGGTTTTTTGTTTTTTAATTGGTGATGCGAGGATTTAGTCTACAGGATCCTTCTTCCATGACAGAAGCATCACACTTGGAACGCTTATGGGATTTAGTTTCACTGCAACGATGCCCATGCCTTTCAGAGCTTCTTCTCACCGCCACGTGTCACCTTCCGTAGCAATCTCACGAGCTTCCAGCTCCAATGCAAGACGCCTCCACCAGAGGAAACGTCCTCCTTCATCGAATTCCGCTGAGCCTGAGCGACATCGCCGCCGTAAATGGTGGCGTTTTTGCAGAGACGACGATGACGACGCCGGTATGATCCACCGTGGTACCGGAGATTCAAAGCGGTCGTCTCTCGGAGAGTATTTAGAGGTGGAACGGAGGTTTGGAGATGAAGCCGTTGTTTATAACGCAGCGGAGGCGGCTGAGCTAGAGGGTGCGGTGGCCCGGTACCAAGATCAGCAGCCGGTAATGGGAGAGCGGGCATTGTTCGCCGACGGGAGGGTTCTTCCTCCGGCTTCAGCTGAGATGGTTACAGGAGAAAGTACGCCTGTGGCAACGGCGCTTTGTAGATTCCCGGTTTCTTTAACCGGTATATGCAGCGGTGGCGGAGGATAAAACACGGCGGCGTTATGCGTGTGTTTGTTTTGATTTTTTTTTTGTTGTATTTAGAATTTTTAATATTAGTAATTTCAGTTCTTAGAATCGGAATCATGGTTTTGTAGAAATATGGGATGTAATTGTAGTCAAGAGTAATTATTTGGGAAATAATGATTGATTTAAGGAAAAATGAAGTAAGAAAAAAGCATTGAGCTGATGGCACATGCAAAGCTTTTTTTTTGTGTAAAATTGAGGTTGTAGAATCATTATAGATGGCAATGGCACATAGTATCTCTCATTCTCATGTGTGTTTCCAAACTACAAAAGTTGATCGAGTCTTCGAGATAAGCTATGGGAATGTTCTGTTTGAGACAACTGGAGACGATCTTAGACCATGGGCATTGGTTGGGACAAAAATTTGGTCCCTCAAATATATTAAGATTATTTTCATAGTTTCTTAACTTTGTTATGAACATTAGTATCTCTCATAGTTAAGCATTTTTTCTTTAAGCAATGATACAAAACTTGAATTGAACGGAAGAAGAGACTCGGATTTGCTCTGTAACAAATTACAGAGTTTAGGTTCCTTCTTATATGATGTTGCCCATGAACCCACATTTGAAAAATCAGCTAAGTGAAACAGCAACGAGCTAATAGCCAGACATCAAATCCTCTCTTAGGAATTTCATCCAACAGTTTGCATGCAACTCTTGGGAAATGAAAACACGACAACAATAGGGGTCGTAGCTACTCCACAAGTGTGATTTCTTTAAGAAATAAAACTTGCAATGCAGTAGAACCTCAGCGAAAGAAAAGCAAACTCATGAGGAGGATTAGAGAAACACTTACAGCGATGACATCTCCGTCGCACCAAGGGATCTTATCGCTGCCGGTGAAAAAGGAATCGACGCTGTCCGACGCTGCCACGTGTAACGGAGGACGCACCAAATTACGTCCCATAAGTAGAGACGTTTTTTCGTTATTAAACTGATTTCGATTTAAATTTGGCATTTTTATTATGTAGGACGACACATTGGGACGCCAATGCACTTGGTCTTATAACTCACAATTTGAAAGATCACTCTTTTAAGTAAAGCATTTGTTTCTGTCATTTTTTAGTGTATAGAGTATATGTTATTATGTTTGTTACGTTGAGTCTTTTTCATCAAAGAATTCGTTGCTTTTTTGAAGTCAAGTTGTGTTATTTTGAAGATGTCTAGTCCCATAATGTTTCATGAATTTTGGTCAAAGGAAGCTGACATGTTGTCTGGCCCTAGTGTTTTTTTTTTTGGGATATATGATGAATAATGTCGATGTGATTTTTGCCTATGTAAAATTTTGTGGGGTGAGAGCTCTTCATTTTGTCTCGCGGCTGTGGGTGCTTTGAAATGAAAAAAGTCTTCGAAGTAGTCCACTTCAAAAGTTTTGGTTATTGGGTTCGATTGTTTTATTTGGATAGTCTTTGTGTTTGTGGTTGTATGGAAAAGTTTGGAGTTTTTATAACACTTTTGGAATTGGAGCCATTTATCTTAGGTGTTTTTTTTTGCTGATATAATAAGTCTTCTTCATCGTGTGTTTTTTCGGAATTGTGTCCACATGCTTAATTTGTACTTACTTCTGAATATAAAGGTGCAAATGGTTGCACAGTTCAAGAGATTGAATAAGTTGAAAAAAATTATTCAATCAATTTTCACCATTTGCATTGTAAATGTTTAAGAGGTTGGAAAAATCTATTCAGTCCGTTCAACCCAAAAAGTTGAAAAACTAAATTAAATCTTACAGCAAAATTCTTCAATTTGTTCAACCACTATTTTAAAGATGAATGAGTTGAATATTATTTAATCCAATTTTGTTCAACCCATTTTTTCAATTTCGTGCATCCATTTAGAACTTAAGTTTCTCCATTTGTTGTATTATTATTCATATATTCTTATGTTATTTATCAATTAACCAAAAAAATTGTGGGGTTTAATAAGGCCTATAATGGTTAGACCTATTATTTTCTTATAGTATATTGGTTGTGGTTTTCGGTGGATAATATTATGAGATTTTGAAAATATATTTTTTGTAAAATGTATAGATAATTAGATATGAATAAATAGTAAGTAAGAATTAAATAAAAATGACTATAAAATTGTGAAATGACAAAATACTTTTGAACATTGGGGGTTAAAATGATGGAATAGCTACATAATTGAACCGAAAAGAAAAAAAAAAAAAACTAATAATAGAACAAAAAAAATCATAGTTTAGGACTATAATTGTGTGGTCAGTCAAATTCAAACCTTGTAGAAGTAGGGGCGAAGTCTTATAATTGGAAGTTGGAACACATTATCTATAACTATTTTTTCACTTGATTAGAGCTTTTATTTTGAGATGCTTAACTTTTTTTTTTTTTTTGATTTTTGGGAATGTTTGGAATGCTAAACTTAAGCGAAATTATAGGAAAAATGTTTGGAATGTGTGTGTGTCTATTATACTTTTTTTTTATTATTGAATTATTTTTTAAAAAAACGACGTCAAATAAAAAGGAAACAATTAATTTAAAATAAGTTTTTTAAAAATGTTTTAGTTTTATTTACAACGTGAAAAAAAAACCCTCGACTCGACTCGACTCGACTCGATTGATATTAAAAAGAAAAAGAACAAAAACTCTTTTTTCCTTTTAACATTTTAGGGTCTTTTCTCTCTTATCTTTAAAAGCAGTAGCAGTGAGCACAAGAAACGTCATCGATGGCGTCTCAGGCTGCGAATCTATGGGTTCTTCTTGGTTTAGGACTCGCTGGGATTCTTATGATTTCCAAGAAGCTCAAGAAGACCGTCCGTGAAGATTTCGGCGCTTTTCTCGACAAACTCTTGCTTCTCCCTCCTCCTCCACCTGCTCCTCCCAAAGCTCCTCATCCTCTCACCGGCCTCACTTTCGCCGTTTCCGACTTGTGAGTCTCCTCTTCGTTTCCCCCCCCCTTTTCTTCTCTCCATATATATATTTTTGAATTGGGGATTTTAGATTGACAAGTTTCCGCTAGGGTAGTCAAAATTTTTGTTTGACAAATATTGGAATCTGCGTTGACTCCGTTCTTACTCTTCTCCGGCGCATCTTATATCTGTTCGTGAGCTTTAGAGAACCTTATGGTTGATTGATTTTTGTTTGTTGTAGATTCAAATGTTTGTGCGTCAGCTATATACCAACCTTGTAACTGTTCCTTTTATTGGAAGACGTTACTTCTGGATCTTTGGAGATTTTGTTTTTACGTTTTAGGTTCATCACCCAAGTTTTGGATGAGAATCATGTTTAGTCTACTTGAGTAGGATATATTTATCTACTATATGTGTACAATCTCATTCTCTTCTATGAACTTTTGACATTTTTGTTGTTAAAAGCTGGAAATTCACTCTTTCTCTCCTTTTCATTTGTTTTTCAAGATTCGATATTACAGGCTACGTGACTGGCTTCGGTCATCCAGACTGGGTTAGGACGCATGAAGCTGCTTCTTCAACTTGTCCTGTGGTTTCAACTCTCGTTGAAGGTGGAGCCACCTGTGTTGGAAAAACTGTAGTTGATGAACTTGCGTTTAGGTTTGTCTCTGAATCAATTACATATGTTATATTGTTACTTATATTGGTTAATGCCCTGTAGTTTGTGATATTAGTGTTGAGATTTCTGTTTTATTAGGGTTTATGTATTTTGACTCCTTAGTATTGCGGTTTTTTGTTTTCTTCAGTATCAGTGGAGAAAACAAGCATTACGATTCACCTACAAATCCTGCAGCTCCTTCTCGTATTCCTGGTGGCGCTTGCAGTGGCGCTGCTGTTGCTGTAGCCACTAAAGCTGTGGATTTTGCTTTAGGTGAGTTCAATAGTACTTTTTTCCTTTTCAGGACAATTTGGTATGATATAACTAGTTCATTTAGTAACAAAACATTGCCAATTACTTTCAAAACATGGTTGATGGTGGTTATCTTCCTTAGGGAAATTCTGAAACTACTCTTAACATGTTTGATATTTAGTTTACGTTTTTTGGTCAAAACTGCCACTATATTGCAGTTTCAAGCAAGATGTCGATGTATGTATTAACAAGGTCACTTTTGCATGCATACTGCTGTCATCATAAACGTGGTAGTACCGAAGCCTTTGATGGGGATGTAAGAATCACTGAACCAAAACATGCTCTCCTGTAAACTTCGAGTTACAATAGAGATGGGATAAATCCCTAAAGAGAGAACGACACCCCTACTTTTCTGTCTAGGCTATCTAAGAGCTCGTGAACTTATTTGGCCTCTTATATAATTGCTTGATTTAGACTCTTATGGTGGTATAGTAAGATAGGAGCATACGGATTTACATGGTAGGCTGTCACTGGCTCGTCCCATAATTCTCTGAAATCTTAAACGTTTAATGGTTGGTTCTGGTTTAATTACTTAAGAATATAGTTTTGATTACTTGTACCATTGCAGGCATCGACACAGCTGGCGGGGTAAGAGTGCCTGCAGGATACTGTGGCGTTCTTGGATTCAAATCTTCTCATGGGGCTATTTCAAATACAGGAATCATACCAGTATCTTCAAGTCTTGACTCTGTTGGTATGGATATATAAATCATTGAATAATACCTTTCCTGGTGGATTGATTTGGTTTTAGATAGGCTAGGTTTTGATTGCTATATACTCATAACGAAAGATGGCTTCGTTCGTATGACCATTTTATTCTTTGCACCATTATATGAGCATTATGTCGATTCTTATCAATAGATATTGGCTTCAGGATGGTTTGCCCGCGATCCAATCACCCTACATCGTGTTGGCCATGTACTCTTGCAACTTCCATTTGCCACACAACGGAATCCAAGGCAAATCATACTAGCCGATGACTGTTTTCAGCTGTTAAAGATCCCCGTGGACCGGATTACCCAGGTGGTGATCAAATCAGCTGAAAAGCTTTTTGGAAGTATGTCCTTTGCTCTTCTTGATGATACTCCGTCTCTGTTGCATATTCCTATTATAACAGCATTATCCTTTGTTTCATATTTAGGACAATTGCTGAAGCATCAGAACTTCGAGAACTATATTGAAACTAAAGTTCCTAGCTTGAAAGAGTTTGCTAGGACAAAAGCCGTTGCTAAGGTCCCAACATCAAGACTACTAGCGAATGTGATGCAGCTTCTTCAAAGGTTTGCCGATTGTTTATTCACCAACAGAGGATGAGTGAATCTTGATTTTGAACTCTAAACAATCTTGGCATGTATTGTAGGCACGAGTTTCTTCAAAATCATGGGGATTGGATCAACACAGTGAAGCCAGCTATTGATCCTGTGATTTCGTCCCAAATTTGTGAGAACCCAGAACTAACCAGTGAAGAAATTGAGAACTTGAATGCAATCAGAAACGAGATTCGAGTGGCTATTGGTTCACTTCTCAAGGTATTCCTGCTCTTCCATTTGATGTCCACAACATGAGCCAATTAGTTTAGATGTGTCTTTACTGATCTCTCTTTTGTTCCCCACACTGTAACATTATGCGTCAAGGATGATGGCATTCTGGTTGTTCCAACAATGCCATCTGTTCCTCCAAAACTTGGTAGCAAAGAGATAACCTCTGAAGACTATCAAAATCGAGCTTCAAGTCTGCTTAGCATTGCTAGCATATCAGGATGTTGTCAGGTTAAACCTCTCTCTTTCTCTCTTACCTGCCATGGTAGTAAAAATGATGTCAGTATCTCTGTGCCCTCACACATATCAAAAGCAACCACTGACCTGTCAGCATTAGCAAACCCAGTCCACAGTGTATGTGTCTTACAATTTATCATGCTGATTTTCAGGTGACTGTGCCGCTCGGACATCATGAAAAGTGCCCTGTTTCAGTTTCTTTCATAGCAAGACACGGTGGTGACCGCTTTTTACTAGATACGGTGCGGACAATGTATGCATCTTTGCAAGAGTACGCGAGCATTGTTGCTGATCCCAAATCTTCTAAAAAGACTATCACACAAGAAGAGTTAGCCGAGATTGCGAAAGAGAAGGTCAATTAATTTCCATTGCAGGCCTCATCTTTTCAGTGGCGTTATCCTCCTTAATCTAATCTGTTCTGTGTACCGTGATAATGTAAACCAGGGTAACCAAGCATTCAAAGAGAAACAATGGCAAAAGGCTATTGGTCTATACTCGGAAGCTATAAAGCTAAGTGACAAGACTGCTACCTATTATGGTAACAGAGCTGCTGCATATCTTGAAGTTGGAGGGTAAATGTTTTTCAAAAACCTTTTTTAGTGAGCTATCTTTCCATATGACGAAATTGCCTTGACAAATCATTTACATACAGCTTTCTTCAAGCCGAAGAAGACTGTACCAAAGCAATTACCCTCGACAAGAAGGTAACTTCCTTTAAACACACAGAAGAAGCAGGTTTCTCTTGTAATGTAACACTCTTTTGGTTTGTAAGAACACTCTAACACAAAGATGGGTTTTTGGATTTTTCTTTCAGAATGTCAAAGCCTATTTACGAAGAGGAACCGCAAGAGAAATGTTAAGCGATTACAAGGGAGCCATAGAAGGTAACATAATCAAATTGGCTTTAGCCTTTTAAAAATTTGGCAACATAACACTCAAAAGATGTATCTTTTTGTCTGTTTTCTTTAAAAACTGCAGATTTCAGATACGCACTTGTACTGGAACCAAACAACAAACGAGCGGCTCTATCAGCAGAGAGACTGAGAAAAGTATTCCCGTGAGAGAGCTTCTTTTGTCCGTGGCTCACCGATTATTGAGAAAAGAAAACGGTTGTTCCTTAGAATTTCTCCCAAGAGTATAGGCCAATTTTGTTACGCTTCTCTTTTGCGCCTGATATTTAGGCATTCTTATCTAGTAGGATACCTTTTGCAAGTCTTCGCCGGAAATGGAAATTATATTTTCTATACTGTTTATTTTAACGTTCTCCAAAATTGGGTATCAAAAAACTAGTGTTAATCCTAAACACTAGATACCGGAATTCCCGGTCGACTTCTAGTCAACCTCAAATAAGCTTCTCTTTATCATTTTCTTTTCTCGCACGTTATCTTTAGCAAAGAGACCTGCCGTAATCTTTAGCGATGAAAATTTAAACGAAACAAAACTCGACGAAGAAACTAAAGAGACACATTTGAATCCATTATTAACGGGTGAGTTGATTCGTTTAATTTTTTTACCTAAAGTTTCAGACAGATTTTGAAAACCCTTTATCTCGGTTGTGCTTTTTCCTTGAGAACTAAATTAAATGTATGTTTCGTTTGCCAATTAGGTTGTTGCAGCGTTAGTTAAATAAAAAAAATATTAAGAACAAAAAGATCGTTGAAAAGTGAGTAAGAAATTAAGAAGATCATAGGGAGAAATAAGAAAAGGAAATGACAATGGCGTGTCCGGCGAGGAGAAGCTCACTAATGGACGATCTCTTGGGACTTCTTAGAATCCGCATCAAACGTGGCGTCAACCTAGCCGTCCGTGATATCAGCAGCAGCGATCCTTATGTCGTCGTCAAAATGGGCAAACAGGTTAATCCACTCATCAATGTTACAATTTCTCAATATATTATATAACCAAATTTTTTTCTCACATTCATACATCGAAAACATTCTTATAACTTTCTAAGTTTTTTTTGTTTTGCAGAAATTAAAGACTCGTGTTATTAACAAAGACGTAAATCCAGAATGGAATGAAGATCTGACTCTCTCCGTTACAGACTCCAATCTTAATGTCCTCTTGGTATTTCTTACGTACATTCTAAACCATATATATATTAAAACGTATGATGTTTGTTTTATATTGATAAATTAAAACTAGTAGACAATATGTTATATGTAGACGGTGTACGACCACGACATGTTTAGCAAAGACGACAAGATGGGTGATGCTGAGTTCGAGATAAAGCCGTATATTCAGGCTTTGAGGATGCAACTCGATGGACTTCCTAGTGGAACCATTATTACCACGGTTCAGCCCAGTCGTCACAACTGTCTAGCTGAGCAGTCTCAAGTCACTTGGGTTGACGGTAAACTCGTCCAAGATCTCGTTCTCAGATTGCGACACGTGGAATGCGGAGAGGTCGAAGCTCAGCTTCAGTGGATTGACCTCCCTGGCTCCAAGGGTCTATGAGTCGCTTTTACCGTTATTTTTGATGTTTTTTAACTAAAAAAAATTAATTTTAAACCACAAAATCAAAACAAGAACATAATTAAAGTGGGAGTACTGAAACAAGTAATTGGATCTTAAAGGATAGAGAATTAGAAACGCGTATTAATCCATGAGGATATATGGATTAAGAACGTTGAGGGGAAAGTATTGTTCCCATATGGTGACCGAGTCCAAGTCGAGTCGTGGTTGTGTGGATGTATATTTCGGGTTAGCAATGCTTTAAGGCTTTAATTAACATGCATATATATAAAATATCTTACATATCCATTTGTTTATTGTTCCATAAAGTTGTGAAAGTTTGATTGTTTTGACACACAACTCATGTAGTGTTTGCGTTTTCAACAAAACACAACTCATGCAGTGTTTTAGATAAAATTTCAAAACAAACGTGATCAAAAGGTTTTGAAAAAGTCAAAGTTAAACGTTAATATGCAATGTATGTTACGGAATATGGATTAAAAAATTATTTACCCAATATCAGATCGTTACAAAAAACACATCGATACGTATATCTCTATTTTGTCAAACGATTAATTATTGTATTACTAGTAAATCGAAAGTTCGAAACAACTAAATTTGACCCAAACTCAATCATGATCCTGTATTAATTGAGGTGTATGTGTACGTTACTGAAACACAACTTCGGTAATTTTGGTAAAACTAGATTCACCTCTAAATTATTAAGTCTATAAAGAAAGAAAGAAAAAAAAAAGGAAAAGAATCCAAAAATGAAAAGGAAAGGGTAGGTGAAGAGAATCCAGATGTAGACGAATGAGTGATGCACAATGGCGCTTTACGGCGACAAAACACGTGAGTCATAGTTGTCCTTTACTACGACGTGTCACTGTAATGAGTGATCTAACCAACAATAATTGTCAAGACCGTGACAAGAGTGAGTGAGCTAGTCCCTACTAGTAGTAGTATATGATATTTTCAAAGATTCGATTGTATAGTATACTAATATTGATATAATTATGTATTTAATAAGTTTGATAGATCCCAAGGGACCCCAAAAATCTCGGTTCCCAATGAACGATCTACAGATTCCCTTTCACCAACTCCCCAAAAATTACTCAACCAGTGTATTTTGAAGTGTATGAAAAGTATATAGTAAAAACAATATTAACCATAACTTAAGGAACTGACAGAATAACATTTGACTAAATAAATTATACGCTTATTATAATTACCGGTTTAAATAACTCGACGGTTTAGTAAAAGAGTTTTACAGTAAGTAAGTAAAAAGTAAGTTTACGAGAGTTCCGAAGGTGACGCCGCACCCGTCCCCCTATAAAAAAGGGCGCGCACCTGATGAGAGCCACACACATTCTCTCACACTCTTTCGCTCAGATCTGAATTTACATTTTTTCTCCGACTCAAGACGTTTTGTGAGAGAATTGATGCAGCAGAGAGGACGATCCGTCAACCGTAGATCTCGAAGCTTCTCTAGATCCAGACTCGCCGTCGAAGGCCATTAAGAGAACTATTACTCTCCAAACAGATCCTCTTCGTCATTTTTTTTTTAACCCAAAATTTCCGAAATGGCTGCAACGTACGGTAAGATCACTGATTCTATGCATATCGTATCGTTTGATTTTGCTTAAATGAATCGAAATTTGGAGATTAGGGATAATAGAAGAGAATGTGAGAAATTGATTTCGATTTGTATTTTTGTTTGTGATTGGGGTGAGCGTAGAAGAAGAGCGTGATATCCAGAAGAATTACTGGATTGAGCATTCGGCTGATTTGACTGTTGAAGCTATGATGCTTGACTCTCGTGCTTCTGATCTCGACAAGGAAGAACGTCCTGAGGTACTCTTTAAAAAAAAAAATTTCCAACGTTTGCCTCCTTCTATGACATTTGAATTTTTGGAATCTGATTGGTTGATTCAATTTGTGTAGGTTCTCTCTTTACTCCCTCCATATGAAGGCAAATCTGTCTTGGAACTTGGAGCCGGTATCGGTAGGTTCACTGGTGAATTGGCTCAAAAGGCTGGTGAACTCATTGCTCTTGACTTCATTGATAGCGTCATTAAGAAGGTTTTCTTTTTGATTCACCTTTCTTAGTTTGATGTTTCTTTGCTTCATGACTTTGTTGTAATCTTCTTGTATGTGTGCTGCGTTCCTTTTGTCTTGTAGAATGAAACTGTCAATGGACATTACAAGAATGTCAAGTTTATGTGTGCTGATGTTACATCCCCTGACCTTAAGATTACTGATGGTTCCCTTGATTTGATTTTCTCCAACTGGCTTCTCATGTATCTTTCTGACAAAGAGGTATAATATGATCTCATTCTTTTTATAAAGATAACAAGATGAGGAATGAAATTGAGTTTTTAAGCAACTGTTTGGGTTGAATTTAGGTGGAGCTTTTGGCTGAAAAGATGGTTGGTTGGATCAAGGTTGGAGGATACATCTTCTTCCGTGAATCTTGCTTCCACCAATCTGGGGACAGTAAGCGCAAATCCAATCCGACTCACTACCGTGAACCCCGTTTCTATTCCAAGGTTCCTACTTCTCTTATATCCAGTTGATAGTTACATTTCCAGAACTGCAATTTCATTTGTTTAGTGGGTGAACCAGTGGTTAGAAATTAGAATGCCTATGCTTAAGAAAATGTTAGTGGGTTGAAGCGAATAGTAAAGGATAGATAACCACTTAAATATCCTCTTATTGGCTGAGACATAAATGTTACCTTATGCTTTGGGTGTTTTAAGTTTTGGTTTATCGGACTTTGAAGCAATGTAGTGATCACACAACACCGTATATGTAGTTACTTAGACTCTAAATCTGTTCAAGCAAATTATTGGAAAACTTTAAGTACATTCACATGGTAGTTATGTGGCATTTGTATTTTACTGACTAAAGTTGATGGTGAATAAATGCAGATCTTTCAAGAATGTCAGACACGGGATGCTGCTGGGAATTCATTTGAGCTCTCTATGATTGGATGCAAGTGTATTGGAGCGTATGTGAAGAACAAGAAAAATCAGAATCAGGTAAACAAATCTCTTTTAATCAAGATTGTCTAGTTTCCTATTATTCTATCTAAGATCTTAATCATGAATACCATTCTTTGTTTTGTGGGATGCAGATTTGTTGGATTTGGAAGAAAGTCAGCTCAGAAAATGACAGAGGCTTCCAGCGTTTCTTGGACAATGTTCAGTACAAGTCCAGTGGAATCCTACGCTATGAGCGTGTCTTTGGTCAAGGGTTTGTGAGCACTGGCGGACTTGGTAAAATCCCAATTCGTTTTTGCTTGTGTTGTGTGTTCGTGATGTGCTGTGTATTAATTTTAAGTGTGTTTGTGTCATGTTTCTTGGATCAGAGACAACCAAAGAGTTTGTGGAGAAAATGAATCTGAAACCAGGACAGAAAGTGTTAGATGTTGGGTGTGGCATTGGAGGAGGTGACTTCTATATGGCTGAGAAGTTTGATGTTCATGTTGTTGGTATCGACCTCTCTGTCAACATGATATCTTTCGCATTGGAGCGTGCTATTGGACTCAAATGCTCGGTTGAGTTTGAGGTCGCGGATTGCACCACAAAACTCTACCCAGATAATTCGTTTGATGTCATTTACAGCCGAGACACCATTCTGCACATCCAAGTACTTAACTTTTGCCCATTGTTCTCTGTTGGAAGTGCTATCATTGCAAATGCTTACTCATTCTCTCTCTTTTTGCAGGACAAACCAGCTTTGTTCAGGACTTTCTTCAAGTGGCTTAAGCCGGGAGGTAAAGTTCTCATCAGTGACTACTGTAGAAGCCCAAAAACTCCATCTGCTGAGTTTTCAGAGTACATCAAACAGAGAGGATATGATCTCCATGACGTTCAAGCTTATGGGCAGGTTGGTCTTGTGTGTCAAGAATGTATGTTTTTGCTGTCCCTCAAGGCCCTTTGTCTATATGCGTTTTGACATTAAATCTTCAATGTAGATGCTAAAAGATGCCGGCTTCAAAGACGTGATCGCAGAGGACCGGACTGATCAGGTGAATGAAACTAACATATATACATACCTTGTTTAAAACCAAGGACCGTAGCTATAACAGAGTATGTTTCTTTTGGGGTTATGTATCTACAGTTTACGCAAGTCCTGAGACGTGAACTAGAGAGTGTGGAGAAAGAAAAGGAAGAATTCATCTCCGACTTCTCCAAAGTAAGCATCTTTCTTCTTTCAGGCTCGGAAAATGAAAACTTTGTGTTGTCACAATATCTTAAGCTGTCTCTTATACTAATTTTGATGCATCTCACCAAAAACGCAGGAGGATTACGATGACATTGTTGGAGGATGGAAGGCAAAGCTGGAGAGGTGTGCATCGGATGAACAGAAATGGGGACTCTTCATCGCCAACAAGAACTAATCAATCAAAAAAAATATCCTTTGTTTTCTTTCTTTCTTTCTTCAATAAACATGTCATTTCCGCTAGGTGATGATAAGCATGATGCAGTCAGTGTTCTGTGATCGATCATTCGATCTTGAATAGTGTTTTAAATCCCGTTTCTTTTTTTTTTTATGTGATATGTAAGCCGAATTATGAGTTTGGTCTGGTCTAAGGACTTCTCTAGTAAAATTTACTTTTTGATTTAAAGATTTTTCTAAATGCATTTGTGTTATACGCTTTGACTTGAGCTACGTACTGTTTAATAGAACCGAATGTTTCAATTGGAAATTTGGGTACGGTTAGGTTCAACTTAAACCGAACTAGGCATATACATTTCCTTTAATTTATTGGCATTAGTCAAATTATCTCACTATTTAAAAAAAAAATTAGACCCCTTTAGCTGTATTTAATTTGTATAGAATGTTTGAAACCGTAACTTGTTAAAAAGCAATTTAGATCTCATCGAATATATTGCTGATTTTTTTTTTTTTTCCTGGTAGAGAAATTTGTAGGAGAGGCCTGGGAATAACATAAAATATTCAAATTTTCTTATTGAAAAAAAAAAACATTCTATAGGGGTTACCCATAGCCATAGGGGGACACAGCAACGTAGTGTGTGGAGGGAAAAGAGAAAAGCCTTGAAATCACACACATTCAAGACTAGATTCGTCAGACTCCCCTCCTATTTAGGTTTTGACCCAACCCTACCTCTGCTATAGAGACACCTACACTGTTCTATTTCTGTAATCAACAGTGTCAATTTCAATCTCATACAGTCAATTTTATTTGCAAAATCCATCAATTTTTACCCCAATGGTCAAAGAACTCAAAAACATGTTAGCTATTTGGTTTTTTCTTTCTTTCTTTATTTTTGGTTTTAATGTTAGACATTGTTTTTTAAAGATATTGTTAAATATTCGTTTCAGAAAGAAACCACAAATCTATTAATTGATACCTATGTTCGTCAGTAGTCAGTAGCTAATTAAAATAATATATTGATACAGAGAATTTGATGCAGTCTTACATTGTCAGAACACTGTAAATATAGTGTTAAATGTGTATGCATATTATATTTTTGTCGACATGTGTAATACATCTATACGTACACACGTGACATATATGTAATGGTGTTATTATGATGACCTCATGATAAGAGAGATCACTGACAATTTATAATGAAAAAGCTTGAAAATAGGCTTTAATCATTTAGTTTTTGATATAACTTGGTTCTTGTTCTTAAGGGAGAGATACATGCGAATGAAGAAGAAGAATCACATGGAGCGTTTAACCAAAATAGGGAAAATGCAGAGAATAGAGAGAGGAGCCGGATGGGTGAGTCACACAGCCAAGCCAAACCAATGGTCCACCTCATGCCTGCCACCATTTTGTCCCTCACAGACACACCCCTCCTTCAGTCTTGTCAATTCTCTCTCTCTTAATTTGTCTCTTCCACAGTTGGGTTTTTAAAAGTGTTCAAATCAATGACCACTACTAATTGACGATTTTTATTTTTTCTTGTAGATATTTGTAGTCATTTTATAGTCTTCAGCTAGAGGCTTCTGTAACTAAAGACAAATACGAATTACCCACGGATAAAACCATCCATGCATGAAATAATGTCAAGCATTGTATCTATTAGGTATTAGCTAGTGTAAAACTATAAACTATATATATACTCTTAGAAAGCCTATCACCTTCAGCTTCGTGCAATAACTACTATTCAAATCATATATAGGGATGTAACTTTTCCACGTTAGTCATACATGCATATTAGCATATATAGTGTTATTATAAGTTTATAACACGTCACAGATGGCACAATGGTGAATCAAAGGAGGAGACAGATTTTTTTACGATCCATTGAAATAATCAAAAGATTATATCGTACAATTACACTTTACCATTAATCTTCGTTACAATTCACGAGAAGATTCGTAATTCTTTATTTCCTAACAACAATATATATTGTTTATAATTAATAGTATATAGGATAGTACGTGTGGTAATCTGTTGACTATATACGCACGTACCCATTCATATATTTCTCTTATTGCTTTTTCACTTTTTCGTATGAAATTTGATTAAAGTCATGTTTTTGTTTTTGCTTACTTTCATGCTCGCAAGAATCACAAACACTCAATCATCATGAAAAAGAAATAAAGCCAAATACAAAGTGAGACGAAGGGAATGATAATGCATCAAAATAAGCAATGCAAACAAATTCTTTTTACTATGAATCTTGCATCTAAAACTATTAATAAAGAAAAAGGTCTCATTGAATCGTACAAAGAGACATAAAAGAATGAATGAATCTTTGGGAAGAGAAAGGAAAGTGTCGGGGCTTCTTCTATGAATAAGCTATTCAGTTATTTTGTTTTTCTTTTAAGTCTTGTCTCTTCTCTCCTCTAAAAGTCGCTCTTCTTTCCTTTTCTCACGTTCCCACTTCCCCACTCTCATATTTTTTTTTGTCTTTTCCCCCATTCGAAAATTATATTGGGTAGGCTAGTTATATTGTGAACTAATTACAAATATTTTGTGTCAAAACAGTAGCTTTAAAAAAAAAAAAAAAATCAACTGCGTAGAAGACACCCACCTTAGCATCGAAGTGTCTACAAAGTACAAACTCATAGAGAAAATGTTTCATTTTATCGGAATATTATTTCAAATTAGAGTAGTTAATATTGTACTCTTAATCTAAGTTATTAAAAAAAAATTCGTATTTCTAATAAAAAAAAATTTTGTGTATACAGAAAAAATAAACAAAATACTCGGATTTAAGTGAAATATTTTTGTGTAGTTTAGTAGGGTATGAACCCAAAAATAAATATGTGATGAAATTTAAAATGTTAAATGCAAAATACAAAGTAAAATTGTTGGTTGAGAGGGACGTTGAATAGGAGGAAGTTAATGTATACATAAATAGCATATGTAAAGGCATTTTGTTAGCATGCAAGCGAAGTAGAAAACAAAACAAGTTCCAAATTAACCAATTTAATTTTCCCCACTCTCTTAGTCACTTCAACGTCAACCCAATTCTTTTTGTCTCACACGCATTTATAACTCATAGGAACAGATGCCTACATTGACATATGCATTATGCATATACATATAGATAGATCATGAGTGTGTAGATATAAAGATTTAACGGGTAAAATAAATAATATGTAGAGTTATAAACGAGTTCCCATTTTCGTAACACTTGATCCCATCACCAATGCACCAAACAGCTTCATTCACCAACCAAATCAAGCAAGTTTCATGATCCGAACTAGGCCTGGGCAAAATACCCGACCCGAAATATCTGTATTGGAACCGAACCGAAAAACCCCGGTTCGGATCGGGTATGGATCCTCTCCAATATATTAGTTGGATCTTAATTGTAAATACTTTTGGGTATCGGGTATTACCCGATCCGAACCGATACCCAATTGGTACCCATGTATATCCGAACCTATGTTGTTTATGTTCCAGAGTTTGATGGTGAAGTTAACTCAGTTAGATTCATAATCGGATATAAGGTAATTTCATGGTCTTTTGTTGCTTGTTACTTGTTAATACACTACTACACTTAGTAACAACCTGATCTGCTTTTGAAACACGGAAATAGTGAAGACGCCTACAATGCTTCACCACATCGAAGATGCCTACAATGCTTCACCATATGCCACCGATCTCGTCTTTGATTCTTGTTGTTTCTTTCAATTTTCTCAATACCTACTTCTAGCTTTTATAAGACTTTTGAGTTTGATTTTGGATGTTACTACTCTACTACTTGTTTATGTTTTGGATTAGACTTTTGGATTATGTTTTCTCTTGCTTGTTTTGCATATCTTTAGTTTCTAACTTTGGTTTAGTTATTTTGGTATGATTTTTTAGTTATAACTTCATGAAATTTGATATAATTATTCAATTTATATATAGGGTATTTTAGTTATGTATGAGTATTTTGGTTCTAAATGGGTAAAAAATACTTATACCGAACCGAACCCAAAACATATTAGATATATTTCGGTATTCCAAAAAAATACTCAAACCGATCCGAACCCGAAAAAACCCGAACCGAACCCGAACCGAAATTTCCATAATACCTATATGATTCTATAAATGATAAACCCGAATTACCCGAAACCCGAATTACCCGAACCGAACCCGAACCGATACCCGAATGCCCACCACTAATCCGAACCCTAATTCATCACATCCACGCAAAAGAAAAACTAATGAGAAAATCACATGTCATTCGATTATTTTCTTGAATTTGTTTGGTTCTTTTTTAATATATAAAGAAAGTGGTCCAAAGTGCATTTTAAGGCAAACCCTTATGAAATGTTAACATCAACACCATAAAGACACGCCTGCGCTCACTCCAAGACAAAACCCTAATTAAGTAACCCCTTTTCTGTCTCTCCAACTTGGTTGATTAATTAAACTAATCATCTAATAACAAAAATAAAGGTCTTGCTCTTGAAAGACATCAATTAGGGTTTAGTTCTTCAATGGCAGAAACTCATAGAAACAGTGAATGCCACTGATCTCCTTCTCTTTCTCATCATCAATACAAAACCCTTCTTTTCTCATTGGAAACAGCTCAAGTGTCTGTTCTTGATGATCCGAGTCACCGTTGGAGCATTCTTCATGCCGTTCTTGATCTTTATCGTCATCATAATTTCTGCGACAAGTCTCTGCGTTCGTTGCTTCTCTCGTGTTTAGAAACACAGGTGAAAACGTGACCGAATTTTTAGCAGCAGAAACAGTATTGACATTGGTAGTGGAGATGTTGGAGGAAACATTTGTTGAATCGAGAAAGAGGTTCCGCTGATGATGATGTGAAGAAGGGTAGAGTCCAGGTGGCAACTGCATCATCTGCCACGTGACGTTTCTCCCTAAAAAGCTTCGTCTCTCGTCACCTCCACAACGACCATTGCGCTCTACCCGTATGTTCGCTGGCTCCTCCTGACGATAATCATCATGGGAAGGTTTCTAATTATCCAAAAAAAAAAGAACATTATTCAAGATTTTAAATCTTAATTAATCAATTTAATCAACATTGGAAAATGTAAAAATTGGTAACAAATAAGTCAAAATATATAGGCAAACCGACAAACTTTATGCTTAAAAATCCCCATCACACACAGACCCAAGATTAATCAGTCAAAACAAATTCCAGATAGGGACAAGGGTGAAGGAGAATGAGACCGTTAAAAACCAAGGTCAAAACAGTCTATTCAAGCATGCGTTAGAGTGTAAAAGCACATTAACATTTAGAGGTTTTGAGGAAAAACAAGAAGACATATATCTAAAGGATCGATCGTACGTAGCAGCTGTCCCGACAGAAAGGAAAGTCTCTGCAGCTTTTTGGATCAATCCATTAATTAAAGAAAACAAAAAGAAAAACAAGATAATTACTATATGCTGAGAACAATTACTTAACATATTTGCATTTCCCGATAAACTAACTTTTTGGGTCTTTTCCACCGCCTCTCATCTTCTCTGCCTTAATTTGTTGTTTTTCTTTCAAACTTACCCAAACTTCCAAAAGAAGAATTCACTTATTCTTTAAGAGATTCTATTTGTAATCATATGCTAATTATACACTACCCTTAATTACATTCCGTTTCATGCGCCCAACAGGAGACCACCAAGTACTGTTAAGTTTTTAACCCAAAAATAAACATGTATAGATATATATACCTCTGGTTGTGTGTCGCATCCGACCGAACATATCCAGTTCTTGGCCTGTTCAACCTTGTAACCTGCAAAATTTATAGTATAAAAATTAAAATGTCAAAATGTCAATATCTAAGCTAGATGTCTAATCAACCAAAATATGACATTTAATACAAAAAGACTCTATTTGTTTGAAATGTAAGCGACTATATGGTATCTCACCTGGCGGGTCCTTCTTGTCGAATCCGTGGTTTGAGACAAGACTAGTTGTTGTAAGGACCGAATCTTCGTGGCAAGTTTCCATCTGTCGTCGCCGTTTCTGGCGTTCGCGGGCTTTGTGGTTTTGGAACCAATAGAAAACATTTTTGCCTTCTATCTTCCCGTACCGTCGTAGCTGTGCGGTGATTTGTTGGATGTGGTCGGCAGAAGGAGTTCTTGTTCCTTGTCCGTACAACTCCTCAAGAACCCTTAACTGATCCGGCGTCGGATTCCATCGTGAGCTCACCATTACCGGCGGATGTTGAGGTTCTGAGTTTAGCATCATCAGCTCCCTCTTGTTCTGCTCCGCCGTCATCGTCATCACTGCTGTGAAAATGATAACAATAAAGAAAGTGAGCATTACAAACAAGAGAACGAGAGAGGGAACGAATGAGAGAGAGAGAGAGAGAGGATGATCTGACCCATATTAAAGCGGTGGTCAGAGTTGGTGTTTGGGGCGGCGGTGGGGCAAGAAGAGAGGCGTGGGATGAGTGGTCGAAGCTTTCTTCCTCCGTTGAAGGAATCTGCACCTCCTTCGTTGTAACCCATCGTCCACATTTTGATCTATTTTATTCACTTGAAGGGAGAGAGAGAGAGAGAGAGAGAAGACCAGTAAAAATATATATATTAGGTTTTTTTTCTGAAGTCAAGGAGATGTAAATGATATATGGTTGAAGGAGGAAATAGACAAATGGTGGAAAGAGGTATTGGCTATTTTGGCTTTGAAGTCGAGTGATAAAGTTGAGATATCTTTGTATATATATGTGAATGAGAGCATGGAAATGGGGTTTGTAACCACATATATGTGTGCATATATATAGAGAGAGAGATAGGCAGTCTAACACATTCCTTTTTTTTTTTTATACAAAATATATATTAACATTCTCCATATGAATTATACATTTCTTTGTTTTTGTGTTTGTTCTGTTTTTTTTTTTTAAAAAAAATCTACAGCCGGTTGCCAAATCATGCACAGTTATAGTTTAATTAAAAGATATACATAGCATCATATAATCCCTGCTTATAGTAAACGTGTATATACATTTCCATATGAAGGAATTTTATCATATCATATACTACATTAGTAGGAACTAGCTAGGAAGTAATCTATATGGTTTGTTTATTTGACGACGATTGTTTATTTATTTTATTTTGGTTTTATACACAATACGATTAATGTGACATGTAATAGCTAAATTCATAGACAATAAGCCCATATATATCTTTACTTGCAAAGATAAAGCTTTCATGAACAACGTGTACCACTAAAATACTATTCAAACCGTGGTTACACTGCGGATGATGAAAGTACTTAACTTACATCCTAACCATGCATATATACTCTATATATTTTACAAAGTTGAGTTTATCCCTCTAAAGCAAGCACGTACAAAAAACCACTATATATTAATTAGCCAATCAAAATAAATGCACTGATCATCTATGTCAAGTTTCACTAAGCTATTTTTGGAGATACAATCTTAGCATCATATGTACCATATGATTTAGTGGCTATTATTAGAACAAGGAAGATATCATGAGAGAAAAGGAGAGGAAGGAAGATGAGGTTGACTAGCTAGTGAGAGAGAGGAGAGAGAGGCGTGGAATTCTGGGGGATATGATATGATATGATATGGGGAGATGCGAAGGAGCTTATAGCGACGTTACATTCTCCCATCTCTCCCCATCACTCCTTTTCTTTCATTCTTTTTTTCCCCTCTTTTGTTTTTTGTTTTGTTTTTTTATTCATTCATTCCTTTTTCCTCCATATATATATATATATATATATATATTACTGAGTATTATTATATAGTAGTATTAGATTGATCATTTGTTTTTATGAAATATGAGATCATATTATATATGTGTGTGTGTGTGGTGGCTTTCACTATTATTCTTGTTCTCAACTGCCCCATATATAGGCTTTGTCTCCTTTACACTCTTCACCTCATCTCCTTTGTCTCTCTCAAACCCACTTTTCTATAAAACCCTTTTCCTTTCTTTTTTCTTCTCTTTGGGATCTTAAATCCCCCTTTTCTGTCTTTTCCCAAGCCCCCCTTAATCCTTTTGTTTTTTCTCCTTTTTTTTTAGAAAATTTTCTAAACCATTAATCCTAAATTTGGAACCAGACGAGCCTTTTGTTTTAATGTTTCTTACTTGTTTTCATGTTTACGTGATGAAAATATGTTTACAATGATCATATAAGTGAAAAATGAGTAATGTAAGTTTTTTTAGTTTGTTGTTTTAGTAAAATCATGTATATAATTAGAACTACATAAATTAAATTTTAAAAAAAAAAGAACTACATAAATTATAAATATGGAAATTTGGAAAATAGATGAATAAAAGAATAAAGGATGCATGTGCCAACTATGAATTTTTGATGAAAGAGCTAATAGTTTTTCAAATATGATTGCCTTGCAAGTGATAGTGTGTATATTACACTAATTAATCGTTCTTAATTATGATCAAATTTTGTAAAAAATAATTGTTGCTTTCATCAAACTTGTACGTATTACTTGTTCTGAAGCAAGCTAGTTCTATTCTAAGTGAATTCGCACGCACGTACGTATGAATCATTACATTTTTCTTTAACAGAGATATTTTTTTAAGCTAGATATATTATTTTCACACACACACATATATGTGTATATATATAATCATAGTCTTATGCTATTTTGTATGATTTAAGCCTTAGTTAATTTTAGAGTTTATTAATTTTATTATGTTTATTGTAAGTTGAAATTTAGTGTTATTCATTTAACAATTTTAAAATTAAAAAAAAAAAAAAGGTATATTATAACTGGAATTCGTACTACTACTACAGTTCCCTAAAATCTATAATCTTTACTTTCTCCAAGTATCCTAACAGTTATAATTGGGTTGGATTTAACTTTTGGGCCCAATGAAAGCCCATCTAGAGCAATAAGTGAATTAAAGTTACATAAAAGCCAGTTTCAGAGAAACAGAGAGGGATCGCTACTTCGCTGCAGAAGCTATGATCTTCGTCACTCGCCTTCGACTTCTAGCCAGAGAAAATGGCTTCTTCGTCTCTATTAAACCCCACTCTTTCTCATCTGCCTCCTCCGTAATGATCACTGATAATGTCGAAGCTCGAATACACAGCGAAGGAGGAGAAGATGATCCAACAGAAGCTGAAGATCGTCGACGCAGTGTAACCGATAAAGCTTACTGGAGAAGACGAATACACAGTATCTGCACCGTACAGAAGAATCCAGACGAAGCTCTTCGTATTCTCGACGGACTCTGCCTTCGTGGTTATAGTCCTGATTCGCTTAACCTCAGCAGTGTGATCCACGCTCTTTGTGACGCCGGAAGGTTCGACGAAGCTCACCGTCGGTGTCTCCTCTTCGTCGATTCGGGTTTTATCCCAGATGAGCGAACCTGCAATGTTATCGTTGCGAGATTGCTACACTCGGGATCTCCGGATAATACGTTGAGTGTTATTAACCGTTTGATCGGTGTCAAGAGAGAGTTCGTGCCATCGTTGACGAATTATAACCGTTTGATCAATCAGTTTTGTTTGATTGGTAGGGTGTTAGATGCGCGTATGATCTTAAAAGATATGAGGAACATGGGACATCTCCCAGATGTTGTGACTTACACAACTTTGATCGGTGGTTACTTCGTGATTCGAGAGATTAAAGCTGCTCATAAAGTGTTCGACGAAATGCGTGTGCGTGGCGTAAAGCGTAATTCTCTCACAATGAGTGTTGTTGTTGGTGGGTTATTGAAAATGAGAGATGTTGAAACGGCACGGAGGCTGATGAAGGAACTCTGGGTATACTTGAAGAACGAGACTGATGTATCAATTAAATCAGCAGCTTTTGCGAATCTCGTTGATTCAATGTGCAGGGAAGGGTACTTCAATGACGTTTTTGAGATTGCAGAGAACATGCCACAATGTGACTCCGTGAACGTTGAATTTGCTTACGGGCATATGATAGATTCCTTGTGTCTTTACAGGAGAAACCATGGAGCTGCGAGGATTGTTTATATAATGAAGAGTAAAGGTTTGAAACCGAGAAGAACGTCATACAATGCTATCATTCATGGTTTGTGCAAGGATCGTGGTTGTATGAGGGCTTATCAGTTGCTAGAAGAGGGATCTGAATTTGGGTTTATTCCGTCTGAGTATACTTATAAGCTCCTAGTGGAGAGTCTATGCAGGGAAATGGACACTGGTAAAGCGAGGAATGTTCTAGAGCTGATGTTGAGAAAAGAAGGAGTGGATAGAACTAGAATTTATAATATTTATCTACGAGCTCTCTGCCTGATGGATAACCCGACTGAGATTCTAAATGTACTGGTCAGTATGCTTCAGGGAGACTGTAGGCCTGATGAGTATACACTTAACACAGTTATTAATGGATTTTGCCAGATGGGTAGGGTGGATGATGCTATGCAAGTTCTAGGTGATATGATGACAGGGAAGTTCTGTGCACCAGATGCTGTGACTTTAACTACTGTTATGTGTGGCTTGCTTACTCAAGGAAGAGCAGAAGAAGCTCTGGATTTGTTGAATCGGGTTATGCCAGAGAACAAGATTAAGCCAGGTGTTGTTACGTACAATGCTGTTATACGTGGGTTGTTCAAGCTCGATAAGGGAGATGAAGCTATGCGTGTGTTTGATCAGATGGAAAAGGCGAGTGTGACTGCGGATAGTACTACATATGCTATAATCATTGACGGGTTGTGCGTGACTAGTCAAGTGGATATGGCGAAGAAGTTCTGGGATGATGTGATATGGCCATCAGGCAGACATGATGTGTTTGTGTATGCGGCATTTCTGAAAGGGCTTTCTCGGTCTGGTTATCTAATTGATGCTTGTCATTTCCTATATGACCTGGCAGATTCCGGAGCAATCCCTAATGTTGTGTGCTATAATATTGTGATTGATGAGTGTTGCAGAAGTGGGTTGAAGACAGACGCGTACGAGTTGTTGGAGGAGATGAAGACGAACGGTCAGGCTCCTGATGCTGTGACATGGCGGATACTCGATAAACTACATGATTCTAGCTGTGGAAGGAGATAGTTAATTATAAACTCTGCATCCTCGAATAGGTTAATTTCAAAAGCTATAAATGTTTTGGTTCTCAAGCAAAGTAAACACTGACTGTGAGAGTAAAGAAGTGGCTTTGTTTGTTTCTCTGTCAGATTTTTGCCGGCAAATTCAAAAGTTCAGTAAGCTCAGAAAGCTGAATAACCAGCAGAATTGAAGACAATACTTAAAGAGTTAAGAGCGAGGAAAGAAAGAAACAATTCTACAGCAAGAGAGTGCAAATGGTCCTCCAGACACATAAATCCAGACAGCTATTTTAAGATATACAAGAAAAGCATACAGACAGATAGAATCTATTATCTAAGATAGTGAAACAGCACCAAATGCATGTGGAAATCATGGTTTAACTAGTTCCACCACTTTGCTGATGAGCCTGCGATTCCCAGAAGAGTCTGACAGTGGAATAGATAAGAGAGGGCTCAGCCATAGCGCCATTACCGTAGTCTCCACAGGCCAGTCTCTTCTTGATAGGAGGAATGAGTGTGATTCCCAGTTCATCAAGCGACAAAAGATGCCTTTCAGTGAAAGGGTTGTTCCACATCAATGTGTTCATGGCTGGTGCAACAAACAGTGGTTTGCTGTAGTCCCAAGCTCGTATAATGCAAGTCAAAAGATTATCACAGAGCCCACCAGCAATCTATAAAGGTAAGAAAAACAAAAAAAAAGATCTCCATGAATGTTCCACAATTCACACAATTGAATGTTCCACAATTCGCACAATTGACTCTAAGTAGAGTGGGTTAAAAGATGTTTTTTTTTTTTTTTTTTTACCTTGCCTAAGGTGTTAGCAGACAAAGGAGCAATGACCAAAACATCAGCCCAACGTCTAAGCTCGATGTGAAGGACGGGATCACCGATCTTGTTCCAGCTTGACCATTCATCTTCATCAGTGTACAGAGTCACTTCTTGAGGGAGGGACAGTTTATCGAGGAAATGAAGAGATGATTTGGAAACGACGGCTCTCACTTCTGCCCATTCGGTGAAACAATGACAGAGATTGCCGAATTTGATAGCAGCGACACTTCCACTAGCAGCAAGTAGTACACGAGGCTTCCTCGGCGGTATTGTGTTGTTCACTTCCATATCTTGCCTGTCTCTTTTCCCAATCTCCATGGTGCTTTAACACCTTCAGAGATCTAGCAAGTAGCGAGAATGGTTCGGCGAGGAAACCCTAAACAAAAACTGATCTGGTTTGGAAAAATATCAAAATGTTTTAGAGGGAAGAGAGAGAGAGAATGGGGATAATCATTTTTACTCATTAGCCACTGGTCAAATGGGCCTTTGACTCATTCTTTTTAGGCCCTCTCTATTCTGTAATGGTCAAAATGGGCTATTAAAAGGTACCGCACAAACTCGATTATGCAAACTAAAACATATTTTCTGAAACATGTAAGCAGCGAACTGTATTATGTTCTACCAAATGAAAGGTTTACCTCCTAAATCAAAGATACAATGTAACAATTATTTGATAATACCGTTGAAGCCATTGTCCGAAAAATTAAAACACCGTTGAAGCCATTGACCGAGTCTTTCTTTTATTAGTCCGTTTAAATAGATGGACGACAGTACGAGACCAAAAACAATTAGTAGTAGTTTAGTACTAGTAACTAGCAAGTGTTCATTGTAAACTTTTTTTTTTGTATTTTTTTTTGTTAAAGGTGTACATTGTAAACTTATTATCATAGAGTATATCACAAAAACAATCTATTTAAACGGTATAATCATAATATTTAATGCCTTGTTGTATTCAAAAGAATAAAATTAAACGATGAACTAACTGAAATTTTTTTTTTAGTTGCATGTACATTTTTCTTCTTTTTTAAGATTCACACCACTCACCCCGTGGCACATATTTTACTTTGATTTTATTTATGAAATTGATTAAAAAATAATTTAATCAAAATAATAAATTTATTATAATTAAAGAGTACCTTTTCAACTGCATTTTTATAAGCTTTATATTTTTTTTGTGCCACGTATTAACGTAGAAATTATTGATAAATATATAAAGACAATTTTTTTTTTTTTATTATAGTTTGTATTCATAATGATGTACATTTTATTGTTCGAGGAACAAAATCATAAACTAATAACTCTAGATTTTAAAGAGACATTTCATTTTCTTTTTTTGGTGAAAATTCATATCTTTCTTTTAGTTATAAAATTCAACTATTTAAGCAAGTAATGGCTGTTTGATGATGCCAAAAATACTCTATTAACATAAAGACATGCACAACACGAACATAATTGTTGTTATGACATTTGCCAAATGTTTATGAATTTTTTTTTCAAAAAAAAAAAAACAAGTTTCAAACATATAGGTCACGATTGGTACAAGACTTTTAAGATTTAAAAAAATCAAAGCCTTTACATTCATTTTTGCCAATCACATTTTTTTACTTTTTTTTTTCTTCTTTGTATACTCAGTTTTTAAAACATCTAAACCATTCTTTAAAATTAAACGAATATAAAAAATTTATATATGTATTTTTATTGTATTTAAAAACTCTCTACAAGTTTATATATGTATTTTTATTTTCTATAAATTAATTATTTTAATTTTTCTCTCTTTCTTTTAAGATCCATTTCAATAATTGTTATTTTTATTTTCATTATCATTATTAAAATTATCATTTCAATATATTTTAGTAATAAAAGTAACAGTTACAGCTTTGTAGCTTTAAAAGTATTTGTTACTAATTAAATTTTAACAGTTAAAATTTTTACAGCCAAAACATTTACAACCAAATTCTTTAAAATTAAAGTTTTGCCATAAGTAAACAATCAATTATAAAGTTGAGTGGGGCTAAACAAATGCCGTCAAACCACTGCCTTACCTCTTGCCCTTTGTTTGTACCAGCAGTTTATTAGAAAATACTAACGACAACTTATGATGTGAAGATTCGACCTTATAAAACTAGCACAAGCAAATCGCAAGCAAAGTAGAACACAGATTGAAAAACCAAAGGCATAGGCATAAGAAAGAAAACATGGAACACTAGAAACATCGCTAATTTACAGCCACGTCTTAAGGTTTTGGTTAAAGACACACCGACAACAACACCATTAACGAGTCTTTTGTTTTTGCTTATGCAGACATCAAAACTACGAATTTTTTTTTAAAATTCCTTATAGAATTATATAAATTAAAGATACGATCCCAACACCTAAATAAACTAGAAAGAAAACACTCCTCTAGGTTGATTTATTATTTATCATTATTCTTCAGAACAGTGCTTCTTGCATTGCCTCTGCATCTGTCTGACTCTGGGTCTCGGTCTGGGTCTGTGCTTCTCCTCCTTCTCTTTCTTGTCCCTGTTCCTGTCCTCCTTGCGTTTCAGCAGCTTCAGTCTCTGGTGCTGCAGTCTCCAATGGCTGTGGCTGCACTTCTTCCATGGCTTGTGGTGGCTCAACCGTCTCCGTCACTGTTAGTCCTTCCAGGTCTTTTATAGCTTGCACCACTGCAGGATCGTCACTAGTTACTCCATCTTTCAACACCTTCACGATTTCTTTTACTTTCTCTTGCTGAATCATTTAGAGACCAAAACCAAAACATAAGAAAGCAGAATGGCGAATTTTAAATCAAGAAACGAATCAAATGAAGCACAACCCCAAATGTTTATTATATTATCAACAACACTTACAAAAACATCAAACTTTCTCTTGAGTTCTCCAGAATCTTGTGTCCCAGTGGTGACTGATGTTCCAATCTAAGTTCATAAGCGGCAATAATGTTAGATAATCAATTACAAAAAATTCAAAGATAGACACTAAATGGTTAAATCAAGAAAGTCTTTTAAACTTAAATCAATTGAACACGTTACTACTTAAAAAAAATATATATACATTACCAGAGAACACGACTATGTTATGACTTAGAAACCACCATAAAGCCAGATTAGTTCACACACTAATTGATAAAATTATTACAAGCTAAAGCGAGACATCACTGACCACTTGGTCTTAATTATCCCCAAAAGAAACAGATAAGGATAAGCCAACAAAAGTGAGGGACAGACACGAATATAATAAAAACACTGGATACTAAGTCAGTCAGATATGGGATAACTCGAAAACAGACAATGCTCAAAAGTGGAAAGTGACATGGGACTTAATTCCACAATGATTGCAACACAAAGCATCAAACTTTATCTTGACGGCTGAGCAGTGAACACAATCATACACAGTACACTAACCTCAGAGATCACCAAAAAAAACAGAATTGGGATGTGAGAAATTACCTTTCTGGGTCTACCAACGGGACGTCCTCGTCCTCTTATAGGCTTCATAAGCCTACTAATAACACCACCAATCTTAGGTGGTCGTCCTCGTCCACGCTTCATCCCTGGAGCAACAACAGCCGCCGCAGTTTGACCACTTACTGGAGCAACGTTAACGATGCTGCTAGGGTCAACAATTCTCCTAGGCCTTCCCCTGCGTCTAGCACCATTAGCAACATACGGATACACGGAGGCAGTTGCAGAGACGGATTTGGGCTTCCTCTGTCTCCCAGCAGCTCTTCGACCCGGTGGTCTACCTCTACGTTTCATGATTCCAGCCATAACCGAAGCCTGAACGATTGGTGCTGCTGCAGGAGAAGATGTTCCGTTCTTCCTCGGACGACCAGGTCCTCTCTTTGCCGACTCTGTAACCGGAACCGGAACCGGAACAGGTTCGGTTGGTCTAGGTGCAGGTGATCCGACTTGCTGCTGTTGCCAGATTTGCTGTCCATTAGACTGGACTTGATTAGGTTGAATAGCTTGTAGTGGTTGTGGTTGAGCTTCAGGTTTAGGTTTAGGAGGACGACCACGACCTCGTTTCTGAGGCTGAGAAGCAGAGCCAGAGCCAGAGGCAGACATGGGATCATTGACGGTGTTGTTGTTAACTTGATGAAGAATCTCAGATCTGGGAACATCGAGACCTTGAGCGGCAGCAGCAGCAGCAACAGCTACACTCTCAGGTTGAGCAGAGGAACCAGCGAATTTGTAAGACTTCTTGACCATGGCAAGAACACCACTGTTCTTCAAACTCTTGAGGCTATGAGTCAACAGAGCAGGATGAGCAGATGGTAAACCGGAGTGACATCTCTCGATGTATCTCGAAATCGCCATCTTGCTTGAACCATCCGGTTCGTTTAACGCGGCAATCGCAGCGCAAATCATCTACACACAGAGAGATTCAAAAAAAAAAAAAAAAAAAAAATTAGCCCAAAAACAAAAAAAAAAAGGAACATAACTGAATTTTTTAGTTAAAGGAAGAGACTTTAAGATAAAGATTAGAAGTGAATTGAGTTAAAGGAAGAAACTTTAAGAAAGATTAGAACTTACTTCAGAGTAAGGAGGATGGTTGTTGGAGGAAGCATGGGGAGATGTCTGAACAATCGGCGGTTGGGGAATTTGCGTTTGTGGCTGCGGTTGGAAGACATGGTTGTTGTTGTTCATGTATGGATTAGGTACTAAAGGATGAGGATGATTAAGAGCAGGGACGGCGCCGGAGCCGGAGGCAAAAGGGTTTGAGGTGGGAAAAGGAGGGAAAGGGGTGAACTGAGGAGGATGATGATGATGATGAGGATCACTTGAAATGGAAAGAGATGGATCCATTGATTTGATTTTTTTTTGAAAGCCAAAGAGCTAAAAGAAGAAGAAGAAGAAGATACACAGTTAAAAAAAGAAAAAGAAAAAAAAAACAGAGGAGGAAGGAAGGTGAGATTTAGATTTAGGGTTTTTTTTTTTTCTTTTCTTTTTTCTTTTTTTGCTCTCAGCTCTTTTGATTTTTTTTTGGTTTGGTTTTGTGAAAATAAAAATATTGGGAGAGAAATATATAAATATAGTTAGGTTGGGAGAGAGAAGGAGGCGGAGGAGTAGAGGGAGAGAGAGAGATGCAAAATGACGAAAGAGATTACTATTAAATCTGACCGTAGATTTCTTTTTAATCAATGGTTCTTACGAGGATCGATGACGTGTCGTTTCATTTTTGTTTGTTTATATTTTATTTATTAAGATTTGTGTTTCTTTCCTTTCGTTTTTTTTTCTCTCTTACAAAATTGATAGATGTAATAACAAAATTCACTCAAAATTATTAAAAAATGGACAGCAAATTTTCTAGAAGACCTCTTAGCTTTCAGTGCAAAAAAGTTTGATTTTTGAGTCTATATGCAGTTTACTAAGTTCAACTTTAAGGTTTGTTTGTTTCAGTTTTGTTTAATTTCAAAAGTTATATTTAGAAGTTTTTTAATTTTTTTTTATAAATGTATATATTATGTCTCTTAATCCTAAGAAATTAATTGATATATCAGTTATATTTTTCATTAGACTATAACATTTACATGCTTTTGAATAAAATATTTTCATTACACTTAACAATTTTTTTAAGAATTATTAGTATAAGATGTAAAAGAAAGTAATTAATAATGATATAAAATATTTTTTGATTACATAATTACATAGATGTAGAAGCACAAAGCAAACTAAATTGAATAGTATTTTTTTTTTGTTGTGTATCGTAAATAAGCATAATACATTTAATAGATTCAATTATCAATGTATTTGAAATCATAATTAGTAAATTTTAATTTTTTTTGTCGTTTATCGCAAACAAGCTTAATTTAGTTAAACAACATAATGAATAATTATTTTTAGAAAATATAAATATAAAAATATAATTAATTAGTTTTAAATGCATATCTTTATTATATTGTCGTGTATCTCAATCAAGTTTAATCTATTTAATTAAAGTAATAATATTGAAATTGTTTTTTAAGAACTTAAGTATGAAAATATTTAATCAAAAATTTTAAAAATAGAAAATCTGATTGTATTGTCGTGTATCGCAAACAAGCTTAATCTATTTAAACACTATAACTAGAGTAATAAATGGTGAATAATAACTTTGAAACCCCATTTTATAATTTTTTTGTGTGTGTTAATTGTACAATATTATTATATTGTCATGTATCTTAAATAAATTGAATTTATTTAATTAATATAACTTAAACAATAAGTAGTGATTAGTGAACAGTAATTTTAATAAAATTCAAAATATGGAAAACATAATTAGTAGTTGTTAAATCAAAAGTTTAGATGCATATCTCAACAAAGTCTAATACTACCAATGGATTGTATATATTTAACATAGCGTCTTTTCTATTTAAAATTTTATAAGATTTGTGTTCTTTTACTTTGGTTTTTTAGTTCTCTCTTACAAAATTGCTAGATTTACCATCCATATGTAATAAACAAAATTCACCCAAAAAATATTACAAAATATACCGTAATTTTTCTAGAAGACCTCCTCACTTTCAGTATCAAAAAAAAATATTTTTATAGATTTTGGATTGCATCAAATGAAGTATAGCAAACATTGTTGCATTAAGTATCAATCTCCATTAACGAGTGTATGATAACTTGAGGTCAATATGCAGTTTACTAAGTTCAACTGCAAGGTCGTATGTTTTAGCTTTGTTTAATTTCATAAAATTTTATTACTTAATATGATTTTTAAAAAAATTATATTATGGCCCTTAATCCTAAGAAATTGAATGATACATCAGTTATATTTTTCATTTGAGCGTAAGATTTACATGCTTTTGAATAAAATATTTTCATTACAGTTAACAAAAAATATTTAATACTTATTAGTGTAAGATGTAAAAGAAAGTAACTAATAATGATATTAAATCATTATTTTGTTTAATATATATATATATATATTACTTACATAATTGCATAGAAGTACAAGCACAAAGCAAACTAAATAAAATGAGTAGTAATTTTTATTGTTTAGTCGTATATCGCTAATAAGCATATTACATTTAATTTGTAGTTTATATCTATGTATATGAAAAACTTAATTAGTAAATTTTAATTTCATTTAATTATCTTGTCGTTTATTGTAAACAAGCTTAATTCAATTAAACAACATAATTAATACAATAAATGGTGAATGGAAGTTTTTAGAGAATTTAGATATGAAAAATATAATTAATAGGTTTTAAATGTAGATCTTTACTGTATTGTCGTTTATCTCAAACAAGCTTAATCTATTTAAAAACCATGATTAAAATAATAATATTGAAATTGTTTTTTAAAACTTGATATATGAAAATATGTAAATTTTTTTAAAAAAATCTACATTTATTGTCGTGTATCGCAAACAAGCTTAATCTAATTAAACACTATATCTAGAGTAATAAATAGTAATCAGTAATTTTTAAAAACTCATTATATAATTTTTTGTTAAGTTTTGATTGTACATTATTATTATTACTGTATTGTCGTGTATCCCAAATAAGTTGAATATATTTAACCAATATAACTAAAACAATAAGTAGTGATTAGTATTTTAATAAAATTCAAAATATGGAAAACATAATTAGTAGTTGTTAAATCCAAAGTTTAGATGATTATACCAATATCGATTGCATATATTTAACATAACATCTTTTTCTATTTAAAATATTATGTTTCACGTATTTAAGGTTAAGCTTAACTAATTTCTTTTTAAAAATTTACTGGCAACAACTATCTCTTTCAATTAACAATTTAGTATTTTTTAAGTTGTGTTATAAATACTTAGATTAGGCTTCATGACTATTTGCCTCACTATATATGATGTAAGATATATGGGTAGTTTGGTTGTGGAACTCGTATTGGTTAGAAAAAAAAAAACGTTGTTACTATTTCCATAACTTTCATTGTGATTTGAAAAAAGAGTAGTAAATGTCATATATCAATTGTAGATTAAAACCTTTTCTAGTTAATAAGTTCTGTAGATTAAAAACCTTTTCTAGTTGATTCCGAAGATATAGAAAAATCGAACCCGTTAACAAATATGTGTGTCCCATCTTTATGCTTTACCGTACGTTTTGCACTCGTTAATCAACAAAAACATAGGTTTAGTCACACATACGTATTAACAATTATGTTTTTACGAAATTTTTTTAAAAAAAACTTATTGCAAGAAAGATTGTGAGAAAATCTATAGTGAAGCAAAGTCTCACTATATTGGTTAGGTTTATTTTTTCGCAGTTATTTATATATCTAATTAAGTAATAAAAATACGTATTTTATCATAAAGGATATGATCATGTTAGTTATTAAAGAAAGTATATGAAAGTTATAGAAAACTATAACTACAAGTGAATAGATGAAAAATATAGTTGTAAGATCTGATAATATAAGCAAGTTATGGATCTGGAAATGACATTAGCATCAGCACTAATTTTTAATTTAAACGGAAACATAAAGTTGAACAAGTACAATTGGAAAAAGAATCAGAATTTTCAAACACATGTAACTGCAAGGAAAAACAAATCGCTGCCTATAGAAAATAGCTGTTTCTTTTAACTGTCAGTTAGATGAAGCAATTTTTTTTACATAACTATTTTTATATCGAGTGAAGGATATATCTGGAATATATTTTACCATTTGGACTAGCAAATGTCAAGTAAAATCAAAATGGGACTAGAAACAAATTTATAAATATTTGGGGTGAACTGTGAACAGCTGCGCCACCCCTATCTCATCCGTTGAGTCATCGTCCCTTCATACGTCACGGCCGGTAACCAAAATGGATCAACAAGAAAATTTTCCTGATATTACTGTCTACTGACAATACAATTACGAATATTATAGAGGAGTATAGTACGTTACTACGTTAGCGCAATAAAAACGAGATAATGGGTCACCACTCACCAGTCAAACCCCAAAAATCACCTGAGTAGCGTCATTTTCATACAACGACATATGTATGCTTATCTTTTAATATAATATATGCTTTGTTGTGTCCTACGTGTGCGTGCGTGTGCTCGGATACTTTCAACTTTTGATAAGGAGGGAAACCAACAAAGTGTGGCTGATAAGATGACCACCAATAAAGCCACATGAACATGACTACGATATGGGGACAATCTGATTATTGTAGACCAAAACCTATAGAATATGCGATAAGTCCACAAATATTAGTACTTTTGTATTGGAATGTTCGATTTGTATTTCAAATTTCTTTAAGCATTTGAATAAGTAACTTTCTAAAGCATATAATTTGTGATGGACGGTAAAAATCAATTTCTCGCGCATATGAACACATAAAGAACATTTATATGCCAAGGGAGATAAAACCAAACTCATGTCTAAGAAATCAAACCCTTGTTTGTATATATGTTCCCACGAAATTCCAGAAACCGAGATACTTTTGCCATTTAAGACATATATGTAATAACCACGAAATGGAATCATAGTTGTCTTCTATATTTACAAAAACAGTTCATGAAAACTTGTCAACTACAAGTCTACAACAAAGTTAAAGTAATTTGCTAATCATCACTTATGATTCATATATATTATGCTTAGAAAAATATTGTTTTACATTTGATTTTTGAAATAACATTTTGAGAATTGGTAAAGACTAAAGAGTGAACTTGCCAACTATGCGTCACAAAAATCAACACTTTCGCAAAGCAAAGACGGTACCAAAATGGGCATTACAAAATTTTTCAAAAAGGGGGCTCGCGTGAGTCAATCAATTTCTTCATTACATGTTAGCGGGCCGAAGCACAAGGGTTCACTTATGCTGAGAGTAATAAGATCTCAACATGAGATGAGATGGGCCTGTGTCTGTCTGTGTGCTGCATAATTAATTGTTTTTTCATGATCATTTTTGGTTTGAAAAATGAATTGTTAATTATGATTTTTTTTTGTTTTGGTCATTAGGGTCCTCTCAACTCTCATCAAGTCACACGACCGGAGACGTGCAGTAGAAGAGTTACAGGGCAGACATTGGCTGTCATCTTACAATATATCTCAAACCAAAAGGCCATTTTGGCCCCACCCACCTTCACCTCCAACACCACCACACCATCACCGTTTCCCTTTTTATTTTTCTTTTCTTTTCTTCTTCTTCTCAAACACGCTTTTTGATTTTTTAATATCATACAGTCCTTATCAAAAACAGTTATACAATTTGTTATTTTGCTAGCCTAATTTTTCCTAACACTTTTTATCTAAATTAGTTGTTGTTATAAAGCGAAATTATGAAAACGACGAGAGATATTAATATCCATGTGAATGAACCTTTAGTTCGTAAAATAGTCAAACATACCCTTTAATAAAAAAAAAAAGAGAGTAACACACGCTTCACGTGCATCGCACGTGCCAAAAAACCCCCCCTTTCACCTTCTTCATCTTCTCCTCTTCTTCTCTCTTCTTCTAGCTTCCGCATCCTTAGGACATGAGAAAACCCAAACAGCAAAGCGGAAACAAAATAAAAATAAAAAATAATAATAATGGAGAGTCGAATTCGAAAGAGAGAAGCACGCCATACCTGAGAGATTCGTGCGTTGAGTCAACGACTTGAAGAAACATTTTTGTTTACTAATTTTAATTTTATTTTAAAGAAAAAAAAAAAGAAAGGAGTGGTGGAGGAAGGTGTTTGATGGGTGCTAGTCACAGCACCACCGTTAATAATAGTCATCATCCTCATTCTCGGAATGCTTCTTCTAATCATCTGATCACCAACAACAACAGCAACAATAGCTCTCGTCACTGTGGTTCTACAAGTGATCGTGTATCTGTTACGAGTTTACGATCTCAGCTCACAACCATTTACAGAAACGAAGAAGAAGAAGACGAAGAAGAAGAAGAAGCAGAAGAAGGAAAAGAGAAAAGAGAAGAAGAAGAAGCGAAAAGTTTCGCCCTTGTTAGAGATTTTGATTTGTCTGGGTTGAAGTGCATTAGGGTTCCTAGAAGGAATTACATTCTTATGGATCCTCATAAAAAGGTTCGATTTTTTTTTTTTTTTTTATGGAAACCATTTGGGGTTACTGCTCCTTTGGATCTGTCGTTTCGTCTATTTGTTTGCTTTCTACAGATTCAAAATTGGGTTTTGTTACCTTTTTTTTTTGGTGATTTCTGTTTAGAAAAGGCAAACACTTTTTGGGATTCGAATGAGTTTCTGTTTCATTTCTCCAATTTCATTGGAAGGAACTGTAGCAAATCATTGTTTATTCTCACTGGGTTTTAAGTTATTAGATTGAAAAGGGCAAACACTTTTTTGGGATTCCTATATTCTTGGTGTTTCTTTGCTTATATATGTTGGAAACTGCAAGGTAGCTGTCTCTGATGGTTTGGATCTTAGTTACGAATTGACTTTATGAAACTGTCAAAGATTTTTATCAACAGTCTTAGATGTCAGAACTTTTATGTTGTCAGAAAATGCTTACAATGTGGATTTGGTTGCTTCATTGATTATGCTTCCTTTGCCTCGTTTTTTGATGCCCTCTGGTATGGTCTGAATCTATGGCACCTTATTGAAGGATTTGGAGAACTAGTAGAAAGGTTACATTGTTGATTTTGTTTCTTCTTTATTATGTTCTTTGAATTGTTTTTTTTTATTCCCTATAGTCTCATTATGAATCTATGGTACCTTATATATGTCTAGAAGATGATCTATAGAATTTGGGGAACTAGGCAAAATTCCCTGTCTTTCCAATCTAAATTTCTTAATAGGTGTTTTATGCTGTCATGTTTGTATAATCGCAGGTTGCACTGGAGACTGAGTTCTTTACAGAATATGGTGAGGCCAGCCGATACCAAATCCAAGAAGTTATAGGAAAAGGAAGTTATGGGGTTGTGGCATCTGCAATCGACACACATACTGGCGAAAAGGTTGCCATTAAGAAAATTAATGATGTCTTTGAGCATGTCTCTGATGCAACGCGGATTCTAAGAGAGATCAAGCTTCTCAGGTTGCTCCGTCATCCTGATATAGTGGAGATAAAACACGTAATGCTTCCTCCTTCACGCCGTGAATTCAGAGACATTTATGTTGTTTTCGAGTTGATGGAATCAGATCTTCACCAAGTTATCAAGGCGAATGATGATCTTACACCTGAGCATTACCAGTTTTTCCTCTATCAGCTTCTTCGTGGTCTGAAGTTTATACACACAGGCGAGTGCATTGGCTCGAAAAATTTGTGTTTCCGTTGTTCCCTTTAGTCTATTACTGCTTTTCAATAACCTAAACGAAATCTTTTTTCTTTGTTGCAGCTAATGTGTTTCATCGTGATTTGAAGCCTAAAAACATTCTAGCTAACTCTGACTGCAAGTTGAAGATTTGCGACTTCGGGCTTGCTCGAGTGTCCTTTAATGATGCACCTTCGGCTATATTCTGGACTGTATGTTACAGACTGAAATCATAAGTTTCTATAATATATTCTCTAATGCATAAAGTGTTGTGATTAAAATGGTTTTCCCTTCTTTGCAGGACTATGTTGCTACAAGATGGTACCGTGCACCAGAACTTTGTGGTTCTTTCTTCTCCAAAGTAAAATTGAATTCTCGTTTCTTTTTTGTTTTGTTGTTGTTGCAAAAGTTGTATGTTTCACATATTATATGACATCACAATCTTAGCTTACAATGGATTTTCTTTCGTTGCTGCAGTATACTCCTGCCATTGATATATGGAGCATAGGATGCATATTTGCAGAAATGCTCACTGGGAAGCCATTGTTTCCTGGGAAGAATGTGGTGCACCAGTTGGATATTATGACTGATTTGCTCGGTACTCCGCCTCCCGAAGCTATTTCAAGGGTTAGTTGGTAGAGTTCATCTATTTCTCTTTGCTACAGTTTGGCTGCAACAGTTCTTTTGATGTCTTATGTCGTATGAGTTGAAAGTTTTATAAATCATGACTATTTATTTACTAGTACGGTAGTACCTTCCAGCCATGGTTTTGTGCCAAGTAGTTTAGGCTAGCTTGGGCTGAATTCATATAAATTGGTAGAAAAGCTCATGTAGGTATGTAGCCTTTGTTATAACGTTACAAGACCAGATTGAATCAGTTTTTCTATTTCCTGTAATGATGATCAGTGTTTTGTGTTGTTGCAGATTCGTAATGAAAAGGCGAGGAGATACCTGGCCAATATGAGAAGAAAACCGCCAGTTCCATTCACTCACAAATTTCCTCATGTAGACCCGTTGGCCCTTCGCTTACTGCACCGTCTTCTTGCATTTGATCCCAAAGACCGTCCCACTGCTGAAGAGGTAAAGCTCCTGTATTGTACTTTTTTTTTCTCTAGCGTTTTCACTTCAAAGTTTTAGAGCAGTTTCAATCGCTCTCAGAAAAGGAAACTTTATATATACATGTTTGTGTGTGTGCGCGTGTGTATACAGGCACTGGCAGATCCTTACTTCTATGGTTTGGCAAACGTGGACCGGGAACCATCTACTCAACCGATTCCAAAACTTGTGTTTGAGTTTGAAAGAAGGAAGATAACGAAAGAAGATGTGAGAGAATTGATATATAGAGAGGTACACTAATCTCTTATTGTTTTTGCTTCACTAAACTTGTTTGTATTTTGTTAAGCTCTGACAATGGCATTTTTTGCACGTATCCATTGGTTAATCATCATTTTCCTAATCCTTACAAACTGAAACAATGCAGATATTAGAGTATCATCCTCAGATGCTGCAAGAATATCTTCGAGGTGGAGAACAGACTAGCTTCATGTACCCAAGGTATATATACAAACATTTAGAATAGGTATTCAAAATTTACTATATGAGAAGTAAGATAAGGATTTTGTAATCTAAATGAAAATGCAGTGGTGTTGATCGGTTTAAGAGACAATTTGCACACCTTGAGGAAAATTACGGTAAGGGTGAGAGAGGCTCACCTCTTCAACGCCAACACGCTTCTTTGCCTAGGTATACAATTTTGTTTGTTGGTTTGTCCGTAAAACTGATTTAAAAAGTCATCAGACTTCCCCGAGTTAAAAAGTGTTTCTCATTCCGTTGTGTTGTGTTGGAACCTTTTTCTGTTTCAGAGAGAGAGTCCCTGGTCCTAAGAAAGATAATGAATCACAGAATCAGGAAATCGAGAACAGATCCACAGCTTCTTTAGCCACGACCCTTGAAAGCCCTCCAACGTCACAACACGAGGGCTCAGACTACAGGAATGGGACGAGCTATACTGGTTACAGCGCACGCAGCTTGCTAAAAAGTGCCAGCATCAGTGCATCTAAATGCATTGGCGTGAAACAAAGAAACAACTCCGAGGTAAAAAATCAAGAAGCATTATAGAGATATCTATATATAGAATAGAGTACAAGTTTGTATACACTTGTTCTTCACATTCTTGTTTACTTTTTACAGCACGGGGAATCGAACAATGATACGGTAGATGCTTTGTCTCAAAAGGTTGCGGCTCTACACACTTGATTCAGATATTGGGGAGTGAAACTTGTTGCTAACAGTAGGCAACTGATTCTACAATTCGTATAAACATCTCTCATATAGAAGAAGAGGAAATGTTATGATCTTTGATAGATACTGAGAGACATGAGCTATGAACAAAACAAGTTAACCTTCATTGGTCTTCAATTTGTCCATCAATTCGAGTTGTATTAAAAAGAATTGTGGAAATAGCCCCAGACGTTTGGCTTTTACTACATGCTAACCCCTGGATTTATGCCTTACAAGTATTTGACCTTATCAGGCGATGAAAATTAAAAGTGAAGTTTGTGTATGTAAACACGTAATCTTGACCGATATATATGCCTAAGCTAAGCCTAAGCCTAACTATACATGTCATATAAGTGAGTATGATGATCACTTCGTCCACAAATGATATAGAATCATTTTGATTTTACTGTTGATTTTCTTCTTTTTGGTCGTACCGTTTGCTTTTTCTTTGTTCTCTCGCTTTTGGTTTACTAGTGGCTTTAGAGAGAGAGCTGGTGAAAGTAGTGTTACGAGCTGTACATATCATACATAACTTTAAATTAGTCCACAATATACAATAATGTTGTGAATTTTAGTCTATATCCAAAGTGAGTATATATACCATTTTGTAACTCTAGTACAGTAGTAGTAGTAGTTACTTTTTTGTTATGGCATTCCCGAAAAAGGGATTGTAATGTCATAGTTTAAGCAGCTTTTTAATTCACTGCTACTACTTACTACAATACCATTTCGCGTGCCTGACGTTACCTTTTTAACATGGAGCTCCACATAATTCTCTCTTTTTCCTTTTTACTACTATCCAACTTTAGTAGTAGTATTTCCTGGCCTGACCTGGGTGCGATTTCTTCTTTTCTTTTCTTTTATTTTCCATGGAAGTAAGAGTAAAGTCTTTAATTTATAGTATACACATCAAAAGTTTAATTAAAAAAATGACAAAACAGCTAATATAAACATAACAAAACTAAAATTTACGTTTGCATTTTGCATGGTTCTTTTGTTTTTTTTCACAATGTTTAATTTACGAAAAAAAAAAAAATTGCATTATTTTGTCAGCCTACGAAAAACTTTATAAAATCGCATTATGCTAATTTGATCGATTAAACAGATTACATTATCAGATCTAAGTATATATGTGTGGTTTTCACATTGGTTTTTTTATAGAAAAACAAAGCAAAGGTAGTGGAGTATCGTAAGTATAATACTAAACTAAACGAATCCTTCCAAGTCTTATGTATTGGAATTATAAAACAAAAACAAGTGAAGCTGTCGATCAGAGTCACACTCTGTGGTTTTCAAGTTTCAATGCGAAGAATAATCGTCCCGTGATTCAACTAATTTCAGGCTACTAATACTAATTACAATTTAAACATACTTTCTATTATAATCTTATACAAAGAAAATATTAACTAATCATAAGAATTGTTTGTTTACAATGAAATTTTTTAACGAACCAATTATTATTTTTCAAATAAGTAGTAGACTTAGACTGTAGTAGTAGGAGGAGTAATATTAAATTGGTATAAATCGAGATCCCCTATTTGTGATATTTTATTATTACACATCTCTTCATTCACACTCTCTTTGTCTCTCTCTCTTTTTGCTAGTCTCTAGTCTACTACTCTTGTGTCTCCATTGTTCCGGCGATGTTCCAACACGCGCCTTCTTCTCCCATTCACCTCATCATTGTCTTCTTCTCCTTCTTCACCATTCTTTCACTCGTTTCACCAAACCCAGAAGAAACTGTCACAGTCCAGCCATTCCGGGTCAAATCATCCCCACCCGCAACCATACCCGCTTTCCCGGAGCAATCCGATTTCTCCGGCTGCCCTCTCGATTTACCTGAAGACCTCTTCCACGGAATCAAATCAGCCTGCACCGGCAAAAAGCTTCACAAGGGACGATGCTGCCCTGTTCTAGGCGCGTGGCTCTACTCTGCTTACTCAACCACTGCTCTCAGCCGCTCCATTTCCGCCGCCGCCAGAAACGCATCTTCCTCCCCGATGACGCAAGAGGACATGCCTTTGCTTCCCGATGACTCGGAGACTTGCGTCGACGGATTGGGGAAATCTCTGAGGCAGAGAGGGATTGAGCTCACCAGACCGAACGAGACGTGCGACGTCGTTTATTGCTACTGTGGAATCAGATTGCATCCCTTGAGCTGTTCCGAAGCTTTTAGAGTGAACGAAGAAGGGAGACTTGTCGGAGACGAGAGGGTTACTAGATTAGAGACTGACTGTTTGAGTGGTAGCCACAACAGTGCTGATAGGTTCTCTCCTCTGCTTGGCTGTAACAAGTGTTTGAACAGTCTCTACAAGGTAAAAGTCACTAACTTTCCTAAAACTGGTTGATGGGTTCTGTTTGGATTCACTGTCAGAAGCTGTCACTGTGGAGTTCAAATGGGAACTAGGTTGCCTAATATAGTGAAATGTGTGTGTAGTAGATAAGTCTAGTAACTTTTAGATAATATATCGATACCCTTTAGTGTTCTTTGGTGTTTTAGCATTTGGTTTTGGTTTAGATTTACTGATAGATTAGACAGTGTTTTGGATGAGTAATGAGGAATTGATCGACTAGTTAACTATGTTATGTGAGGTGAGGTCTAATCCAAAAAGTAATCACGTTTCTTGATGCTTTGATGATCTTTAGTGTTTAAACACTGTAGGGTTTACTATATGAGTGAGTGAGTGAGTGAGGATTGAGGAAGATTTGGAATTATGTAATCTAGGATTCTTTTCTGATCTGGCCATCATCCATGGCGAATGGTAATTTGGGAAAAGTTTTGTTCTTTAGCTTTTTGTTCTTTTTCTATCTGACAGTCTGACACACACTACACACATAGGCGCTTACAAAAGCCGTGATCTTCACGCGTCACTTTGTCTTTGATTTCATTCTTCTACATCTTAATCACCAACCTACCATGACTAAAAATAAAGCTTAGCCACTAGCTTCCACCTTTCTACTTTTGAAATCCTCAATGATTACTTTAGTCAAGAGTAACAAAACCTAAACAAACTAAACACGCTTCTGGTTTTTGTTTTGCAGCTAAACCCGAAGAAAACTTCAGGTACAAGAAACCCATCCAAGGAAGATCGAAACAGAACAGCAAAGATGCACAACAAAGACTGCGTCCTCATGGGTCTCACTTGGCTTCTTGCTAAGAACCGTACAGCTTACTTCCCCACTGTCACTTCCGTCCTCCGAGCCGTCATGCTCAACCAAGGTGGGGAACCACGGTCGTGTGCTATCGGCAGCAACGGCATGCCCTTAGCCGTCGACTCTTCCGAATTCTCTAGTGGCTCGTCAACTTCTCTTCAGTATCCGCACTGCTTGGTCCACTTCTTTCTTTACAGCGTTGTCATCACATTAGTCTTACTAAGGTCGTGGTGACGTGGTATTGGATTTTGATTGTGATGTGGGCACGTGTTACTACGTGATTGGTTGAGTGAAGTGAAATTCAGATAGAAAAAGAGATGGGCTTGGTTCTGTTCTGTCTTTGTAAATTAGCTTTTTTGTTGTCGTTGTTGTTGTAGCCATGTTCTTTTAAACATTATTACATCAAAAAATTTGTCAATTAAATTTAAAAAACCACAATTCACAAATTTCAAAATTTTCAACAATAATTTTGCGACCATATCAAACTATATGAGCGCAATCAATCAGAATTATATCAATTTTTTTTTTCTTTTGGGAAGAGAAGAATAATAGAGAAAGGGGCATGTGAGTAATGGGGACGAGGTGGTGTGGCTGGTTTGAGAGAGACAGAGAGACTTGTGACAGCTTTGTTCTTATGTTTCCTTATCTTCTCTCTAACCACGCAAGGAAGCTCTCTATAAACGATAATAATACACATTCATCTGTGTATATTATAATGCAAACAAGAGATGTAAAGCCCCACGACTGACAACTTAATTTTCTCATACATTCCAATAAAAATTTCAATCAATAATCGAATGCTTCCATGAGAATTTTTTTTTTATCACAAAGATATTTCATGACAAGTTGTGTCGGTGTTAGATAGACATCTAATGCTCCAATCAACTGCTAGCTATTCATTGACTTGGCAATATTGCAAATATAGCTACTCTGGGCTATTTTCATCAGCCCATGGGCCGCACATTTACCTCTTTTGAAAATATAACACCCAATTCGTCTAACGCTAGTCTAATCTATAAATTCCAACATTACCATGTTTATTCCACTCCACTAATAACCCTCTTCATTTGTAGAAAAAAAAACATCACCATTATTATAGCATATATGATTATCTTGTGTCTAATAAAAACACTTGTGATTAGCAACAACAACAAGACTAAATACACAGTAATGAAGGTCTTAGAAGACGACACTTCACATTTTTCTTCTTTTGTTTATTAATTTAATCAGATTGTGCTGTGAATGTTGTAACAATGATTATTATTACATAATCTTTTTATTTTAATTTAATTAATTAAAAAAGCATTAAACAAAAACAGCTAATGTGAATGTCAAACAAAACTCAAAAAAGACTCAAAACCGTCCTACTCCTTCCCCTTTCTTCGTCTGTGTGGTCTCTTCTTCTCGTAAAACCCAACAATATCACTCAAAACGATCTCTGCTTAAGTCTCTCGATTTCTGATGGAGCTTTCCGAAACCTACGTTTGCGTCCCGTCAACGGAGAGAGGTAGAGGGATCCTGATCTCCGGTGACTCGAAGTCCGATACAATCCTCTACACTAATGGTCGATCCGTCGTGATGCTCGACCTCAACAACCCTTTGAAGGTCTCTATCTATGGGGAACACGCTTACCCAGCTACTGTTGCGAGATACTCACCTAATGGAGAGTGGATCGCGTCGGGTGATGTGTCGGGGACTGTTAGAATCTGGGGTGCTTATAATGATCATGTGTTGAAGAAAGAGTTTAAGGTTTTGGCTGGTCGGATCGATGATCTTCAATGGTCCGCTGATGGGTTGAGGATCGTTGCTTCTGGTGATGGCAAAGGGAAATCTCTTGTTCGTGCTTTCATGTGAGCATTTTTGTTTTGTTTTGGTTCTTTGATAAAAATTTGATCTTTAAATTGCTTAGCTCTCAATTAAGTGAAATGTGTTGACTTTGATTTGATTGGACTAAAGGGTTTTGCTTTGAATTTGTTGAATCGGATCGAATCACATTGAACTGATCATTTGACTCATTTGATGCGTAACGAAATGTTTCACATATATTAGGTGGGATTCAGGATCAAATGTGGGAGAGTTTGATGGACATTCTAGGAGAGTTCTTAGCTGTGCTATCAAGCCAACTAGACCGTTCCGTATTGTTACTTGTGGGGAAGATTTTCTGGTGAATTTCTATGAAGGTCCTCCTTTCAAGTTCAAGCTCTCAAGCAGGTCAGATTATTCAATTTTTGTATCTGTTCAGTTCCTTGCTTGTGTGATTCCGAATTGTTTACGAGTTTTGCTGCTGTGTTGGTCGACAGAGAGCATTCCAACTTTGTCAACTGTGTGAGGTTTGCACCAGATGGAAGTAAGTTTATTACTGTAAGTTCAGATAAAAAGGGAATTATATATGATGGAAAGACTTGTGAGAAACTTGGAGAGCTCTCATCTGAAGATGGCCATAAAGGTAGCATCTATGCAGTTAGCTGGAGTCCTGATGGTAAACAGGTACTAAGCTCTTTCTGATTGTTGTACCGTGTTCTCAAATTCTTTTCTGATTCCTTCATATTAGAATTAAACTACATTAGGCTTGAACAGGGTTTATAGAATAGCATTTGAAATATATCACTCTGACCCTCTCTAGTATGTGTGTGCATGAGCTTCATTTGTGGTCTAGAATATTAAGTGTATATATGAAGATTCAATGAGTTGTTCTATATATGGTTGGTGCTACATATGTACTTACATGTTGTATATGTTTGAATCATCAACCAGGTCATCACTGTTTCTGCAGACAAGTCAGCCAAAGTATGGGATATGTCAGAAAATGGTAGCGGAACATTGAACACAACATTGAATTGTCCTGGATCATCAGGAGGAGTGGACGATATGCTTGTTGGGTGTCTGTGGCAGAACGATCATATTGTCACTGTTTCTCTAGGTGGCACAATCAGCATATTCTCAGCAAGCGATCTTGATAAATCCCCCTTTCAGTTTTCGGGGCACATGAAGAACGTCTCTTCCTTAGCTGTGCTCAAAGGAAACAATGACTACATATTATCTGGTAGTTATGATGGTCTCATATGTAAATGGATGCTAGGCCGTGGTTTCAGCGGTAAATTGCAGCGGACACAGAACACTCAAATCAAGTGCTTTGCTGCTCATGAAGAAGAGATCGTAACCTGTGGATATGACAATATGGTAAATTGGTTCTCACTTTTATTTCTTTTCACATGTAGGACTTGTCACCTTAATTTTTGCGTTGATCTGACTTTTTGTAGGGGAATGTCGAATGATTTTAAGGACGTAACAAGTGTTAATGATATTAATATTATAAGCATAGCTATTACTGAATAACTAATTCGCGTTCTTTCACTATGTGATTCTTAATTCAGATATCCAGGATTTCCTATAAAGACGACCAATGCTCAAATGAAGAGTCTATAGACATTGGAAATCAACCAAAAGATCTAAGCCTTGCACCACTCTCACCGGATCTCCTTCTGGTGACCTTTGAGTCAGGAGTTGTGTTTCTCCGTGGTGGGAAAGTAGTGTCAACCATCAACCTTGGGTTCACTGTCACTGCTTTGGCAGTAACACCTGATGGAACCGAAGCCATAGTCGGTGGCCAAGACGGTAAACTCCATCTGTACTCTATTAGTGGCGACTCCCTCACCGAGGAAGCAGTTCTCGAGAAACACAGAGGCGCCATCAGTGTTATACGTTACTCTCCGGATCTCTCTATGTTTGCATCAGCTGATTTGAACAGAGAAGCTGTTGTGTGGGACAGAGTCTCCAGGGAGGTAAAATTAAGATTATTTATAACCTTTCCCCCCATGAATCTGTAACACAAACACTGGTCTTATATCGGTCTCTTTTTAAAAACAGATGAAGCTGAAGAACATGTTGTACCATAGCGCACGCATAAACTGCTTAGCTTGGTCTCCAAACAGCAGTATGGTTGCTACAGGATCCTTAGACACCTGTGTGATTGTTTATGAAGTGGACAAACCAGCTTCGTCAAGGATGACTATAAAAGGAGCTCACTTAGGTGGAGTTTATGGTCTGGGTTTTGCTGATGATGCCCATGTAGTGAGTTCTGGTGAAGATGCTTGTATCCGCGTCTGGAGCTTAACTCCGCAATAAGACTTTTGGAGGTAAAAATGATAAAAGATATCTTGTCTCTTTGGAAAAAGCTTCAACTACTTTTGAAGACTTTTGGATCTCCTCAGTTTGGCTGTGGCTTGTATTGATGGCATGTGTGTGAGTGTCTTTTTGTCTGCATATCTCAGTTTTTGTCTGAAATTGTGATCTTTGGTCTGTTTTTATTTTCATATTATCAGAAGATTACTGATAGAGAGAATGGGACATGAGAGATTCTGCTATTTTTTTTTTGGGATCTATATAAATATTTGATTACTTTCGTTTTACCATTAAACAGAGGAGAATTTGCAATTAATTTATCTGATTAATTAATTAAATCGTAATTACAAAAAATAATACTACTAATCTCCATTATTATTCTAAGGAAGACCCACATTGATCCTCCTCTCTCATCATAACTCACGCACATTCTCTGTACCATCATCATAGTGGCCTCTCACATGTTTCTCTTTCTCCTCCTCATCCTCCTCTGCGCTTCCAGCTCCGGCGAATCTTCGTCGTCCGGAGACGGCGTACCAATGGACACGGGCGATCTTAACAGAGAGAGTTTTCCGGAAGGATTCTTGTTCGGAACAGCCACGTCAGCTTATCAGGTGGAAGGAGAGACCCACCAAGACGGTCGTGGGCCAAGCATTTGGGATGCCTTCGTCAAGATTCCTGGTTAATTTAATCTCATCATCAATCTAATTACAATTTCACTAAACTGATTAACTTACTAACCATAGCGATTTCTATTTATGCTATTGTATAAAAAACAGGTAAGATAGCTAACAATGCCACGGCTGAGTTAACAGTGGACCAATATCATCGTTACAAGGTAACTAATCATAAAATATTCTTATTGAATCATAATGCATATATGTAATTTACGTTGGTGTATTCAAAGTTCATCATGTTAATCACATTTCAGGAAGATGTAGATTTGATGCAGAACCTCAACTTCGATGCCTACAGATTTTCCATTTCATGGTCCAGAATTTTCCCTGGTATAACTCTATACTACTGTATAGTATATAAAAATAATCACATTGCTTATATTTTAGATCCAAGATTAGTATAGTGACTTCAAGCTTATGAAAACAGAGGGCACCGGTAAAATCAACTGGAAAGGAGTTGCTTATTACAACAGATTGATCGATTACTTGATCCTAAAAGGTATAAATCATTCTATATTTGTACACATTTGATTTGACCATTTTTTATAATGAACATAATCTAATTGTTAAGGTATAAAACCGTATGCGAATCTGTACCACTACGATCTTCCTCTGGCTTTGGAACAAAAGTATAAAGGCCTGCTTAGTAAACAAGTTGTGTAAGCACCAACCTTTAAACTTATCTTCTTTTCTTTTGTTTCTTGCAGCAAAAATCTTTTGATATGATCTAGTAAGGCTATTTTACAGGGAAGATTTTGCGGATTACGCAGAGTTTTGTTTCAAGACATTTGGAGATAGAGTCAAGAACTGGATGACGTTTAACGAGCCGCGTGTTGTAGCTGCTCTAGGCTATGATAACGGCATTTTCGCGCCTGGTCGATGCTCTAAAGCATTTGGAAACTGCACTGATGGTAACTCTGCGACCGAACCATACATTGTTGCTCATCACCTTATCTTGGCACACTCAGCAGCCGTCCAGAGATACCGCCAAAATTATCAGGTATGTTATGTAATAACCTTATAGGCTCTTTCAAGTTCTTTGTACTCTGTATGATACCAAACACCTAAATGGTTATTAAAGATCGAACCAATAAACTTTTCAGGAGAAACAAAAGGGAAGGATTGGGATTCTACTGGATTTTGTTTGGTTCGAGCCACTTACGAGTAGTGAAGCAGACAATGACGCTGCTCAAAGAGCAAGAGACTTTCATGTCGGATGGTAAGGGTTCAAGTTTTTGGAGATCTAAAAAACTCATACATTACCTTTATGAGTTTTGGTGAGCTAATAAAAATATGTATGTTTGAAGGTTTATTCACCCAATAGTGTATGGAGAGTACCCAAATACGATGCAAAACATCGTAAAGGAGAGGCTTCCAAAATTCACAGAGGAAGAGGTGAAAATGGTGAAAGGTTCCATAGATTTCGTTGGGATAAACCAATACACGACTTATTTCATGTCCGATCCTAAAATATCCACACCACCCAAGGCTTTGGGTTATCAACAAGATTGGAACGTCGCTTTTAACTGTAAGTTCTGTGTTCATATGTATATTTATCCGCTATGAATGATCTCGTCCTGTGACACTGTCAATGTGTGCAACATATTATATAAATCAAGTGCATACTGAGAATTCTTATTCTATACACATGCAGTTGCAAAGAATGGGACACCAATTGGCCCAAGGGTGAGATACATATATATAATTTATTTTGTTTATTGCTAACTCTCTTTAATTACTAGTGTTTGATTATGAAGTGATCTAAATTTATTTAGGCACATTCGGAATGGTTATATAACGTACCATGGGGAATGTACAAGGCCTTGATGTACATTAAGGAACACTATGGTAACCCAACTATGATTCTCTCCGAAAATGGTATTCTAACGATAAAGTCTTGAGTTCAATCTTTTTGTTTGTTTGTTTGTTAAGTGTTGAGTATAAAAATTGAATACTATCTTCATAGGTATGGATGATCCGGGAAACATCACTCTAGCTCAAGGACTAAATGATACAACGAGAATAAATTATTATAGAGGCTACTTAGCGCAGCTTAAAAAGGCAGTAGATGATGGAGCCAATGTAACAGGATATTTCGCGTGGTCATTGCTGGATAATTTCGAATGGTTATCAGGATATACCTCAAGGTTTTGAATTAACTAATGAATCTGTTATTGGTTTATATAATTCTTTCTGATAAATTGTTATAGTACGTTTATGTTCTAATAATGACTTCTCTCCTGGGCGTAGGTTTGGAATTGTGTACGTGGATTACAAGGACTTGAAGAGATACCCCAAGATGTCAGCGTTATGGTTCAAACAACTACTGAAACGGGATCAAAACTGAGCTTGTCTATGAATAGATTATGATTGAGTTACAAGTGATTGTAAAAGCCTTAATTAAGGAACTATAGGGTCGTTTATCTCCCTTTTGAGCGTTGATGGATTGTGAGGTGATTATGCATGCGACTGCGTAACTTGTGAACTCTCTGATCTTTGCTAACAAAAGAAAAAAAAAAAAACTTGAGAACTCTCCGTTTGACTTTTCAAATTATTCAAAAGCAGCAACAGTATATATTAAAAACAAAAATTCTTCTAGTATATATACCACGTAACTTCAGTAAATGTGTGTGTGGGCATATATAATACACTGAGTTTTTTACTGAGACTGCATGATTTTTTCTTTCTTATTACGTTTTACGTTTGTTTTTGAAACCTGATATTATATAGTATAAGTATCACCTTTACCAGAAAAATAGGTTGATGTTAAATCTATAGTGTAACTTAGAATATACTTACCAAGCTCGTATATGTATAAGTATAAGTGACACACCTTTATCAATTATCAGAAAATATGTTGCATGTAAATGACAAAAAGATATCATGATAAACTGTCGCGTTGCGATATTAAATAATAAGATGCTATACTACAAAGCTTTGCTACACTCGAAGTCACTCAACTCTCAATAATGGATGTAATCATATTCCTATACCACGGAAAATCTTATAGCACGATTCAGATCACATGTTTCTTAGACCACAAAAAATCTTAGTCGTTTTCCGTATCGTGTATCACATCAATGGATATTAATTATAAGCCTAATGAACGTTCTTTGAAATGACAAACTATTTTCTTGATTTCTTCTTTGTTTTTATTCACTCACCGTTTGTTGTGCTTTCGATCGAGAGTCACGTGAAGATGGGGGGACAAGTCTAAGAAAATGGGGGATGCATGGTCCTGTCTTGAGGTCCACGAGGACTGAACTTAATGGATTGTGATTTGACCAGTTTGGCCTTGTTGTCTTCTGTGCTTTCACGTTTTTTTCCCTTTGGCGCTTTCCGATCCGCGTGCTGACTTTTCTCAATTTGTGGACCGGAAACACGATAATTCTCTTCCGAGCATTCTTGTCTTTTTCCTTCTCTACTTCTCGTACGTACGTATAACTGAACATATATTAGTGTGTTATTACGAGAAAAGTTAAAAAAACATATACCGATTTGGTTATAATTTGTTAACTTTATATATAGTAATGTCTCTAAACCTTATTGTATATTTCAAAACAATTCAAGAAAAATCCAAATAAATATCATCGGTTTTGTAAAAAACTCACTTTTCATCGCAGCACAAGAAAACAAGAAGTATCTGCGTTTGTTATATATAACAACGTATGTTAAAGTTTGTATTTTTATGATGTACAGAAAAACATGTTAAAAGATAAATTAAAATAGTTATTTGGCGAAATCAATTAATCATGTCTAAATTGTAACTTTTTCTCTCTCATACATCCCGGAATTTTAGGCCTTTAAACATGAAAAGTTTTGCTCAAGTCAAGTTCACAAAGAGGTTCACACATTTTAAAAGTTTGATAATAAAACAATGCATATATAAACATTTATTATATGTTGCATGAAACAAATTCATCTAATAGTGGCAGTGAATCCCGAATGGATTAACATCCATAACTGTAAATTTATAATTTGGTAACAAATCTATTTTTGTAACGAAAATCATATAGAAATAATCTCTCTATGTGGTAACAAAATCGAATTTTATTTCAGTGACTAGACATTAAGATAATTATTAAAATGTTTTTAGAAACATATTGTTAAATTGATTTATATTCTTATCTAAATGGTGACTCAGTAGTCCCAGCCATTTGAATTTCATTTTGTCACATCATGAACAAATGCTTAGTTAAAAAAGCCTATAAATATCCCTTAATTAAGACACCCAAACCAAACAAACAGTCAAAACTCACTCACCATGAGACACCTTATCTCACATCCATGGTCTCTCTTCCTCCTTCTCCTCCTCCTCTCTTCTCTCACCTCCGGCGAATCGTCTCCGTCCATACAAAACATCAAATTGGACACCGGAGGTCTCAGTAGACAGAGTTTTCCAAAAGGATTCTTGTTCGGAACCGCCACCTCAGCTTATCAGGTCGAAGGCGAGACTCATCAAGATGGTCGTGGCCCAAGCATATGGGACGCCTTCGTCAAGATTCCTGGTAATTTTACACTTTGAACTGTTAATCATGAAAGGTTTCTTGATTAATCATATTTTCTCAACACTACTAAAAATATCAAAACAGGGACTATCGCCAAGAATGCCACGGCTGAGATAACAGTGGACCAGTATCACCGTTACAAGGTACTAATACTAAAACTACTAATCCTAAAGAATCATACATATATACTTTATTATACATTCTGATTTAATTACATGTGTTCATGAAAATCACATTTTAGGAAGATGTGGATTTGATGAAGAAACTCCACTTCGATGCTTACAGATTTTCAATTTCATGGTCCAGAATATTCCCTGGTATTATTAATTATTATTATATAAAATCATATAAGGTTTTTGATTAAGATTAGTATAATATAGTGACTTCAAAGCTTATGAATGCAGATGGGAGCGGTAAAGTCAACTGGAAAGGAGTTGCTTATTACAATAGATTGATCGATTACTTGGTTCAAAAAGGTAAAATCATCATAACGTTTTGTGTAAAACTGATTTGATTGTAAAATAAAGTATAACATATCTAATGTAACACCTAATTAGGGATCACACCTTATGCAAATTTGTACCACTACGATCTTCCATTGGCTTTGGAAAAGAAGTATAAAGGCTTGCTTGGTAGACAAGTAGTGTAAGTACCAACCTTTATATCTAAATATATACTCATTTTCGATCGGTCTCATTTACAAATCCCACAAAAGTTACAAACTTGATGGTGCAAACTTTGCAGGAATGATTTTGCGGATTACGCTGAGTTTTGTTTCAAGACATTTGGAGATAGAGTGAAGAACTGGATGACGTTTAACGAGCCGCGTGTTGTAGCTGCTCTAGGTTATGATAATGGCATTTTTGCTCCTGGTCGATGCTCTAAAGCATTTGGAAATTGCACTGAAGGAAACTCCGCGACCGAGCCATACATTGTAACTCATCACCTTATCTTGGCCCATGCAGCAGCAGTCCAACGATACCGCAAATATTACCAAGTAAACAAATAACTTCTAATATGTTTTCTTGATGTGATGTGATGAAATAAACCTAGCTATATGACTCTTTTGGTATGAGCCTGCAGGCTAAACAAAAGGGAAGAATTGGGATACTTTTAGATTTCGTTTGGTACGAGCCGCTTACTAGAAGTAAAGCAGACAATTATGCAGCTCAAAGAGCAAGAGACTTCCATATCGGATGGTAAATGTTCAAAGTTTCAAACTATATTTTTACATTTAAAAGACACATATTTTACCATCAAATTTTTGTGAGCTTTTTCGTTTAATGTTGAAAGGTTTATTCACCCAATAGTATATGGAGAGTATCCGAAGACAATGCAGAACATTGTGAAAGATAGGCTTCCAAAATTCACAGCGGAAGAAGTGAAAATGGTGAAAGGTTCCATAGATTATGTGGGAATAAACCAATACACGACTTATTACATGTCCGAACCACATCCCACCACTAAACCTAAGGATTTGGGCTATCAACAAGATTGGAACGTAGAGTTTGGCTGTAAGTTATTGGAGCATTCACTACGAATATATATATTTTGGATTTTGTTTACAATCTATAGATTTTGATCGTGACAGTGAGTATTATATATGATTTTGACAATAATTTTGATCAATTATAATGCAGTTGCTAAGTTGGGGAAGCCAATTGGTCCAAGGGTGAGATATACTTGTTTTTTTTTCTTTTTCTTTTGGCTAATCATTTATACAAGTGTCTCAAATTATGAATTAAATGATTTATTTTATAGGCTTATTCGAAATGGTTATACAACGTACCATGGGGAATGTACAAGGCCTTGATGTATATAAAGGAACGCTACGGCAACCCAACTATGATTCTCTCTGAAAACGGTATTATTAAAGAAACAAAATCTTCAATAATCAAGTTCTTTTTGTTTGTTAAATTTCCAAGACTAATAGAGATGTTAATTAAGAGTTTTTATAACTTGTACGTTGAACATGTTTTAGGTATGGATGATCCGGGAAACGTGACTTTAGCTCAAGGACTACATGACACGACGAGAATCAAGTATTATAGAGATTACTTAACCAACCTTAAGAAAGCTACGGATGAAGGAGCCAATGTGGTTGGATATTTTGCGTGGTCTTTGCTTGATAATTTCGAATGGTTATCAGGATATACTTCAAGGTAAGCTAGTCAAAAAATCTATACCAATATATATATGATATTTAGAATTAACAAATTATAATATTTGTTATCATTTATTATATAGGTTTGGGATCGTCTATGTTGATTACAAAACCTTGAAGAGGTACCCAAAGATGTCTGCTCAATGGTTTAGGAAACTTCTGAAACGAAACAAGAAATGATCTCAATGTGTCCATGGATGATTTTAGATTTTTAAGGGATGGATGATAGATCGTTGAATAAATATCACAGTTACTTTGTTTATTTTGAACGGAGTGAATTGTACCTTGTATTTCGACGGCAATAAAAAGTTTTTAGATTTGCGTTCTGCATTCTTGTTCATAAAGTTGCAGCATAGAGTTATTCAAAATTGTTAACAAAAAAAAAAAACTAAGAGTTTTTATTCAAATTGACGTAATTACCCTTGATGTTAAACCAGCGCGAGAACAACTTAAAGGACATATCCGTCATTTTAAAACAAGCGACACTCTCTCTCTAATTCATCACTCGGTTTAGACTGGCTTCGCTAAAGCACTGAGGCTAAGGGTTTTTGTACTCTCTTCGTCTTCTTCGGCGAATCTCTCCGCATCTTCAGCGATTTTCCGGGAAACATTTACTCTCCGTTCCTTCGAAACCGCCGTTTTACTCCGTTTTTCCAGATTAAGCGATTTCAGGTACCCCGATTTAGGTATTAACGCTTTGATTCTGCGTTTTGAGCTTTTGAAAAATTTCCTGAGAAATATGCTTTAGGTTTCCCTTGTTTTGGAGGATGATTCGGTTCAGAGGTTTGAAATTTGTGGTTGTATCATGTTGTTAGCTGTATTCATTATAGATCGCAACATGCAAGATGCCATTTTCCGTGGCTCATGATTTTTTCACGACTTCTTAATCATTTTTATCTGTCTGTGTTTGGGTTTTTTTGGTTCCTGTGTTCGTACAGTGTGTGTTGAGGTATAGAAGAGATGGACATTAATGATATGGATATTGACGAGATTGAGGCTGCTGGGCAGATAAATCTGTCTGAGATTGGTGAAAGTTCTCTCCAGAGGTTCTGCAAACAAGCTGCGACATCTTTCTTTGACAAGTATGGACTCATAAGTCATCAGCTCAACTCCTACAACTTCTTTATTGAACACGGGCTTCAGAACGTGTTTGAATCCTTTGGGGAGATGCTTGTGGAACCGTCTTTTGAACCAACTAAGAAGACAGAAAATGGTTGGAGATACGCAACTGTGAAATTCGGTAAAGTCACCTTGGAGAAGCCCACATTCTTTTCAGATGACAAGGAGCTTGATTTTTTCCCATGGCATGCCAGGCTTCAGAACATGACATACTCTGCAAGGATGAAAGTAAATGTCCAAGTTGAGGTAACAATACTAACTAAATCTGGTTTTGATGAATGATTCCCCTTGCTTGGAAACTCAGAAAGGCCAGTTAAATATGACTTTGTAGTCGAGAGTTAAACAACACCTGGTTTGGAATATATAGAAAAACATCTCACGCTTTTTAGTTGTTTAGTTCTTCTTCATTCCCTCACTGGGCATTAATTGACTGTTTCATGCTTGTATGCAATGACTCTTAATACTGTCAGACTTTTGATGAGAACTCACAAAGAGGCCTGTTAAATATCACTTTGTAGTTGAGAGTGAAACAATACCTGGTTTGAAATATAAAAGAAGAAAATCTTACGCTTTTTAGTTGTTTAGTGCTTCTCCATTCCCTCACTGTGCTTTAATTGAGTGTTTCATGCTTGTATGCAATGATTCTTATTCTGTCAGACTTTTGATGATGTTTCTATTTTTTCTGTCCATGTATCTTATTCTCATTACTGGTAAGTTATTGTCTAACTGCCTCTTCTCCTTATAATTGACTAGATGTTCACAAAAACCGTTGTTAAAAGTGACAAATTCAAGACGGGACAAGATGAATATGTCGAGAAGAAGGTTCTAGATGTCAAAAAGCAAGACATTCTAATTGGTAGTATACCCGTCATGGTGAAATCTGTCCTTTGCAAAACTAGCGAGAAAGGAAAGGAAAGCTGCAAAAAGGGGGATTGTGCCTTTGATCAGGGTGGATATTTTGTGATCAAGGGGGCTGAGAAGGTGAGTTACACCAGTTTGTGATATTTTTGCATATTCGCTATCATGGGATTTCTATTTTGAACTATCTTAGTTCATAGATTAGTAAAAATACTTTCTAACGAGATTATATTGTGTTTTGCAGGTGTTTATAGCTCAAGAACAGATGTGCACAAAGAGACTGTGGATTTCCAATTCACCGTGGACAGTCTCCTTCAGGTCTGAAACTAAAAGGAATAGATTCATTGTGCGCCTCGCGGAGAATCAGAAATCAGAAGACTATAGGAGAAAGGAGAAAGTACTGACAGTGTACTTCTTGTCGACTGAAATTCCAGTCTGGCTCCTCTTCTTTGCGCTGGGTGTTTCCTCAGACAAAGAAGCGATGGATCTAATTGCTTTTGATGGAAATGATGCAAGCATTACCAATAGTCTCATTGCTTCTGTCCATGAAGCTGATGCAGTTTGTGAAGGTTTTCGCCATGGGAATAGAGCGCTAGCATATGTTGAAGAGCAGATTAAAAGCACCAAATTCCCTCCTGCTGAAAGTGTGGATGACTGCCTCCGCCTATATTTGTTTCCAGGCCTCCAAGGTTTGAAGAAAAAAGCCCGATTCCTTGGCTATATGGTGAAAAGCCTTCTGAGCGCATATTCTGGGAAAAGAAAATGTGAAAACAGGGACAGTTTCAGGAACAAGCGGATTGAACTCGCTGGAGAACTGTTGGAGAGGGAGATAAGGGTGCATTTGGCACATGCCAGAAGAAGCATGACCAAGGCCATGCAGAAACACCTTGCAGGCGAGGGTGATTTGAAGCCTATTGAGCATTATTTGGATGCTTCCATAATGACAAATGGGCTTAATAGAGCCTTCTCCACTGGAGCATGGTCTCACCCTTTCAGGAAGATGGAAAGGGTTTCAGGTGTTGTAGCTAACCTGGGTCGTGCAAATCCATTGCAGACTCTGATTGATCTGAGGAGAACGCGGCAGCAAGTTCTCTATACCGGCAAGGTTGGAGATGCTAGATATCCGTAAGTGATTTTTACATTGTCTTCAGAATGTTTTCAAGATATTCGTACTAAATTATTCAATCTAGTATATGATGGCGACCACTGTTTCTGGAGAGTCCCATCTGTGTATAATACTGATCTTGTATAGATGATACTGGAAATCCGATGATACTGCTATTAAGAAAATCTGATTCTGTCTTTCTTGTTTCTTTGTCCCTTAGCCAATTTATCTGTTGAACTTTTTCTGATACTGTCTTTCTTGTTTTTTGTCCTTTGGCCACAGGCATCCTTCTCACTGGGGCAGAGTATGCTTTTTGTCAACTCCAGATGGCGAAAATTGTGGCCTTGTGAAGAACATGTCTCTTCTAGGACTTGTTAGCACTCAAATTTTGGAACCTGTGGTGGAAACGTTCTTTGATTGTGGAATGGAAGAGCTGATGGATGATACTAGCACACCATTGTGTGGCAAACAGAAAGTTCTTCTCAATGGAGATTGGGTAGGATTATGTAACAATTCTGAATCCTTTGTCGCTGAGTTAAAAAGCGTGCGGCGCCAAAATGATTTCCTTCGTCAGGTATCTTCTGTTTCAGCAAATGTCTTGCGTTATTTCGATATTCTTGTGCTTCTTGGTATTTGCTTTAGATTTTTTCTAAATCAGAAATGTATCTGTGTATATATCATTTATAAATATATGCATCACAACTTTCTTTGCAGATGGAAATCAAGCGAGATAAAGATGAAAATGAGGTGAGAATCTTCACTGACGCTGGCAGACTACTCCGTCCTCTCTTGGTTGTGGAAAATCTCCACAAGTTGAAGCAAGACAAACCAACACAATATCCTTTTGACCATCTTCTTGACCAAGGGATTCTCGAACTGATTGGGATTGAGGAAGAAGAAGACTGTAATACGGCATGGGGAATCAATCATCTTCTGAAGGAACCAAAGAATTACACGCATTGCGAGCTGGACCTGTCATTCCTGTTGGGTGTGAGCTGTGCAATTGTCCCATTTGCAAATCACGATCATGGGAGAAGAGTTCTTTACCAGTCCCAAAAGCATTGCCAACAAGCCATTGGGTTCTCATCAACGAACCCTAACATCCGCTGCGATACTCTGTCCCAGCAGCTGTACTATCCCCAGAAGCCACTTTTCAAGACATTGGCGTCGGAGTGTCTTAAAAAAGAAGTGCTGTTTAATGGCCAGAACGCAATTGTTGCTGTGAATGTTCATCTCGGGTACAACCAAGAGGACTCCATTGTGATGAACAAGGCTTCATTGGAGCGTGGTATGTTCCGTTCAGAGCAGATTAGAAGCTACAAATCAGAGGTTGATAGCAAAGACTCGGAGAAGAGGAAGAAGATGGATGAGCTTGTTCAGTTTGGAAAGACACAGAGCAAAATCGGCAGGGTAGACAGCCTTGATGATGACGGATTTCCTTTCATTGGTGCTAACATGAGTACTGGCGATATTGTCATTGGCAGATGCACCGAGTCTGGAGCCGATCACAGTATAAAGCTTAAGCACACTGAAAAAGGATTTGTGCAAAAAGTGGTATTATCATCTAATGACGATGGAAAGAATTTTGCTGCAGTTTCTCTGAGACAGGTAAGTTCTAGATCATACTAAATCGAGCTGTCTTGAATGCATTCCTATGATGACTCAAATGTATCATTGATTGGCTTTTACATCTTGCAGGTTCGTTCTCCATGCCTTGGAGATAAGTTTTCTAGTATGCATGGCCAGAAGGGTGTTTTAGGCTATCTAGAGGAACAGGAGAATTTTCCTTTCACAATCCAAGGCATAGTTCCTGATATTGTGATAAACCCGCACGCTTTCCCTTCTAGGCAAACACCGGGTCAACTCTTGGAGGCTGCTCTCTCCAAAGGAATAGCTTGTCCGATACAAAAGAAGGAGGGTAGCTCTGCCGCATACACCAAATTGACACGTCATGCCACTCCTTTCTCCACTCCGAGTATCACTGAAATCACAGAGCAGCTTCACAGGTACGTTCTTCACACTTGAAACATGTCATCGTGGATCTTTGTTTTGTTTCCTAGGAGTACTAGAAGTGAGCATGACTTATATATGATGGGAAAATATCTATGTAAGACTGGAAAATTAATAAGTTCGATGTCCTCTGGTTGATTAGTTTTTTCCATTGTGCCTGAAAAACGTGAAGAGAATACAAAAAATGGGCTCCATGTGCCAGTATAATTAGCCAGAGCACTAATGCTGTGAGCTTTGTGATTATCGGTTTAATTTGTTGAACCTTTCTTAGATTATTTGTTGGTTCTTAAGTCCTGATTGGCTGATTCATTCATTGCCAATTGTAAATATTTGTGGTTAGGGCTGGGTTTTCAAGATGGGGAAACGAAAGGGTCTACAACGGTAGATCAGGCGAGATGATGCGCTCTCTGATATTCATGGGGCCAACTTTCTACCAGCGACTTGTCCACATGTCAGAGGACAAAGTGAAATTCAGAAACACTGGACCAGTCCACCCGCTCACAAGGCAGCCAGTAGCAGACAGGAAGAGGTTCGGCGGGATAAAGTTTGGAGAAATGGAGCGAGACTGCCTAATCGCTCATGGTGCTTCTGCTAACCTGCACGAGCGTCTCTTCACCCTCAGTGACTCTTCTCAGATGCACATCTGCAGGAAATGTAAAACCTATGCGAATGTGATCGAAAGGACTCCAAGCAGTGGAAAAAAGATCAGAGGGCCATACTGTAGAGTCTGCGAAACCTCAGACCATGTGGTAAGGGTTTATGTTCCTTATGGAGCTAAGCTTCTATGTCAGGAGCTGTTCAGCATGGGAATCACTCTCAACTTCGACACCAAGCTCTGCTGATCCCCCGTCTTTTAATTATTCTGTCTAATATTTATCGGTATATATGGCCTAGTGTAGTGCCTTAAAAGACCATGTTATGTGTAGTTTGATTTCAGTTCCGGTTCTGGTTGATTCGGTATCAGTTATCTGAACCGAAGAAATCGTAATAACCAAGCCTCTGAACTAAACCCTTGTGAGATTTGACTCTTTAACCGTTAATGGTAATGGTAGACAATATAATCCGGTTATCTATGGTTAGTTGTTTAATTAATTAAAATTCGTGTTTAATTCCAAGGTTTCACAATTGTTTGTCCCCAAACGATTACGACCTAATCGCTATCGGATCCGAACCGACTCGACCCGATTCGTTTGTTATGATGCCGCCATATTAATTTTGTTCAGTCAGAGACCCCTAAGTTAAATAAACCTTTCATCTTCTTCTTCTCGGAGAGGCATCGCATATACATCAAACCTTTTGCTCTCGGAGCCGTTTCTTTTACGTTCTTCGATTTTTTTGATTCGATTTCGCTTTCCGATAGACGTTTTTCTCAACCTGTAACGCGATGAACCGGAACAGTCTATACGAGGCTTACGGCGATGATGACGATGACGAGGAAGACGACATCGGTGAAGACCTCGACCTCGAGGAATTAAGTCGCGCCTTTATTGTCTCCGACGCCAATTCCGATCAATTCGCCGCTAAAACCAATTCAATTGAAGCTGATGGAGACGGTGGGGGAGACGGTGGCGGAGAGATGCCGTCGGATTTGGAGAACGAGGACGATTTCGAGATGCTTCGTAGAATTAGGAGCCAATTTGCATCGTCCAAGGATGCGGAATTGAGCAGTGGTCCTCCCGTGGGTTTAACATTGCCCTCGGATTCGGAGAGTGAAGATGATTTCGAGATGATTCGTAGTATTACGAGCCAATTAGCATTGTCCATGGATGTGCCCATTCCTCCCATTGGTTTATCCGACGATGATGAAGACGAAGATGGCGCCTTTGAAACTCTTCGTGTTATCCGTAGGCGATTCTCTGCTTATGCAAATTTTGGTGAGCTCAATTCTGAAGTTTCTCTTTACTTTGTTTGCTTTTTTTTCTTTCTATTTGGGTTATAGCTACTGATTTCGTTAGATATTGTTTCTGTGTTACTTCTGGAAATGTTCGTTCTATGGTTATCTGAAGACTCTGCTTCTCAAGTCGTTTAAGATAGTTTTGCAGATGGTAAGATTAATTTGGTTCTCCTTCGGTTTCACTATTGGAAGCTTCTTTGTATGACTCAGTGTGAAAGGTGCCGGACTTTTCACATTTTTATTTGGGGTTTGACAGTCCATTTATGCATCTATGTATTGTCCCTGATGGAATAAGTTAGAAGCTCTCTCTTCTTATGTTTGTTGATATGATGAATTCGTGTCTTAGAATGTGGGCTTGCTTGTCTTTTGATATCCTGTAATATAGGTGGAAGATATGCTTATGCTTTAGTGGTAATTTCTTCTGCAGATACGGAGGGAAATTTCATGAATGATTCTGCCGGGAAGAAAAAGCAGGTACATGACTCGGATAATGAACCTTCACGAGAAATATTGAGTAGATCTAATACTTGTGAAAGCTTTCCAGATCACGGGAAATCAATTGTCACAGTGCCAGATTCTGAGGATGTACAAGATGGCCATTCTGTTGATGTACATGAAAATACTTCCACTGAGCCTCTTGACCACCGGGAGACAAGCCAGTTATCTCTTATGCCAGCGAGCTCAACTTTCCCTGAAGCTGCACTAGCCTTTGTTGATGCAATCAGGAAGAACAGGGCATATCAGAAATTTCTTAGAAGAAAATTGGAAGTAATTGAAGCAACAATCGAGCAGAACGAGAAACACAAGAAAAATGTTAAAATAGTAAAAGATTTTCAAGCTTCTTGCAAGAGAAGAACTAAACTGGCACTTGTTCAGAGGAAAGATCCTCGTGTCGAATTAATCTCAACACGAAAGTCTGTGCCTTGTGAGAGCTCCGAGGTAATAATTTGATCTGTTTTCCTGCCTCTGCTGTTGTTTTGTAGTCTTTTTTTTCTGTTTGACTCTGATGGAAAATGTTTCTCATCGTAAATTCTATGTTTTTTTTTTGGTAGGGTAATGATAAAAAGACATCTCCTTTGATGTTCGGTCCACCGGAAAACCCTTGTGTTGCAGATTATAGGATGGCACTAGAGAAATTTCCAGTTTCAGTGGAACGCAGAAAATGGTCTACTGAGGAGAACAAAAACCTTGCAAAAGGTGTAAAACAAGAAGTTCAAAAGATACTACTTTATGAAGCTATTGAACAGTCCAGGTACTGCTTGCTCATCCTCTTTTAAAGTGCTATCATATTCTGGTGCCTAGTACTCTTAAATCTGCTGCTTTGATTATTTCAGATGCAGAATTAATTTTAAGTTTTCTCGTTATATTTTTCTGAAAAGGGTTTGACTGACCGCAATTTCTTAACAGTGATTTGGAAGGATCTACATATGATATAGACGCCATCAATGAATCGATCCGAAATCTTGAGATTACACCAGAAATGATTAGGCAGTTTCTTCCGAAAATAAATTGGGATTCCTTAGATATTAAAGACCGTTCTGCTGCAGAATGTGAAGCTCGGTAAGTTCCTCCTTTAGTTGAAACTCTGGTTTGAAGATAAATCAGCTTTCAATCATCTATGGGGCGCACATTTCATATACCATCACTCTGTCTCTTATCTTGAGTTTTTTGTTTTTTAACTTGCCTCATTGTAGGTGGATGAGCTCGGAAGATCCATTGATTAACCACGGTCCGTGGACTGAAGCAGAGGACAAAAACCTACTCCGAATTATCGAAGAAAAGGGTCTTACAGACTGGCTTGATATTGCGGTATCACTAGGGACAAATAGGACCCCGTTTCAATGTTTGGCTCGATATCAGAGAAGCTTGAATGCAAGCATATTGAAAAAAGAATGGACTCCAGAGGAAGATGACCAACTTCGTGCTGCAGTAGAGTTATTTGGCGATAAAGACTGGCAATCTGTTGCAAATGTTTTAAAAGGAAGAGCTGGACCTCAGTGCTCAAATAGGTCAGTTTTATCTTTTACATTCACTCCTCTCTTCTTTATGAGTTAGATATCAAATTCTGCAGTATGTTTGACTATTTTGTCTAAGAAGAGTTAGCCTCGTACTTTCCCCTCCATCTACCAAATTATATGAATTTCATATATTTTAGTCCGATTAATTGTCTCAAGAGCTAGTTTATTAGGGGGAAAAAGTCTATAGGGTTTTATAAAGCACCCATCAAGTCCATGTTTAGTCGATGTGGGACTTTATCATAACCACAATAACACACAAAATTATTTTCTGTCATTTTTTATGTTTGTTTATGTCTGCATTCAGATGCATGTTTAAATGGTTTATCTTATTTTCTTCCTCTCTATACTCAGATGGTTTAAGTCGCTTCGCCCTACAAGAAAAGGGAGATGGAGCTTAGAGGAAGACAAACGTGTGAAAGTAGCTGTGACACTCTTTGGATCTCAAAACTGGCATAAGATTTCTCAGTTTGTTCCTGGACGTACTGCGACTCAGTGTCGAGAGAGATGGGTAAATTGTTTAGAGCCCAAATTAAATCGTGGAAAGTGGACTGAGGGAGAGGATGAAAAGTTGAGAGAAGCAATTGCAAAACATGGATATAGCTGGTCCAAGGTGGCTTCGGATCTGTCTTGTCGTACTGACAATCAGTGCCTGAGGAGATGGAAGACTTTATATCCTCATCAAGTGGCTCTTTTACAAGAAGCTAGAAGGTTACGGAAAGAAGCTATTGTAGGTAATTTTGTTGACCGGGAATCAGAGCGACCTGCTCTTGTCACAGGCGCTATTTTGGCACTACCGGATATATCTCTAGAGCCAGAACCCGATAGTGTAGCCCTGAAGAAGAAGAAAGGCAAAGCCAAGTAAGTTAATAGATTATTCCTTACACACACACACACACACACACACACACACACACACACACACACACACACTCAATTGCACAGCTTTTGTGAATCTAAATTCACTGTTTTGTTGATGCAGACAGAAGAAGTCAGATGCAGAGAGGCAACCAAAGAGACGGAGGAAAGGATTAGAGAAATGCTCAGGAGATATTTGTAGACAAGAGAATGAGACTGTTTGTGAAAATGAACCAAACAATGGAGGAGAGGAGAGGTTGTTGGAAGTGGAACCGTATAACGAGATCCAAGACATTGCACAGGAGAAACAAAGACGAAGGCGCAAACGTGTTGCAGAAACTTCGAACGACACCACTGGTTTAAAAAAACTTACGCCTAGGAGGAGGAAAGTGTCTGCAGTAGTTCCTACCAAGAACCAAGACGCACCAAATTAGGTGTTTCTTTCGCTCTTGAAAATTTTGAAGATTGTTGTATGTATTATGTCTAATCCACGCATCTTTATAGAAAACCAATAGTTTCACTGATTTTAACAACAAAGAAAATATCTTGAATTCAACAATAAATAAGTTGAACCTAGGCAATTGTAGAAACAGTAATTGTGTACATTTTTTAACTAAACGGGAAAAAGTTGTTAGATGTAAATTGTAATACTCTTTAATTTATTAATCCTATTGATAAAATAAATATACATGAAGACACTTTTTTCTAAATTTCTAATGACAATAAGAAAAATCAAAACTGTATACAATAATTACAAATGTGTGTAATATGAGAGTACATTATCATGACATCACTTACTTCTGACGAACTTCCTTCGAGGGTTAACACTAATCACTTCATTTCCCTTATTCTTCTTCATCTTCTCTAACTTCTGTCTATGTCCTTCTATATCTGTCTTTATCACTCGTTCTCTCATTTCGTCTGGTAGCAATGCCAGTCTCGAAAACTTCTTTGGTGACACAAACCCGCCAAGTCTCTCTTTGATGTGGTTAAATGCAGGAACAAGTCCACGTCTTATGAAACACCCGTCGATCAGGTCCATTGAGGTTGATTCTGGTAAGGACACCGAGTCTTTTAGCTCCAAGTCGAAGCAGAATGGTGAGTCCTTCAACCACATTCTCAGAGAGTGAGCTTTGGCCACTAGAAGTCCAGTTCTCGTCTTGCAGGGAAGAAATGGAGAACCCATCTCCCAGAGACATGCCTTCAGCGTTTTGTCCAGGGATATACCGTTGTACTCTGCGGTCCCTGTGATTAAGACAACTGATTTTGGAGACTCTGGGTACCCTTCAAGTGATGCATCCTGAAAATGGGAAAAGTATTGTAGCAGAGGTTGAGGGTTATTCGTGAATATGAGATGATTATATGTCATACGATTTTCAGTTATGAAGGGATTTGTGAAATATGATGCGTAGATGCAGAGAAATTAAGAGAGAAGAAAGAGATGAATTGCCTGCATGTGGTCAAGCCATAGAGTCAGGGCAACAAGTGCTGCACCTCCCGACAATCTTCTGAAATCAGCACCCCAGTCTTTGTCCGCCACCCTGAAAAATCAAAGTCAACCGCAAATGTGACTACTAAATACTCGGTGCATTTAAAAAGGTTTTCACGAGAAACAACTGTTGACCAGTTTAAGGGTGAGTGTTAACACCATTCATGAACATATGTTTAGACGACTGACCTAAAAACATCGCGACTGAAGATACCCCTTTTGATTGCCAATTGGAATACCCATGATGCAGTAGCTCTGAGTTCAAACGCCCAGAGAAGATTTAAAAGAGCATTAGCAAAATTGAGAGCAGCATTGTCCTCTATGGGTCTCAGTTTCTCGAACCATCCATCCACCTCAGGAACTAACAACTCAGGTCTTCCAGCTAAAAGCCTGGTAGGTATCATCAAAAAACACATAATTATTAGTACCATATGATGATCCTGTATCAATTTTATAAATCTTAATAATAAAAGCATACACATGACTAACAGACCAATCATTTTTACGGAGTACATCAGATCATCCATACCTGATAGGAAGATCAAAACCAATATCTTGAAGAGCTTTCAGCAGCAACATGACTTCACTTTTTTCCTTGGAGAAACTCGCTGCCCTAACAAAGCAAGTCCATATCCTGATGTCTGGCTCCAGGCCCTCTTTCTTCATTTCCAAAAGCCTTTCTATTCCACTGTTATAATCTTTGCTGCGAAGGTAGGCATCAATAACTGAACTATAAGGCAGAGTTGTTAGTTCCACGTCTGTTTCTTTCAGGTTACTAAGAACTTTTTCAGCTTCTTGGGGATTTCCTGACGAACTATATGAAACCATAAGCAAATGCATTGTAGCAAGTGTTGGTTCTATTCCTGCACTCTTCATCATTTGCAACAATTTCTCTGCCTTGGAGTCACTTCCAGAATCTCGGGATATTTTCATCATCGTGTGGTAAAAGGAACGGTCTAGTTTATAACCTTTGGAGAGAAGCTCGTCAAACAGTTGTTCAGCTTGTTCAAGGCATTTTTGCTTACCAAAAGCAGAGATCAAGCTCTTGTATGTGTCCAGTTTTGGGTCCAGACCAATATTTCTCATTCGCTGCATAAGCAAGTACCCTTCTTCTGGTCGTCTGTCTCTACAATACATTATAATCAGAGTATTGTAAGTGGTCTCATCTGGTTCCAGTCCAGTTTCTTTTATCCTCTGGTATACTTGAACTGTCTTCTTGTAATCCTCGATAGCCGTATACATCTTCAGCATGGAATTCCATATAGCGAGCTCAACCTTGAAGTTGGCCTCTTCCATTTCAGAGACCATAATTTCAGCATCTCTAACTCGTTTCCCTTTGCAGAGAAGCTCAATCATCATCCTATAAAGGCGAATTGTGGGTAAGTAACCAGCTGCTTTCATGCTACTGTATATCTTCTTTACCTCAAAAATATTTCCAGCCCGGGCAAATGCGTCAAGCATCAAAAGAATGGAGCTTTTGCTAATCTTAAAGCCCATATCTTGCAATTCTTCAACAACAACGTAGAGCTCTTCAAGTCTCCCATCAACACACAAAGCATGCAACAAGATATTGATGGATTCGACAGTTGGAGATGGACCATCTCTCATCATAGTGTTAAAAATAGCCCTTGCCCGCTCATAACAGCCACACTCAGCATAAGCAGACATCAAGCTGTTCCATGTCTTAAGATCAGGTGTTCGTCCACTTTGTCTTAGGTTGCCAACCACACTCTCCGCTTTCTGCCATAGCTTTAGTTTTCCATAAGCCTCAATGATATCAGTATACATAGGCGAACAGGCAAAGTGGAAGCCTTTTGTCTCAGCTTGATTAACCACTTGATGAGCTGTCTCTGGAAAGCCAAGCTTGCAATACACAACAACCATGCTTTTACAAACACTTTCTGAAGCTTCGCAGCCAGATAGTCTCAGGTCAGAGAAAACTTGAGAAGCTTCGGGGTAATGTTCATTTGCTACACAGCAATGTAATAGAGTCTCATACATGGTAGAGCTGCTACAACACCAGCCATGAAAACATGGGTCAGCAAAATATTCATCTAGAACAGCACTTATATTGTTAACTTTGCAATGCAGAACAATTAGAGCTTCATTTATAAGTCTTTTAGATCCACTGGCGTGTTCTTTCAAAAATTCAAGTAACTCAAACGCTTCTGAATGCCTGCCTGATGAACTATAGGAACCCAGGATAGATAATAGAGTGTCATTTTCCAAGTCATACCCATTGGTGATAGCCACTTGCAACTGTCTAGCAGCAAGGTCAAAGCATTCACCCTTAACAAGAACTGATGAAATCTCTAGTGGGTTCATGCCACACAATTCTTCCATGTCTCTGATGGTTTTCTGAATGTCGTCTGACCTGTTTTCCTTCATAAGCCCAAGTATCATTAACTCATACAAACTGTGAGACGGTGTCTGACAGTCAGAAATCATATCACGATATAAAACCCACGCCTTTCTTGTCTCGTTGCCTCTTAGTAATACATCCAACATAACAGAATACGCTAAATTATCAGGTTTAGTACCTGAGCGCAACATGCAACTGAAAGTACTCTCAGCCTCTTCTCGCTTCCCAGCCTTGGCATAACCGCAGATTAGAGCACTGTAGGTCTGCAGAGTTGGTTTAATCCCAGCATCAAGCATCTCAGACATTATAGCTGCGGCTTCCACGGTTCTGTTTGCTTTTCCAAGTGAATCGATCAAAACAGTGTAAGTAATAGCATCAGGGTTTCTACCTGACAGACCTTTCATGTCTTTATAAAGCTGTAGCGCAAGATCAAGTTGCCCCTGCTTGCCATACATGTGAATGATCGTGTTGTAAGTCATCTCGTCTTTCCCAAACCCCATTTTCTGCATTTCTTGGTACACCTCTTTCACCTTCTCTGTATTTCTTTCTCTAGCAAAAGCATAGAGCAAAGAGTTGTACGTCACTGCATCAGGGGAATAACCTTTAAGCTCCAGCTCCATGAATAGCCTCTCGGCTTCAGCAGCAAGCCCACATCTTCCATAAACAGATATCATAGCATTATAAGTCCACAAGTCAGGCTGACAACGATGAGCTTCCATGTCCTCAAAAACCTTCACAGCACCCTCCAAATTAGAATCCCGCGAACAGGCACTAAGAAGAGTGTTGTAAGTGATAGCATCAGGCCTAAGACCCGAATTCCTCACCATATCTAATAACTCAACAGCAAGATTCGGAGTCACCCCACCAGACTTAAGCCTAGCGTTGATAAGAGTATTGAAACTAATAAGGTCTGGAACACACCCTCTCTGACGCATTGCATCGAGCAGCTCTTGTGCTTTCGAAAACTTGCCACTACGAGAATAAACACCCATCATTGCGTTGTAAACTTGAACAGTATCTCCTACCGTTGGCTCAGCCCTAGTGAAAATCTCAACAGCAAGCGATTCCTGATTCCACCGTCCCAAAACACCGAGTATAGCCGCAACCATACGAGCATTAGGTGAGTGCCAATGACGGAGATTGAGCCACTCAAAAACCTCAAGAGCTCGTTGCCAGCTCTCCTGACCAACCGATTTAACAACGAAACAGTAATCCGTAGGAGTCATCTGAACGGGGCGAGCATCGAGAACATCCGCAACGAACTGATTAGGTTTCAGGCTCAGAATCTTATCCGTAAGAAACTTCACCCTCTCTCTCCAATCCTTGGCCTTAATCAGCGCCACCTTATTCAATTTCTTCACTCTCCTTCTCCGACTCGCCACCACGACGGCGGCGGCTTCATCATCTTTCGTCTTCTGCTGCTCGTTAAAGCCAATTGAATCGACGACTTCGCCGGAATCCGTTGTATCTGTGGGCGAAACCGGAGAAGAAACAGGTTGCGACGGTGTTGAAGTTGTGGAATCGTAAGTCTCACGGAGATTCAAATGTGGCCATCGGACTGCCGGAGAAGCTCGGCTGTAAGTAAATTTCTGGGTAGAGCTAGTGCTCCCTTGTTGTTGTTGTTCATCTTTAGTCTCAGGATTAAGGGTGGCGCGGATGGAAAAAGAAGGAGGGAAAGCTAAAGCACCTGCAGAAACCACCGCCATTACTATCTTTTCCTCTCGGCTTCATAAATCCGTTGCAGCCATTTGTGCCGTTAATAAGATATGAGAGAGAGAGAGACAATGATACTTTTTAGTGTCCCTGTGGAAAAAACTTCGTGCTATGTGAGATTTTTATAAACAGACACCTTGCCGTTTTAGTGTGAGGTTTTAGATCAAAACGATCAAGAATGTAAAACGCAACCAAAACAGTGGTGAGTGACCTTTTGATACATTGATATGATGATATATAACCCATGAATTAGCGTTTGTGACACTTGATTCTTTTATTGAAACGAAACAAAAGTTGTCAAAATAGAGATTTTACAAAAGCAGCTAAATATTTTTTTTTTACAGTTGTGGTCATTTGATTTGCGCTAGACTTGGAACACAAGAGCACATTTGTGGATGACAAGAACTGCTTACAGCTTTTTCTAAATCTACTTTCGCGAAAATTCCATACTCTCCAATGATATAAGCAGCTATGTTGCGCTCCCTCATTTCTCTGTTCTTCTCTTCATCAAAAACAACGACAACTTTCTTCTCCTCGTCAACAAAGAAACCCCACAGCGATTCGAAATCTTTATAACATCCACCGTAAAGAACAGCTTGCTCCACGACACTATTTCGGGCTCAATCTCTGTCGTAAGCCATATCTCCGTATATAGTGTACCCTCGTGCTGAAATAACACTGCAAGTTGCTCATCTCTAACACTAGATAGACTTATAGTTTCTCCCGTATAAGGGAGAAACGGTAGACTTAGATGCGGTCCAAATCTCTCTCTTGTAAAATCAAAACAGACTAAGAAGAAGAATACTCTTCCTCCTTCATTAGACTTTGACTGAGAATACCAATAAGTATTTCCTTTGAGAGACACGCTACGTTGATGAAAAGGTATATTCCAGTCCGCAGTGATAAGCGTAAGATGTATCTCCATCCGTGTTTCAGAGTTGATATAGTCAAGTTCATAACAAACGTATTCCGGAGTACATTCACCAAATCTTAAAACTTTATAGCTGCGGCCGCTCGATTCTCTCGTCTCGTAACCAATAGCATACTTGTCCATCACGTACTTTCGGTTGAAATACCGGGTTTGGCCGCAATACGGATTCCAAATAACGAACCTAGTGCGGTCTCTCGTGATGCATAACAATAAACCATCGCAGTGAAACACTTCAGACATATCGACTCCATCTAAATCGGTAAGGCTAACGAGTTTACCTAGATGGTTTATTGGCGGGGCAACGTTGTTGTGAATTCCCTGGAGGTTGACGCTCATTAGATTAACTCGGTCATTCATCACCACAACCACCTCCTTTGCTGCTGCTGCTTTGGCTCGAGCAACGTGCTTCTTTGTAAAACTCTCTTCTTTGGTTAAAGTGTTCCACTTTTTGCAAACGAATCGCACTGCTCTCATCGATGTCACTGGAAGCCTAACGAGCACTTCCTCTGCCAAATTGCTTGGAAGATCGGAGAGCATCATCAGCAAAGATTGGTCTTACACAAGTAAGTTAGGTTTAAAAAAAGCTTAAGAAGAAAGTCTCCTCTGCTTGTGGTGGTTACAAATTTTGAAAGACACAAAAAAACCCTAGCTCAAGTGTGTGCGCCAAGGACGACCGTCGGCTAAAGAATACTAGTGGGCTTTTAATGTGGCCCAATATAATATTCAGACGAGCGAGGCTTAGAGAGGAAGAAGAGTGATATTACTCTTGCACCAGAACCGCAACATTATAGTGAAACGATGGCTGAACCATTCTAAGATCAGGAATGTAATTTGCAATCAAAATCGTGCCCTTTTAATACAGTGATCTAATGATAATCAATGTATCGGCGTTTTGACTTTGTTGTTCTTTCTGGAAATTTAAACAAAAATTGCCAACATAGAGGTTTTGGGAGGGACTAATACATTACTGACCCAGTCTGGAAAAATTGGAGAAACTTAAAAAAACAGCTAATTTTTTTTTCTGGAGAATTCGTAACACTCATCAGTCTTCTTCATCCTCTTCTTCATCTTGTCCCTAGTAACGACCAATACCCCAGACCCTGACAACTCCATCAGTGTAACCACTGAACAATGTGCTTCCATCTGCACTCCAGTTCAAGCTTGTGCAGTAGATCACCTGCATTATTTTCATAACACAATCCCTTTAGAAACATAACCAAACAATCTCTTCCTATGTGTTAAACATCAAAGTTAAAACCTTTGGAGCAGACAGCAGAGTAACATTTCAGAGAATGAAATCCCAAGTTTCAAAGGTTTTAACTACTCCTAGGAACATTTTTATGCAATTTCTAACCAAAAATTCATTCTTTGGTCATCAACACTAGTACAAATTCATCACAACATTTTGGTGCATTCACTAAAAGAATCAATTGCAACACAAACGATGTTTTGTATAAACAAGAGAACCAATCACTATCGAACAACCAATTGTAAGAATAATGACATACCTTCTTCTGGTTACCAGTTCCAACGCCACCATCAGCCTTCTCAGCCTCAGCTTTGAGGTCAACCTTCAAGTCCTCAACAACAGTCTTGCTCTCAAGATCCCAAATCTTAATGCTGTTCTCTGTCGCAGCACACAGCCAGTATCTGTTAGGACTGAAGCAAAGCGAGTGGATGATAGAGCCAGCCTCAAGCGAGTAAAGCTTCTTTCCTTCAGCCAAATCCCACAACAAGATAACACCATCTTTACCACCACTGGCGCATAGCGAACCATCAGGCGAGACAGCAACAGTGTTGAGGTAACCCGTGTGTCCAACAAGAGAGTTCTTCAGCTTACAGTTCTGTAGGTTCCACACTTTGACGGTGTGATCCCAGGAAGCAGAGACAATGGTGGGCACAAGCGTGTTGGGGCTAAACCTAACACAGCTAATCCACTCCTTGTGACCATCACCTTCGGAGATAGTGTACTTGCATTCACCGAGTGTGTTCCACAGCTTGATCGTACGGTCACGAGACGCAGATACGATCTGACGGTTATCAACGGAGAACGCAACGGAGAGCACATCTTTCGTGTGTCCGACGAAACGACGGGTTGAGACACCGGTAGCGAGATCCCAGAGACGAAGCTCACCGTCCCAGCTTCCGGAGAGTGCGAACTGACCGTCCGATGAGAGAACCACATCTTCAACGAAATGAGAGTGACCTGTGAGCCTACGCTGAGCAACACCGTATGACTTGTCGTCCTTGGTGAGTTTCCAGAGGATGATGGATTTGTCACGCGACGCTGTGACGATGATGTCGGAATTGTCGATCGGTGTAGCGATGGCGGTTACCATATCGGTGTGGGCGCGCATAGTGCCCTTCAACACAAGTCCCTCGGCCATGATTAGAGGTTTTTGGTGTGGGGGGAGAGAGAGACTCTAGTGTTTCTTCTTCTTACTCACGAAAATGGCGTAACAGAGCGAGAGATTTGGAGGTTCAGTGAAATGTCGGTATTTATACTCTAGGTCAAAAAAAAACTGTAGAAATTAGGGTTTCGTGTGCGGTGGTTTCAGCAAGGAGAGACACTGCTTATTTGGGCCGACGACGATTCCAGGTCAGAATTTGCTTAAACGGGCCGTACATGGGCTTCTTATGATGTTAGTTTTAGTTGGAGCGTGTCGTTTTTTGGTTGTGGAGTTGAGAAATTGTTTAATCATCGCAGAAAGATCAGAAGAGCAATTAAAAACGACTCCGATTGAAATACAAAGAACACAATCGTGATTTGTTATTCATAATTTAACTTTCATTCATTCTTAAGGTTTTTAATCGTGGAGTGCACAACACACAGTGGCTTTATGATGACCTTGGTACACCTTCACTTCTTTTCCCGCTGGCATTGACCACAATCTAGCCGTCATGTCCGATGATGCTGTTCAGATAATACAGAAATCAGAACCAGTTTGAAAGATTGTTCTGTTTAAATTTTGCCTTAAGTTAAGATAGAGATCAGTACCTGTTACAAGAAATTCACCATCCACTGAGAATACGCAGTCCCAGACCCATCTTTGATGTCCTGTTAAATAAGATTAATGACAGTGTAAGAAAGGGTAAGACAGAACGAAACATGTTAGCAAAATAACATGGAGATCATACCTGTTAAGACTTTCTCTAGTTTGAAACCGTCGACGTTCCATATTTTGACGGTTTTATCAGATGATGCAGTCGCTAGATATCTGCTAACAATATATACAAGAACTTTGAAGAGAGAAGACAAAGTAAATGGTTTCAAGAGAAAGAATAAGAAACACCTTACTTGTTTGCAGGAGAGAGGAGACATTTAAGGATGTGACCATTATGAGCTTGTAGCTTATGAAGGGGCTCAAACTCGGTCATTGTCTGAAATAAGATAAATGAGTGTTTAGTGGCATGGGAAATAACAAGAATGCAACTGTCACATGATTAAAGAAATGTTTACATATCAGAAAACTACCTGCTTTCCACGCAGCAAGCGCCATACATAACATGTTCCACGGTTGTTAGCAGCAACCACCATTGTCCCATCCCACATAACCGTTAAAGACCGTACAGCTGTATCAACTTCTGGTACCTATAGTTACACCCCAAGTGATTATCTACGGATTCTCAGACATGTAACTAGGATAGAGATATTAAGACGTGTCAAAGGCAATAACCAGTTCACAGCTACACGAATTTGCTCTGAGATCCCACACACGTATATTTCCATTTTGGTCTCCAGATATCAATTCAGTCTGTACAAAAGAGAAAGTTCATGATAAAGACCAAACAGATAAAACTGTTTGAATAGCAGTAACACCAAAGCTCTCTTTAACAAACTACCAAGCAGAAAGCCACAGCACAACACTAACATATGACTGGGCTAGTTTGATGTACCTGATTTGGGTGTAAAACAACAGTGTTAACTGCGGCAACACTTTCATACTCTTTTTGGCAAGTTGGAGCCCTGCATTTTTGGTTTACGAGTCAGCAACTTGTTACTAAGAATACCAACTCAACTTAAAAAGGTATTCTTCAGGACATGTAACATTCTTAGGATTTTTCGTAACTTCGTCCTTGTCCATATGTAGAATCCACACACTTGAATGAATGAATTTGTTGAAGTATTCAGCTAAAAGAAACAAGCAAGAAGATGACATAACCTTTACCTCAAGTCCCAAATCTTAACAGTGCCATCCTCTGATCCAGAATACATCCATTTACCATCACAATGGAATCCTACTGCCATAACATTGTTGGTATGTGAATCATAAGTCATCACCTGACATGCACCAAAGACTCTTTCAAAATCATTCAAGCAAAGACCAAAAAAAAAAAAAAAACCATTGAAAAAAAGGATTTTTACAGGTTGAGGGCTGTTGGAATTGACATCAAAGAGACGTATATGAGGATTGCAAGCTGCTGCTAGATAACGCTTATCTGGGGTTATCTCCAATCTATTTACATGCTGAATCAATACCAAAAACAGTAATTTGTAACAGTCTTGTACTCCATAAGGTATCTAATACAGAATTCACAAAAGTCAAGCGAAAGCGAGAGAGAGAGAGAGAAACAAACCGAATCAGGATACTGAATGGTACGGTAACATCGACCAGTTTCGGCTTCCCAGAATCGGATCGTGTGATCATAGCTAGCCGTAGCAAGAATCACAGAAGGCTGACTCATTCTCGATCGATTTTTTTCCCGATCGAAATCATGAACTAACCATTTGGTAACTTTTGCTGATTCCCCAAAAACCAATCAAACCCCTTTTCTCGAAAAAAAATCAAAAAGACGAGTACTTGATCGCAACAAGAATCTTCAAGCTAGTGTGTGTTTCGCGAATTGAAGAAACGAAAAAAACTGTAAATAAATTGTAGAGAGAAAGGGGAAGACAAAGAAAGTGGAAGAAGAAGTCAAGAAAAAATAGGGTTTTACTAATCATCTATATATAATAGCAAACCCACTTTTTTGTGTCAATTTTTAATCTAACGGATGAGATTAGTTCCAGTTTTAATCCAATGGTTTAAAATTATTAATCGTGTCTTTTCGTTGCACCCCCATCTTTCAAAAGTGACACCTCTTAGTCTTTGCATCTCTTTGTTGTACCTCCTGGTTTCAAAAATCACATCCATTAATTTTTACACCTTTTAAATCACACCTCTTAGTCTTTGCATCTCTTTGTTGTACCTCCTGGTTTCAAAAATCACATCCATTAATTTTTACACCTTTTAAATCATACCTCTTAGTCTTTGCATCTCTTTGTTGTACCTTCTGGTTTCAAAAATCACATGCATTAATTTTTACACCTTTTAAATCACACCTCTTAGTCTTTGCATCTCTTTGTTGTACCTCCTGGTTTCAAAAATCACATCCATTAATTTTTACACCTTTTAAATCACACCTCCTTAGTCTTTGCATCTCTTTGTTGTACCTCCTGGTTTCAAAAATCACATCCATTAATTTTTACACCTTTTAAATCATACCTCTTAGTCTTTGCATCTCTTTGTTGTACCTTCTGGTTTCAAAAATCACATCCATTAATTTTTACACCTTTTAAATCACACCTCTTAGTCTTTGCATCTCTTTGTTGTACCTCCTGGTTTCAAAAATCACATCCATTAATTTTTACACCTTTTAAATCACACCTCCTTAGTCTTTGCATCTCTTTGTACTCCTGGTTTCAAAAATCACATCCATTAATTTTTACACCTTTTAAATCACACCTCTTAGTCTTTGCATATCTTTGTTGTACCTCCTGGTTTCAAGAAATCACATCCATTAATTTTTACACCTTTTAAATCACACCTCTTAGTCTTTGCATCTCTTTGTTGTACCTCCTGATTTCAAAAATCACATCCATTAATTTTTACACCTTTTAAATCACACCTCCTTAGTCTTTGCATCTCTTTGTTTTACCTCTATATATAATAGAAACCCACTTTTTGTGTCAATTTTTAATCCAACGGATGAGATTAGTTCCAGTTTTAATCCAACGGTTTAAAATTATTAATCGTGTCTTTTCGTCGCACCCCCATCTTTCAAAAGTCACACCTCTTAGTCTTTGCATCTCTTTGTTGTACCTTCTGGTTTCAAAAATCACATCTATTAATTTTTACACCTTTTAAATCACACCTCTTAGTCTTTGCATCTCTTTGTTGTACCTCCTGATTTCAAAAATCACATCCATTAATTTTTACACCTTTTAAATCACACCTCTTAGTCTTTGCATCTCTTTGTTGTACCTTCTGGTTTCAAAAATCACATCCATTAATTTTTACACCTTTTAAATCATACCTCTTAGTCTTGCATCTCTTTGTTGTACCTCCTGGTTTCAAAATCACATCCATTAATTTTTACACCTTTAAATCACACCTCCTTAGTCTTTGCATCTCTTGTTGTACCTCCTGGTTCCAAAAATCACATCTATTAATTTTTACACCTTTTAATTTCACATCTCTTTGTTGTACCTCTTTGTTGTACCTCCATGTTTCACATCTATTAATTTTTACACCTTTACATTTCACACCTCTATGTCTTACACCTCTTTGTTTATTATATATAAACTTTTCTTGACTACATAAACAAGTTTCGAAAAATTATTTTCTGAGTACTAAAGAATTGTATTATTGAAGTATTTTTTTTAATTTTCAAGCATCAATCTCTACTTTAAGGTAATTTAATATTCCTGCTGCGAATGACCTGTAGTGTTTCTCGGTTAGATTATTATTACTGTTAGTCGACACTATTAAGTTCATACATTAATCTTAGTTTTGTTAACTTTTAGTCTCTTCAAAATTTTTAGCCTTTCCGGTTTTCATGTTTTTGCATGGCTAATGTTATTAAGTACGTGTGCCATATTTTTGCATGGCTAATATTTTTGATTCTCAATGTGCATATTTTATTTTTTGACTTTCTGAAAAAAGCAAAACCAAGATACGAGAGGCATGATGATATGCATTGATGCTAGAGCTACGGATAAGCCAAATTTTTTTAACAAACATGGTATAATTATAATTTTATATATGTTCTTATTTTAACCTATTTATTTTTTCTAACAAACATGGTATAAATGTTATTATTTTTTTTTTCCATTAGATGTTCATGATCCAGGTTAGTTTACATTTTTTGTAAATAAAGTTTTTAAAAATTTTAGTTGAATTATAATTTCTTATATTTTCTGGGTGTAAAACATTTTGATAATATATAGAAATATTACAAATGAGCATGGAAATAGAGAGTGCCGAAGAAAAAGCCAGACATACTTGTGACAACACAAAATCAAATTCTAGAAAGCGTAAGCACGACCGACAAGTCAAGTTAGAAAGAAAAGATCTACTAAAGGTAACTTATTTAGTCTTTGATGACTTTCTAATCTGTATATACAACTTTTTAAAAACATAATGTATAACAGTCACTTTTAGAGTGATCTGGAATGCCCAAAAAAAAAAAATGCAAGAAATTTATAAAATTAGTGTTTAACCTAAAGAAGAGAACATCAAAAGGTGAAATATTATTATCACATGTTTCACCACATCGACTTCGTTTTCGCTGTCGTTTATTGAAGAACATGATGGTACCGATTCATAGACATAAGTGGGAAATCAAATAAAAGGGGAATGCAGCCTGGATGGAGCGCAGCCGACATGGTGGAATGGGATGGATTGGGAGAGACCAACATAAAATCTTCTGTTCTATATTTTATTAATTTTCTGAACTTTTGTAGTTTAATTGAATTGCTTTGATTGAATAGCTGATGAGTGTACAAGTTTTTGTCTATATGCATTCTTAGTCTGTTACGTCTTGATTTTTTTTTTCTTTTCCAAAGAGGAATATGTGATTTGAAGCAAATATTACAAATCCATGTATCAAATGTGTTAGTAGGAAATAAAGCAATCAAGATTAATCCATTAAAAGGGAGGAAAAAAGGAGTCTTTTGAGGGAAAACGTGAGACCAACATGCATGGAACTGTGGAAAGCATTACAGCCAAAAATATATCTCTAAACGTTGTAGCTGAAGAATGTGAGTTACTCTATACTAACCAATTAGGTTTGATTGGTCGGTTATATAAAACTCAGTTTTGTACATATCTAAAAGTGAGAGAAAAAAACATCCACAAGCATAAGTGAAATTTCATATATGGTTAAAAGTAATGTTCATAGTAAATCATTTGTATACAAACTCCACTTGCTTACAGCATCGGAATATTGATTGTGATTTGTGAATCAGTAATCTATGGAAAGAGAAATCACGTATCCAAGTGAATGGGAAACGAAACTCAATCCAGCCATCTACTCCGATCCCAATCTTCGATCTTCCTTCGACAAGTGGCATTTAGTACTTTCTCGATATAGTAAATAAACCAAGAGAGAAGCAGCCTCGTATGTATTTCGATTGATAATGATCAACAACAAAGACAATTTCTAATAGCGAATTAAGAAAAGATACCAATATATAGCACCATATGGTCGAAAACAAACATAAGTGAAATTTTATATATGGTTAAAAGTAATGTTCATAGTAAATCAAGCTCTAAAAAAGGCTAACTTTTGTGTGTGACAACATAAAATATAATAACATTGAAATGAATATTTGACTTTTTAATCAGCAGAAAGCATTAGCAAGAAGTGAAAACGATCAAATTGATTGAGAAAAGAAAGAATTTAGGATGAATTACAAATGTTAAATTTCAATTTAGGATTTCACCTCCCCGTGCGGCAACGCACGGGTCGCTTTCCTAGTAATTATAAAAAAAAAAATAACGCGGGGAGGTTTTTGTATAAATATTTATATGTTGGGGTTATATAGACATGTCTGAATAAGTAAAGGGGCCATTTTGATATTTATGAGGATCAAATAAAAACAGTGAAACTCTCAGTGAAACTCTCAGTGAAACTTTGGAAGCTTTTAGAACTTTTTACGACGGGCTTATCTATCCACTCATCGTTGAACCGTCGAGAAGGAGTTAAAGTCTCCGTCGTCCAATGTTCTGTTTATTCGCTCACCTCTACAGACACTGCATCTGGTAACGCTCTCACCTTCTTTATCAATCCTGGCTCTTAAATTAGTGATTTAATCCTCCTTTTTTGGTAATAGTTTCTTTTAGTTTATATATGAGATGAGAATGTGCCTGAATTCCTAATTTTACTGGTTTTGTATGTCTTCTGGAGAAACCTTTGAGCTCATACAACGCTAGGCTTGTATAATTGTATTAGAAGACGGCTCCGTGTGGTCGGCTAAATCATTTGGTGCTTCTGGAACTGGTATTCAGTTTATCATAAGTTTTGTCTTAACATCGCTTGATGTCTTTGCTGGATCTTTATTAGAATCTGATTGCATTTGTATCTTTTTTTAAAGGTATCTAGAAATTCTAACTGATCCTTGTTATACTGGCCAATTTGTGCTAATGACAAATCCTCAGATCGGTAATACAGGTGTGAATCCAGGTGAGTGCAAATTCCAGTTTTGAGTTTTTAAAACTTTTGCCGCACGCTGTTATGACTTCTGAGGTTGAGATATGTTATAATTTCCTTTCTCCCAGATGATGAAGAATCAAGGAAATGTTTATTTTTTGGCTGGTTTGGTAATGAGAAGTCTTAGCATATCAGGTAAACATATCAAGTCTGATACCTCATACATAACTCCAAGACTACTTTAGTTTATTGGAGTCTCTTTCCGTATTCCAGTACGTCGACATGATAAACTTTGAAAATCATAATCTTTGCAGTACCTCAAACTGGAGATGTACGAAAACACTTGGTGACTATCTAGCAGAGAGGAGCATTTTTATGGGAATCTGTAAGTTTGTTTTGTTATTGATACTAATTTAGATTTCTAGATATTATACAACTTTGGGTTTATAACATTACTAATTTTGCCAGATGATCTTTGACACACGACGGGCAATATAACCCGTCGATTAAGAGAAAACGGCAGTCTAAACGGCTAGATTGTGCTTAGCACCGATGGATCCAAAACCGAGGAGGAACTTTTGTTATATGTCTCGCTCTTGGGATATCGTAGGTCCGAATTCTTTCGCTACCCTCTTTAAAATATGATCAGTATGGGATATGTGATTGACCACTCTCTATCTTTTAGGCCTTGATCTAATAAGCGATGTTTCATGTAAATCTCCTTACGAGAATGGTTTAACCTAACAAATCCTGATTGGGATTTTAACACAACCTCCTCACATCACAAGGAATCCTACAGAGTGAGTTTTACTTTCTCTTCTCTAATTTCACCTTCTCATCGATTTATATTAGAGTGTATTTCAGGTTTAGATTAGGAGGTGTAACAGTAAAATTAAAAAAAAAAAAAAAAAATGAAGATATATCGATGGAATAAGAATAAAGAGAAAAAAAAAACAAAAATTGCTGCTGATCCTAGGTTCCCCTCTATCTCTCAGTCACCCACCCACTTTCTTCTCTCTCACTTCTACGTTCCCCTCTCTACCTCTCAGTCACCCATCCACTTTCCTTTTCTCTCACTCAGCCACCTTTTCTCTCACTCAACCTCCTTCTTTTCTCTCACTATATCTAAGACAGAAGTAAACGTACTAAAATTCAAACAAACCCTTAAAAGAAAGAGCGAAAACCTAGATTTTTTACAGCAGCTAAGACTGAGATCAATGGCGAGACCGGTGGAGCTTCCGTACGATTTGGTAGATGAGATACTCTGTCGTGTTCCGGCCACATCCCTGAAACGGTTACGAGCTACTTGCAAAAGATGGAACCGTTTGTTCAAAGAAGATAGGAGATTCGCGAGTGAGCACGGCGATAAAGCCGCAAAGGAGTTTCTCTTTCTCATCATGACAAGGAAGCACAAGATTTGTCCGTTGAGCATAATCAATCTTCCCCCACATGGAGATGATGTTCCTCTTCTTCCATCTGTAGAGGTAAAAAGAGAGCTTAGCCTACCACATCCGTGTTCTAACAATTCACGTCAATTCGATATGCACCACGTCTTTCACTGTGACGGCTTATTGTTATGCGTCCGCGTATACATCACCGACCCCAGAGCATGCCAATTTGAAATAGTGGTTTGGAACCCGTTAACTGGTCAAACCAGGTGGATCGAAGCCGGCAATCGTTGGGGGCCATTCATCAAATTTGTTCTCGGGTACAACAACAACAAGTCCTCCTGCAGTCAAAGAAGCTACAAAATTTTGTGCTTTAACTCTCATGGCCAAGATACAGAAATCTACGACCTTAACTCCTCTGATTCGTGGAGGAGGACTCCTGATGGTGATCTCACTCCACCATGCTGGACCCCTCTGATCTTCACTGAAGACTTCGTGTCTTTGAAGGGAAATACTTACTTTTTTGCTGAGGATGAATCTAAACCGCAACTTGGAGATTTTTCATTGCTCAGATTTGATTTCTCTACTGAGAAATCATCTCTGTTTGTGCCTCTTCCCTATCAGCGTCCAAGGTATGAAATTTTGAAACTTTCTGCTGTTAGGGACGAGAAACTTTCCTTGTTTTTACAGCCCGATTCTTCATGCAATACTGAGATATGGGTGACAAATAAGATTGATGATGACTTCACCAAAGCGGCGGCGTCCTGGAACAAGGTCTTTGCATTGGATTTGAGCCCTCATCTTCAAATTAATATTCTGGTAAAGTTTCTGTTTGACGAGGATAAGAAAGTAGCCGTGTGTTGTGAGGGATGTATGGATTACGACAGCAACGAAAGCATCGATAAGATATACATTCTCGGCGAGGATAATCAAGTCAGTGAATTTGGTTTTTATCCGCTTGTTCCATATCCGAGAGGACATCGGCCAGTTCTTCTTAATTACGTTCCAAGTTTGGTCCAAATCGAGCTACCTGCTGGAGACTAAAAACAACCTCTACAAGATGTGGTCTTGTAGTGTTTCTTGCTTGCTTGCTTGCTTTAAACACAGTTTTTTTTTTTTTTTTTAAGTATTATGGTCTAAACATGTCTCGTACAGCATATGTCTAACAAATAAGTGTTATGTCTTAAACAATACCTAGCCATGTTAAGATTCCAACATGTTCAATAACAGGGTGGGTAGTAACTGTCCCATCTATTTCCAGAATCTTTTCTCTTTTTAATCGAAAACCAGAAAGCAAAGATGATCCTGACTGTGCCCTCGTCTTCTTTATTGCTCTACAAACAAAATAGAGACTTTCAAAAATGTCCGCAAACTGATTTGACACAAAGGCGGTCAGCTTCTATAATACATAAACGACTGTTTTCTAAGGATCTACAATCTTATATCTTCACCCCTCCTCTTTTCTTTGTGTGGGAAAGACGAGAAAAATAGGGTTTTACTGAGAGAGTTTATCATAATTAAACAAAAAATAACGCGGGGAGGTTTTGGTATAAAATTTATTTGTTGGGATTATATAGACATGTCTGAATAAGTAAAGGGGCCATTTTGATATTTATGAGGATCAAATAAAAAAAGAGATCAAACCTTTTTCTCTTTCACTCAGATGGGTCTCTGTTTGTGAATTCTTTCTCACTTACAGTAGTAATCCTTGGAAGCTTTTTAGAAGTTTAGAAACGGCAATGGCGGCTACAAAAGCTCTGGGATTTGTTTTTACGACGGGCTTATTTATCCACCCATCGTTGAAGTTGAACCGTCGTGGAGGAGTTAAAGTCTCCGTCGTCCAATGTTCTGTTTCTTCGCTCACCACTACAGACGCTGCATCTGGTAACGCTCTCGCCTTGATTTACTCCATTTTGAGCATAAACCGAATCTTTTTTCCAGACCTGTGTCTTCAATTTGGCTGAAATCATGAACCTTTTTAAGCTTTTTCCTCCCATTGAAGAAGATGAAGGAATGTTCTGTCTTGTAGTTATATGATTTGTGTCAATCCTGGCTCTTAAATTAATGATTTAATCCTCTTTTTTGGGAATAGTTTCTTTGAGTTTATATATGAGATGAGGATGTGTGTGAATTCTTAATCTTACTGGTTTATAGGTCTTCTGGAGAAACCTTGGAGCTCATACAACGCTAGGCTTGTATTAGAAGACGGCTCCGTTGTGACTATCTAGCAGAGAGGAACATTATGGGAATCTGTAAGCTTGATTGGTTCTAGATATTATACAAATTGGGTATATATATATATATATATAACATTACTCATTTTACCAGTTGGATCCAAAACCGAGGAGGAACTTTTGTTATATGTCTCGCTCTTGGGATATCGTAGGTCCGAATTCTTTCACTGCCCTCTCTTTAGAATATGATCAGTATGGGATATGTGATTGACCACTCTCTATCTGCTTGGTTGAATCTTTTAGGCCTTGATCTATTAAGCAATGTTTCGTGTGAATGTCCCTACGAATGTGTTGACAAAACAAATCCTGAGTGAGATTTTAACACAATCTCCTCAGATCACAAGGGATCCTACAGAGTGAGTTTTACTTTCTCTTCTCTAATTTCACTTTCTCATCGATTTCCTCACTCCTCACTACCTTCTAACTCTGTTTTGCATACTTCCACTTCAAAAAGGTTATTGCATATGATTTTGGGATCAAGCAAAACATCCTAAGACGGTGCATCATATGGCTGTGAAATCACGGTTGTCCCATCCACGTGGCCAGCTTCTGAAGCGCTAAAATTGAATCCAGATGGGATTATATTCAGCAACGGCCCAGGAAATCCTTAATTATGCAATGCCTTATTCAGTAGAGACAGTAAAAGAGCTTCTAGGAAAAGTTCCTGTGTATGGAAAATCTGTATGGGTCATCAGTTACTTGGACAAGCCCTTGCAGATAAAACCTCTAAGCTGAAGTTCGGGCATCATGGAGGAAACCATCCAGTTCGTAACAACAAAACTGGCCACGTACGTCGAGATCAGTGCTCAGGTATGGTCCATTTACTTACTATATATAGTTTATTACCAAACGTGTTTGCTGAAGAGTTTGGGATTAATATTGTTATTACGGATTATATATATGGCAGAACCATAACTATGGAGTGGATCCAACTTCTCTTCCCGGAGGGGCAGAAATGACTCACGTCAAAATCTCAACGACCGAAGTTGTGCGGGTCTCTCATTTGGCGATGAACGCCATGTCTCTTCAGTACCACCCTGAGGCTTCTCCTGGACCTCATGACTCAGATGACGGTATTGAAACCCATTCTTTTTCTGTACCCTTGTCTTTTTTATTGTCTGGTTACAAATCATACGAACTAATTTCTCAACATTCACCTCTTAACTTGTACTACTAAGCCAAGCTGGTATGTTGAAAATATATTATTTGGTCTTTTCTCTATATCTTACAAACACACCGCTAAATCTTTGCAAATATTGGACCAAAAACACAGCCCACATACTATTGGGGCATCCAAAAGTTATGCAAATATAGAATGTATATTGAAAAGAGATCCATAGAGTCAGGGAAGGCGCCATTTGATTTTGCTGCTGACCCGACGTTCCCCTCTATCTCTCAGTCAGCCACCCACTTTCCTCTCACTTCTACGTTCCCCTCTACCTCTCAGTCACCCATCCACTTTCCTTTTCTCTCACTCAGCCACCTTCTTTTCTCTCACTATATCTGCTTCTCTAACTGGGAATAGTAAACATACTAAGTTCAAACAAACCCTTAAAAGAAAGAGCAAAAACCTAGATACCGGAGCTTCATAACGATTTGGTAGATGAGATCGATGGAGATACCGGAGCTTCCTAACGATTTGGTAGATGAGATACTCTATCGCGTTCCGGCCACATCCCTGAAACGGTTACGAGCTACTTGCAAAAGATGGAACCGTTTGTTCAAAGAAGATAGGAAATTCGCGAGAGAGCACCGCGATAAAGCCGCAAAGGAGTTTCTATTTATCATCATGACAGAGAAGCAGACGATTTGTCCGTTGAGCATTATCAATCTTTCCCCACATGGAGATGATGTTCCTCCTCTTCCATCTGTAGAGGTAAAAAGAGAGTTTAGCCTACCTGATTCCTTTAACAGTTCACGTCAGACCCAAGTCTTTCACTGCGACGGCTTATTGTTATGCGTCCGCCATTTCCTCACCAGCACCACCACCACCACCACCACGGTTTGGAACCCGTTTACTGGTCAAACCAGGTGGATCGGAGCCAACAATCGTTGGAAGCCATTCATCAGATTTTTCCTCGGGTACAACAACAACAAGTCCTCCTGCAGTCAAAGAAGCTACAAAATTTTGTGCTTTAACCCTCGTGGCAAAGAAACAGAAATCTACGACTTTAACTCCTCTTATTCGTGGAGGACTCCTGATGGTGATCTCACTCCACCAGGCTGGTGCGGTACGTTCCATGAAGACCCCGTGTCTTTGAAGGGAAATACTTACTGTTTTGCTCTGGAGGAATCAAAACCGCAACTTGGCATGTCATTGGTCAGATTTGGTTTCTCTACTGAGAAATCATCTCTGTTTGTGCCTCTTCCCTATCAGCGTCCAACGTGGGAAATTTTGAGACTTTCTGCTGTTAAGGACGAGAAACTTTCCGTGTTTTTACAGCCCGATGATGCATCCAAGGCTGAGATATGGGTGACAAGTAAAGTTGATGTTGACTCCACCAAAGCGGTGTCCTGGAACAAGGTCTTAGCATTCGATTTGAACCCTCATCTTCAAATTACTGAGCATGTAACGTTTGTGCTTGACGAGGATAAGAAATTCGCCGTGTGTTGTGAGAGATTGATGGATTACGACGACGATCTCTGCATCGATAAGATATACATTCTCGGCGAGGATAATCAAGTCAGTGAATTTGGTTTTGATCCGCTTGTTCCATATCAGACAGGACCTCGGCCAGTTCCTCTTAATTACGTTCCAAGTTTGGTCCAAATCGAGCTACCACAAGATGTGGTCTTGTTGTGTTTCTTGCTTGCTTTAAACACAGTTTTTTAAAAATATTATGTCTAAACATGTCTCGTACAGCATTTGTCTAACATATAAGTGTTATGTCTTAAACGAATCTACAAACAAAATAGAGACTTTTAAAAAAGTTTGCAAAGTGATTTGATACAAAAGGCGGTCAGCTTCTAATGATGGAAAGTTTTTTTACCTCTCAAGTTCATACAAATACATAAACGAGTGTTTCTAAGGATCTAAAATCGTATATATATATTCACCCCTCCTCCCCTTTTTATTTTGTAAAAAGGGCATGAGTGCTCCAAAAACAGAGTACTTTGAGGTAAGAGAATGCACCAAATAATGTGAAGGGATAACATATTTAAAGAGAGATTAGAGTAAATTAACTTCCAGGAGCTAGCCTTTCAATGGTCTCTCTAGCTGAAGATCTCCTGCCACATCATGAATAAAGAGAGATACTTTATGTGAAGATTGCTTCCATTTCAATTTTCAAATAGTAATCCTAACGAAGATAAGCAATATACATAGATAAAATTTCAAACAAAAGAACACCACCACCAGTCATTACCTGACTCTGTACTTCATGTGATGAGCTGCATCAGTATGTGAAGGCCTTATAAATGTTATCCCAATCCGGATGCAAGAAGAAGAAGAAGAAGCCATTGCGAGGATTGTTATGGCAGTACGGTTTAATTGGTTCAGACAGACCTCTCGATTCAATTCTTGTACCGACATTAAACCAACAATTCGAAACATAAATAAAAGCTTTCCGTTCTCAACATAAATTAATATTTTAGTTGCTCCTATCCAATTATATATGTTGATTGTTGGCAAAGAAAGAGGAAAGGTGAAAACAAAACCCTAACTTTGAGACTGAGATCGATGGCGAGACAGGTGGAGCTTCTTAACGATTTGGTAGATGAGATACTCTATCGCGTTCCGGCCACATCCCTGAAACGGTTAGGAGCTACTTGCAAACGATGGAACCGTTTGTTCAAAGATGATAGGAGATTCGCAAGAGAGCACTTTGATAATGCCCCAAAGGAGATTTACTCTCTCATCTTGACAGAGAAGTGCCGGATTTGTCCGTTGAGGATAATCAATCTTCCCCCACATGGACATGATGTTCCTCCTCTTCCATTTGAGAAACTTTTCGTGTTTTTACAGCCCGATTCTACATGCAAGACTGAGATATGGGTGACAAATAAGATTGATGATGACTCCACCAAAGCGGCGGTGTCCTGGAACAAGGTCTTAGCACTTGATTTGAGCCCTCATCTTCAAATTACTGATCTGGTAAATTTTGTGCTTGACGAGGATAAGAAAGTCGCCGTGTGTTGTGATAGATGGATAGAAGACAACCACATCCACTGCATCGACAAGGTATACATTCTCGGGGAGAACAATCAAGTCAGTGAATCTGATTTTGATCCGCTTGTTACATATCAGACAGGACCTTGGCCAATTCTTCTTAATTACGTTCCAAGTTTGGTCCAAATCGAGCGACCTGCTGGAGGCAAAAGAAAACGAGTTGACTAAAGAACTCCACCAAGATGTGTGGTTTTGTAGTGTTCCTTGCTTGCTTTTAAACACTACTTTTTATGATCAAAACGTGTGTCTAAAGAAAGAATAAGTGTCTTATGTCTAAAATTTCAAGCAATTTTATAATTCAATGAAAAAAGTGTCTCTCATGTACAAAGCTCCCTACTCAGGAAATCCTTCTTCAGGTATCTTTTGACCTTTATATTTGCATCCTCTAATGCCTAGAACTCCTGCTCGTACATATATAATTATCTATACTTTACGCATGTTGAATGAGTAGGTTGGTTGCACACTCCATGACGAGTGATGATCGATGGATTGATTTTCTCTATATTTAGGAACATACCTAACTCTATGTAATACGCATGCAAGGTAATTTCAGCACTGCACACTAACTTTAACGTGATTTTTGTTAGGTTTTATCTATTTGCTGAGTTCTTGGTGTTCCTTTGCCGATGTTCAAAGTCAAAGCTTTGACTCTTAAGACATCGATTTCTCGTAATGTTATTATAGGTATAGAGAGGATATTACAAAACTCACCTGATTTAAAGACGCTAACAGTACACACAATAATCGGCAACACCTTACCGGTACATTTACCTTAAAAACATCTTTTGTTTTTTTCTTGACACAACTATAATGGTACACACAAGAAGCAAGTTGTTTTTTTTTTTTTTTAGTGTTGTACAGAAGGTTAAACTTGACGAATACGTGGCTTCCCAAGGCTTGAATCCGGATCAGTGTTGGAGATCAAAAGATGGGGCTAACTGGAACAGATCACGTTGGAAGGTAAAGCCAAAGCATGTGGTTTCATTCATGAGACTTATGCTTAAAAACACACAAAAAAATTAGAGAAAATGGTCGTGTTGTTGGAAGAGTACCCTTACAGTACGTTTAAAGAGCTGGTTTCGAAGACACTTTCGCGCAACAAAAATGTCTCCATTGTTCTCACAACCATCCCCATGACATTAGATTAGTGGTGAATCTTAGACATTTATGGAGTTAAAATTTTTAATTTCAATGTTGTTTTCTTTTCAATCATGGATTCATGGGATAACTTAACACTTTTGGTGTGGTTCTTTATTTGAGATGATGATAAACACTCTCTAGAGAAGATCGAAGTAGACTTATCATTGGAAGGAGGCTTTTAATTTGATCAGTTTTAAAAAACCAACTATAATTCTGTTTGGAGCAAAGGGCTTGAGAATGATGAAAGTAACAAAAAAGCTGGATGGATATTTTTAATCATGGTGACATGGTGTGGCTTCCTCTGATCGACTCTACTTCAACTCTTTAACGAGAAAAATAAAGAAATCTTTAAAGTCTCTCTAGAAGTTCGTAACAACAAAACTTCGACTCTACTGAAGTGCTTTCTTCTACACGTGGGGGCCTACTTGTAAACCGAGAAATGTCAGAAGAACCGGTTTGTTTGTAGAACAATTTCATTATTCAGTAATAAAAAGCGACTGGTAACGTTGGTCCAATTTATTAAATGTTGGGTTCATTCAATTTCGTACCTAATTTTGCATATGGATATAATTGAAACTTGAAAGGTTTTTTTCTTTTTCTTTTTCTGAATGGATTACAAATCTACACATCAGGGTTCGGTTTCTTTCTAAACCAATGAGAACCTGATTAAATCGGTCTATTGAAAATTGAAACCACCGAGTTAAGTTACGGTCGGAACTCGGAACTATATAATATAATGTTGTTTGACCTAACAAAAGTAAATTGACTTTTGGTTCGGTTTAGTTCGGTTATATAAAGAAAGGACGAGATTCTAATCTTGTTTTGTGAGATTCATCGGTTTCCAAAATTTAGAGAATCTCTCTCTCTCTCTCTCTCTCTCTCTCTCTCTGTGTCGCCTGAAGTGATAACATTCTCCATTATTCATTCATTCACACCCCCAAGGATTATTAGATCGGAGCTATCAAAACCCATCCACTCGCCGGAAAATTTCTCTGTTTTTTTTTTGTTTTTTTTTTTTATAGTTACTTTCAAATCCAGATAACAACAACACGACAGGGGAATCTTAGCCTCTATCTCTCTCTCTTCCACCTTTTATCTCTCTGTCTATAGAAGTAATTGAGATATATATCTTCAACACGACGAAGCTTTCAAGCCAATGGATTCGTTGGTTCGGAACCAGTAGCTTTAAAAGGTCATGGATTTAGTCAGGTGTGTGTTCTCTAATCTCCTTTTTTTTTGTCTCACTAATTTTGATTTCAAGTTCCGTAGGGTTTTAGGGTAAACGTTTTACAACTGATAAATTAGGTTTTGTCTTTTAATCCTCTTTACGATTGGTTCTATGTTTTAGGGGTTTCTGGAGGAAACATAGAAGGAAGATTTTGGTTACGACGACTTGTTTGGGAAGTGGGTATTTGCTCTACAAACTATACAATGCCCATACTCTTAATCTCGCTGACTTGGAACGAGAGCTTGCTAACGAGCGTGAGAATGACGAGATCATCAAAACCCAGTTGAGTTTTTCTAACCTTCTCACACCTAAAGACAGTGTCTTTTTTTTTTTATAGCTTTTGATCAAGTTTTGTTCTCTATGCTCTGATAGAATGAAGGCACATTTCGATAACATTCAGATGATTGCTGATACTGCAACATTGCCTCACGCAATGCATCACTTGAGTAGCCGTTTAGTTGAAGAGATCGATGTCTCTAGTATTATGGATAAGCTTAGCAAAGGCAAAGGGATATTGATTCCTTCTGAGAAGCTTCAACTCTGGAATGAGCTCAAAATTTTGAGTGTGTTTTTCTCTCTCTTGCGCTGTACATTAATCTGTGTCAACATTAGATCGTTTGATTGAACAATTGTTTTTAATGTCTTTCATTGTGTCCAGGTTTCACGAGGATGATTTTATCCCTTTGGTCAGTCACTATGCTTAGTTTGTACATTAGGGTTCAAGTCAATATTTTGGGCAGACATTTATATATCGACACTGCTAGAGGTCTTGGCAGCTCCCATTTACTCGTAAGACATTTTGCTTCTCTCTTTCATTGTCTTAAGATTCATTGTTTGTTTATCAATCGCACAAGACTTATAAGCTTCTTCCGTCTAGTCGGAAGATTCAGTATGTATATGCTAATCTAGTTATTTCATTTTTTAACAAGCCACTTCTAGCAAATTGGCTATTCTGATAGATTTTTGTGTAAATTCATTCTGTTCTGTAGCATTGTATCTTGCAATGTCATATTTCATACTGAGACTCATGTGTGGTATAGATATCTTTTTCCTTCTTTTCCTATTGAAAATATTGATATAACTCTTGTTCCTTTGGCTGGATTACCACAATCTTAGGAAGAATTAGATCTCATAGATAGAGATGACGAGCAAAAGTTTTTGGCAAGCGCTGATTTTCTTGCGACCAGTGGTATGCCGAGTTTGATATCTGATATGCAGAGTGCAGTGAAAGAAGCACTCAAGGGGTAAAGCTACTATACTATCAAAGATCTCTCTCTTGTTTCTCATCCTTATTAAGGAGTGATCTTATGTTGCCTTATATGCGGGAAATCTAATTAGGTGTTGTATGATTGCAGAAAGCAGTTAAAGGATGTGTTGACCACAAAGATTCTTCAAGAAACTGTGATGCGGATTCTTGATGTGTTTATGAGCACTGGAAGTCCACATCACTGGGTAGATTATCTAATGATGTCCCAAGATACGACCACTGATGTTTCCTCTCCTGATGCAACTCTCTCCAAGTTTCATCAACTCATAACCGAGACACGGGAAGTACTCACAAGGTAAAAATAGTCTCTGCTCTTTAAGTTCACTTCTATAAAGCCTTGTCCTCGTTTCTTGCTTTAATGCTCAAAGCAATCCTGTAACCAAATATTCTTGGTCTTTCTTTTCTTGGTTGCAGCAATGATTTTACAAATGTAGCAGAGATCTCACTCAAGTCTTGTGCTGTTGCGTTAGTAGAGGAGATGGAAACACAGACCGGTCTGGCCACGGGGATGCAATTAGCCAAGCTATTACCACAGATTGAGAAGACAGTGCCGGAGATTTCAGCTGAACCGGACAACAACCGGTTCTTGCAACTCATCAGAGATTTGCCTGAAGTTAAACTCTTTTTCACTCTTTTATACGCAAATATGCCTCAGTAGCATTATTAAAATCACCGATTCCGAATAGCCAAATTGTTTTCTTTGATTACTTCTCTTCTTTGTTTCAGTTTTACTTAAAAATTAGTAAAATCGAATTTCATCAAAATAATTGTTCAATATGGCCTTGATTGGAACAATTGTTAGTGAAGCATTAGCATTGTGCAGCATGAGCAGTAAGCTGTATGCTATTATTTATCAACAATGATATGTGATTGGTACAGTTGTTAGCATTTAGACGTCAAATTACAAAATTAGACATTTTAAATATACAAATATAGTAAACTCTAGGTGATTAATAGGAATAAAATTGTATTTTAATAACTTTAAAATTATTATGCTTGGGAAATGCATCGTTTAGGAGCATTTACAAGTCTTTTATGATCCTTTTATGCTTTCTAAACAAAACATGATTGACTTTCTAAAATCTATATACTCATTTATATACACTACCAATCAAGGCCATAATATAATATGTATCAAAACACTTAATATTGGCAAAAAATTATATAATTTTTATCAGTGCTAAGGTAAAAATCAAAACATTGTGTATATCATCCACACGAGAGCTAATGAATTCGATTTCTAAAACCATCAAATGTAATACATGAATTCGATTTAACCAACATTTAACCAAAGGTGGTTTAAGTCAGAACATATGCGAAATTTTAGGGCCTTGGCCCAATAGATCCGGGTCGGGTTAATTGAACCGGTTATAAGTGTACCATTGTTTTTTTTTCTCAACTTGGGTCTCTCTCTCTCTCACACTCTCAGGGAACTTTGTAAAGTCGAAGGCTCGATTATGGCGACGAACAATGGGGACGTTCTGATGCTGGAGGCGGCGCCGGAGGCTGCGAGACCCTGGGCGAGTGCGGCGAACGCAGAAGTAATCGATGCGCTTCCTTATATAGACGACGACTATGGTAATCCATTGATTAAGTCGGAGGTAGACCGCTTGGTGGAGGAAGAGATGCGTCGGAGCTCTAAGAAGCCAGCTGACTTTCTCAAGGACTTGCCTCCTCTTCCCAAGTTTGATTTCGAGGTTAATTTCACTTTTAAATCGATTTTTCTTTGTTCGTCTCTCTCGCTCGGGTTTTGAATTTTTGTTGAATTAGGGTTTTAAGTGAATACGATCAAATTTTGGTGATTTACAATTGGTTACGTTTCTGGGTTGTGTTTCTTTTGTCTTGGATTTTATAGTGGGAGTGTTGATTTTGAGTTTTGTTATCTTAGGGTTCCTGTTCTCTTCTTCTATTTTGGTGATTTATCTAAGTTTCACTTAATTCTAGTATAAGTGTTTTGAATTAACTAGAATCTTGAGATTGAATTGAATCCTCATGAGCAGTTCTTTTCTTTTCCTGAAGATTTCATTGTTTCTAGCTCTTTTTTAATTGGAAGAACTGTTTCAGATCTTGTTAATAGTTTTAGGATTAAGGTGATTAGGCGAAGTTGTGTGTTCAAAGTTCTGATGTATTGATTGGTTTTTGTCTCCTTTGTTTGTTCTAAAACGAATATCAGAACTGTCCAGCCCTTGGCAAAGAGTATGAGCGTCTTCGAGCTGGGAAGCCTCCAGTGCGGATAGATTTTGAATCCCGATACAAGCTTGAAATGCCGCCTGCTAATAAGAGAAATGACGATGCTGCCTGGAAGCAATATCTTCAGAAGAATCAACGGTCATTGCAGCAGAAGATGATCGAGTAAGCCAAAATTTCTGAATGTTTCTCTTCTGACGAATGGTACATTCTGCTTTCCTTTCTTAAACTGTTGATTTGTTAATTCACAGGCTTGAGAATTTGGAGATGATGTCAAAACATGGCCCTGAACTTTGGAGACAGAACAACCATCGGTTAGAAGTATTCTTGTCCAGGTTTGTTGTTCACATTCATATGTACAACATCATTGATTGAATTGTATGTTGTTACACTGTAAATTGGAATTAAAAGGGTTCAGGGTCTTTAGTTTATGAATTGTATCTATCCTAGATGATCACCCTGCTTCTTTGCTTTTAGTACACGAGTCTTGCTTTGCGTTTTTCTTCAAGTGACTTTGCGTTTTTCTTCAAGTGCTGTCTACAAAGCTTCTTTGTTCCCATGAAACATAAGAAGCTCTTCGTGTGGTTGAGGCATGTCACTCTTTGTCAAACTCTTATCTATCTTTCTGGTCCCAACACTCTATTTGGTCTCTATTTGTAGAATGCAAAGACTAGCTCAGGAGCAGAATGAGGAAATTGAAAAAGTAAATAGGGAAAGGAAGTATCATCAGGTGAATACTTGTATATCATTTTGCACTGCACTAGTATACGGGGTAATCTGAAATTTTACTTTACGGGGTAATCTGAAACTTTATTGTGTGTCTGTGGCCATACCAGCAAACCACATCATACGAGCTCAATGCTCTATCTCAAGAATGGAGACAGCTATGTGTGAAGAATATGGAGATTCAGTCTGCTTGTGCCGTGCTTGAGACACAAATCGAGTCTTATAAAAAAGAGGCCGCTGAAAGGTGAAGAAAATATCTTCTAACCTCTTTCCAACACTCAAAAGTTGAATTTAATCGTAATACTAAAATCGTGTATTGTGTGTTTCAGGGGATGGAACTTAGAAGAGAAACTAGAGAACGTTGAGCCACTTCAAATGCAATGAGGTACCTCCCTTGCCGAGCCACTACAATTGCAATGAGCTGCCTCCCTTGCTTGAAGTGGTGCTCGAGTAAAGAGGATTCAGATCGAAACAGCAGCCGTTGTAGGTCAGTTTGGTTTGAGTTGTGGACTAAAGACGAGACAGTTGCAGTTTTTTTTGGCAGTTTTGTGTAACCATCTACTTTCCTGTCAGGTAGCTTGTGTCGGACAAGTAATTGTTTGTGGAAGTATCGAAACTCTTAAATTTATCAAGCATGTGACGTTTTACGATTTGGTAGTGGAAAAAAATGATGATGTTTATTAACCTTCTAATAATATATCAAGTCTTCCGCTATATATTTTACTCCATAATCAAAATATTTTTTCTCTTTGTGAAAAAGTTGCATTGTCTCCTTAAATCAGAAGCATGCAGACAAGCAAGTGAAGCAACTCTATCTATTTTTTCTCTTTTCTAAAATTAAACTGCCAATTTTGTCGATCTCGTTGACTACTTCTCTTTCTTTTTTTTCCTCCTCATTTAGTCTAAAAATAACTACTTTTGATGTGATCAGTAATTATCGATAAGTAAAAGTTAAATACTTCATACTTGTTAGAAGAGCCAAACAAACAGGAAGTTTCTGCATGTAACAAAGACAAATATAGTGTATATATCTCATCAGTTTTGTTGAATCATGAAGTTGAGTACTCTGTTTATGGTTTCCTGTATGCTCATGTTTTGTATTCTCAATCACGTGAAAGGTACGTTTCGAAGTGTGTATACTATTGTCTATTGTGTTACGTAGTGTGTATACTATTGTTCTTTTGACGTAAAAATAATTAGAAGTATCCAGCATATATAAAACCTGCTAGCATTTATCAATTGTTTATATATATTATCCCATTATAATTTCAGAGGTGAAATCGGTGGAGAACAAGGGGAAGAAGGTGAGGAAGGTGTGCACAAAGGCACAAATTTTCAAAGAAAATTGTGGGATGGACGGAAACAAGACGTGCATCAAAGGCTTTAACAAAATCAAAGAGTACCCTTTTCATTGCGACTGTGAACTTCATGTACGAACCGAGAGCAGACGTGTGTGCATATGTAAATTTCCAACTACCCCTTGCTAAGTTTTAATTATGTTATAATATGTCAGATATATTCATCTCTAATGTATCTTCACATTAAATTACCTTTATCTATTTATCTACGTAAAAATCAATATAGTTATAAACTAGTTGGGTTACGTACTCTACTCATTTTCAGATTATTTTTGAGAAGTTCTCTAAGTTTTTGTGACTTTGTCATTGACACATGTATACGTAATTTTTTGTTGTCATCCTTCGATATTAGATTAGGGTGTTGACAAAAAAATACATCTATATATAGATTTTACTATCAGATTAGGGTAAAAATTATTATTTATGTTTTAACCACTCCGTATTTTTTTTCGACATTATTGTTTTTAATTGAAACAAAAACCATGCATCAATGAGAGACATGTATTTGAATATGATTAATATATACCAATTTGATCAGACTGTTGTTAAGGTCATCAGAGCTGTAAAATACGCTCAGACTGTTACGTTGTTTAAGATCACTAGAGTTGTGAAATACACTCAAACCATTATTAAGATTAGAGTGCAGAATGCGCTCATACTATTGCGAAGATCAAAGAGCTGCCAAAGGCGCTCAAGTGGTTGTGAATGTCAAATGAGTAGCGGAAGGTACTCAGACTGATGTGAGGATCGAAGCATCAGAGGACGCTTCAAATCATATCAAAGAGTTTTATGTTACTTTTTACTCTTTGGGTGTTCTTGATAGACGCACTCCAACTTGATGGAATAATAGAAAATATGAACCAGGGACGATTTAGATAATATGGATCAACACACTCTAACTTAAGGGAATAATAGAAAAATATAGGCCATTGGCTATTAAGATAATATGGATCATGGGCCACTGAATATTATATATGGGCTTAAGTAGAGTTTAGTATTATGAGATTAGGGTTATTGAGTATCCTATTTATATGTATGTGTAGCCGTTTATCTCAAGAACAGAAATACAACAGAGTCTTCTCCCAAAACCATTCTCTAAAAATTATTCTTTAAATCTATTGGACAACATCTTTTTTTAACAGTTTTGTGGAATCATCATGAAGTCTAGTACTTTGTTAATGGTCTTTTTTGTTCTCATGTTTTGTGTTCTCAATAACGTGAAAGGTATGCTGATTAATATCTGCGATAAAAAAACAAAAAAAAAGATAATGTATTCAAAAATCAAACTTGCTGATAAGAAAAAAATCAAAAAAAAAAAAATCCCTTTATAATATTACACCATTTTTGTGTGTGAGTGATTTTTTTTTTTGTTTTTAACAAAGAGGTGAGATCTCTGGAGAACAAAGTGTGCATAAAGTCAAAAGTATTCGAACAAAATTGTGGGTGGGACGGGAACAAGGCGTGCATCAAAGGCTTTAATAAAATTGGAGAGTACCCTTTTTCTTGCGAGTGTAGCATTTATGATGTAGCTAATAGCAGACGTTTGTGCAAATGTAAATTTCATTGTTGAAGTTGCTAAGAGTTTTAATTCTATATAATTTACCTTTATATCAATGTAGAAATTAAAGTTATAATAATCTAGTCCCGTTATGTCGATAAAGATCTTGTATACGTAGTCATTTTCAAATTACTTTATGAGACATTCTCCAAGTTGAAGTTGTATCATTGGGCCTCGCGTATATATTGTTAATCAGAGAGATAGTGGGATTTGAACTCTAAATTTTTGGCATGAGTTTATCATCATTCATCATGAACCAAAGGTTAGCATATATATTAATTAATTGTAGTCTACAATGAGACATCCTTGGCTACTAGCTAGCATATAATTTAACCAATAAAAATTAATAAAAAGTAACGTAGTATATATCAAATAGTTGCATTTGGTTACACATATCGACTTTTTACTGCAAAATTCAGATATAGTTTCAGAAGGTCTATGAACTCGGAGGCATTTAATTTATACATAATATGACATATAACAAGAGCACATTGTACATACTACGATTCACGTTTTTGTGTTCTTTTTTTTGTTGTTACTAAACATATATAACGTAACTACGTAAGGTAGACGATACGTTTTTTTTCTCTTTTGTTAATTAAAGACCAGAGACAATGCTGTCATATTGGATTTTGGTAGATTATGAAAGTAATATGTTTCTTCCATTCTATATGTTGTATTACTTATTGTTTGACCAACAACAACAAAAAAAGTTACTTGTTGTGGTTTCGTGTGGTACGAATTGAATTTTTTTTAAGATCCATGCATGCATTATATTGTCACTGATCCTTCCTTGAGCATTTGTAAGATGTCAATGAGACACACACAAAAAAAAATTTGCTTGAATAATCTTTTTTTCTTATCTTATACCAATCTTGTCACAAAACATGAATTATGCATTTCTAACCGATGATTCTACCAAATTATTAAAAATAAGTATATTTTTTTATATGTATCAACACAATTTAAAATTTCATATTACAATTTAACAAAAAAAAAATTCGTATATTGGAAGGTGCACACGTACGTCGTCATGCGACCCACCAAATAAGCTATAAGACGCGGAACTTGTTAGAATGTCTCTTTCCTACTTAACAACCTTCTTATATTGCTATTATTATTATATGTTTCTTATTACCACCTAGCTTAATTAAATGGAAAACCCCATATTTTGCTTAACACATTTCAATTGGATGTTGAGGTAATCACCGCACGTTTCGGATGATTAGATATAAGCTTCTCTTTAAGTAGATTTAGTCCTTCAGATTCCATAGTAAGACTCAAGTTATATAGTATACAAACAATAACAAAAGGATTGATTTGAAAACATGCACCAATGATTATAACCAGTAGCTAGATTGCTGATGATACAATTTCAGACGAACTATATCATAATCACATCCGCATATGAGATTATGATCATAGTTCACAAACATCTAAAAGTTTTTACATGTATATGTAAAATCGTTTGTCATACATTCACTGATATTAGATTAGGGTAACGTTCACTATTTATGTTTTAACTAATCTATAAAAAAATTTCAACGGAGTTAGTCTAGTTAGATGGAGATAGTTAAAATTTCATAAGACCATACCACCAATTATTGAATTCAAATATACATAGAAAAAAAATGTAATGAGAGATTGTTGGGAAAAAAGTCGTCCAAAGTCGACAATCGAACAACCAAGTATCACATAAATCTAGAAATATTTCACCAACTGTTAGTTGATTCATAGCTTTCAGGCCACATTTTGATTCTGCCTCCTTCGTTATTTGGTCTAAAGGAAACAAAAACTAAACAATGAACAATCAATCATTTAGATTTTTGTTGTGTCTGTCATAAACAGTCAACTACAAAATTTCTTTCCTTTCCATTATTTTATTAAAGAAAAGTACTAGTTAATGAACTTCTAATCAATTTCCATATGTTCTATATTTTTAGTATACTCATTTTTGTGTAAGTTGTAGTTTCCACAATTTTGTTTGTTTTTTTTCTTTGGCAGCCACACATGTATATTTAAATAAAAATTTCATCATCGGTAATCTAATTTGGAAAATAAAAGTTTACAATAAAAAGTAACTAACATACATGCATATATGGCTTTATTAGCTAGCTCTACGGCCAAACAGGCCTAGCAGTCAGCCTAGACATTTTAGTGACTATAAATTTTTGCAAAAGCAAAATAAACACTTACGGAAGATTTGAGAAAGTAGATAATTTCTCAGAGCTATGGAACATTTTGATCAGCTTAGAACTAATCCTCTAGATTGTCTACTCTTAGAACATTTTGACAATATTGTTAATTATTTTTTTTAAAAAATTTGTATTTTGGTTGTTCATTATAATTTATATCTATTAAAGTAGAATCGTGGGGAGCATTAATTAAGCTACTTACTAAGACTTCTTCTTCTTCTTCGACTAAACTACTTCATGCCCTCCAAATCCTTCCTCTCCAATGCCGACACTCCCCCTGTTTTTATAAAATTAATAAGACTCTCTTCTTTTATTAATATTCATTCATTTTTTTTTTTAATCTTCAACACCTAAACGTTCTCTTCTTGATCCTGTCTTACAATCAAGACATTTTTAGAGACACGACCAATATATGTCGTAGAACAAGTTCTTAAATACCTCAAAACTATCCTCTCCCTCTCTTCACATTCATTCATTCATTCATCTCTCTACATTCGTGAGAAGACTGATTTCCAAAGATTTCTTGTAGCACAAGAAAGATCATAAAAGTTTGTGTAACTTTGAGAAACAAAGTAATGACAGAGAAGAATCTTCTATACGATACAATACTTGCTAGAAGCTTTAGCAAAAACGAGCAGAAGAGACTTGGCTATGGAGCTTTCATTGCCTCTCTTCTCTTCGTCTTCACTCTTTGCACTGTCTTTAAACCTTATCTCAGCCCTCTACCAGTCGGTATGTCCCTTACCACGTTTTCCAAAACGTAAGAAAACGCATAAACATTAATCATAACGTTTATCTTTTGTTTCTTCAGTGGAGCTGCAATTATCAGTGGATGACGATAGTCTCAAAATGCTGAGAATAACCGAACCGCAGAAACCGCAAGCGATAACGAGCAGCGACGATGCAACATCCGAAGATTCAGAGAAACTCATTATTGTCACAACGAAGCAAGATAACGTTACATCAAATGGAGTAATTACTCAGAGCCTAGTCAGTTCTGAAGATGAGAAGCTTAGTGTGTGCAACGACACAAGCTTGCCTAAGAATCATCTTGATTCGTTTAATTGTACTACTACCACCAACACTACAATCTCCAAAGAACAAGTTATTTCAGGTCCGCATACCTCAAATGATTCTATATCTATCTAATTATCTTGTGTTGTTATTGGTTAAAGTCAAGTTATTGATATTTTTGATATTTTGGGTGAATTTGCAGATGATGAAAGCAAATTGGAGAAAACTATGAAACCAATATGCAACAAGCTAAAAAGAACAGAGTTGTGCGAGATAAGCGGCGACGTGAGAATCCATGGCAAATCAGCAACCGTTTCTGTAGCGATCACGTTTGCGTTTTCGGGGAATTCCACGTGGCATATGAGACCTTACGCGCGAAAAGGTGATAATGCGGCCATGAATCGCGTTAGAGAATGGACGGTGAAATTGGAACAAAACGCAGACGACCAATTAGAGAACGCTAATTTCTCGCGTTGCGATAAAAATCACAGCGTTCCGGCGATGCTCTTCTCACTCGGAGGCTACTCGATGAACAATTTCCACGATTTCACCGACATCGTGGTTCCTCTGTACACGACGGCGCGTAGATTCAACGGCGAGGTTCAGTTGCTCGTGACGAACAAGAACCCACGGTGGATCGAAAAATTTAAGGAGTTACTGAGGAAGCTCTCGAATTACGAAGTGATTTACATCGACGACGAAGACGAAACGCACTGTTTCAGCAGCGTCGTCGTCGGTCTCAATCGCCACCGTGAGTATTACAAAGAGCTAACGATCGATCCTTCGAATTCGGAGTATTCCATGTCCGATTTCCGGAGTTTTCTAAGAGACGCTTACGCGTTACCTAACGCCGCCGTGACCACGAGGCAGATGCGGCGACGGAGGCCACGTATTCTGATTTTGTCTAGAGGCAGATCGCGAGCGTTTACGAACGTCGGCGAGATCGCTAAAGCGGCGAGGCTAATCGGATTCAAAGTCGTCGTGGCGGAAGCGAACACGGGACTCGCGAGTTTCTCACAAACTGTGAATTCCTGCGATGTGATGCTAGGCGTTCACGGTGCGGGGCTTACAAACATGGTGTTCTTGCCGGAGAACGCGGTGGTGGTTCAGATTCTTCCGATCGGTGGATTCGAGTGGCTGGCGAAGACGGATTTCGAGGATCCGTCGAAGGGAATGAATCTGAGGTATTTGGAGTACAAGATCACGCCGGAGGAGAGCACGCTGATGCAGAAGTACGGACGCGATCACGAGATCGTTAGAGATCCATCGGCGGTTGCGAAACACGGGTGGGAATCGTTTAAGTCGGTTTATTTGGTACAGCAGAACGTGACCGTTGACATAAACCGGTTCAAACCGGTTCTTGTCAAAGCTTTCGAACTTTTACAGAGTCAGTCGGTGTAATTTTAATATTTTACTGCATTCGTATACTGTAAATTCTTGTAGACGTTATCGATCGGATTCACTATTCGTGCAAAAGTTCAGAAAATTGTCAATTATTTTTATTAGAATACTAGTAGTTTGATAGTCTAATCAAAAAGTCAAAGGTTTGTTTACAATTACGTAGGAAACATATGAATCAACATATCTAAGCTCAGATAAGGCGGCCCTCTGGTCTCTTCTTCGCTGATGTCTAGAGCTAGATGGTATCGTTTTAGTTTGTTTTCAAGTTAGGTTTATATGGTTAGCCGTTTAAGCAGTTGTTTGGCGGCTTTGGCTTTGGATTAGAGAGTACATTGGTTTGCTTAGAGTTTTGAATTGGGGGTTTGTGGATGCGGTTGGAGCGGTATTTTCCTTCGAGATTTGTGGTTGCAAAGAAGATCGTAGTAACTCCGGATATGATAGGTCCACGGTACGACTCGAAGAATAATGTATCTTCTTTGCTTGATCCGTCTTTAGTGTTATCTCCGTTCTGTTGGAAGTTGATTAATTGGTTAATCCTGCAAGTAGAGAAACAGAGAGAAGAGTGAGCACATGAAGAAGAAAGCGTAAGAAGGGGATAGAGAAGATGTTGTGCTCGTACGTTGAAGGAAAGAAGAAGATGAAGAAAAGTCAAAGAAGGCTGTTGGGCCTCAAGTGAAACAAGCCCAATAACATTAGTGGGTTAAGTGAGTAAGCAATAGTAATTAGGTTAAGTGTGAAACCTAAGTATAAAAGTGCTGTTTTGTTGTAATAGAAACTTATCCAAGATATTATCAATGTAGAAGGTTAAGCATAAACGCTTCTTGGATCCTTTCTCTCTACACCAACGAAAGTGAAACAAAGAGAGTGAAAGAGAGGAAGTGAGAGATCAAACCTTTGTGAGTAAAACAGAGGTCAAAGTAAGAATTCCAACACGTTCATGTGCAGTTTATTGTTTTGAAGCCGTCAGTGTTGTGTGGTTGTGATTGCGTTTAATCCACCCAGCCTTTACCTTTCCTATCACCCTTAATCTACTCGTCTGACCTTTGACTCCCATAAGGGTCGTTCCCTTTCTAAGCTCAAGCATGTTCTGATTGAAGATTTGTTAGTCATCTTTGTTTGCAGTTGCTTCTTCTCATTGTTTGTGTTCACTATAGTTGTCAGCTTCTCCTTCTATTCATCGTACTTGATTGAGCTCGATATTTTTGAGAGGTTAGGCTTCGCTCCTTGCCACTGCTTTGCATATCCGGTTAGACCTGATTGCATTTTCAAAGTCATCTACCTAGATGTTAATGGACGTTGTAATCGTCGTAATGGCATCTGAAAGCTTTCGAGTCTTGCTTTTGCTTACCGGGTCATGAAGTATTTGGTTCTGGTTTCAAGAGCGTGGCTCTCATCATGATAGACTATTAACATCCCTATTGATAGTAGATGGTTTATGTTATCATTGGATTGGCCGTGAGCATCGTCGGTAAATCTCATCCACAGGTGCTTCAAAACAAAAACAGAGGCTCTGGGGAAGCATGGGATCTCATCGCACTATGATAATCCATTGAACTGTGTATACAAGGAGGAAGAAAACAGAGGAACGTGGCATGTCTTAATGAAGAAGCATAAAATTGGCACGTGTGAAAAGTAGTACACTTGTTATATAAACGTAGCCTCTAACTGTAGTAGCTATTTTTTCCGATTGTTTTGTGATGATGTTACAGTGGCGTGTAGATGGTCATTGGAGAAGAGTGATGATCGGAAGTATGTTCTAGAGCTCTTTCTCATAACAATTGTTGAGAGAGTTAACAAAGATTATTAGTTTCTTTCCTTATCACACTGAGGATTTGATCCACAAGACAAAGATTCTTACGATCCTTATCAAAATCCTATATACTTTATGAACATGAGGTTATAGTAATTCTTGATTCCGATATTGATTGTATTGATTGTTTTCAATCTCTTTACAACATGTTGCATCTGATTCTCTGGTTTGATGACATTTTTGTTCAAAAGTACATAGGATTTTTTTTGTTCTATAACCTCCACATTTGGTATATCTGAATCGGGCCTTTTGGGCTAAATGTAATTCATTTCATCAGGCCCATTAGTACAAACCAAAGAGCTAAATAAACCCTAGTGAATTTTGAATTTTTCTATTCTCTCTTTCATTTTCAGAACAGTCTCGTCTTGCTCCATCTAGGGTTTTCTGCTTTGTTCATACAGATCATTTCCTGTCGAAATCAAAATCTCGATCTCTCTCGGTTATTATAGCAAAAGATGGCGGCGGTAGCAGCACCGATGGCATCGAAGCCCCGTGGATCTAAAGCTGAGTCGTTCGTAGACAACAAGCGTAGAGAAGATATCAGATTCGCCAACATCAACTCTGCTCGCGCCGTCTCTGACGCCGTCCGTACGAGTTTGGGTCCTAAAGGTATGGACAAGATGATTTCCACGGCCAACGGTGAAGTTATCATCACTAACGACGGAGCTACGATCCTCAACAAGATGGAGGTTTTGCAGCCAGCCGCGAAGATGTTGGTCGAGCTTTCTAAATCGCAAGACTCAGCCGCCGGAGATGGTACCACCACTGTCGTTGTAATCGCCGGTGCGCTTCTCAAGGAGTGTCAATCGCTTCTCACGAACGGGATCCACCCTACTGTGATTTCAGATTCGCTTCACAAGGCTTGTGGTAAGGCAATTGATATTTTGACGGCTATGGCTGTTCCTGTTGAGCTCACTGATCGTGATTCGCTTGTTAAATCTGCGAGCACGTCGCTTAACAGTAAGGTTGTTAGTCAGTACTCTACATTGCTTGCTCCTTTAGCTGTAGATGCGGTTCTCTCTGTTATAGATCCGGAGAAGCCTGAGATTGTTGATTTGCGTGATATTAAGATTGTTAAGAAGCTTGGTGGGACTGTGGATGATACACATACTGTGAAAGGTTTGGTTTTTGACAAGAAGGTTAGTCGTGCTGCTGGTGGACCGACTCGTGTTGAGAATGCTAAGATTGCTGTGATTCAGTTCCAGATCTCACCTCCAAAGACTGACATTGAGCAGAGTATTGTTGTCTCTGACTATACTCAGATGGATAGGATCTTGAAAGAGGAGAGGAACTACATCTTGGGGATGATTAAGAAGATCAAAGCAACTGGTTGCAATGTGTTGCTTATCCAGAAGAGTATTTTGAGGGATGCTGTCACTGATCTATCACTTCACTATTTAGCTAAAGCTAAAATCATGGTTATCAAGGATGTTGAGAGAGATGAGATTGAATTCATCACCAAGACATTGAACTGCTTGCCAATCGCCAATATTGAACATTTTAGAGCTGAGAAGCTTGGTCACGCTGATCTTGTTGAAGAGGCCTCCCTTGGAGATGGAAAGATTTTGAAGATCACTGGTATCAAGGATATGGGGAGAACTACATCTGTTCTCGTCCGTGGCTCCAACCAGCTTGTTCTAGATGAAGCTGAAAGGAGTTTACATGATGCGTTATGTGTGGTTAGGTGTCTGGTGAGCAAGAGGTTCTTGATTGCAGGAGGTGGTGCACCAGAGATTGAGCTCTCAAGGCAGCTTGGTGCTTGGGCTAAGGTGCTTCATGGTATGGAAGGTTACTGTGTGAAGTCTTTCGCTGAAGCCCTTGAGGTCATTCCTTACACTCTGGCCGAGAATGCAGGGTTAAACCCTATCGCTATTGTGACTGAACTCAGGAACAAGCATGCTCAAGGAGAAATCAACGCCGGTATTAATGTGAGGAAAGGACAAATCACCAACATCTTGGAGGAAAACGTTGTTCAACCCCTACTTGTGAGTACCAGTGCAATCACTCTAGCAACTGAATGTGTAAGGATGATTATGAAGATTGATGACATCGTTACTGTGAGGTAGTTTGGTAGTTTCTTTCAAAACAGGTCCGAGAACATTCCTCTTGCTCTATCTTAAGCTTTGCTTCTTCTTCTTTTATCGTGTTTTGTATTTGCGCAATGGTTTTGAACTTAGACTCCCCTTTTGTTTCCCCATGTGCTATTGCAGCGAAGTGGTTTTATTTGTGGTTTAGAGGGATTGTATTTCTTTCTAGTGACTTGATATCAAGGTTTCTCCTTTTTGTTTCATATATTGATTAGTTTTGTCACAATTGTCAAACGGTAGGGGTAGAATCAGAACCTCGATTACTGACTTACTGGGACTCTCAAATATTTGATCATGGGTCACAAAATTAGCATCCTATCTGGATGATCATTGACTCCTGAGGATCCTAAACTATTTTTGTCTGTTTTTATGATTAAAATTTGAATTTGTATTTTTTATCTATAATCTCAACCAAAATCAAGTCGTGTAAAGAAAGTATTGAAGCCATGAAGCTCTCCAAGTCAAATTATAAACATCTCAATAAAACATTGGATCCTAAAATATTACATCGAAAACGATGGAGGCATTAGCCGAAGAAGTTTGCTTGTTGAAATTTGACTTGAGTTAATTTGAAAACGAAAATAACCATTTTGACTGAAGAGCAATCTCAGTGGCCTATCTACTGGACGTTACAGAAACTAACTTTAAAAAAAAGACTTGATGTTACATTTGAGAATGCCAGAATGGTATGGTTACTTATAGACTATGTTAAAACAGTACAGAACTCATTAAGACAGAACTATGCAAAGACTGAAGAGAAACAACACAGTCAAACATTGCCGCTTAATACAAGAGAACTCAAGACAATATGTTTCCCAATTCTTTTTTTTTTTTTATTGCGTTCTAGGCAAAAAGTCATATAACCATGTAAGAAGAAACATTGTTGTAAAATGCAGACCACGTTATGAATTCGTTGTACTTATATGTAAGCTCAAAGACAGTACACACTACACAGATGAAACATGAGTTTCTCCAGCACATTGGTCTTTCTCCAACCAGACCAGATCACAACATGCATTAACTCTTTGCTTCTATACTGTCAACTTTGAAATTAAATGTTATCATCTTTCCATTTATTCAGAAATTAATTGCAACCCAATTTTGATTACAACTCAAAAGTAAACGACTAGTATGAGAGACCCACTTGAGGAGCCTGTGTGTTGGCCAAGTTCTTGTGTGTGTATGTACAGAGAAGTATTGCCTTGTGTTTGCAAAAGTGTTTCCAACCTTTTTTACGCTGCAGATTCAGAATTAGTCTTGCTGTGTTGTGCCTCAAGTAGATGTTTGGTCAGTGACTCTGGATCTTGTTCACTCTCTTCAAGTACTTGTTTTCTTTCTTCGTTTTTGCCCCAAAGAACTAAGTAGAGCCCCAACATTATGAACACTGCACCAACAATCCTGCAAATGAAAGATTGAATTAGATCGAGTAATTTCTAAAGGAACAAAACATAATATTACCGTTTGCAATGCTTACCTTCCGGAGTATAACTGATCACCAAGAATAAGAAATGCCATTGCAGCAACAAGAAGTGTTTGGAGTGGCTGGAAGACAGCTACAAAGACTGGACCGCTTTTGTAGATACACCATGTCTGAAGATAAACCACCAACCCGGAAGCTATTATCCCCTGTAAGCGCGACCAAAGAAAACTTCATTTAGTGGATTTCATTGATTCAAATTAATGAAAAGGATGAGAGATATAGGGAGCTTACAGCATATAGGATGGTGAAGAGCTCTTCCCAAGAGGCGATGATCCAGTTATTGAGATCAGTTTCCACAAACAGAGCAATTACCAGAAACTGAATCAGGCCGAAGAAACATGTGAACGATGTTAAAGTGAGCTTTGCCGGGTATTGCTTTAGAACAGGAGCTTGAAGAACCATCCAACCAGCCCATGATAGACAATGTCCCATTAAGTATAACCATCCGAGTTTCCAGTTCTGTGATTTGTCAGATCCGGTTTCCTCTTCATGCATGCTAATGCCCTTGTCAAAGATCGGAAATCCTCTGTACAATGTGATCACGGTGGCTCCACCGATGCTCACAATGGTTCCCAATACTTTGGCCACACCATGTTTCCTGACCAGGTCTATGTGCTCTAACCTTGATTCACATCCGAAGATCAATGTTAGATGCACACAATAAAATGATTAATACTCTTTCCATGAAAGAAGTGGTTGTTAGGTACCTTAGGGTACAAGCCATGATGAAAGTGATGGCAGGAACAGAGTTCTGCATTGCGGAAGCAAACGTTGGAGTTGCATAGTAAAGTCCCAATAGGTAGAATCCTTGGTTTGCTGTGATTCTGATGTTGAAAGCAGAGAAACAGAGTTTCAGAATTATAATCATAAATTCAAGAATTGAGGAACCAGTTGCTATTATTGTCTTCTCTGGTTAAGCTATTATTACCCTATGAGTGCCAAGAAGAAGAACTGAGCCAGTAATGAGAATGTGAGTGGAGGCCTTTCCTTCCTGTTGATATACAAAGCATTGTTAAGAATACTAACAAACCAAAAATAAAAGATTCAAACTTGAGGTCTTGTAAACCCAAATGAGATAAAAAGAAACAAACATTCTGAAACTACCCAAAACTTCAGATGAGATCAAAGGGAAAAAGTTTCTAAAATTAGTAAGTTACACAAAGGTAATTGGGAGAGATGGGGACTTACTTTTCGAAGAAGTAAGCGAATGGACCTATGAGGATAAGAGCAAGGATATTCCTATAAACAGGGTACACAACTTTGCTGACACCAATGTTAAGAGCAACCCTTGAGACAATGTGGAAGCCTGCAAAACAGAACTGAAGTGTGATCAATGCCACCACAAGCTTCATCTTCTCTGATACTACTTTCCCCATTCTTCGTTTTCTTCTTCTTGAACTCTTCTCTTTTTGAAGTTTGATAAGCACATCAAGATTGCTTTTATACTAAAGTGTGGTGGTTGCTTGAGATTAAAAATACAGAAAAAATAATCATAAGTCACAATAAAATATAAAATGGATGATTAGGGAAAAAAAGAGATGATACGTCATTTCTTCAAGTGGACCACTATAAGTTGTTTACAATTAATGATTATGAATAATGCTCTGATATATAAGATGATCATTTGACTGTAATAATACGATTCGGAGGTTGAATGTTTATGTGACCTTTAGAATATGTATATATTGGTATTGGTAGTAGTTCACACTCATGTTTAATTTTGAGTCGGTTTATGTCATCTACAATTCATACAACTACACTAACAAAACTTGAATTTGGGTTGTGAAACGATTGACAACAGTAATACAATTCACAATTTAATCAAAAATTTCCTTCGAACGTTGATATATACATGTAAGTTTAATTATATTTTAAGTTTACGAGTCTAATTTTTTTGGGGTTTAAGAATGAATAGTATATTATGGTTATGGTTATTAGTTAGATATGATACATTTTGGAGAACAATTTTTTCATCGTTTTTGAATTATCTATCATTATATATGATTATGCTTATAGGTTATTTTGTTTTGTAATAATGAGTTAGTGGAATCGAATAGCATGTGATCTACCTCACAATTAGGCATCTTGTCTTGAATGTGGAAAACCCAATAATAATTTGACTAATTAAGTCTACTAATAAAATATACATGCAAGGAGCACTAACCACCGTTTATTCAGTTAACTTGTTCTTGTTCTTGTTCATGTAATCATGTTCATGTAAATAGATTCCAACAAAACGGCTGCAACCAAAATGTTAATGTATCATCAATTAGCTTATAACTAAATAAATAAAAACTATGGCATCTTCTCAAAAATAATATGTTAAATTCTATAACTTGACCTAATTTCTAATGTGATATGAAACTAGTCTGTTTTAAATAGCTTTTTTTTTAGCAATCATTTCAATAATTTGTACTCTTGTACTCTCTCTATTCTTTTTCTTCTAGTGGCCCTAAAGAGGTACACATGCAAGATTCTCAATTTTGTTCATCCCACGATATGAAAGTTCTCAGTTTTTTTTATAATCTAATCAAAACATTCCAGCTTTTTTTTTTTTGAAATTATTTAAAACAGATTAGTTTCAAAATTATTCCAACTTCAGAATCCAAAAGTAAATAGTATTGATCAAAACTGAAACACAGAACTAACAACACAATCATCAGATCACCAAATATCAATAACTAACTGGCAAAAATAAAACACCTAAACATCATATCTTTTGAAGAAAATTCAGTCAGATACTAAAGAATCCTTTATTGAACTCAGATTAACATTGAGAAGATCTGCAGAATGAAGCTAAATTAGTTTGTGTTTTCAACGACTTAGGCACACACCTAGACATCAAATCTTTAAAAAGATTTCAATCAGACCCCTATAATAATCATTCTTACTGATTTTATAATATAATGAAGATGAACGGATTGTGCTGTCATCTACATCGTTAAAGAAAGCTCAATTTATATGGTATGATCATATAAACATCGTATCAACCTAGATAGTCAAAAGGATACCAAGAAACCCGAGAAAAACAAACAAAATTGAATTTGGTGAGAAAAATGAATGTGTAAGAGTATAAAAGAGACATAAATAACAGATCCATAAAGGATTCAATGAATAGACTTAAAGTCAACTAAATTGGGTTGGTAGTACCGTTTCACAACCAATTTCGATTTGTCTTGCCATGAAATAACTAGACAGAAACAAAACACCTTCAAATCTTTTCTTCTCTCTTCCATTATTTAGTTCAACGTGCAAATGGCCCTAATTCTCCTTCAAACTATACAATAGAGACTACCAAGATAATCCTTACAGGTTCTATTAGAGCCAAAAATCCGTTATGTGGGGGTCTAGCCATCGATGAAGAGCACAACTCCGTAGAGCAACGAATATGGAAGTTTAAGAGAGCAGAGCATCACCAAATTCAATTAGATAACACCAATTCTTACTTAAACTAAAAAAGACAACAAAAATCGGATAAAAATATAACTCCTTGTGGTACAGGTGATGTTTGAGACTAGATTTCATGTACATGATTATCAAAGAGTCAGAGAAACGATAAACAGAGAGACCCATATACTTCAAATGATTTCTACATTGGCTCAGTTTTAAGTCAGCTTAAAACAGGAGCAGTTCTTCAGGGCTTGATCTCGGATTCTAAAGTCATCCAATATAGGTTATTACTTATCTTACTAGTGTTCATCAAGCTTGGGTTTGACGTGCTGCTTTAAACAATTTCTGCAATAGCAATAGAGAACATATAATCATCGACCATTGCAGTAAACATACGGCTATAGGCTTAATCATTCAAAGGCTTACCTTTCTTAGAGCATCAATCGACCGCACTTTCTCCTCTCTCTTTTCACAAAAGCACTCTCCACACCAGCTGGAGAATTCCTTCTGATGAGTTTTGAGCTCTCTAAACACAGAGCTGAATGGAACAACACGCAACAAAAAAATAAGAAACAAAAAATTCATAGGCAAGAAAAATGTAAAGCAGTCCAGAGGCAAATTTTAGTTGTTATCTACCTTCTGCACCATAGAAGCATATTGACCCGATGCCCGGAAGTTGTGGCTCTGGCACCATGGCGGTGGCGCCCACGGTGGAGTACAGCTTGTCCTGGGATATGATCATAATCATATATTTCCTGCTTTCGCAAACAAGCAGAATTTGAAATTAGCCATCAGCCATATATGGAATGTAAGAAGACAAGAAAGTAACAGAGAAAAAGAATAGCATACATCTGTCTTTGTTGCTGTGTTCACATGTTTTTCACACCGCGTGCCTCGGAAAAATAGCTCTCCTCCCACAAATTCTTTACCCAAACAAACATTCAGCGTTACTTCTGAATCATCCACATGAAAGCCTGCAAATTTGTAAAATCTCATTATTTTCAACCAGAAATACTTGGGAATTGGAGTATATCTGCATTTAGGACAACTAGTCAGGACATGTGAAAATTATGCAGGATCTGTCATAGGGTCTCACCTAAATCAACATCCCTATCTTTACCATATTCAACAACAAAACCATGGTGAGAATCCAGAGTTGCTCCACCCACATCATTGAAGAATACTACAAAACAAAAGATGTTAAGTAGATTTTTAGATAAAATTGTAACATATAAATGGACTTTCGAGTAATAGTCTCTGTAATGGATTTAATTTTAGTATTTTGCCTTTGGAAATGGGACGAATGAAACCCTCCATGAGTTTGTCAAGCATGGTATCAAGACCAAAGTCGTCAAGCACAGCACCATATTTATTCATGGTGTTTGGTCTCATTATCCGGAATTTGGTCTCACCTACCCACCTTTCAAAATTGTCTATCTGCATAGTCAAACAGTGGCACATGAACAAAAATATAAAAGGTAACGGAAAGGATAGAAAAAAAAAAACAAAAAAAAAAGAAGAAAAAGGATCCACACTACCTCGGATAGCATCAACTCGCAAAAGCTAGGCTGGAGCATATCAAAGACGAAAACACCAGGAGATGGTTCAGTTATTATGTTTCTGAAGCTTTCCTCTGTGTTATCATTAATCGCATTCAGGAAAGTTGGAACAAAACAGACTGTGGGAACTAGAGTATACAACTCCTTGTGAAGTGGCTGCAGTAGGAAAACACATCAAACTACTAAACTGATGACTGGAACAGAGCAATATGGAAATGAAGTTAAAAGATTCACACCTGATAATTGGATATTATCTTCTGCCTATAGTCCCTGTGCCTTTGAGCCTGTAACATCAGCAAAAAAGAAACCTACTTAAGTAAAATCCCGATGCTCAATTCAATCATCATCAAACCAGATCGAACTTTCTATAAACACTTTAACTAATAGTGAGGCCTATATACATAGCAGCAAAAGCTTAAAAATTTCAATCAATGAGATGTAAATCAAAACTAACCAAGTGGGTCGAACTAAAGGAACTTCAAAAAGCAATTCCAAATCTCATCAATACACACAAATTCAGAAACAAACAAAAAAGTCCAAATCTAGAACTTACTCTGGAACGCTCTCCATGAGGAAGATGCCTAAGCATAATGTCAGTCATGAATTTAACTTTCTCATCGCGATTCGAGACAAGCATATTCGGAGGCAAGTACTTCTCAAGACTAGAGTAAATCGAGTTTGGGAAATCAAGCTGCAGATCTTCGTAACTATCCGGTCTATGCTCGTTGTTAGGGTTAAGCCTCAGTCTCTGGCAAGAAACCACCGTAGATGTAGCTCTCACCATTGTCGAAGGGTGTGAATTATTATTATTACCTCCAATTGTTCCGTTACCTTCCACCGTCGTCGTAGTCGTTGTCGTCTCCTGCGAACCTTCTCGTTGTTCACTTGACATTACTTAATTTTGACGCCTTGAGAAGAGAATTTTTCAAACCCTAGTTTTCTTCACACTACATTCCAAAAGAACCCATAATCTTAAAAGGGAGAATTGAAATCGGATTTGTGGATTTTTTGTGCTTTTGCTCTCTCTCACTCTCTCTCTCTCTCTCTCTCTCTCGATCTGGAGATTCTGATTTTTGGGTTCCCGTTGAAGTTAGGGTTTCTGGAAATGTTCCCTCGAAAGATTTTTTATTTATTTTTTTATCTCTTCTTTTTTTTGGGGTTAAAATTACGCACGAAATCTCAAGTCTCTCTCACACGCTTTATAAAACTTATCAAAATTAATTATCAGGCCCATCTTTTAGGCCCATTAAATATAAACCGGTTTGGTTAAAGCGTAGGGTGTTATTGGATTAAGGATTTTAATTAATGCAAGATAATAGTTGATTTAAAAGTCTAATGTATTTGTGTTGATTTTATAATGAATATATGGATTTGAAAGTTATTGATAATTTATTTTTGTTGATTTTTATAGATTTTTTATAAGTTGTTTAAAGAAAAAAAAATTATCCATAAACTATGTTATACACCAAAACCATATTAAATTAATAACATCCAGATTTTTACCCAAATTATGAAAGACTTCAATTAAACCGTATTTGTCTTTAATAGACATAGGATTTGTGGAGGAATAAACAGACAATAAACCTAGAAAAAAGTGTGATTATATCATGAACCCAAAAAATAAAGGTTACAGATCATGAATCCAGAAAACAAAATTAAAGAATACAAAAAAAAACTTTAAAAATAAACACAAATCTGATGAATAAGTGTGATTATATATAAAAAGATTAAGAAAAAAAACAAACAATAATATGTTAAAGGCTAGAGATCCATCTAGAGAGAGAGAGGGAGGAGAAAAAATAAAATTCTTGAGAAAAGTGTGGTATTGTGTTTGTTCATATTTTAGGGCATGTGCATTGGGAGTTTCTCAAAAAATTTATCAATAAATTAAATAACAAAAAGTAATAAAAAGCTATGAGAGAGAATGAGATAAGTTTCTCAATGTTTCTCATTTTGAAAAACTCATTGATAACTGTATGGACATGTATCTATTCTTAATTGAACAAACATTTTAGTTGGTAATTAAAATATAAATAAATAGTTAAAAAGATTAAAATATTATATATGTGAAAGTGAAACTGAGATAATTTCTCTCCAATACAGATGACCTTAGAAGCTAAGTAGTTGAAATCAAAATCACACAAAATTTGGTAAATTATTGAATAACAGTAAATTTTAATAGATTTTTAAAAATACACAATTAAATAACACCTGGTTTCTTATTACATCAAAATCCTTTATAAATCACAATCGAGTGATGGACTTTTGAATTTGTCTGTTAGTGGCTGACACGTGTGACAATTCGATAGTCTTCTCTGGAGTTTGTTAACTTAACACGTGTGAGAATGAAACCTTAAGCTCTCTCGTTCTCAAAGTCAAAGGTAAAGCTCTGTGCGATTAGCTGTCACTGCCTTGTTCGTCTCAAACTTGTTGTCTCTGTCCAAAATCTTTTTTGGTCCGGCATCGGATTCTTTTCCGATCAGGGAAACAACCGTACGAATTGCGAGTAGCTCTGCGGCGAAAGTAGAAAATGTGGAAGGAGGAATCTTTGGATTTAGTGCTTGTGCCGACGGGTCTCCTCGTGATGGTAGCTTACCATGTCTGGCTTGTCTACGCTATACTTCACCGTCCCAAGCTCACTGTTATCTCTCTCAACGCTGAATCTAGACGACAATGGGTCTTCTCCATGATGACTGTACGTTTCTTTCTTCCCACTCTCCTTTCTATTTTTTTTGATTCTGGAGATTTTGGGGTTTAGATTAGGGTTTATGTTGTCGGAATTGTTTCGGAATTTGGATTTGAAAGGTGAGGTTTTTGACAATGGAGCTGCTTCGTTCGGTGATTTTAGGAATTGGGTATTGAGATTCTTACAGCTCTCTTATGAAATTAGAGAAAAAGAGGAATGCTTTTTTTGTCCTGAATTTATCATATAGCAAAATTGAGCCAGGGGCTTATGAGTAAGGATGATAAGGGTAGGAGAAGTCGAGTGTTTCAGCTGTCAATCGATGTTGTTAGATTTGAATCTGCAATAAGTATAGTCAATATTGAAGTAGATGTTGGTCTGAAACTTGATCTTTTTCAAGAACTCTTGCTTTTTCTTGTACAGTTGTACTTGGTAAATCAATGCATCACAGCTAGAATCTTGGAGCTAGTTAATGGCTTATATTAGATAGGAACAGTGTTATAGACACATAAGAACACACAGTCATGTCATGTGTCTGTTCATTAAGATTCGGATATCGGTGGTCTTGGCTCTCTCTGTTGTTTCTTTCCGGTGGATGATATAAGTTTATTTATTGTCATTTGCAGGAGCCAATGAAAAACGGTGTCTTGGCTGTTCAAACAATCCGGAACAACATAATGGCATCAACTCTTTTAGCCACAGCAGCAATCACTCTATGTTCCATCATAGGCGTCTTTATAAGCAACTCTTCAGATTCAAAATCCAAGCAGTCAAGTCTTGTATATGGGAGCAGAAGCCCTCTCTTAGCATCAATCAAGAACTTTGCAATCCTTATCTGCTTCCTTATGGCCTTTCTCTGCAACGTACAGTCAATCAGGTACTATGCTCACGTAAGTTTCCTAGTCACAGTGCCTGTGTCTCGAGGGAAAAGAGAACACTGTGAGTACGTCTCTAGAAACCTGAACCGAGCTAGCTACTTCTGGTCTCTTGGATTGCGGTCTTTCTACTTCTCCTTCCCGCTTTTCCTATGGACCTTTGGGCCCATCCCGATGTTTGTGTGCTGTTGTGTAATGTCCTCGATTCTATATTTCTTGGACACGACAACTAGTTTCACTAGGCATCTCCATAGCCAGTCGTTTAGAGAAAGCGCTGATTTGAAGGACGGTGAAATCGAATCAGCTGTCCATGCTCTGTAGACTCTTCTCTGACTTTTGTTGTGTGTGAGAGTAGCAAGAGTTATATATATTAACCGACTGTGTTTGTTTGTAATTTGATGGAACAAACTTTGGCTGCGATTGTATATTTGCGAGTGTTCATGTTACGATGATTATTGAAAAGTGTATCATCATAATATGAAAACTCAAACGCAAATGTTTGCCTAATCGCAAACAAACAATCTAAGTTTGTACTGTAGACTATGTAACCTCTTAGGCTTTGTGTCCAAATTTAGAACTCTATTTTCATCCATCAACCACGTTGCCTCTACAATACTATACCAACTCAATAATTGTATTGTTTTATTGGTCAGAGATAGATTTTACATGGTTATATGAAAAATATTCGAGAAGAAATATTATCTTTTAGCAGGCCTTTATTTTAAGTTTTTTACCAGTTTTTTTTCCAGGATCTGAATAAAGTCCATAAAAACTAAAACTTAACTAATGTTCAACCCTAACTAAAACTTTAAACATAGAACATACACAACCAGAGAAACATAGGATGAGAACATTGCTAATGCGGAAGGGGATCGAGGAGATCTTAGCCTGACAGATATAAAGAAATCGAGGTATCTGAACTTTGTATCTCTGGCAGATTATGCAATTGGCTGAAACCAAAAAAAAAACACACGGGAGGAAACGGTGATGTTGAAAATTATGATAACTTTTTTCTTTTGTACGTATATAGAGACAAAGACAAAGAGACATTGTAACCACTTGCCTTGAAGAAGAAAAATCCATGATATTTTATTCGTCTTCGACTTTCTGTGTCGTGTCCAATTTTAGAACTTGTACTCTATTTTCATCCTTCCAATCTCTTAAGAAGACCTGTTTGACGGCGTCATCGTGATTGTTGTTTTTTTCATGTCACTGAAAAGCTTCTTGAAACCCCTGCCAAACGAATGAAATAATGGAAGTATATAAGAAAATTTAGTTGTAAGAAATTTCAGAATGCAATGTAGTTGTTGGAAACAATGTAGAAACTATTAAAATTTCAAAAATAAATTGCTTTAGACTACTATTATGTAATGCAAATTAATGCTATATATTACGACGTTGGTGTATACATAACACGATATGACGACATATCAAATTACCCACAAAAATTTCACCTGCGTTGAAGTAGTGGCAGAAAGATATTAAGTAAATGTTCACTAAACATAAATCACCTTAGGGGTATGTGGTATGTACCCATATGTGGGTATTATGCATATATGTGAATGTGTGTGTGTGTATGTAGGTAAGAGAGAAGAAGAAATAAAGGTGGTGACAGAAGTATAGAGAGCACAGAAGATTAGATGCAGGCTCTTTCTCTTTCTCTTTCTCTTTCTCTCTCTCTCTATCTTTCTTTCTTGAATGTGTTATACATATTTTAACATCCACATGCGGTGTGATGATATATATGTATGTACTTGCATGTCATCCTTAGTGCTCTCTATCTTCTGTCAACAACCAACATCACTCTCAAACCTATGTGTGATATGCAACAATGTATATATACATGTATATATATATAGATATGTCTATCTGTAAATGTGTAAGTATATATGAAGATATATACATATATATATAAGCATGTATGTGTATATATATATATAGATTAGAGGAAGTGTATGAAGTGACAAAGGGATAATGGAGAGTAATGTGTAATATATAGAGGATCGGAGTAAGTTGAGAGAGCTCCTCTCCACATAATGTACCAAAACGTTGACTCTTTCTACGTACATTCCCCTTCACACACACAAAAACATACCCACAGGCCACACAACCCAAACGTACCCAACATCAATTCTTCATTTGATAATACGAAATCATAAAAACTAGGAGATTGATTATTTTCTAATCAATAATCAATATATATGACTTCATTGTTGGGGAATACAATACTTCGTGCATTCAATATATATACATAGTTAAATCCATGAATTATAATATAATTGGTTAGAAGTTAATTATGATTTTTGTCTGTTGGGTTATATAAAAACTTAATTATAATATTAATATTCGGCATTTTAGTAGATAGCACCGAATTCTTCCGCAGAACAAATGCCAAAAGACTGGCTAGAAACACGAGCCAATCGATGTGGTTATCATGTGACATATGGAGATGTGGAGGAGATTTTAATTGACGTGAAAGTTTTGATTGGCAATGGCTGGCAAAAATCCTAAAACCACCAACCAACCGTACGTCCTCAATGTGGTAGGGTACCAACACCATTTTTAACTTCTCACATAAAAACAATAGGACAAAATATAAACCTTTCGTGTGTTTCAACCGACAAAAACCAAAAATAGTAACTTTTTTGCAAATACGTATCGTCACTAGTAGTATTAGAACAAATCAATGACCACTCATCTCTCCAAAACAGTGATTGTCTCTAAAACAAACTTGTTTTTTTTTTAATTTTCTTTATGTAATGATCAAATTAGTACTATAATTTCTTTCGAAACAACTCTATAAATTAAAAGTTGTAGATTATCACTTTCTATGCATAACTATTAACTAGAACTCGAGTCGAGTGGGGTAACATTGAAGCAACACTCCTCCTCTAACTGGTTGTAAACGTACTTGACTTAATTTTACTTTAAGGCGATAACCAATAAAGAGACTTTAATGTGGTTCTTTCTTAGTCACAATTAAAACCTAGTTAGTGGTTATCGAAAACTAAAGAACAAATTAGTGAAAAATACAAAATATTGAAAAAAAAAGAAACCAAATTTATATAATGGTATTAATTATACAAATCTACTTAGATATATATAACAGGAAGGGTTGGCGAATGTAAACAGATTTTTATCAAAGATTGAAGAGGGAAAAAGACAGATCACCAAAGTAGGGACTATGACATGAAGAAAAGGGAATCAATACTTAGTGTTTGGTTATTCATGGTGTTGTCCTTTTTCTCTTGTAATTTACTTTTCTTTTTCTTCTTCAGTTATTCTTACTTCTTGGGGACTAAAATGTGAAAAAGTCCATACATATCAAATAATAGACATGTCTTATGCAATAATGGACTTGGATAACACAGCAAGTGGGGTGAATTTTTCTTTTGGAACTAATATCAGTTTCCCTATTGGAGAAAGAAAGAGAAGAGGTCAAAAAAAGGAATCATAACAACTAGATATGGAGGAGGAGGACTTTAAAGAGTGATAGACAATAGAATTAAATAAGTGGGGAAGAGTACTATACTGATGAGATAATCATTAATTGACAATTGAAATGGAATTTTCATTGCAGAGTGGCACATGTGGTAACAAGAGATTGAATCATTGAAATATTGAGAGAGAGAGAGAGAGAGAGAGAGAGAGAGAGAGAGAGAGAGAGAGAGAGAGAGAGAGAGAGAGAGAGAGAGAGAGAGAGAGAGAGAGAGAGAGAGAGAGAGAGAGAGAGAGAGAGAGAGAGAGAGAGAGAGAGAGACATCAGTACCACTCTTGATTCATAGCTGAAACTTGTGTGCCCCATTTTCTTCATTACAACTCCATTTATGTCTTATTGGAGTGTAGAGTGTATGTAGACCATCGAAATTGAAATTCAGATTTGGTGTACCTTTGAAAATTGTTATCATTACGACTCGAGAGTATTTGTATCTCTGAATATGTTTTTGTCTTCTTCGATGCTTTTTTTATGATAGAATATCAAATAATCGAAGACTATAGATGTATCTAGGAAAATGATACCACCACGATTTCATAGTCTTCGCATTACAACCATCTAAAAAGCAATAAGGATTGTGGGTGCGTTTCTACTTGTGTACCCCTACTCTAAAGTCTAAACTAGTGAGCACGAGTTAGTCATTTATATATATATAGCTAGTCCCATCAAATTATAACTCGTTTCTTTCATATATTTATTAGTTCTCAACTAATTAATCATGCGAATTATTATCAAATATATGTATGATTGAGGAAGGGAGTTTCTATTATCGTAACACAAAAGAAAATTGATTATCATTTTGAAGTTAAGTGGTTACCATATATTACACGCAACCGAATCATAAAAAAAAGTATATTGTAACTAGGATTTGTAACCTCTTCCTTTGCATTAGTACTATCGTATGATAATTTGAATTCAACTCTATATACATGCAAAACAAGGTTTGGGAGGAAGCATGGGCTTAGAACCTTACTTAATTACAAAAGATATTTATTGGACCTATTTATTTAACGCATCCATTGGTTGCAAGCACTTACGTAAGAATCATTTGGTGAATGCTTCGGGTACTCACCGCTACGTTTACCATTTTTCCCCATACAAATAGTGGGCTTGGAACCCATTCTAAATGGTTGCTTTGTTGGTGTTTTCTATTCCTTTGTGGCAGTTTGGACAGAGAACCCCTTTTATCTGCACCCTTACAATGTTTTTGAAGCATGTTCTGCTTGGAGCAGAAGCGAGGATGTCAATCATTTCTCGTTCAACAATATTCCATGCTGACTGTTTGGCTTTAATGATCCTGAAAGCTTTGTTTCCTCCTCTTTGTGGTTTCCACCAAGACTACCAAGGTAAATAAGTTATCTTCATCGGTTGCACTTGTTTGGATGCTACTTTGGTTGAGTTTGTGACTTGACCTTTATCCCAAGTCTCTATTATATTGTTGTTGTTAGGCTGTTAGCTTTACCATATGCTCGACAATTATGTTGGTTGATGTCTTGGATTTATCGGCTCGTTGTAACCATGTTGTATCCTCTCGGACCTCTCCAATGGAATTTTTAAATTTTTATGCGAATGTTAAGTTTTTTTTTAAAAAGGCCCATTCTAAATATAATTCGAGGTAATAAGCGGAGGCCTAAAAAAAACAACAACTTATAATCATATTTTTTTAACTGCTAATTTGCTAGTCACCGATAAAACCAAACAAAATCCATCTCAATAAGAAAACCAAAAAAATCCGAAGTTGTATCATAACTGTTTTCAAAACGGGAAACGTAAAAAAAAAAAAAAAAAAAAACTTAATTTTTGCGATATACAAATTTTTTTCTCATCCCACCCCAAATTCATCCCATTCACCGTTTCAAAAAAGGAAACTAAGAAAATCTTCACAGATTAAGTTCAATTGTAATAGCAATAGTATAGATTAATTAGGGTTTGTTTAGCCCTAGATCTGCGATCGATTGATCTCGCGTTTCACCCCTCACTCCTCAGGTATCATTTCTTATTCCACAATCTCTCTGTTTAATTGTTAATGCATTGAATAATGAATATTGAATTTACTATTTTTTGGAATTGTTTTATCATCGCTTAAACTTTTTTTTTTTTTTGTTTTCGGAACAAATCATTGCGTTGATCTATGATTACAGACAAAAAGAAGAAACAAACCACATTATAGATTTTTATCTAGAGAACGTTAATTTGCATAACATAATTAAAGTTTGACTCTGAAAATATAGATTATGTAAAAAAAAAAATAGATGTTACAATGAAACTGTTGGTTCAGGTTAATTTGATGAGAGCCTGAGAGATGGCTAAGATAATGCTTGGTGCTCACTCGGTGAAGAGCCATGGATGGAAGGTGGCTCGAGAACATCTTTGTGACTGGCTTATTCTCGTAGTCCTCGGTCTCATTGACATTGTACTCAATGTTATTGAACCTTTTCATCGCTACATCGGACCAGACATGTTAACTGATCTCACTTTCCCATTTAATGAAGACACCATCCCTATGTGGGCTGTCCCGGTAAGTAAACCTGTTTTACCAAGAAACGTATACCTTCATTGTGCCTTACATCACAAGGAACCATTGCAATTGTCGCTGATTAATGATTTATATGTATGGTGTATGTGTGTGTGTAGATTATTTGTATATTGGTTCCTATGTGCATCTTCATAGTGTACTATTTCTTTCGAAGAGATGTGTATGATCTTCATCACGCCATTCTCGGTGAGTTAATTTTCTAATCCTGTCCATCCTCAAATGTACTACTTCCTTTATCACTTGATTTTTGAACCGGCAGTAATGGAGAAATCCAGACGATTATATATATATATATTTTGATTAGCGTGATAAGAATATTTGCTAATTGCGTATAGGTATCGGATTCTCATGTCTTGTGACTGGAGTCACCACTGATTCCATCAAAGACGCGGTCGGTAGGCCAAGACCAAACTTTTTTTACCGATGTTTCCCCAATGGTAAACCGGTATGTACATTTCTATGGATCCATCTCATCAGTTCCATTAAATCAACGATTAAGTTCCCGGTTTAAGTTAGTTTATCATGAGGGAATTGTTTCTTAATTTGTGCAAATCTGAAAGAAATGCAGAAATTTGACCCGGATACTAAAGATGTTGTATGTCATGGAGTTAAAAAGATAATCAAAGAAGGTTACAAGAGTTTCCCTAGTGGTCACACTTCGTGTAAGTTACTAAGTTCTAATAAAGATCGAGTAACATATGAATTGATTACGGTTTAATTTTAAACTGGTTGGTTACGTGGCATATATGCAGGGTCATTCGCCGGTTTAACATTCTTGGCGTGGTACTTATCGGGTAAAATCAAAGTATTTGACAGAAGAGGACACGTGGCGAAGCTATGCCTCGTGTTCTTACCGATACTAGTAGCAATCCTCATCGGAATAACACGCGTCGACGACTACTGGCACCATTGGACTGACGTTTTCGTCGGAGCTATCATCGGAATCTTAGTCGCTTCTTTCTCTTACCTCCACTTCTTTCCTTACCCTTACGACGACAACGGTATGAAAATTAACAAAAAAAAATGTTAACAAAATCTACCATCATGATTCATGCATGCTTTAACTTATAATTGCTTTGTTGTTGATAATAAAGATTAATGAATGATGTTATATTATAATAACAGGATGGGCACCACATGCGTATTTTAGAATGTTGGCGGAGAGGAGTACAGGTCGAGCCACCACGACGATGACTCGAACCAGTTCACAAGGGATGTTGGACAATGACGTCGAGCATGGCGCCTCCATCTCTTCCCCTCACGATCGCCACCGTGAAAGCACTGATTCTGAATTTTGAAATGTTATCACTAACTGATACATTGTATTGTTTACACCAAAACAGAAACTGATACATTGTTCGTTCCTTCGTTTAACATGTATACTTTCATTTGACTTATAGTAGATAATATATTCACATGTTTTCTAGCTAGGTTGATGGTGCCAACCAATATCTTAACATCAAAACCAAAAAAATGTTTCTAGGTTGACATTGTTGTTAACCTTGTTTAGAAAAAAGTTTGGTTTGGTTCAAATTGGTTTACTTGTGTTCCTAAATTTCCTCTCTCGGGTTCTGGTTTCAACTTTGCATTCGCATTGGATCCGTATTAATTAAGCAAAGTGACTCTTTGTTCTATTTTCAAGTCGATTTTGTAAGATTTTCTGGCCAATCAAAGGTACATTGTTAAAATGTCTATAGTATGAGCTCTCACCACTTTTTGAAAAATATGAGTAAAGTAATAGAAAGATCTTATGAGAAGAGTCATAATGTTTCAATGTCCATGTTTGTGGCAACTAGTGGTGGTAATGTTGATAACCTATTACAAGTTTCAACAGTTACGTCGAGGGGGTAAAACTTTGGGAAACGAACGTGTAACGTCCGGTTGAAGTAAACCGGACACGGTAACCGAAATTTATCCACATGGGTTTGGTTTGATTTTCACACGGTAAGGTCCAGATTCATCCACCTTCTTCGGGATCCACTTCATTCATCTGAGCTCCGTTTTTTCTCATTTTTGTTGATCTGTGAACCAAGATTGCTAAACAAATTGCATCAAAGCTGTAATGTTGGAACTCGTAAAAAGAATTTAACCATTGTCAAAGGACACAAAAATAATTATATAATTACTAAACATTCTACAGCAAAATAAAATAATAATAACACTATGCAGCTTTCTAAACACACAAACATCAACATCATTTCTGATACATGTACATATATCGTATTTGTTTTATTACAGATGTACAATACTTTTTTATTTATTAACAGATCTAAAGACAAAACTTCAGATCTTTCTATAATTAAAAAAAAAAAAAACACAGAGAAACCAATCTTAAATTTTCAGAAGAAAAAAAAAACTTTAATTTAGATACGCGCATGTTACATTACATTAATCAAATATACGAAGTTGACTGTACCAATTTGTATAGTTTATATATACATATAAATTACCTGGCGATGAGTAATTTCTCCAGCTGTTTCTGCAGAGAATCTAACATTTTAACCTTTTTTTTATAATGTAAAAAATACAATTTATTTATTTTAATTGTTAAAAAATAAAAATCATATCATAATTCATAATAATACACACAGTGGGTTATGTTTACGATTATTATTAATAAACGTAAATTAGTTTTCGAATAATGAATATATATATATATATATATATATATATAAATCGATCCAAACTAACGAATTCCGTCATTATCGTCGAACCCATGGAGACCCCACTCCCTTCTTTATCGCAGCAACTTACCCCAAATCCTACTTCCGCCGCCGCCGTCTCTTCCGCTATTCCGGCGGCGGTCAAGAACGTTACCGTTCAACAACCGATCGATGGATCTCCACGCGCCGTCGCTGTTGATACCGGTGGTAATCCAGAGCCGCTTGCGGCTGTTCCCGACGCTAAGCTTCGTCTTATGTGCAGCTTTGGCGGCCACATCATGCCTCGTCCGCACGACAAATCGTTGACTTACTCCGGCGGCGAGACTCGTCTTGTTGTTGTTGATCGACGCGCGTCACTGTCTTCGCTCCGATCTCGTTTATCTAGTATGCTTCTCAACGGCCGGTCCTTCACACTCAAGTACCAGCTCCCTAGCGAAGATCTCGATTCACTCGTCACCATCACTACAGATGAAGATCTGGAGAATATGATCGAGGAGTACGATCGCGTCACTTCTTCAGCGACGGCTACTGCTACGCGACGGATCCGGTTGTTTCTTTTCGCTAACAAACTCGAGACCGCCGCCACCATGGGATCTCTTCTCGACGGCGCGAAATCTGACACTTGGTTCGTCGATGCTCTCAATCAATCCGGCTTGCTTCCTCGTGGTTTGTCTGATTCCGCCGCTGTGAATAACACCTTGGTGAATCTCGATGAGGCTAGCGGCGGAGACGCCGAGATCCAAAACCTAGAAACTAATTCTGGTGGCGACAACAATAAACGAGGGGATTTGTTGGCTCCTAACGGTGTCATTTCGCATCAGGAGATGCACATGAGCTCGATGCCTGACTCGCCGATGATGGAAGCTGCTGGTTCTTCGATAGAATCATCGTCGTCTTCTCCTTCTACTTCCAATTTGCCACCGATTCGCGTTAGGGTCAGCGAAGACCAGAGGATTGAGGAACAGTTGGCACAGATGACCTTCTCAAACATGCAAACTCAGAGACAATTTGATGATGGAGTTAGCTTGATGACAAATCGGCCAATGATGGTTCCGACTGGTGGTGCCATGACTGATGGTTCAATGGCTTATAACAACGCACCTAGTGATAGTGCTGCTGCAGCAAGCAATGGCCAGGTTTCACCGCATGACGATCGGTCCGATTCAGGTGTATCAGCTGGATACAGGAAGCCACCTTTACCGATGCAGCCAGTAACGATCCCACCGAGAACTATCGGAGGGTATGCTTTGACATCCCCTGATTCAGTTGCAAGGTACACATTGTTTAGATAGATGAATGATCTTGGTAATTTCATATCTCAACCTCTTGGTTTCTCCATCTCTTTTTTTGTCAGCTTGAGGTTGATTTGTGATTGTCTTTATACTGTTTCTGTTCTATCATCTTTACATGTATGTTTTGTGTTACACCTAGGCTAAGTAGCTAAAAAAGATAGATAGAGCACTGGTTTCAAGTATGGTTTATGAATTGACAATGGAGAAATCATCTTAAGCTGTGTCAAATGAGAAGAATATTTGATGATCTTTGTTTCACAGTATGCATTCAGAGATTCTATCAATTTGTAGTACTAACCGTTTGTGCGGAAATTGACATACACATACTCATTGAAGTATTGAACCATGGCATTTGCTTTGTTTTATGACTCTGACGATTCTAAATGCTGATGTCTCCTTTTTTTTATACATACAGTGATACTAGCATTTCTTCTGCTACTTCATTTTCAAAGCCAATGTACTACCAAGACCAACCTCCAGCTCTACCAAAAGCTCCTCCAGTTACACAGCTTGAAACTACCTCGGTCCAAAGCTCCCATGTCTTACCTCAGACTGAAACCACTTCACCCCACACCACCTCCCATATCCAATCTCAGCAAGGTACGTACACAACCATGGATCAACAACAACACCTACCTCCGGCTCAACAACCTTACGTACACCAAGGCGTTCAGTACCTCCCTCACCCATCTCAATACTTCCCAGTTTACTCTCATCAGCAACAACAAAACTACCCGGTTTACGTGATGTCTGTCCCGCAATCTCAGCAGTATGTCCCAGCAGGAACTCCCCCGCTGTACCCGATCTCAAAACCCGCCACAAACTCGAGACCTGAAGCTGCCCAAAACGTTTACCGTGCTGCTCCCCCTCAGGTTCTTCAGCTTCAGCAGCAGCATCAATTCATGGGTTACACTGGAGTTCCTCAACATACTACAAACGCAAACGCCAATTACGGTACTGGAGTTCCTCAACATACTACAAACGCAAACGCCAATTACGGTACTGGAGTTCCTCAACATAGCACGAACGCAAACACCAATTACGGTGGAGCCTACGAATACACAAACCCTCCAAACGAGAGAGTGTATTACCACGCACAGCCTCCTGCTGGCAACACTGCTATTCCATTAGCATCTCCGTACCAAAGCATGACACCAGCTGCAGCGGCAGCCGCTCTAGCTGATATGTCCAAGCAGATGGCTCTTGACGGCGGCAAACAGCAACAACAACATATGGCTGCATCTCAGCCGCTTTAAAAAAGCTGGATTTTTGGTAATAAACGCGCAAAGTGTGACCGTATAGCTAATTTACCCGGCGCGCACTGGTCTTCTCGTTTATGACATGTAATGTCGTGTTACATCTCGTTAGATATACATAGGCTTTGCTATATCGTTTTCTAAAGTTCTTCAACCAAAAAAAAATATCGTTTTCTAAAGTTCTTATCTTAGTTATCTCTATCTTGTTTTTCTATATTTGGAAAATAAATATTGTTTGGATGATTTTTCTATAAGTATTTATACAAGGTATTTTGATTCTCTGCTACTTCAAATGGAGTAGATGCTGCAACATGATCACCATTCAACTCCAAGAAACCCTGCATTATCTTAGTATGTAATAAGATGGTCAACGGTGTGTGTGTGCGTACCGTAAAAATATTGACAAAGGACAAATTGAAAACATACAGTATGAAAGTCCTGTTAAAGATCCTAGATCATTATGTAATTCTGTGCTCATCCGTTTAAGACCGAAGTCATGTTAATACAATATGTTTCAGAGACTAATCTGAAAATGCGTTAGGTTGTCTAGAACCAGAAGCTATATAGCTTTCTTCCCCTGTTCCCCATGTGCTTGGAGATGCTTGAGAGAAAGAGAGACGAGCCGTTTATCATTACGATAGGTGTCAAGTGGAAGTGCAGCGATGTATGCAGCTGAGGCATCCTAACATACCGATATGACAAAAAGAACACTGTAAAATTGTGAACAAGTTGAAAACTTTACAATAAAAAAAATACTTTGGGAAATAAAAATTGTGTGGAAAGTTTATCTAAGTACAAGAATTGGGTATAGTAAAATGAAGAATTTGTGGTTTAGATCAAGTTATAGTTTTGAAATTGTCTTAGACTCGAAATTATATAAAAACCAAAACCATCCAATATATGTATAGGACTGTTTTACAGTAGGTTAATAATAACTATTCTTCAAACCCTGACAAAGAAAATGAATTAAGAAACAATTGGTCTTCAAACAATGCTAGTGTATACACTATTTGTTAATTTCATATTTATATACTTTTTTTTTTGTTATACACTATTTTATGAATTTCATATTTGTCAAATTCATAAACTGTCACTACAAATTGAAAAAAAAAAATAGAGTGTTAGTTAAAAAAAAAAAAAAAAAAAACCATGTTTTGTTGGGTTAAAATTAAAAAAGTGAAAACGAGCTTAGATAAACAAAGCAAAATAAGCTCCCTTTCCTTCTCTGCTACTTGGGGTTACGAACCCTAAAACCCTAAATCTCCGATCCACGCCATGAGAGGCGCTCTCTTCCGAAATGCCTCCCTCTGCGCTCGCAGAATCATCCTTTCTCCTCGGATAATAACCCATCAACGCCCCGCCAATATTCCCTTCCTCGCTCCAATCGCCGCTCCTGTTCCTTTCAAATTCAGATTTTTCTCCTCCGAATCCGACTCGCCCGGCGAGAACTCGACTACTCCTCCTCCTGAGTCTTCTCCCGTAGATTCATCCGATAATAAAGATCTAGTTGTTGAGGATGTAAGCACCAAAGGTAAAAAAACACTCTATCCTCTGTTCAAGCTGTGTGGTTTACCTCAAATGTTGAAATGGTGATTCATTTTGCGCCCTTAGTATTAGTTGAAATTGGATGAGTTTGATACTTTGATCCTTGGATCTAAGATTTGGAGTTTTCTTATTAAGGTTTTCTGATGAACTAGTAGAATTGAGTTTATGTGGTTAAGTAACTTCATGTATTGGTTTCGTTTGTGTTATCAGAGTTTAAAGCCCGTATAGAGAAGTATTTCAATGAGGGTGATGAAGATGCGTTGCCCGGAGTTATTGAAGCACTTCTGCAGAGAAGACTTGCTGACAAACACGCAGAGACTGATGATGAGTTGTTAGAAAAAATCGAGAGTCTACCTTTCAAAGATGATGTGAAAGATGAGGATTTTGAATCTGATTTCGAGGAAGCACATTCGACTGACGACGAACTCGAGGATTTGTACAACTCTCCCGAGTATGTAGCGGAGAAGATGAGGAAGAATGAGTTTTTCAACATGGACGATAAGAAGTGGGATGACATGATTAGAGAAGGGATTCAACATGGTTGTCTTACTGATACTAAGCAATGCGAGGAGATTCTTGAGGATATGCTCAAATGGGACCAGCTTCTTCCTGGTATTGCTGTTTTTACTTTCAAGTTCTCGTTCATCCGCTTACGTTCTTAGTTGTAGATATTTTTTGAATACTTTCTAGGAGCCTTTAGGCTAATTAATAAACTGATGTGCGTCTATAGCTAAAGACACTCTCTTAGTAGACCATAGCTTTTGTAGTTAGCCATTCTCTTTGAAGGTACTATGCTAGATTTGTTGCTTGTCGGATCAGCAGGGTCGTTTGGCAAACATATTGGTTTTGTTCTTGTGTTGCGTATATATGAACATTGGGGACATCCTCTGACTGTATTTTCCATTCAGATGAATTGAAGAAAAAAGTTGAAGCAAAGTTTAATGAGCTCGGGGATATGTGTGAAAGAGGTGAACTTGAGCCCGAAGCAGCTTATGAGCTTTTTAAGGAATTCGAAGATGAGATGGTAGTTCAGTATGGAGATCAAATGGAAGCTGAGGGTCCTCCCCAATTTGGTGAAACGGATGCTTCCGATAGGAATACCGACTTGGATGATCCCCCAGGTAAGGGCCCAATCCTCAGGTGGCAATCAAGGATAGTTTTTGCTCCTGGAGGCGATGCGTGGCATCCAAAGAACAGGAAAGTTAAAATGTCTGTTACAGTGAAAGAACTCGGGCTCTCAAAGCATCAGGCTCGAAGGCTAAGGGAACTTGTGGGAAAAAGATACCATTCGGGGAAAGACGAGCTTACAATCACCAGTGAGAGGTATATAACTATAAATCTTAACCTCTTTAGTTTTGTCGCGAGACAAGAATGTTGGATCATGAAATGTTTTTGTCATGTCACAGGTTTGAACACCGAGAGGAAAACAGGAAAGACTGCTTGAGAACTCTTTATGGATTGATAGAGGAATCTGCGAAAGCAAACAAGATTGCTGAGGACATACGAACATCATATGTAAAACAGAGACTCCAAGCCAGTCCAGCTTTTATGCAGAAACTACAAGCCAAGATGATAAGGTCTAAAGAATCAGTTGCCATCAACGCCTGAAAAAACCTTTTCCCGTGGAGCGCCTTTCTTCTTGTCTCACCAAATAATCTGTAGGATCGTCTCTTTTTTGGCAACCAATTGATCCGGTACGGTTTTGGATCCATGAAGAATCTTTGATGGTAGCTTCTATTTTAGTTTATCACATGAAGACATGAGCCTTCGTTGTGCTGTTGGTGTCGATTAGGGGCCCATGAGACTTAGTCAATGCTTTCTTAGAATTATGAATCTCTTCGAAGATTAAAGGTTTCCATATGGGATTTGGATATGTTTACTCTCTGGTTAAGAACGAAAATGACTAAAGAAAAAAATAAATTTTAGTATCATTTTTGTTTGGGGTTTTTCATTAGATGTTTATTCTGAATTTTTAATTGTCAGTTCATCAAACTCACATTCTATAGTGCCTTGTCCATCAAATTAACAGTTAAACTGAAGATGGAATTGGAAAGAAATAGTATTTTTTTTATATATATACAAGAACTACATAACGATAATACGAAAACGAAAGAAATCTCTCAACCTCCACCACAACCACCGCAACCGCCGCCCCCACAACCTCCGCCACCGGTAGTGTTTGCCGAATTGGGTTTTTTGTTTTTGAAAAAGGTGTTTTCCGAATTGGATTTGTTGTTGGAAACTCCATCGGCGCAAGAGAATAACATAGCCGAGAGGACACAACAGCCGATCAGAGCCAAGAACACAACATGAAACAGATAGCTAGCATCGAAATGTCTTGTTGTTGTGGCCATGCTTATTACATCTTCCAAGTGTCTCACCATCTCTCTTTCTTTTAGGTTAATGTGGATGAGATTAAGTTCTTTAACGTGAAAAGCTTTCCTACTATTTATAGCCGATAAATTCGTATAGTGGCCATTAACTTTTGATAAAATTATTCGTTGATTATACAGATTTACATGTAAATTAAGAAAAATGCAAAATACCGAGTCACCCATTTTAGTCTATTATTCCCTTTTAATAAACACATTTGACTGCGTAATTCTGATTTAGATCCAGTATATATTATTAGTTGATGCATGCTAATACATAATTCGCATCCAGTTCATAATGATTTATAGTTAAACATTATGTTTCTTTTAATATACAAAACTTGAAGTTCGAGGCCAGGCTTTTTTTTATAATTCTATATGTTTATACTTATTACCCTAAGAAATTTGTAGTTTTTTTTTTTCACTTTTTCTGTCAATATTGATAAATTACATACATAGTTCGTTTGTCAAAAAAAAAACAAAAAAACATACATAGTTCTAGTTTAGGGTTTTTCAAGGAAATTAAACTTAGTTGAAATTAAAATAAGGGTTTTCTGACCATTCTAAATTATATATCAGCTTGATTTGGTTTGCATTTATAGTGGTTAATATTTTAAGTGATCGTTCATGACACTTGTTTCCAAAATACATAATAAAATTATTGGACAAGAAATACACAACTACAAGCGAAGATGACAAGGTCTAAAGAATCAGATGCCATCAGCGCCTGAAAAATCTTTTCCCCTTCAGCACCTTTCTTCTTGGCTCACCAAATAATCAACTATAGGATCGTCTCTTTTTTGGCAATCAATTGATCCGGTACGGGTTTCGGGTCCATGAAGAATCTTTGATGGTAGCTCCTATTTTTAAGTTTATCTCATGAACACATGAACCGTGCATGGTTGTGTTCTGTTGTTGGTGTCGATTAGGAGCCCATGAGACTTAGTCAACGCTTTCTAATTAGACTTATGAATCAATCTCTTCAAAAGTTAAGGTTTCAATATGGGATTTGGATATGTTTACTCTGGTTTACAATGAAAACGACTAAAGAAAAAATAAATTTTAGTATGAATTTCAATTGCTACAATTTTTGTTTGGGGTTTTTCATTAGATTTTTATTCTGTTTTTTTTAAGGAATTATCCATCATCAGTTCATTAAATTAAAATTCTATAGTGCCTTGTCCATATCAAATTAACATTTTAAATGAAGATGGATGGAAGAAATATTATTTCTTTTTTTATATATACAAGAGCTATACATTCTATGCTTGCTTACACGTTCTAAAAATAAGGGATATATACATAACGATAACACGAAAGCAAAATGGTCGAGTGTTCTATTTTTCCCCCCGACGAAGACGAATGAAATCTCTCAAGCTCCACAACCACCGCAACCGCCGCCCCCACAACCTCCTCCACCGTTAGTGTTTGCCGAACTGGGCCTGTTGTCGGAAACTCCATCGGCGCAAGAGAATAACATAGCCGAGAGAACACAACAGCCGATCAGAGCCAAGAACACAACATGAAACAGGTAGCTAGCATCGAAAGGTGTCGTTGTAGCCATGCTGCTCATTACATCTTCCAAGTGTCTCGCCATCTCTCTTTCTTTAAGTTAATGTGGATGAGGTATAAGTTGTTTAACGTGAAAAGGTTTCCTACTACTTATAGCCGATAAATCGTACGTATGGCCATTGACTTTTAATAAAAATTATTCGTTGATTAATAAGACTTATTTCTTTATAATATATATTAAAAAAACCCATATAAAAAAAAAGACTGTAATACCAGAAACTAAGTCACCCATTATAGTTAAAGATTATGTCTCTTTTAATATAACAAAACTTGATGTTCGAGGTTAGTCTTATTTATAAATTTATAGGTGAAGAAGGGTAATGGTTCGATCGTCAAAAAAAAAAGAAGGGTAATGGTTCTTAAGAAATTTACTCTTTTTTTTTTGTTGAGCAAACACATACATAGTTCTAGTTTATGTTTTTTCGAGGTTGAGCAAATACATACATAGTTCTAGTTTATGTTTTTTCGAGGAAATTTAGTTGAAAATAATGGTTTTTGAGTTTTGACAACTAGGGTGAGAATAGTCAACTATCACAATATAAATGTATAAATCAGTTTGATTTGCTGTGTAGGTTAATTTTTTAAAGTGATCGTTAATGACACTTCTTAAATCCAAAATACATAAGAAATTCTTTTATTGGACAATAAATTTCGTCAAAATTAAAGAATATTGTACTGCTTAGTTAATTGTTTGTTGTCATAGGGAGTTTTTATTAAACAATCGAAAAAAAAAGAGAAATAAAAACTAACGTTTGGCATGATGAGCTATAATAACGCTCTCTCTTCTATTTCACGTGGACTCCATTTTTCTTGTTTGTACAAATTTGACTAATACAAAATCAAATTCTTTTTTTGGATGATACAAAAATCAAATTCTTATCGAAGGACTTTTCGATGTAACCCAATGTTTTTCCCCTTTTTCATTTGGCATCTTCATCTTCAAAACGTGTATTGATGCAACGGAATCGTCAAAAAGTGCAAGTCTATGCAAATTTTTCTATATAAAGTGTTTTATTCTTTCTTTCTATTTTATCAGCAATATATATCTCCTATAATATATATAGATTTTTATATATACATCAAAACTGCCCAAAAAAATACCAAACTTTCATTTTTCTACCAAAAGATATCCAACTTTTTCATTTAATAAGTACCTAATTTTCTTACAAAACTTATAAAAAACATACTATATACCACATTTTTACGTAAAGTAGAATGCTTTTTTTTTTTTTTTGTTGTGATAAGGACGTAAACAGGATTAACTGGCTAGGTTTGAACTTCGATTTTTGGGTATAGTTCCCGTTCAGGTTTTTCAGATTTTGGAAAACAATAAAGTTTTGGGTTAGAGTAGTCGATGTCAAAGGAGAGAAAAAATGTTCAGGAAAACTTCAATGTTGAGTTACAACTTGCGGATTTTATAGGTTAAAACAAAAGTTTATAAACGCATAATCATTGTCAACATTGTCATTTCATTATCTAAATAACAAAATATCTCTTTGACAATTTTGTAGAAAGACTTGTATCTAATTATAAAGGTTTGGTGTTTTTGGACGATTTTTTTTTTTTGTAATTATCCATATATATAGATAAAGAGACAAACGTAGTTTGATATATTCCAACCATGTGATGGTGATATAATATGAGGTGCAACATCTTTGCAGCGACATACTGATAGTATACCCGCTTTTCACGTTATTTGGTCGATTTTTAGTTTATACTCACCAAGGTCACTAAAACTAGACCAAATTCTTAATTGGAAAGAGTTAGCATAAGCAAGATCCCTAGGCTTGAACTTGATTCACACCATTCCGTTTGATGATCAAATCATAACTTTTTCTTCTACTTTTTTTTTTTAAAAATCCACTACTACAAAACCAGTCAAAGATATGTATATATACTAATTTGGGTTGAAATTATATAGGTGATATAATACATACAGTAATCATAATATATATATATATATATATATATATATATTAAGTATACACAATTCTTGTTTTTGACAGTTCCTCTTGGAATTTTACTCAGAAGTTACCTAGAGCTAACAAGGGCTATATCACTCACAAGTCCTTCCATACATGATACATCTCCTATCGGACTTGATGATGCTGTTTGTTTAACTAGCTACTTCTCTCATACTCCTTCGTCCATCGTATAAGTTATCACCGAAATATTTCAGAACCAATAAACAAATATTATTGTTTCTCAATACATTTGTATTACATTATTCATTAATTATACGTTCTTTCTTATATCTTGATACATTAATTATACATACTATATATATATATATATATATATATATGTTTCATAGGAAGTCTTAGCTTTTAGAATCGTACACTTTCAATGAAGACTATAAATTCACAAAAGAACCGATAGATACTAACCAATGGAACAATGCATCAAGCTTTTGTGATGTTTCATCAATGGTGTTGAACAGGCACCAGTAGTAGAGGTAGTTTCTTGACAATGGTGAGATTACCAGCTTCTCCCATATCAATGTCTTCTTCACTTATCAATCCTTCAGGCAATCTCCAATCAAAGAAGTAAAGCAAATTCAGCAGCACTAGTTCCACGGAAGCAATCGCCATTGGCATCCCAGGACAAATCCTTCTACCAGAACCAAACGGTAAGAGCTCAAAGTGTTGTCCCCTGAAATCTACGCAAGAATTAGTAAACCTCTCAGGAATGAAATCTTCAGGATCAGTCCAGCGCTCGGGGTCACGTCCGATCGTCCATACGTTAAGTTGGATTTGCGTTTTTGGAGGAATATCGTAGCCTTGGATCTTGACGTGAGACATTGTTTCTCTTGGGAGCAAAAGAGGAAGTGCTGGGTGCAATCTAAATGTTTCCTTGATTATGAGCTTTAAGTAATCAACTTTGTCAATGTCTTCTTCAGTGATTCTATCCCTTTCGAGCCCGAGGGTGTTTCGGATCTCTTCTTGTGCTTTTTTCATCACTCTAGGGTTTCTAGCAAGCTCTGTCATTGCCCAAATCATGGTTATTGCGCCTGTATCTACTCCCGCCAGAAATATATCCTGTTCGTCAAGACATAGTTAGTACTTATACAAATATATTATACATACATATAGAAATGAAATTACCAAAGAGGCTCTTCATTGTTTTAAACACAAACTTTTTGTGTTTTTGCATGAAAAAATCCGCGTTTTTGAAAAAAATAAATATCTTACAAAATGCATGGTTTTCCAACCGTTTTCGTTTGCCATATGTGTTTTCGTTTGTTTGGAAAACTATACCTACGTAATACGTACTATTACACAATAAGGATCAAACGCAAAGTAATTAAGTAATTTACTATGGATAACCAAGTGGTTAATTAGCCCTACTAGTTGACGTTTAAAATAAAATCTTTATCACCCAAAAAATCACATATGAAGATCATAGATTCCTAGTTTTTTCCCCCTTTTTAAAAATGTGAAGCAAGATTTGAGCTCTGACCGTTTAGTTTTTTTTTTCCCTTTCTAAAACGGAGACCGTACCATAGAGTAGTAGATTTTTTTTCACTTTATTTGAAAAAGATAATAGTCTCGAGATTTGAGCTCTTACCATGAGGATTGCCTTGATATTATCAACGTTGAACTTGAAATAATCATTTTCTCCTTGTTTATCCATCAAATCCAACAAGAGAGCAACAATATCCGCAGTAGAATCCACAGTTTTTTTACTTCCTGTTAAGTGATCATCAATCACATGTTGGTAAAAAGCATCAAGCTCTTCAAACACTTTGTTTATCTTCTTGTTTCCTCCAAACAACCAATCAAAGAATCTCCCAATTCTACCGGGTAACAAATCAGAGCAAGTGAAACTACCTAAAACAAACAAGGCATCACTCACAAGTTCTTCTATTCTCTCTTGATCGATTACGAAATCACTCTCGTTGAAGTTCTGTCCTAAGGCTACTCTACAAATGATGCTTGCTGTTAGGGAGAAAAAAGTTTTGCTTAGATCCACAGGAGATTGCTTGGAAGCTGATTGGAACAGTTTCTTCACCATGAAGTCCACTTCTTCCTCTCTGATATTCCTAAATGATTGAACCTTTTTAAGGCTGAAAAGCTCGATAACAGCGAGCTTTCGCATCTCTCGCCAGTACTCGCCATACTGCGCAAAGCTGATGTCCTTAGAACAGTAGGAAAGTAAATCCGTGGTGACCGTTCTTGGTCGGTTGCAGCATCTAAGGTCATGAGTTTTGAGAACTTCTTCAGCTGCTTCACTCGAGGAGATGACAACCGTTGGAACTAACCCTAGGCGAAGAAACATCACAGGTCCGTATTCAATGGAGAGTTGATGAAAGCATCGGTGAGGCAATCCTGCGAACTGGTGTAAGTTTCCGATGATGGGAAGACTTGGAGGACCCGGAGGAAGATTCCATTTTGGGTTTTCTCTAATCTTTCTCATGTAAAAGATTAGTGATACAAAAGCAAGAAGCAATGATACACAGAGAAAGATAGCCATTTTCTTTTCTTCTTCCTCTGTTTTTTTGAGAGATGATGATGATGAGCTTATAGTTTTTAGTCTTTGTATATAAGATAACTCGAAGCAGTTGATAATGTACAAAACTTTCTAAATTAAGTGGTTGAGAGTTGAGACATAAGTCACTATTTTTGTCGTGTTTAATATATCACATGCAATATGAATGTACGGTCCAATCGAATTAAATAGAGATTCGTCCATCTTCAAATCAATCGTTAGCCGACTGTTTTTTTTTTGTGGAATGTGGATTACAAACAAAAACTAGTTTGGATTTTAGTTTGATTTTTCTTTTCTATATTAAGAAGAAAATTCATCACTATAGTGATGATTTATAAGTGGATACTCTATTTATTTCCTAGCCTAGATTCACTTCAAATCATTTGATGATCATTGATCAGATCTTAACTTCTTTTTCTCAGTACGTTAAAAACAGAACCAGTAAAAGAGATATGTACGTATATATATATATATTAATTTGGGTTAAAATTATATAGTAAATACAGTAATGATAAACAAATATTATAATGAAGAAGAATTAATTAAGTAAGTTTCTTGTTTTTGACAGTTCCTCTTGGGATTTTGCTAAGAACATTGGAGTCGACTTTCCTGTAAAGCCTCCTCATCTTCCTCATCAACTTACCCGCCACTCTATCAACGTCATCCTCGTACATCTCATACATAACCGGCAACGTCTGCATGCTTACGAACCCTGAACAAAACGACGTGATACGATCAGTAGTTATATATATTCTTCGTTAGTTAATTATATTAGAAATTAAATCTACGTACAGTAGAATAAAGTTGAGTATAACATAATTCTTTACCTACGAACAGAAGATTCACAAAGTTGAAATATGTCCCGATGATGGATAAGATATAAAGTGAGATCGTTGTCTGAAAATATTGTAAACCAATTTAGAGGAAATATATATAATTAATACTAATACTTCATCCAAAAGTAATACATGAATAAAAATGATTCAAGGAATAGCTTACGAGAAAAAAGAGTGGAGGATCTCTTCCACAAGCAATGTCAAGAAGCTTAGATAGGATTTGGTTGAATCTAACATGGAAGCTTGTCGCTAAATGTCTGAAAGAAGATTCGTCTAGTACTACTTCTGGTATTATTGTCCTTTCCCTGCATTGTGTTATTTGATTAGGAAATCTCAAAAATAGATTAAATCGAGAATTCGGAAGGATTTATCAAAGATATATATGATAAACATACCAATTGAGGAAATCAGAAACAGTGGACCAGATGAAGAAAAGAAGCATGGAGGTCATGGAAGCATGACAAACTAAGGTTATGAAATTGTATTCAACTACTTCCATTAAGAACCATAAGAGGCTCACTCCTATCACCAATGTTGCAGCTATTTTTGGCTCTCTCCATAACAAAATATCTGCAACTGTTAATCACAAATACTAACTGTTTAATAATTTTCACATAAGATTGAACGGCCAATGCAAAGTTTTATTAAAAAAAAAGAGAGAGAGAGATGAAAGTACCTTGACCACCACCAAATATAGAGTGAACTGATCGTTGACGACTGAAGAGCTTAGTTGTTTTATGGTACGTTCTTTCGTCTTCAGAATCGGAAGATCCCGAGTATATCGGCATAATTATATTGGATGAAATTTTGCTAAGAGAAAGATGAATGCTGTAAAAAAGAGCGACAGTACATGGATTATGTAAAATGGGAAATTGCAAACAAATATAAGAAGAAAGAGAGGTTCTCGACTTGGTAACAAAGGTAACAAACAAACACATACTCAAGAAGCAAAGAATGAGAATGGTTTTGCCCTTCTTCCTTCTCCCATTTTCATTTCTTCATCTTCATGTCATGTCTCTACTAATTAAACAATTCAAACCCCTCACGTTATTTTATCATCTATTCTTGGCTTCTTGCATATGTTATTCCTATGTTATTATAGTAACTTTCCTCTTTTTTTCCCATTCTATTTTTGGTGTGTAATTTTTCTGGTATTTATTTAAAAAGACACTTCACATTTGTCTTTTACTAAAAAATTTACTATTCAGTAGATTTTGGTGGACGAAGAAAATTAATAAAATTATTTTGATAATTAAAGTAGAAATTCAAAAGTGAGACCCTAAATTTAAAGTTTTAAACCCTAAATTAGTTCTAAAGGCCTAAAAAAGCAAAATGTTTTCGATAGTATCGTCTTCGTCACTCATCAATTCAAGTTCAAACCTCAAATTCCAAAATTCGCCGAGATCTCGGATCCCTGTTATGTTGGCGGCGTCTGGATTCAAAACCCTGACGGAGAATTTCACCGTGAGGGTGCGTAAAGCAGAGAACCGAGAGCTCAATGTGTCTCTGATCTCACCTTTTACTATCGCTTCCTCAAGGCTTGATTCAGTCAGTAATGTTGCGATTCGGATCGAGCTTGGAGATGGGTGTGTCGGCTGGGGAGAAGCTCCGATTTTGCCGTCGGTTACGGCGGAGGATCAGATAACGGCGATGGTAAAAGCGCGGGAAGCTTGTGAGTTTCTGAGGGAGTTGCCGGAGATGAGTCTTGGTGGTGTTCTTCTTGAGATCGGGAGATTACTCCCTGGTCATCGATTTGCCTCTGTAAGCTCAATCAGATAATTTGCCTCTGTTTGCTAAAAAAGCTTCAATTTTTGAGTTCAAGTTTGGGAATTTTTGGGTTTACTTACTACATTGGGCTTTGATCTTGCTCAATGGGGTTTAGGTAAGAGGTGGGACGGAGATGGCTGTGATTGATGCAGCAGCTAAGAGTGTAGGAGTGCCGTTGTGGAAACTATTTGGTGGAGCTTCAAGTAGTATTACAACCGACATAACAGTTCGGTTCTTACCTCTTAGCTCATTTGCTGGTACAAATTCCTTTTTATTTCTGTGTGATTCGTGATGTTTATACTTACTGAGAACTGCTCTAATAGTAATATAACAATTTGAGTCTTACTTAGGTTATATGTGTTAACACTGCACTAATAGGTTTTGAAGATGGAATTTTGAATTGTTTGTAGAATGTTAATATTGCTTGGAAACTACTTGAGTATGAAGGTTTGTGTGTGTTTTCATAGATGTGGGTCTAAATGATGTTTGTGTTGGTCTATGCTCAGATTCCGATAGTTTCTCCTGCGGAAGCTTCAATTTTGGCTCTTAAGTATAGGAAACAAGGTTTTGAGACCTTGAAGCTCAAGGTGGGGAAGAATCTTAAGGCTGACATAGAAGTTCTCCAGGCTATACGTGCAGTCCACCCTACTTGTTCCTTTATTTTGGATGCCAATGAGGGTTATCAAACAGAGGAAGCTGTTCAAGTTCTCGAGAAGCTTCATGGTAAAAAACAGGTTTATATATCATTTCTGGATCTTTTCTTGTAGGTCTTGAACGCTAAAGGTTTTAAGATGATTGAATTTTGGAAAACACCGAGCCATTTCAAATTGTTAGCCGACCTTTGTTTTCTCGGTCAAGACCTGAAGTGTTGTGATTGTTTTGTCCAGAAATGAAGGTTACACCGGTTCTCTTTGAACAACCCGTCCACAGAGACAATTGGGAAGGTCTCAGTCACGTGACTCGAACTGCAAAGAATAGATTCGGAGTTTCTGTTGCAGCAGATGAGAGTTGCAGAGACTTGACTGATCTCAAGAAAATCATAGAAGGTGGTATCGTAGATGTTGTTAACATCAAACTCGCTAAAACCGGAATCCTCGAGGCCCTCGAGGTAATTGAATTGGCTAGATCATCTGGAATTGAGCTTATGATAGGGGGAATGGTTGAGACAAGACTAGCAATGGGGTTCTCTGGTCACCTTGCTGCAGGCATTGGGAGTTTCAGGTATATTTAACATGTAATCACCACATTTCTTGCTAATGTAACCATCACCATCATAATTCTAACAAGTGAAGATGTAATTTACAGATTCATCGACTTAGATACTCCACTTCTTCTGGCTGATGATCCAGTTCAAGGTGGCTACAAAGGTAATATAGTCTCTGTTTTCTTCATCTTGCATATTTCCCTGTTAAAAGGATGCCTTACTTGTAGCTCCATCTTGCATCTTTCATTGTTCAAAGATAAACGTAAACTAAGTCTAATACTGGTGGTTTTGTTGGCAGCGTCGGGTGCTGTCTACGAGTTTACAGATGAAGGCGGTCACGGAGGATATCTTCAGTGGAATGATTTTGCTTAGTAAATTTCCTTCAGTCTACTTAGGCTCCTTGTCTTTTATTTCATAGTATGTCGATCTCAAGTTTAATGTTGGTTTTTGGGTGTGATGCGGCATTAGACCTTGGTTCCACATTTTTAATTTGTTGAAAGGATGTATGTAGGAGAATTGTAACTTTTGTAATCTACAAGCTTTGTAACTTTTGCTCATTTTTTTTTTTTGTTTTGGGTCAAAATTGGTAGGTGTAGTGGTGGTGAGTGACTGAGTGAGTGGTGTCACGGGTGCGGCGTGAAAATCTTAATAGATGTAGATTTTCTGGTAAAGTTCCAATTAAATAATTGGACTATCAATTTGGTTTTAGTAATTATATCAAAATTGTATTATACAATAATTTTGTTAAAAATTATATCTGGAAATTTATTTTCAAAAAATCAGCAATCTACAAAATATTTTTATTTAACAAATGTGAATCTCCTTTTTTTTTCTTTTTTTTTTCTACAAAATATTTTTATTTAATAAACCAACAATCTATATACCACATTTTTCCTTCTTCTAAAAGTTTAACAAAAAAAAAAAAAACTATAACGTTTCTGCTTAATTATTATATAATTTATTTATTTTTGTTAACTTAACAATAATTAAAATAAAACTTTAAAATTGGTGGCCTAAACCAGAAAAAAATTATTTACAAAAGTAGTTTTCGACACTAACGATCTAAAAGATCGACCTAAACAATCAGCGATCTCATTGGATGTCCGAAGAATCTGTAAAAGAGTAAAATGAGGCACTAAGGACATCTCCACTAGGAGATGCTAATCAAAAAGGTTGCAGATAACAAATAGTCAGATATCAAATTTTTAATAGTTACCACTAATAAAAGATAATAAATATATATATATGATCAAAATAAACTTTTTTTTAGAGCAACGTTACAGCGTTGCTGCAGTTGGATTTGGTCTAAGTGTCTTGAACTCATCAATAAGCGTAGAAAAGACTGGCCACTCCTTTGAAGCTTGCACAATTGCAACTACCTCTGCAGAATGCCGGAATCCATCTCAAACCTCCAACAATCAACTCTTCTGGATAGAAATATACTTCATGGCCTATAACAAAGTTTGTAGCTCCAAATGAAAAAGGAGAAACACTTCATGTTTGGCATTTTGCTCCCAATACTAAAATCTGATCCTCATGATTATCACACCACCATCCCAAACCTGAATTAGATTTTGATGATTTCCAAAAACCATCAACTTGACAGCGAATGAATAATTGGCTTCTGGGTATAAGACGGCTCCGGAGAATAATGTACGTATATATATATATTACATGACACTTTATACGCTAGAGACTTTAAAACATTTATGAAAGTATATATATTTGAACTCTACCTATAAGAAAGAGCAATAATAACAAACGGAAATTACTCACTAGGCGTGAGGATCTTAAAGGTATCACGATCGATGCTTTGGACCCACTGTCTCTCTTCTTATTTTATTTACTCGATCAATACTATTTTTTTAGCCGTGATTTTTCTGTGGTGATCTTATCATACATCAAACCTTAAAGTCGAAGACACATGTTTGTATGAGCTTCAACAACAACAACCAACCAACGTGTGAACATATTTTAAGTGAGCTACACACCAAACATTCCATGTTCTCCTTTTAGTTTTATGTTTCCACAAGCGGTCTTAACTGGGTTATGATATATGAATCTAATACCTCTACTCTCTATATATCTAATCCTTACATGTACCAAGCAAATGTAAGTATTACTTACATGCATAATTTTTTTAATTGCCATTCTTAATCTTATATATTACTAGTACCAAGCAAATTTAAATCAATTTTTTTATAAATTAATAAATACAATAGCTAATCTTTCAATATAAATGTTACATCAAAGAGAATATGATCTGTTCATTAAAATTACTATAACTGTGCCAAAAGAAAGAAAAAAAAAAAAAAAAAAAAAAAAAAAAAGAATGTTCAATGAGTGATTGTGGCAATGATTATTCACACGTATCCCCAAACGCACGCTTCATCTCAAAATCATCATTTTGTATATAAATTACTAGTAATTGTTGTTTTACTTTTAGGTTTAGACATTTCCATACTATATGCATATATCTCCATCATCAGGACGTACTGTTAAAAGGAGAAGGCAACAAATATTGGGACGACACAAGTACCATCACCGAAAAGTCCTCTTGGCCTCCTAAGTCATCCACTTCGACCCTACCTTCTTTTTTTTTTTTTTTTTGTTAAATTCCTTTTTCTCTAAACCCATATTATATAAAAAAAAATATTCATTGATGAATATATCTTACTTGTTGTGCTTTATTTTAGTGAAAATATTCAGTCGTATCAATATAGTTATTTTTTGGTCCACAAATAGAGAGAAGTTAGAGATAATATATAGTACATATTATTGAGTGTTGATTTATAGTTTTCTAAATACTTAATCTCAATTTGTGGTGCTACTTCCACTCAAAAAAAAAAAAAAAAAAAAAAAGAGAAGAAGAAGAAGGGATCAAGGTTAGCACCAATACAATGAATAAAAGACAAAAAAACGTTGACGAGAAGAAAAAACACTAAAAACAAATGAATATATAGTTTTAAAAAAATAATACTCTCGTTATTCGAATACTTTCCCCCATTTATCTATTAATGTTGATTAAATAACGTTCCTCAAGTCAAAGTCACGAGGGTTCTTGTCCACAATGTTTATATGTTTACCATTTTATTTATTTTATTTCTAAGCAATATTCAAAATATACATTAGCTCAACAGTGATGATTTACAAATCGTATTCCAGCCCGTTTAAATCTGGATGACATGATAACAACATTTGTAAAAACTAGTACGTACTAAAAAAATTAGACCCATTGCAGCATCTACAACACAAAAAAACATAGTCTACGATGAGAAACCCCGCATTAGTATATAAAGCAATGCACTCTTTAGATATTCCACCAACCTAGTGGATTCTTTCAATGCTAAATTAAATTTTATACAAAATCGGAAATTAAAGAAACAAATTAGAGGCCGCACTATGTATAAGCAAGTGCATAATAGTTTTGAAAAATATTTGTAATTGTAATCCATATACGTATGTACTTCTTAATAATAATATAGAAATTGCTATAATAAAGTAGAATAAAAATAAGAAAAAGCGTTTCACTTACCCACTCTATAAATAGGAAGAGATTACACAAAACCCACAAACACACCCAAACACACTTCTATCAACTCAAAATACAAACAAAAGAAAGGAAAATGGTGATGATGAAGGCCACATGGGTTTCCGTTTTTGCCCTCGCGGCGGTCCTCTTAGTGGTCCTACTTCCCGCGGCTGAAGCCGTGACATGCTCGCCAATGCAACTAAGCCCATGTGCAGCGGCGATAACGTCGTCTTCTCCACCATCGGCGCTGTGCTGTGCTAAGCTCAAGGAGCAGAAGCCATGCTTATGTGGTTACATGAGAAACCCTAGCCTCCGTCGCTTCGTAAGCACTCCCAACGCTCGTAAAGTCTCTAAAAGTTGCAGACTCGCCATCCCGAGGTGTTGAATAATAAAAAAGCGTTTCATGTTTTATGGTCATTCTATATATATGTTTGAGTTTTACTCTCGGTGTGTGTGTTTAAGGATTGTTATTTATGATCACTAAGTATTGTAGTAGAGTTAAGTAAGTTGTACGCTTCGCGAATAACAATGTGTGGTGATGCTTTGTATGCATCTTATTTTTAATTTTTGCTTATCTTATTCTGGTTGTTGTTGATATATGTTGGCGCAATCTATATATAATAGCAAACCCACTTTTTTGTGTCAATTTTATTATAACGAATGAGATTGGTTTTATTATCTCATCTAACGGTTTAAAATTATTAATGATCCCAACAGTTGCAAGTTTTTTTCCAATAATCGTGTTTCTTCGTCATACCTCCATCTTTTAAAAATCGCACCTATTAAACCTTTTATTAATGATCTCAAAAGTTGCAATGTTTCGGTCCAACAATTGTGTTTCTTCGTTGCACTCCCAGCTTTCCATGTTGGCATCCGTTAGTTTTCACACCCTTTTGTTTTACACCTTTTTGTTTATATAAAGTTACAATGTTTTGATCCAACAATTGTGTTTCTTCGTCGTACATCTAGCTTTCAATGGTTGCACTTGTTAGTTTTCACACATTTTTGTTTCACACTTTTTCGTCTCACACTTCTTTGTTTTACACTCTCTGTTTATATATATACAGATTTTTATGGACTTTGAAAAGAATTTTTGTTTTTTGAGTATTATTAATGATCTCACTCTTTGTTAATGATCTCAAAGTTGCAAAGTTTTGGTCTAACAATTGTGTTGCTTCGTTGCACCCCCAACTTTCCATGTTGACACCCGTTAGTTTTCACACCTTTTTGTTTTACACCTATTTGTTTATATAAAGTTGCAATGTTTTGATCCAACAATTGTGTTTCTTCGTCGTACCCCTAGCTTTCAGTGGTTGCACTTGTTAGTTTTCACATCTTTTTGTTTCGCACATTTTTGATTCACACCTCTTTCACTACAAGAAAACAATCGATTTGCTAGGAACATTTGCGAGGGAATTTATCCCTAGCAAATTTGCGATAGAATTGCGAGGCTTTTGCTACAGACATAAAGTCAATAGCAAATTCCTCGCAAATTTGCGAGGGAGTGGGTCCTCGGAAATCCGTCGCAAATTTGCGAGGAATTTACGAGATAAATTAGTATTCCTAGCAAATCTATTGCAAATTTGCGACGGTTTTGCGATGACAGTATCCATTGCAAAGTTTCAAGGGATTTGCGACGGAATTGCAAGAGTCATCGCAAATCCATTGCAAATTAAGAAAATAAAATTCAAAAAAGTAATTTTAACATTTAATTGAATTTTATTTCAAATACATTTGAGTGTTCATAGGTTCATCAAATAAATTTCTAGACTTTTCAAAAAATTAAGAAAATTTAACTTATGTGTTTATATGTTTTGTTAATTTCATATCCCAAACAAAAACCCCAAACCCTATACCCCAAACCCTTAACCTAACTTAAAACCCTAAATCATAAACTCTAATTTTTGAAGTAAAGTTTAAACTTTAAAAATCCTAATAATACAAATCCTAATCATAAATTTAAAACAATATATGTATTTATTTTACTATACACAAAATCAATCTTTTTAATATATATATATATATATATATATTTACTTATAAATTTAAATCTCTAAACCTAAAATTCAGTTATTATATATATGTTCAAAACTAAAATTCAAATATATATATATATATATATGACTCTTTTGTGATTGTTTTGTGACTGTTTAACTACATAAATTAAATCATAAAATCCCAAATAATCCCAAATTTTAAACTTAGTACAAATCCTAAATCATAAACTCTAAATCATAGAATTTTAAACCTTAGAATTGTAAACTTTGAAATTTAGAAATTAAATCGTAAATCAAAATTCAAATATGAAATATATTCAAAACTAAAATCCAATACTTAGAAAAAAAAAGTTTTCAAAAATAAAAAAATCAAAATTCTCTAAAGCTATAAAAATAAAAAATAGAACCATTTTGTAAATATGTTTAACTCAAACGCTAAGCAAATTAATGAACATGCATATATGTTTAAGATATGTTTAACACAAAAGCTATGCAAATTAATGAATTTACAAATATGTTTAAGATATTTTGTCTACGTATAATATAGCAAATAATACTCCAAATTACAAAATTAATAAACCAAAAAAATACTGAGTTCCTATTGGTTAGTTTATAGAGACATGGATTGGTCTTTTAGCTTATCATGCACCTTCGATTAGATTAAATCGGACGGACACAATTGTTTTACTTTTTTTTTTTTTTTCTCCTCTTCGTCACCAACCTCCTCGAGCAATCAAATATCTCTTCTTGTCCCTCTGTACCCATATCAGGAGATCTCATGACCAGCAATCTGAATTTGAACAAGTCGTCAAGGTTTTCACAATTCTCTTACCTACCTTTCTTCCTTTTTGATTTTGATTTGGTGAAACTAATTTTACGTCTGTTTTCTAGGATCTAGATCTGTTGCCCGAAGATCCTTGAATACGAACTCCTCCTCTATCCCTGAATCTGAAATCCACCCGAAGATCCATAATTGAAGATGGAAAAAGAAATCCGGCGACAGAAAAAGAGTGCTAAAGGAGACGGTGGCGGTGCAAAAGGCTTGTGTCGCGAGTGGAGTGCTGGTTCTTCCCTTCCACCTGGTTGAAAATCTGCTTGGTTTGAAGATCATTTTTGAGGGATTAATTGGCCAAGAGGCCGACATACTAGCAGCTGGCAACGGGGGGCTCGTCGGCAAACAGAATTTGGTTGCGGCTGCGTGTGATTAGGGCTTTTTTGTTTGTTGATTTTAACGTCCGGTTCAACCAACATTTTGTAACCAGTTCAATTCTGTAACTCTTAACCAATTCCCGGTTTGGGTGGTTTATTAATATTAGTTTTTATTTTAATCTGTCAGGCGGTCACTAATTCTATAAATATACATATATATATATATATATATATATATCTAATATATAATTAGAAAATTAAATATATTAAATTATTTAAGAAAATATATAGTTTTTTTTCAAAAATTTCCTCCTAAATGTGTAGCAAAATCTGCGAGGAAAATACTATGAAAAATATTGCAAGGAATTTGCTACTGCTTTTATTTCTCGCAATTTACGATTATTTTGCGAGGGATTTAATACCTAGCAAATATTGCGAGGGAATTGCAACGTTGACCAATTTGCGAGAAGCGAATTGCGAGGGATTGACTTTCCTCGCAAATCCCTTGCTATAGTCGTTTTGCGAGGGATTAGCTAGATATTCTTCCATCGCAAATCGATTGTTTTCTTGTAGTGTTTGTTTTCAAACTTTTTTGTATTTATATATATACAAATTTTTATGGATTTTGTAAAGAGTTTTTGTTATTTAAGTATTATTAATGATCTCACCTTTTTTTAATGATCTCAAAAGTTTCAAAGACTCAATCCAACAATTGTGTTTCTTCGTCGCACCCTCAACTTTCCATGTAGGCACCAGTTAGTTTTCACACTTTTTTATTTTACACCTCTTTGTTTATATATTCAAACTTTTTTTTGTTAATAAAATAAACTTTTAATCCAAATTTGATTGAAATTTTGTTTTGGTAATATATTTAAAGATAAAAAAAGAAAAAAATTTTAAAGCCTATGGGAAAAAAAAATAGTAATAGCTAGTAATTAATAATGAGAATATATTTCATAAACACAAAAGAATCAATTATGGGTACATAAAGTCACTGTACAAAAGAACACACCAACTTGTCTTGTCTGAGACACAAACTCCAACTAGTTATACTCATAAGAGAAAATCTACGACTTCTACTGGTTTCGCTGCACTTGCTTCTTTGTCAGATCGTCGTCGTGATCTGTGCTTACTACTTTTCTCTCCATTTTTCTTTTTCGTCTTCTTCTCTTTTCTCGAGCTCTGTTCTTTGATCCCTGAATCAAGACTGCTCTCGTGGTTGTCTTTTTCTCTTTCCTTCTCCTTCCCTTTCCCCATTAGAGCTGTCTGAATCGCACGAGACAGAGGTTCATCATTACTACTAGCGTCTGGCTTTATCTTTAAGTCATCTCCTTCGTCCAGTTTCACCACTACAGGTCTAGGTTTTGATTGGTTCATCTTCTTTTTGAGGTTAAATGAGTCCGCTAATATCTCATTCGCTGGTGGGTATTCGTTCTGCGTGTTGTTGTTGCCATTGCTATCATTTTGTTCGTCGCTCTTCTGAGAGGAAATGTAGTACAGGCCATGGCGTTTTCTGTGTTCCGCAAGTAAGGATGCAGATTCAGGCGGATGGGATGAAGATGATGAAGCTTCTTGTTGATCACTGATTCTAAGTTTAGTAACAGAGAAGCTGATTTTTTCTGAGGATGAGAACGAATTTGAATTTGAGTCCACAACTGGTTTGAGAAATTCTCCGCAAATCTCTTGCAGATCTTCAAGATTATCTTTCAGCTCTAACCCATCCGGCAAGGGAACTTTTTCCTGTGCAGTTGAAGAAACAGGGCCAAGCTCCTCTGAGAAGACATCTTCCATGAATGCTACAGCTCTAGAAGCCTCTATTTCACTCCCTTGGGCTGTTACTTTCTCGGCTATTTTGTGCTTTATCATACCGGTGAATCCTAGAACGTTCTTAGCTCTCTCCTGCACTTCAACATCCAGGGTCCCAGACAACGAGCACAGCCCTAGCTCAATCATATTCACCAGACTCGATATAGATTTGTATGTGAAAGCATTCACCGGTGAAGAAACAGAGCTAGTAGACTCCTCAACCAAGGGCGCGGACGTGGATTCCTGGGCTGAGAAGTACGCCTTGAGACTGAAGACAAGAACTTTGAAAGCGGAATGTATGTAGATTGCTCTAACTGAAGGCGGTAAGAGAGAAGTACGTGGTTGCAGAAGCGCCTCTGCGATGTCATAATAAGTCTTAGAGAATTCGACGTATTCCCCTGAAGCCCAAGCAGCAGCAGACAATATAGGGTGCAAGAACTGATTACCAAGCAATGCAGGATCAATAAGCAGTGCTCGAGAAATTCTAACTAGCTCCGGTCTAGCATCTTTAACCCTCATACCAATATCAATCAACTGACGCCCAATTTCTTGCCCTCTTTGACAATGTGGGATTCTAGCCATCTCACCTAGAAGAGACAAATACCAATCAAAGTCAACTATGATCTCATATGAGTTCCGGGAACATGCCAGTAGAACGGAAGCTATAACCTCGTTGCAGAACATAAGATCAGACTTAAGAGCATAATTCATAAGAATTCGGGAAATCTCAGACACATTATCTTCTTTCACCATTGCCATTAAAAGATGCAAAGCCTCAAGTTTAACATGTGGATCCTCATCGCTCAGAGCCTTGACGACAGCTTCTTTATTCTCCAAAACTGCCCATAAATGCTTTGGAGCAACAATCGACAAGGCATGAAGACCAAGATACTTGAGATTCGGATCATCGTCCACAAGAAAATCCCTAATCTTTGTAACCGCAAGTTTCAAAGCTGTTTCCTGATCACTCAAACTACTCACTACTGTTCTAATACACTCAAACAGCAAAGACTTACCCACAGTCCTCCTCATATGTTCACAGATAGGATCAGCTACTTTCTTAGCCAACCTAGGCTCGATCGAAGCAAGCTTAGCAAATACCTTAAGAACCTTAATAAGAACCCAGTTGTTCCTCGAATCAACCAGAATCTTGTAAAACTCAGGAGCTAAAGGAAGATAAGATCTTGGATCTTTTGTGGTGAGTTCACAGAACACTCCAACCACAGCTGAAAGAATATGCTGATCAGAGCTCTCCAGATTCTCAACAAGACGCTTGAAACACACCTTAACAGCATCAGGGTACTTATCAAAAACCCTCAAAACCACACCTATAGCTTTCTTCCTAACAAAAGCCTTACTACTCCCCAAGAGCGTAAAAACCTCAGAAGTTAAATCCCTAGCTAGATCATCAGTTCCAATCCTACACAAACACTCCAGAGCTAGACTCACCTCGTATTCATTCGAACTATTCAAATCCTTTCGGAGCTGGTTCGTGATCAGAAGCAGAACCGGCGTCTGATTGTTGAACGACTGAGCAATGGCGTGGTAACCAATCCTCTTATCCACGAATCGAGACGAAGACACGACCTCGACGGCGTGGAACGCTGCCCAAGACATATCGACGCCATGGAGTGCGGCGAGGTAGGATAGTTTCTGTAACGCGACGGATTTCGTGGAGAGATCCGTCAATTTGATCTCGCGGCGGATTTCGTCTAGGGATTTAGATATGAAAGAGGATTCTCCGTGTATATGGAGACGTATACCTTTGATGAGATCCTCGAGGCTTCGCTGGAACAAGCTGTCCATGAGCGAATTCGAAGACGCCATTGATAGGAAATGAGAACGAACCCGGGGAGATACTACAACTAAGAGTTGAAGTTATATGATCGGAGTTCTCGTGGGTTTTTCATGCCGGTGATCGTGATTTTCTCAGTCTCGGATTCTGATGAGAGTCGAACGGGACAGAGGAGGAGGTGGAGGAACGTGAAATATTGTTTGGGCTTTTATCGGAAAATAAATGGGCCTTAAGAATAAAAGTCCAATGAACATTATGATGATCGATGAAGCCGTAGAGAAGTAGCCTTGCAATAGAAAAAAGATGAACCTTGCATTCCTTAACCCATATTGAATAAACTCTTAAGCATATTATATGATATTGTGTAGTGAAAAATCACCTCTGATACACACAACACATTTTCTTTCATCCAAGCTCTCTTATTTGATGAAAGTAGCATGGTTTGACAAAATGCATTACTAGAGAAAGAGGTTACAACTTGTTCGTCATAATTTTTGTTAATAAGCTTGTAATCCAAATTACACAAGTTGACGGGGCTGAAATCTGATAGAACTTACAAGCTTCATAAGTCTTTTAATTTGCAAGAAAGCATGTGTTGTGTGACATGTGGAATTTTAGATCTTTAAGGAGCCTTCCATTTTTCAAAAAAAAATCTTAAACCGCCTCGAAATGATTATTTCATGAGGACTTACAAAACTCGACAAAAGAAAATCCAAACATGCGTGGATTTTTGTTGAGAGACATTGCAAAGAGAGCTACAGTCAATATATATATATATAGGAATTTTTTTAACAACACAAAGATTACATACATGTGTATGTCTTTGATTGGTTGTAAAGAAAAACAACTATGGCATGATTTTAAGTTACGGACTATTTTTCTATATGGGAAAATATAATATTGCAAAGATTTTCAGTATTTGACATTTAATTTATGGAAGTTAAGTGGATTACGTATATTGTAAACAAATAATAATTATATATATATATATATATATATATATGAGCGTAAAAGAAAATTTGAGTGATTAGGAAAAATCCATCCAATTTCATTTAAGGGATTAGATAGAGGCATTCATCAATTTACAAAGATTATGGGCAGCAAGAAAACATCTACAATCAAAATAATCTTATTATATGGTATAATCAAAGTAACTAGACACTCCTATCATATATCTCAACTTTCCCATCACAAGAACGAGAGAGATGAAACAGAATATGAAAAAAGTATATTTTCTTCATTCTGTTGTAAAAAATGAACATGATTAAGCTTAAATACAAAGCAAACTAAATCAAATACATTAACCAAACTAGATCTAAACCAGCTATATATACTCAAATACTCTCCCTCGAGATGAAAAAGACTCCATCTGAATCGGGTCTTCCATAACCATCTTCATGTGAATACACAATAAGCTTTTGGTTTTGCCTAAAAAACATCTAAAAACACTCTAATACTATATATTCAACATTTGAAAAGAGTACTACAAGCAGGAAACATTTAGTTGTGTTTTTTCTATTTCTATTTTATCAAATTGAGTTTTTATTTCCTCTTTTACATAAATCATCTTCAAAGTTCCAATTCAAATACTTTGGTCAAGTACTCAACAAAGTCAGTACATTTTTTTAGTATAGTCGTATATTTGTATCTATGAAAAATCAAGCTTCATTTTCATTTTGTTTATTGAACAAAGTGGTCTTTGTTTGGTGATTAAAATTTCAATCTTAAATCATCCAAAAATATATATAATTTAAGCTTGTTTAAATAAAAATAAGTAATTTGTATGCTTAAACTCGGATGATAACAAATGGTATAGGAGATCTCTATAATTTACTCTAAAAAATATCACAAAATTAGGAACATCTAAATATTATTAGAAATTTATGTCTTGAATATTATTGGATTCACCAACTTCTCAAAACCTTTGTTAATAATTATTGTATTTAAAATTTCTCACAGCAAAATAACTCATTAGAATTGGCAAATGACTTCAAACAATACTTAGAAACGGGTTGAATTAAGAATCTTATCACCAAATGGTTGAACGTATGTGTATACGAGAATGATACATTCATATCATGATAAACCATGCAAATATGGAACAACTCTTAGACCATATAAAACTCATGAATTGGTTAGATATCTACGCGGTAAATCTTTTCAGTTCAAATTAATCTAAATATATATATATATATATATATATTGGATTATAAGAACAAAGAATAACAAGTCCAATACACATTTTCAAACAAGTTTATTTTGTTAGGCAGATTATATATTGATAATAATAAATTTTATATATATATATATATATATATATATATTAATGGTATCCAACAAAATTTATAAACTGTTGTCTACTAAATCTTTCTTTATACAAAAACTTCCATTAGTAATTATCTCAAGAATGCACAGTGTTCATAGATGTATATACTCCTATCTGAAAGAAAAAAAGCAAGCATATATATTTTTTTATTTTTGTTATTTGTTAAAAGGGTTTTCTTTGTTTGATGGTAGATCAAATTTTAAGCAAGCCACATAAATACAATTCATACTTGTTAAAAATAGATAAGTTACTATAGTAGGCTTGAACTTGGAAAGGAAATAGAATGTAGCAGATATATTTACAAACAAATCTAAACAATACTTTCAAAATTTGAAACTTCTAAAATAATTTTGAACGTCAGGTTCTAAACCAATACCTCATCAGGAGAAAAAACCAATACCTCATCAAACATAAAGAAGACACGATTCTAAGTATATGACTATATCATTCTATATGCAACTATATAATATTAAATGTTTGACATTTGACAGTATAAACTTAAACATCAACTTTGTTTTCTATTGTTAAGAGTTCATATATCAGAACTTTAAAATATACGTATAGTTCGACCTAACTAAACACACCATGCTGGATCTATACATATCCAACATCTCCGAATATTTTCTAACTACCGCCCTTTCTAATTTTTTACCAAAAAAAAATAGTTTACATTAAAGTATATTCTTAAACATAGACCCAAAAGTCATGCCCCATTTTTATTTTTAATCTTTCTCATAAACAATAGTATGTCTTTTCTGAAAATTAAGATAACTTATGTTTAGCTAAATAAAGAAAAAGTAATCACAATTATTCATGAATTAACGTAAAGAACGCTCTCGCTTTCGTGGACCTATTTAGGTTTTGTCGTTTTCACAAGGATATAAAAAAATAAAGTAGAAGTTGAAGTCGAAGTTGAAGTGCGGGTTGATTAAAAGATAAAAATCTTTATTTCCTAATCAAAAGAGAGCTAACTGTTTACGTATCTAATATTTTTATAAGTACGGACAAGACATACTAAATATAAACAGTTGACATACTTCATACTATAGTACTAAATTACTAATAAACACATAGAGATTCCAGTTTGAAAATACGGCATGGAACGTTTCTAATCTATAGTTTACGTATTACTAGTTTCGCAACATAGTTATTCCCATACGCTGATAAGATGGAATCCGCGGGTTTTTTCAACGTTTGTGTTCCTTTTTTATAAACAAGACGGACACATTGGTACATTGGAACTACGAACTAGACATGGACGTTGGTAGTCTTATGAAGTTGGTAAGATGGTCAACTATTACCATGCATTTGTTGATCTTATAAATAATAAAAATAATTATTTTTTTAATTTAATTAGTTGCATGGCACAAATTATATATAAAATTAGTAGTAATGTAAAATCTTGAACTGTGAAGTCTAAATTTTCATGAAAGTATTAAAAAATCAGGATACGCCAGTTTGTAAGCTTCAGATTTTATTATAATAAATATTTTATAATGGCAGAATATATGCACTCTCACATTAATGGTACAAACTACAAAATTTTTTTTTTTTTTTTTTTTTTTGGTTAATCAAACTACAAAATTGTGTATATCATTTTACTATGTTGTTTTAATCGGGGTTTTTTTTTTTTTTTTTTTTGGGAAAAGGGTTTACTAATTTTTTTTTAAGTGTTATTAAGTTCCATTAGTTTTTGCAATGCTCGCTTTCAACGGCTTCCACTTTGACAGTTTGACTTTATAAGTGTTTTGATTAAAGTAAGATCTGCCAAATTTAAGCAAAGGGAGTATATATCTCAAATATTGTCTGGATAACTCAATCTGTATCAATCTAATCTATTTTATTATTATTACTGTAAAAAAGGTATTTTAGATAAGTTACATGAGCAGTGAATTTTATATTTTATGTGGGTTGTGCATTACTGGTAATGCGTGATGCACTGATCTCCACATGAGATGAAATGTCTTATCTTTGTTAGTGCAATCTGAGTATTGAAAACTATTTGCCCAGTATGTTGTGTGTGTGGGATATTGTGTGTTTATTTTAAAGGGGAAGAAACAAACAAAGAGATATTTCAGACGACACGACTTTGTATTTATCCGACTAAGAACACGACACTCATGAATGATGAAGGTGTTGGTCGGGATTGATGTTAAAGATGTACCAATCACATCACATATGCACATAAACCGTAATTTATAAACCACGATATAAATTAATCATAGAATAGCTTATTATTACCAAAAATCAAATCGCATGACATTTTTCTTTGAAAACATATACATGCATGTGACTGACATGTCTAAGTTGTGATGCAGTAAGCTTTTAAAATTGACTGAATTAGGTAAAACAAAAATATTAGTGAAATAAATTAGGTAAATGACAATTAAAGAAAAACAAAGTAAGTAAATACACAATAAAGCAAACCTAATTTCTTTCTAACTCAGATTTTTTTTTTCCTTTTCTATTATTTGTTATATAAAGCATATTTTACGCTGTAATGTTTTATTTTATACTGTAAAATGGTACTCCCTCTGTTTCATATTAAGTGTCATTTTACACTGATTATTTTGTTACAAAATAAGTGTCACTTTGTATTTCCAATGTAGATGTTTGGTAAATTTTCCAATTTTATCCTTACTAATTTAATGTATTGACCAATAGAAAAATTGAATAATATATTAATAAGGGGTATAATAGAAAATTTAATGATTTTCTTAATATGTGTGAAAAATTCTAAAATAACACTTATTATGAAACAGAGGGAGTATATTTTATGTCGACGTGTAATTAATCCGAAGCACTAAGATCATCTCCAATGTATATCTCTATTTTTTTCTCTAAAATAGAGTAACTCCAAAATAAAGCATTGTTTTCCTCCAATGTATTACTCTATTTTAGAGTTAAAAATAGAGGTAGTGTAAAAAAATAGAGGTGAGAATAGAGTTACTCTATATATAGAGCAATCCTATCATTTTCTCTATTTTAGAGCAAAATATAGAGTATGGTTGGAGCAAATGTTGCTCTATAATAGAGTTTTGACTCTAAAATAGAGTAGGGTTGGAGATGCCCTAAGCACTAAGAAAAAACACTAGATATATCTGATATTAGTTATTACAACTCCCCGTAAAACACTAAACTAAACGAATTAACTTAAATATGATGCTAATTATAACAAGCGATAAGTCTTGAGGATGTATTTCAGAGGACGAGACAAAAAAAAAAATATAGACATTATCCTTAACGAAAAAGAAAGGAAAAAAGGTGGAAAAAAGGATGATGAGTGATGGATCATAAAAGCCAACCCATTGCATGATACACTTGCACGATTACTTAAAATTCCACATAATTCGGAACAAAAACCAGCTATATATCATTAAAATAGTCAATCAAACTATATAAATTAATTCGTATTTACTCTTTTAAATGATATACCTTCTAATCATTTAGCCTAGCTAGTTCCAAAAAAATAAGTAAAATCATTTAGCCCTACGATCATAATTAATGGTTCGTAGTTGAAGATGCCTCTATCGTTGCGTTTTAATTGGACAAACATCAAAAAAAAAAAAACCCCACCATCTATGATCGACTATAGCCTATAGGTAACAACAATAGGATCAAAAAAAAAAATATACATTAAATGAATTTTTGTATTATTATGGAAAGCATGTTTTTAATTGAAAGACTATTTATAGTAACTTTGTATTATAGGAGTATAATGGGGTATTACAATCTTCATCATAATCAATCATAAAAACAGTATTAATACGAAACAATAAAATTATTATTATTTAAAATATATTGTTACTAGTCTATTGTTTATTTAAAATATACGAAACAATCTTCATATAATATAGCTTGGTGTTATCAATGGGTCTATTGTTTATTTTTCTTATCGGTTACTATTGGGTAAAGGTTGCAGTAGAAAACAACGTGGAGCAATGTTGAATTGCTTACATAAAGTTGACAAGTCTCGGTTTCTTCATTCTTGAAGTCAAGAATGGTGAATAATTTAATTTGGTCTAGTTAATAAAATAATAAGGTTGTTGTGAAATCGGGGAAAAGAATAATGAAAAACTTATAATAATGGTCCACGAATAAATGTGTTGTGATTTGGTTGAAGGAATGTGTTGTGGAGAAGAGAGCGCGAGTAAAACTTGTTGCTACCCAATTGTCGCCACACTTCCCACACGTCCCATCTTGTGTCTTTTATTTACCTTTCACCACCACCACTTCCTCTTTCTGATTTCACCAAATTAACCACCATTTTTCTACTTGCTTACATAATCGTTTTCTTCAAAGTTTAAACATATGCTTATTAACTAAATTCTTGTTTTATTTTCATGAGTTTGGGAAGAATGTCTCTTATCTTTTCATTACATACGTATTATATATGGATCTCTAACGATTATCATGAACATATATAAATTTAATTTTCTTTTACTAGCTAGTTGCAATATATATAAGTGTACCTAGTAATGGCACAAAAATTTAATAACTCAATCTAGTAAACCTTAGAGCACATGCAACACAATTAAACAAGTCGAACAACAACCTCAATAATCGCATTCAGTTAAAGCAAAAACCATGAAGCAAATTAGTTTAATCAAATAGTTAAACATAGCAATCTGGCTCCTTTAGACCACGAATGGGTACTGATGCATCAATTCATCATCTCTCCTCCCTGTCATTCCTGAATAATTTAAAACCAAGTCTCGAATAAAACACGAATCTGTCCTTTAATTATATAATTTATATAAGAACTTCAAAACCAAACTCATCTTTGCTATCGAAAGTGCTCGCTCAATAAGCCAACCTCAAACTCAAAAAAAAAAAAAACTAATAATAGCAAAGCAATATTTTTTTATTTGATTACACAAATCTACTAATCAAAAAGCTTAATGAAGTCCACGTAAGCACAGCAAAACGACGTTTCTACCCCTGGTCGTAAAGCCTCTTTTTACTCCGAGCGAGAACCAGCGTCCTTGTCTCGCGGACCATATGTGTCCGTATGTACGCTCGCACGTGTCGAGATGTAATCGGTCACGTGCCATCCTGGGTTGGTTGCATCAGCATCCGACGTGGCGATGTGAATGTCCACGTGCTACAAAACCTTCGTATAGTATAGAGAGCGAGTCTAGATTATAGCAAAACACACCCCCCCTACCCAATCCCCAAGCACCTTTATTATTCATTCATTCATTCATTAAAAGAAAATTTTTATAACAGTTTTTTTTTCAAACGATATATAATAATTTTCCAGATAAACATTAATAAAAACGAAAAAGAAAAAAAAAAAGAAAGCAAAAGCAAAATCGAAATCGATATATCAGACAAGGCTCTCGAGAGACCTTTCTTTTTTCTTTTTCTCCCTTCTCATCGTCTCCGTTGAACAACACCACCACACGACAAACACAACAGATAATAATTTCCATGGTGAAACGAGCTCAGATTTGAAAATTGAAGGAGGTTTCGTAGACGAGGAAGGAGAAGAAGAACTGGTGGAGATTTTCTTGTTGAACGAACGAACACGGAGGAGTATAATAAAGCTTTTAGGGGAGGCAAAATGGCGACGCCGTTACCAGATTTTGAGGCGGCGAGAGGCGGCGGAGGAGTTGCGTCTTCTTCAACAACGGTCCTCACGAGCTCTGTTTCTTCTTCTCGTCCGTCCCCTGTGGCGAATTCCTTCTCCGAAGACGCGCAAGAGATTTCGCCGATCCTGATTTTCTTGTTCTTTCATAAAGCAGTTTGTAGTGAGCTTGAAGCTCTTCATAGATTGGCGCTTGAGTTTGCTACTGGTCACCATGTCGATCTCCGCCTGCTTCGTGAACGGTACCGGTGCCTCAGATCGATCTATAAGCATCACTGCAATGCCGAGGACGAGGTAATGCCCGTAACCTAGCTCTCTTCTAGATGATTGTTTCTCATCTATTACTGTACACTGCTAAATTCAGAATTTGGAACCGTCTCTACTTGGAATTTGAACTCTTAAGACATTTTGACGTTTTACCATTTGGGGGAATTCTTGGTTGCCACATATAATTTTTATAAGATGCAATGCTAAGTTTCATATTTGTTGATGTTTCCATACTTCATATAGCTGCAAATTTGTCTAATTTCTGACTTGGTTTTATCTTGTAAGTCTCGACTAGTTTTGTTTATCTCTTGCTGATCATCTTATTGGTTCTATGAGTGCTTTGGAGATAGGGATCTATTTCAATATATGTGTATTGATGGAGATAGGAAAAGTTGTTGACAATTGCAAATCTGTTGTGGATGTAGGTGATATTTTCAGCTCTTGACATACGTGTGAAGAATGTAGCGCAGACGTATTCTCTTGAACACAAGGGGGAAAGCACTCTTTTCGATCATCTCTTTGAGCTGCTGAATTCTGCCACGGAAAGCGATGAAAGTTACCGCAGGGAGTTGGCTCGTAGTACTGGAGCACTTCAGACTTCTGTTAGCCAGCACTTGGCTAAAGAACAGAAACAGGTATTGTTTTCCTTCACTTCTTCACAGATGCAGGTTCTCTGTTGATTTCTATTAACAGAGATCCAATAATATAGCATTATGCATTGGTCTTTTATTAAGTACTGTTGTTCTTGGCTCGCTGACAGGTCTTCCCCTTACTTATTGAGAAATTCAAGTATGAGGAGCAAGCTTACATAGTCTGGCGGTTTCTCTGCAGTATTCCTGTGAATATGCTTGCTGTGTTCCTTCCATGGATTTCCTCGTCCATCTCAATAGAGGAAAGCAAGGAGATGCAAACATGCTTAAGGAAGATAGTTCCCGGCGAGAAGCTCCTTCAGCAGGTAAGTTTTGAATTAAGATCCAACATTCTAAGTGAAAAGACTTTGGCTTGTTAATTGATATTTTCCTTCTTGAAGGTTATTTTCACATGGTTGGGAGGGAAAAGTGACACTGTGGCTTCGTGTCGCATAGAAGATTCTATTTTCCAGTGCTGTCTAGATTCTTCTAGCAGCATGCTTCCTTGCAAAGCAAGCAGAGCACAGTGCGCATGTGAGGGGTCCAAGGTCGGGAAGAGAAAGTACCCAGAGCTTACTAAGTTTGATTCTTTCGATGCTCAGATGCACCCAATTGATGAGATAAAGCTTTGGCACAAGTCAATCAACAAGGAGATGAAAGAAATAGCCGATGAGGCTAGGAAGATTCAGCTGTCTGGAGATTTTTCGGATTTATCTGCGTTTGATGAACGCTTACAATATATTGCTGAAGTGTGCATCTTCCATAGGTATTTCTTGCATCCTATTATTTACAATGAAAACAAAATAATTTCTATTTTGCTATTGTGTATTGGCTATCTTTTGTGAGACTATTCTATACTGCGATTGATTGAGATAAATAACTAGATTTCTTTTAAAAGTTGGTGTAGTTGGCCGCTTAAAACTGTTTGCTAGCTGATGATGGGTGTTTACTTTCAAGTTATATGGATGTTGTTCATTTTTGCTCTTCTCATGCTTCAGCACGTTTCTGCGTTAGAGTGTTATCAACATACAATTTTTTTATGTTTTGACAGAGATTGGAATGTCATGGGTCTATTTCTGAAATGATGTGTTTGTTTGTCGTTGCAGTCTTGCAGAGGACAAGATCATATTTCCAGCTGTAGATGGAGAGTTCTCATTTTCCGAGGAGCACGATGAAGAAGAAAATCAGTTTAATGAATTTCGATGCTTAATTGAAAATATAAAGAATGCTGGAGCCTGTTCTACTTCGGCTGCTGAATTTTACACCAAGCTGTGCTCACATGCTGATCAAATAATGGAAACTATTCAAAGGCATTTCCACAATGAGGAAATTCAGGTGAACTATTGCTTTGCGTGCTATGACATTTGATTTGGTAAACAGGTGAATTATGAAAGTTTGGCATAAGATCAGTTGATACCAATACCATATGCTATGAGGATCCAAGATGCCAATTAAGGATGTTGGCTAACTTATAATGTTTGCAGGTGCTACCCCTTGCACGAAAGAACTTCAGCTTTAAAAGACAACAAGAACTTCTCTATCAAAGTCTGTGTATAATGCCATTGAGACTAATTGAAAGAGTTTTGCCATGGTTGACGGCATCATTAACAGAAGAGGAAGCTAAGAATTTTCTGAGGAACTTGCAAGCTGGAGGTACAATCTACCATACATTTTTATAACTGAATTTAACCTTTTTTTTTTTTTTTCAAATTATTAGTTACTCACAGTTTTGCAAAATTTCATGGTTTCCTTGTGGTTTTAGCACCAAAGTCGGATGTTGCTCTCGTTACTCTTTTCTCTGGTTGGGCATGCAAAGGACGCAAAGCCGGGGAATGCTTGTCTCCAAACGGGAATGGTTTATGCCCTGCTAAAACACTAAGCAACATTAAAGAAGTCAACCTCCAGTCATGTAATGGTTGTACGTCTGCGCCATGCGCGAGTAAGAGTATACAATCGTGTTGCCAGCATCAGGATGAAAGGCCTGCTAAGCGAACTGCTGTATTGTCTTGTGAAAAAAAGGCCACCACTCACTCGTCAGAAGTTGCAAATGGGTGCAAGCCATCTGAAAATGGTAGGTCATGCTGTGTTCCAGATCTCGGAGTCAACAATAACTGTCTGGAACTTGGTTCTCTTCCAGCAGCGAAAGCTATGAGATCTTCTTCGCTAAGTTCTGCCGCGCCCGCTCTTAATTCCAGCCTCTTTATTTGGGAAATGGATAGCAACAGCTTTGGTACTGGACATTCCGAGCGGCCAGTTGCTACAATATTCAAGTTTCACAAGGCCATTAGCAAAGATCTGGAGTTTCTTGATGTTGAATCTGGAAAGCTCATTGATTGCGATGAAACATTTATTCGTCAATTCATTGGTCGGTTTCACCTACTCTGGGGTTTCTACAAGGCACACAGTAATGCTGAAGATGATATCCTATTTCCAGCGCTGGAATCAAAGGAGACGCTTCATAATGTCAGTCACTCTTACACGCTCGACCATAAACAGGAGGAGAAGTTGTTTGGAGATATTTATAGTGTCCTTACGGAACTTGCAATTCTTCACGAGAAGTTACAGAGTGATTCTATTATGGCTGACATAGCTCAAACTGACACTGTTCAGACTGATATTGATAACGGTGACTGCAAGAAGAAGTACAATGAACTGGCTACAAAGCTACAAGGGATGTGCAAATCCATTAAAATCACATTGGATCAGCACATTTTCTTGGAGGAACTGGAGCTATGGCCTCTATTTGACAAACACTTCTCCATTCAAGAGCAAGACAAGATTGTGGGTCGTATAATCGGAACGACGGGTGCTGAAGTTCTTCAGTCTATGTTACCATGGGTGACGTCTGCCCTTTCTGAAGATGAGCAAAACAGAATGATGGATACCTGGAAGCAGGCAACCAAGAACACAATGTTCGATGAATGGCTCAATGAATGCTGGAAAGGATCACCGGACTCATCCTCAACAGAAACATCCAAACCTAGTCCACAGAAAGGTAAAAGCAGTCGCTTAACTATTTCACCAACTTAATAGCTAGATAGTTTAATGTAACCTTAGTTGTTTCTGCTTTTGATTATGTAATTCATACTTAGGCTGGCTGCTGTAGTTTCTCTGCGTCAAGTTTGTTTTGCTTATGTCAAGATTGTTTTCCGTATAGATAATGATCATCAAGAAATCTTGGACCAAACTGGTGAACTATTTAAGCCGGGGTGGAAAGATATTTTCCGCATGAATCAGAACGAACTAGAGGCTGAAATCAGGAAAGTTTATCAGGATTCAACACTTGATCCGAGGAGAAAAGATTATCTTGTACAAAATTGGAGGACCAGGTCAGATTTCGTCTCTAATTCCATGCATGGATCCTTTATTCCACGTTTTCATGCATACCTGAATCAAAATTAGAACCCCCAATCGTAATACATTTTCCAGTATTACTTGAAATGTTTTTCCGCAAGTGGAAGAGTATAACGGGTGCGTCTTTCCCAGTTTCCTAATCCGAAATGATCCGCTCAGTTTGTTTACCCCTGTGTATGTATATAAGTGTACTTTCTTAATTGGACAATCTTCTGAACTATAGCGAACCTATAATCTCATTCACATGTCCCGTATACCTGGATCCTGTTAGTTCTAGAGTAACATTTATTTGAAATTTTCTGTTGGTGCTTTTATCAGTCGATGGATTGCGGCTCAGCAAAAATTACCTAAGGAAACAGAGACTGCATTAAATGGGGATGTTGAACTTGGATGTTCCCCATCTTTTCGAGATCCTGAGAAGCAGATATACGGATGCGAGCATTACAAGCGTAACTGCAAGCTTCGAGCTGCCTGTTGTGATCAGTTGTTTACTTGTAGGTTTTGCCATGACAAAGTAAGCGACCATTCCATGGATAGGTAAGATCTTATGCCAATCTTGTTTGCTTGGATTAAAACTCCTTTCTTTTTTTCTTTTCTCATTGATATGATTTTATATCTGGAACACTTTATAGAAAATTGGTGACGGAAATGCTCTGCATGCGGTGCCTCAAGGTGCAACCTGTTGGCCCCATCTGCACAACGCCTTCATGTGACGGATTCCCAATGGCAAAACACTATTGCAGTATTTGCAAACTTTTCGATGATGAAAGGTAAGCAAAACCCAACAATTCGTAAACTAAAATTTACCACTGTCAGAAACCAAACTTCAGAAGCTTTTCTAACCTTCGGAAACTATTATCTACCCTTAGGGCTGTTTACCACTGTCCATTCTGCAACCTTTGCCGGGTTGGGGAGGGACTGGGAATCGATTTCTTCCATTGCATGACATGTAACTGTTGCCTAGGGATGAAATTAGTAAACCACAAGTGCCTCGAGAAGAGCCTCGAGACAAATTGCCCCATCTGCTGCGAGTTTCTTTTCACATCGAGTGAAGCAGTTAGAGCCTTACCATGTGGTCACTACATGCACTCAGCTTGCTTCCAGGTTTGCAAATCTCTCTTTCTCTCACTGAACTCGTTTGTTTTGATTTATCGCGTTAAATCGATACTGTTACTCCGTTTTTTCAGGCTTACACTTGCAGCCACTACACATGTCCAATCTGTGGAAAATCATTAGGAGATATGGCGGTAAGATGATTCCCGCCCTTCAAAAGCGTGATATGCAAATCACATCACAACAAATATTGTTCACTGAACTTATATTCTCTTTTGTTTCTTTTGTAAACTCAACAGGTTTATTTCGGTATGCTTGATGCACTGTTAGCTGCAGAAGAACTCCCAGAAGAATACAAAAATCGCTGTCAGGTGAGAAACACTAAAACCGTTGCTCCTTGAGAATTGTCATTTACTCTTTGCCATTTCATTTATTGACACACATACACAAATGTTTCAGGACATTCTATGTAATGACTGTGAACGCAAAGGAACGACACGGTTCCATTGGTTGTACCATAAATGCGGCAGCTGCGGTTCTTACAATACCCGTGTGATCAAGACCGAGACAACTCCCCCAGACTGCTCAACCTCATCCTGAGAACACTGTGAGGGGATTCACTCTCTTTTTTTTTTTTCTTCTTCTTAAATTCGGGTATTACTTTCTGTTTCGCACAACAACAATGTGGAGAAGGTTTGACAATCAAAATGCCCGTTGATAGAATTTTTTTTTTTAATTTGTATAGTCTCCTGAGATATTAAGATTTTGAAAAGAGTCTTATTTAGGTTACCATACATTTTGGCTTTTTTAACAAAGCTAGAACTCGTTTGTTTCTAAAACATCTCAATACCATTTCTTCCATTCGGCCATTCCACATATCCGATATTTGTTTTTCCGTAAGCTGACACTTTTTTTTTCTTTGAGGAGTGTAAATAGTTACAGTTTTAATGTAAAACTTTTATTTCTTCTTACATTTACTAGTTTTAAAACGTTTACGTGGGAAAATCTATCAGAGTTGGCTAAAAGAAAATGACAGTTTACTGTATGTTCATTGCTTTTAATAAGATGGGTTTAGTTTGTTTTTTCTTCATTACTATTAGAAATCAAACTAAATTCGAAAAGCTGACAGAATTAACCGAATCGGAAAGCAAGCGAAACCTAGACAACGAAATCCTCTCCAGCAAGCTTTGTATTTTGTCTAATACTTTTTAATACGCAACAACATACATACATCATAATAATTTGTAATGAAAGGTAAAAAAAAAGCAGGAAGAGAGCCAAAAAATAGTCGATCGTAAATAAATTATTCGTTGGAACAAAAGAAATAAATTATTGATCGGAAATAAAATATTCAATTATAATAGTTGTTGTTGATTAAAGAAAGATTAAATCTTAATACAGTAAGAAACAGTTCATATGCATATATATATGATTAGATATCTAATTTACATTCTATTTTGTTACAATACAAGACACAAAATAAAAACACGAGTACAACGTTACAATCGCGTCCCTAACTCTCTCTCTCTCTCTCTCTCTCTCTCTCTCTCTCTCCGAATAATTCGAACAGAAAAAAAATTATAATTTCCTGAAAAATACAAAATACACAAAAAAAACACCAAAAAACCAAAAAAAAACTTTGAACTTTGTTTCAAAGGAAAGGAGAAGAAAAAGAAAGGAATCTTCATCTTCATCTTCTTCCCACGGCGGAGAGAAGAAACACCAAAACCAATTTCTCAATTTCTCAATTTTCAAATGGAGCTTCCTCCTCCACTACCGGAAAGATCCAAACGCCTCCATAACTTCACCTTACCTTATCTCCGATGGGGTCAGCAAAGATTCCTCCGCTGCGTCAAGCTTCCTTCTCACCACCACCGATCTTCCCCTCCTCCTGATCATCGTAGTAGATCCCACAACGGTGGTGGAGAAGAGCTCAGCCTCGATCTCCTCTACGATGCCGGCAACAACAAACCTAAGCAGCTCTCCTCCGTTTTGGGAAATGGTGGAGGAGATGAGAGGAACAACACCAGTGGCAGCGGCGATGTTGTTGCTGTTGCTGTTTCAGCAACTCGGCCTTGGAATTTGAGGACCAGGAGAGCTGCTTGCAACGAACCTGGAGACGAATCAACGAGGATCATAGAGTCTTCTTCTTCTTCTCTTCTACTACGGAGACATGAAATTGGTGGTGGGGTGAAGAGAGGAGGAGGTAGCAGTGAAGATCATGGTGATGGAGATTTGCACAACAAAGTCAAATTCTCTGTTTCTTTGTTGAGAGAAGAAATCGAACAAGACTTCTCTGCCTTAATTGGTAAAAAACCTCCCAGACGACCAAAGAAGAGACCAAGATTGGTTCAGAAGCAAATCAATGTATATCTCTTCTTTCTTGACTCTACCGTTCCATTGATGCTTTTCTTTGTTTGTTGCTTAGAATTTGAATTTTTGTTTTGCAGAATCTTTTACCAGGATTGTGGCTAGGAGAAGAAGTAACAGCAGACTCATACGATGTTCCTGAGGCTGTGGAAACATGAGATAGATAAACAACACTATTTGGGCGGGTCAGCTTCTTTTCTATCCAAGAAAATGTATCAACTTTGTTTTTTTTTTTTCTACTCTTGTCATTTTCGATTGTAAAAAGGAAGATATGTAGCAATGTGCTCAGGTTTTTTAGTGAATGAAGCCATTTACTTTGGTTTCCTTTAATATTCTTCTCTTGTTGTAAAAGAGACAACTTGGGGGGTTTTTTTATTCCGTTACCAAAGCTAATTGTAATCTCTCCATGGCAATGGAATCACCTCCAGGCTGTTTCTGTTATCAATAATGCAGCTTTCTTACATCTTTGTTCCCAAACTTAGTTTGTCTTGTTGCCTTACTATTAGCTGCCCCCAGAGAGTTACTTTACTTAGTATCTTGTTAAGATTATGCGTAAAAATCTGATCTTGTTGTTTGTGTCAAGAACTTGATGAGAAACAGTGTATGTGCTGTTAGACAACTTTGCAGGGTCAGACCAAGCTTCCCCTTTACGACAACTTTTCCCCATTTCCAAGGTTTTCTATAAAGCTCTCTCTCTCTCTGGTGAGTCAAGTTTTACAAACTTACTAAGAGTGTTTCATTTATTGAACACCTGATCTGGGACACTTGTTATTATCTGCAGTTAGGTTCTTTCATACTGATTCTATGTTTCACTGTTGACTTTTGTAGGAAAAAGAAAAAACAAGATAATGCAAGGATGATCATATGCTGATAATGGATCTTCAGAAAGCTTCTTCTTCTTGAGTGTCCAAACCAGGTCGCAGTTGAAAGCCATGATCAACCGGATAAGAAATCTCGTTGAAACACTTCAATGTGGCTAATGTTAGCAGTGACCAGCCAGGGAGGGGAGTTGGAGGGTCCACGGTCGATGAGCAGTATGAACTGTGTGGAAAACAGAGAAGAAGATAGAATACACTGTGTTGCTGGACGCCTAAAGTAGAGGTAACGTAATTTATTCAAACCCCTTGAAATCTAATTAAGATATTATGTTCTTTTTCTCGACCATTGTTTCCTGTAGTAGTGGCACACCACATCCATTATTTTAATTGAAGTTTTCAACCTCTAATCCATAGACTTATGCGTTTGATCTCAAATGTTTCTAAACATCATGATCCCCTAAACCTTTCCTTCATCACAATCTCATGGAAACCTTATTTTCTTTACATCTCCCCCATTCACGATATATCCAACTTTAAATTGCTACATTACGTGTCTTGACTTTTATCACTCGTCACGAAGGTTAGTAATCATTTACTCATCATTTCTATGGTTCTCATTGGTTTCACTAATTTGTTTTGAAAACTTCAGCAAAACGGACCATCATGATCTGCACGGAGTCAAACCACCAGCGGATTTCGTTTGCTGGTGATCTTGGCCAATCCGATAAAGGACCTGCTATGGAAAAACAACCATCAGGCCCGGTTCGAAGAGACACTACTCTTTTAGAATCATCAAACTCAGATTTCGAGTTCCACATATCAAGAAACTTTGACCCTGAAGATTCCTCACCAGCCGACGAGATCTTTGCGGATGGCATGATCCTCCCAGTCCTTCCTTTCCACGTAACCCCTGCATCCGCCACGCCAAAACGTCTCTACAAATACGAGCTCCCTCCTATCGTCTCTGCTCCTTCCTTATCCTCCTCCTCATCTCTTCCTCCTTCGCCTTTACAGTTGCCTGAATTCTCGAGAAAATACAGCGTGAAAGAAACTCGGGGAAGCGTAAATGGTCGAGGGAGCGGTGTAAATTCGGTTTTGGAGGCAGAGAAATCATCAAGGTCGTTTTGGAGCTTCAAGAGAAGCTCAAGCCTTAACTGCGATATAAAGAAGAGTCTGATGTGTTCGTTTCCTCGGTTAACGAGAAGCAACTCCACAGGATCAGTAACGTATTCGAAGAGGGAAATGCTTAGGGACATTAACAAGCATAGCTCGCAGAGACATGGAGTCCCACGTCCAGGAGCAAATCCGTCATCTTCTCCTCCACCTCTCTGCTGCAGCTCGTATCAGTTCAGGCCACAAAAACAAGCCAGAAAGAATGGCGGCGGAAGGGGAGGAAGTTTTTGGATTGCTCCGGTGATCGGTGGTCCATCTCCTTTCGGGTTAGGTTCCATCTTACGACTTACAAAAGAGAAGAAGAAGAAGTAATAACTGTGTGTTTTTTTCCTTCCCAAAGTAAGTAGGAGCAGTTTGATACCATACTCTTCTTACGAACTCTTTGTTTGATTTTGTTAACACATTGAGATTTATGCAACAAAATCCATGTTGATACATTTCTTTAAATCTGATGTGACTCTTTTTTTTTCTTCATCATATAAGATTATATAGCCAGATAATGTTGCAACTCATGCAAAATTTGATACTTTTCAAATAGTAATCACGTAATTTGAAGAATTTCTATTTATATACCGAGTAATCTACGATAATCCTCAAAAATGAATATAACCGAACATTGGAAACTACAAAATTGGTGGGTGAAGAAGAGAAACCACAATAAAAACAAAACAAAAAAAGACGTAGAGATATCCCTCATTTTTGGAGATGGTACTGAGAAAGAAACTCTTGATATGAAGATGATCGTTGTTGCCATTGCGAGAAAAGCGTCTTGGACGTAAGCAAAGCTTTCGTATCGAAATTCACTTTCCGATTTTCGAAGCAAATCTCGACTGGAGACAAGTCATCGAACAGTTCAAGCCCTGTTGTTCCTCCATCATCAATGTCAGCTTCTTTACATCGACGCACTCTGGAGACAAACGTAGTGAGTTCTTGCTGTTGTCTGTCTGAGTCTGAAAAAGTTGTCTTTGTGATCGGACAATAAGAAATGAACGCCTTCTTCTCCTTCTGTGAATCACTGTTGAACCACATGTCATCGTCTCGGTCATCGCCAAGTGAAATGGTCGTCTCATCTTCTTGACCTGAGTTTGCGAGGTTGCGGGTTACTTTGCATATTTGATTGCATCGGTTAGAGAACTCTGCTTCAGGCGAGAACTCTTGTTCTGAATTGAGACATCCGTTGCGGAACTCATGTAGTGTTGTGAGAACTGGAAGTGGAAGAACAGGACCAACGAGCTCAACACTGGGTTGCTCCTTCTTTGACCATTTACTACTCCGTCTTGAAGGTTTCCTTAATAAGAAAGGCGGTAGCTGTGGGAATTCTGGAATAGCTAAGAACTCGAGAGACGGTTTCTTCTTGTCTACCAGAACATCTTCAAACTCAGAGTAGTTGGAGAATGCAAGCAACAAAATCTCTATAGGTAAGCTTGACCAGGTTTCTCTCAATGCAATGTCGAAAACGCTTGTGGGTGAATTGATATTCTCAAAGACTGCGGTTACGCTAGAGGAAGATCTATCTCTACCAAATCCGCAAATCTTCAACTTCTTACATAACTCCTCATGGCAGTTTAAGCTAAAAGATTTATTCTTCCGCAAACCTGATGATTTTGTCTTCATCTTTGAATCTATAAACCCGGCGAGCTTCCCTTTCGTGTGAGCAGAGAGATACTCGAGTTCGAGATATTTAAATCGTCTTGGGAATTTGTATTCATCTTCATCAGGGAGGTATAGTAAGTTCACCTCGTCAGGTTTGAAGGCCGAATCTTTGTGAGCTACTACTTCGAAACTTTTTGAAGGAGAAGCACAGAACTTGACTGCTTCAAGCTTCCCCGAGGATGTTAACCGAATCAAAGTAAACCCGGAAGATTGATCTGATGACTCAAGTGGAAGGTACTTGTTTAGAACGCCAAAACCGAGAACAAGAACACTCTTTTTCTGCCAATCGATCCACTCGAGAAGAGACTCCTTCATCATCACTTCCCTAAATACACAATCTCCGCATAGACACTTTCCGACAGGTAAGAGTAGATTGTGTGGAAGCTCCCATACATACAAGGAAAAAGGATCCTTCACAACAGATGGGGAAGGTCCATAACAGAACATCTGAGATTGCGCATTCCAAAACGAGCCAATGATAACACAAGAAGTACTTGACTCAACAGTCCTAATTCCAAGTTCAGAATTTCTATAAACATCGATAAAGCAAGGCCTCTCAACATCATGTTGCCATTTCAACAAAGGCACTCCTGATCTCGGATCACAGAGAAATACATAGCTCCGGGAAGCAAGAATAAACCGAAAACTGTCACTACCCGCCTTTGCAAAGCCAACAAACTCTTCTGTTCCAGCCATATTCAGACTCTCAACTTCCAATAAACATCTCACACTGCAATCCTCAGAGCTTCTAGTAATAGCAAAGACTGCATCAGACCGAGCAACAAGATAAATCCCAAAAGTCCAACCAAAATCACATCCTAACCAACTCCTCCTATTGACTGCTGCTGATTTCCCATGACCTTCCCAAGAAACTTTCAGTTTGGAACCTCTAAGTCTACAATGAATCTGATTCAAATCAAACAAAAAGACGTCTCCGTTCTCTAACAAGACTAAACACTCTCCAGTAAGATGAGGGCTCCAAGAAGCGCTCACAATCATACACCTCTTGAAGTGCTTACAACCAAGGTTTCTCAAAACCGGCTTCCCTTGAGATTCATCATACTTGACACTGAACCAATGAATCGAATACAACGAATAAACCAAAACGTATCCCAATTCGTCAGAAGAAGTACACTTATCCGCTACAAAAACACTAACCGGTTGCACCAAAATCTTCAAAATTCGAGAAAATAATCTCTCAGTTGCCACAAAGACGTCACTTTCGTCCGAACCCATGACTTGTAACCCACCGGAATCTCCAATAGAAAGCAGCACGAACCCAATCCGATCAAGGTTAGTCCCCGTGGGGAAAAACACCAAGACTGAATTTTTACTAGGGAAAGGTAGAAACTGGAGGCGATTGTAGGAGAGAACCCTAGCGGTGTCATCGTGCGGACTGGGAATATTTAAAGAGCCGCTGACGATTGCTGAAGAATCCGACGGAGGGACGCCGGAGACGGAGAGAAAACGCGCGGGAGTTAGGTGAGGGACAGTAGAGAGAATCGGAGGAGAGAGTGAGGGAGAAGAGAAGAGTAGCTCCGAATCTGATGGGTTCGAGAAGTAAGGACCAACGGGAGAGGAGAGGCAAGTTTTGCGTCCCCATTCATCTGTAACCTCCATTACAACCAAAGGGCTTTTGTTTTCTACGGCGATCGGCGGTGAGTCGAGCGACTAAATTAAATATAGGTCGGCGCATCTTAGTCGTTAACCGAACGAAGAAATATAAATTACTCTATTTCGTACCTAAATAAACCGAACCAAACCAATTCAAATACCAATTTTTTTTTTTTTGTGTGACAAATACCAATTTATATATACTCCTAGACTCTTGTTATGTTAAGACTCTCTTTAGTGGTGTTGTCTGGCAGTCAGAGTGAGAGCCAAAGTATATTTGCAACACATAATGCTCAGCTTATGATGTGATATGATTTTTTTAAACTAAATATATTACTCAATTTATATAAAAAATGTGGTCAATATTCCACATTAACGGGTTGGTATATTTAAATTTATATGTGTTGATAAAGTAATTAGCTTTACTTATTTATAATTACAATATTGTAATTACTACTAAAAAAAATATCATTATGTGATTGCTCGGGTATAATCCGATAAGATTATGAAATAAAAAGTATTTTTAAACTATATACATACAATCTTTTTGTTATATCCAAAAATATGAAACTCTAATAATATAGACTAAATCAAATTTACGCTAATAAACCACACTACACCAACAAAGTTATGATGATCAATAATTGAGGAGAGTTTGTTAAAAATAATCTTTTTGATATATCTCTTTTCAAAAATACCCTTTTTTTGGCGATTTTTTTTTTGCTCTCCTTTAATTTTTAATGATCATTTTACCCTTAGATGAAAAATATTTTAATCAATAAAAAAAGAAAAACAAAATTCCCCGCCAAAAAAATTTCTGAAATATTTTCCCGCCAAAAAATTTTCGAAAAAAATTTTCCGCCAAATATTTTCGACAAAAAAATTTTCCTGCCAAAAAAAATTTACACGGTTTTTAAAAGGTTTTATAAAGTTTATACCTTTATAAAGTTTATACCTTATAAAAGTCTTATAAACACCTTGTAAAGGCTTTTACAAGATTTTTTAAAGAGTTTTAAAAGGTTGTTTAAACACTTTGTAAACGTTTTTACAAGGTTTTTAAAAAGTTTTTAAAAGGTTTTCGAATGGTTTTTAAAAAGATTTTTAAAAGGTTTTCAAAGGGTTTTTAAAAAGATTTTTAAAAGGTTTTTAAACATCTTGTAAACGCTTTTACAATGTTTTTAAAAACCTTGTAAAAGTTTTTGTAAGGTTTCTAAAAGGATTTTAAAAGGTTTTTAAACACCTTATAAACGCTTTTAAAAGCTTTTTAAAAGCATTTACAAGGTTTTTAAAAGCGTTTACAATGTTTTTATAAGGTATAAATTTCAATATTTTTGGTGGAAAAAAAATATTTTTTAACGGGAAAAATTTTCGATTTTGACGGGAACAAAATTTTTTTTGGCGGGAAAATATTTTTGATTTTGATGAATTTTTGCTGTCACTCAAAAAAGAGTAATTTGGTCATTTTGTATATAAAGAGTGGTAGTTTTAAAAATGGTCAACATAAAGGTGTATTTTAAAAAAGGAGTATGGAAAAAGCGTCATTTTTGAGAATGCACCATAATTGAGAAGCCTTAATTGCTTTTATTGAATTTTGTATTACACTAATAACCATACTATACCAATATACACAATGTACACTAATAACCATATTATACCAACAAAGTATACCAATACACACAGTACAGCAAATATTAATTTATTAGTAGTTTCGGTGACCTATGTTTTTCTAATTTTTTGAATTTTACTGCTAATATGTTGTCGACAATTTTTGGGTTTGAACTGAAATTCAATTCTTTTATATGACTATCCGTTTAAATATATTCTCAAATTATATATAAATCTTAAGAAAAAAACTAAATTTAATTACAGTATTACACATACTATTTGTTTCTTATTGCTATCACTCCATTTGTTTATCTATACATACAAAATGTACCTGTCAAATTTTTAAAAAATGTTTGTTGTTCTACGTAGTGATTGTAATATTAAAAATAAATATTGTCTCAAACAAAATAAACATTTAATCAAGCTTTGTAAGACATTTGATCAAACAACATGTATGCAAAATCTAAAAACACATATTGAACACTACAGACTAATTAGTAGATTAAACCCTAATACTTGCTTATCAACTATATGTTAATTACTTGAAGATTAAGACTAATTCGTGATGTACTTTTCTTGTACAGCATTATAATGTATTTTTGTCGATTATCTTAGACTTTTTTTTTTTTTTTTTTTCTCTTCTAACATACTCTTGAAATTGAATTGTTTGTTTTGTCTATTACATGGTCAGTTTATTGTCAATTATTTTTGGTAATCAAATTTTGTAACATATACATATTTTATGCAAAAATATCATATTCTATGCAAAAAGATCAACAATAGTTTGTTGTCTATTACATGATCAGTTTATTGTCAGTTATTTTTGCATAGATGTTGTTCAATCAAAAATATCATATTCTACGTTGGTTTGTTTTAGTTTGAACAATTTGTTGTTGATACTTGATAGAAATCACATGCTAGAATTATGGATATTAAGAGATCTTTTTAATCATATGATTGCCTAGGCCTGGGCATATAATCCGAATCCGAAAAAACCGATTCGAATCCGAGCCTAAAAATCCGATCCGATTCGAACCGAAAATTTTGAAATATCCGAACGGATTCTAAATTTAAAGATCCAAAAATCCGAATCCGAAACCGATCCGAACCGAAATCCGAATGGATATCCGAACATGCCCAAAATATAAATACATAGTAATAATATCTTAGTAATACTTATAAATTGTAACAACTTATGTGTCTAAAAGTTTAAATTTTTGTATATTTTAAATATTTTCATGTACTACAACTATTTCTGAGTATATTTAGATAAAAAATCAGCGTAATTTTTAGATATTTTGGTTTATTTCAAGTAGTTTGAATAGATTTAGACACAAGATTTTAGATTTTTGATTAATTTGGATAACCGAATCCGAACCCGAAAAATCCGATCCGAATCCGATCCGAATCCGATCCGAATCCGAAACTTGAAAATATCCGAACGGATTTTAGAATTATAAATCCGAAAAATCCGAAATCCGAAAAATCCGATCCGATCCGAACCGAAAATCCGAACGCCCAGGGCTAATTGCCTCTGTTACTTTTATCAGTTGTAAAGACACTTTTATCAGTTGTAAAGACAAGAACCTCTGTTGATCTTTCACAATTGTTGTCGTCTCAGCTTGAACAAAAGTTGTTAACATAAGTTGGAACATAATGAAAAACTGCTGGCCAACATTCTGTTATGTCAGGTACTTCATCAATGGTTAATGGAGCTTGCTGTCTTTATCCTATCCAAAAACGTATAGCATGTCACTGTTATGGCTCTCGTCGTCCTCTGCTTTGTCGAACCATCTCTGGCAAATTTGGACTTATCTCTTCTCCTTGTCGAGCAAGAAACTTCCAAGATCAGTAATTAGAAGATCTCTGCCTAACTCCAATGCGAAGACCTTGCTCCAGGACACAGCTTTAGTCTCAAGAATCTCATTTGACACCCATATCTCAGTCTTGGAACCCTTTCCGCGCCGCTGTAGTAACACTGAAAGCTTCTCATCTCTCGACAGATAGATCGTTTACATGGAGATCGACGCCAAACGAACGAACCTCGTAGTCTTTGGTTAACATGAGAGGGATAAACTCCTTTGCGGCTTTATCCAAATGCTTCCCTCGCGAATCTCCGATCATCTTCGAACAATCGATTCCAGGCTTTGCAAGTAGTTCGTAGTCGGTACAGAGAAGTCGCCGGAACGCGACAGAGTATCTCCTCTACCAAATCCTTTGGAAGCTCCGGCACCGGTGTCGTTGGATTCCGAGTATCGTCACTTAGGGTTTTTGATTTCAACCTCCGCCCCGATCGTCGTGCCGGCGTCATAATCTCTCTTTCCCCTTTTTCTTTCTTCGATTTTGGGTTTCGTCGCCAGTAAAAAACTAAACCGGATATAACTGATACTCTGCAATTTGATTACTTATCTTAATCACAACTAAACCGGATACAACCGACACTCTATGACTTGGGATTTTGATTTTAGTGGTTGCCTCCAACTGAAGATGGTCAAGAGAAACGAACAATTGACACGATGTGTATTAAATTCTTATAATCTTTATCACTTAGAAAGATGAATAAATCAAGTAATTAAGAGTGTTTCTGAGAGTAATTTAGGCAAAAACTGATTAAACACATACAAGCTCAAAGTTTGAAATTTGAAATTTCTATAGAAAGATGAAGAAAGAGATTAACCTATTTTAAAGACTAAATTAAAATTAAATATTAAGAGATCACAACGCATACAAGCTCAAAGTTTTAAACACTTGAAGCCTCACTAGCTAGCTATTAGGGTCCAATAAGACTTTCACAGAGGAAATTTAACGGTTTGACGACACACTTGTAAAAAGATTTTTGGTAGATCGTGATGGCTAATAAACCCTTAAGTTTTTTGGATGTAATTTATACATAATCCTCCAAATAACGAGCATGGTAATGATTGTGCCACTTACTTAATTACTATATAACTTGAAGAGTGCATGGTAACGATTTCTGGCTGTGCGCAGCTTGTAACTTGCAAAGGAATGGATCGGGAGAAAGAATTCATAGTAGTTTGTAGCTTTTTGTACATGTTTAATGAATCAATTGTCAAAAAAAAAAAACAATGTTAACGCACATCTCTAATGATACCACTTGATTTGTATTTAATTTTTCTAGTTTCGAATAAATTGTGTGAGACTTTGTCTCCCATCCCTTACCAAAAAAAAAAAATGATACCAGTTGTTAATACAATATCAAAGCTCAACGGATCCTTCGTAGGATTTGACGACCTAGAGAGAAACACACAAAGAAAGAACTTGGCTTTGCCTCTTTTACTTTTCATTTTTAGAATTGAGCCTCTTTTACTGTTATTCGTTTTTTAATATACAAAATGACTAAATTCTAAACCTATATTCCAAATACTAAATTATACCCTTTCAAAACTAAGTCCTAAATATTAAATAGAAAACCCGAACCTAAAAACAAATTCTAAAAATCAATTTAACACATTGTATTTGTGTAAACTGTAAAAGAGGACAAAAATAAAAATAACAAAATAGTATTTTTAAAAATGGGTATATGCAAAATTGTATTTCTAACAATTTCTCAAGATTTTTTAAAGAAAATTATAAAATTGAAGCAAAATTTGGTGATATGTTGAGTTGAAAATTTGGTTTGGATTGTTGACTATTTGTTCTTTACATAGCAGGAAATATATTAAACTACATACTTTATAATAAATTTATTTAGATATTTGTCAAATGTTAACATATAAGACCAATTAACCATTGTTGTGTTAAATATATATATATATAACTATAATAAATATTTTTTCTAAATGTTTTATTTGTTAATCTAAAATTCGAATATAGTTTTAAATTAATAAAATATAGGTTAAATTTAAACATTTACAAAATTGTCATTTTATATATAAATATTAAAATAGAAAATAGGGTATTTTTCAAACGATAATAGAAAAAAAGATAGTTTTCAAAATGACCCATTATTTTTAAGAATTTTCATGGGAATTTAATTGAAAATGCCACTTTCAAAACTAAAGACGATTTTATGGTATTGATAAAATGACGATTTTACCCTTGAATGAAATCTGAATCAAAACATAATAAAATAAAGAAAGATACAAATTGATGTGAATATCGGTGAGTTCATTAGTATCGTCTATTGATAGTTGTCATATGGGAATTCATCTGGGATTCATCAGTGTTGTCCTTCGATTGTTGTCCTCGGGGAGTTCATCAGTATCGTCCATTAGGAGGTTCATCAGTTTTCTACTGATTATTTCTTCGAGGAATTCATCAGTCTTATCCATCAGGGAGTTTATCAAAATCAATTGTTGTCTTCGGGGAGTTCATCAGTCTTGTGCACCAGGGAGTTAATTAGTCTTGTCCATCAGGGGGTTCATCAGTGTTGTTGTCTTCGGAAAATTCATCAGTCTTGTCCATCTGGGAACATAAATCAGTTTGTCCACCGATTGGTTTGAAGAATTGCAGGATGGACAATAAGACTTGTGAAAATTGAACGAACAACAAGTTAGAAAACAAGAAATTGACATATTTAGTCCCCGGATCTGGTCCATCAAATCTGGTATACTGGATCTGATCCATCAAAAAATAGGTCATATATCATATCTTGTCCATTAAAGTTATAGAGAGAATGAAACAAACAGAAGAAACTCAAAAAAGATATGGAGATTTCGAGAAAAAAAGAGATGGAATAAGATGAATATTGAAGATGAGAGAGATGGGATATCACTTCTTGGATCTCAATCTTTCAATGTTGCTCCACCGTCTTCTCTGATGCATCGATCCATAACGCTTCTTCACTAGTTTAGTCTCCACTATTACAATCAAGTTTCTAGATTTCTCTGATGCGGTGTTTTATTTGTTGTTGAAGAAAAAAAGAGGAGAGAAGAAAAGATGAGAGATCGAGAGAGAAAAAAAAAGAAAAAAAATAAAAGGTATTTTTGTCATTTTTAATTGATTAAAGTGGATCCTATGATATTTGAGTAAAATGAATAACGAAATTGACATTGACAATAAGATTATTACTGTTCATGCAGTAATATGAAATTTCTGTATTTTATTTTGAATCAATAACAAAAAAAATTGTTTGAAGTGATTATTTTTTTCACACTACTCCTTGATGTTTTTACTTTAAACGAAGTCATGATTCATATTATGAAAAAATAATAAATTTTAGAAATCTCGGCAGATTTAGAAAGAAAGTTTACATGTTTTTGATTTTTTTTTTTAAGCAGTAGCTACTAGCTTCTAGCTAGTGACGATTCAATAATTCATTAGTTATTCAGAAATATGATTTGGTTCTTCTACGGATGTATGGATCAAGTATATATGTCAAAGTGTGGCTGTGTGGTTTTTTGTAGGCCTGCGAATTTAAACCGAACCAATTTGTCCGAATTGAACCGAACTGAGATTTGGGCAAATCGGTTCGGTTTCTATTATTTAAATAAACCAATCGGAGAGATTTAATTTAAACTCGGTTAACTGAGATTTTCGGTTCGGTTTGCTCGAACTGAACGGTTAACCGAAAGAAACCCTAATCTAAGTTTTTTATTGAGCTGTCGATGCCTCTTCTTCTATTATTCTTCGACTCTTCTGCTTTTTTCTTCAGTTCACCATTTTTATCATCTTCGATCCTCTTCAGTTCACCATCATCCTCTTCTCCTTCTTCAATTCATCATTTTCTTCTTTTAATTTCTTCTTCTTCTACTTCTTATTCGATATATTATCATCCTCTTCTTCTTTGTTTACCATTCTTTTCTTGATTCATCTTCTTCTTCTTCATCTCCACCCTTCGACTTCTACACCGCAAGATCTTCCTTCTTCTTCGACTTCTACACCGCAAGATCTTTCTTCTTTTACGACTTCTACACCGCAAGATCTAGCCGCCGTTGTCTCCACTCGTGGGAAAGGTTTCTCCTTCTCTCGAAACAAAACTCAATTTTTTTGATGGGCCATTTTCTTCGAGCCAACTTTGAAAACACATGGTTGGCCCAGACTATTGAACCAAAATAACCGAATGCCAGAAACCGAAATAACCGTCACCGAACCGAACCGAAATCTTAATCGGTTCGATTCGGAACAGTTTTCAATTTCTAAAAAAAACCGAAAACCGAAATACCCGAAGAAACCGAAGTCGCAGGCCTAGTTTTTTGGCCTCAGAGCGTTTCTTAGGACTTAGGAGGCTTTAGAATCCTCTTGTTTGTTGCCATTAAGATCACATCCCAACGAAAAATAATGTGATTTTAGTGTCGTAGCAAATGACGAAATCATACTAATATCAAGAAGAAAACAGGTTAAGCACTCAAAAATACAAAATCAAGGCATGACTCGGATTTCCACACGGACTCCTCCAGATAAGGTGCATTTATGTGGAAACACAATCTACATAGATAGGAGTAAGCTACACCATTCATGTTCTAAGATTTTGTATTTTCTTAAGACAATTATGTTTTGCCTCTTATTAAATAATATTCTTTTGATTTTTTTTTTTAAAAATTTAGTTATCGTTTTAAATTTTTTGTCACATTTAATTTAATTAAAGAAGAAAACAAAAATAATTGTACAAATGGTAATCAAACAGGTTGTGTCAGTTTTACAGACAACTTTAAAAACAAAAGAAAAAATGACGCTAGAATTTTTGACGTGAATTAAAGCATTGATTTTCTAAATGACGCAAATAAATTTTACATCGTCCCATAATATGTCAGTTATTAAACCAACTCTATACTCTTATTAGAGTCAGTTTATTAACGATGTTAACCCAAAACTTTGTTTTAGATTTGCAGTGCCAGTTAACCATTGTTGAGAGATGTTATAAAATCATTTAACGTGTTAAATCTTAATGCAAAGATAATCTTTACAACTATCATAAATTTTTACGTATGCGGAATAGTTAAGTTAAAAGAATCAATATTAAGGTAATGCAATCATCAATACTAGTCAAGTAATCATATTTAGAGAACTTTTTAATATTGGTCAAGTAATATTAACAACCATAGCATATTTAGTTAAACATATAATATTTCAAAACCTTGACTAAATATGCTGAAAATACATATGTAATTATGTACAAATTAATTAATATCACTTGACTAATATTGAAACATAATAAGCTAATAAAATAATTTTTATATAGGAAAATAATTAATATCATATCTAATTTTACATCTATAGGAAAATAAATCAAAAGATTATATTATTTTGCATCTTTGACCAGGAAAAAAACATCAAAATTATTTAGTATTGTTATATATTATATATATATGTATATATATATATATATATATATAATCAGTCTAGGTGAAGAACAATTCATTAAAAAAAAGTTGAGGGAGTATCACTTAAATAATTGCTATCACTATGAAAACTTTTGTGGCATTTTGTTTTACTATCATCTTCATCACATCTTTTGTTCATTGTCTTCATACAACTGCTGAAAGTCCTGGTAATTATTTATTGTTATTCATACCTTCATTTTGTAATTATCATCATGATGATTTCACTCTTTGTTAAGGAGTATTAATTATTGTTAATATTGTATATAGGTTATCAACCTCGCCGACTTTTTCGACCACCAGTCAGATGCTACAAGTATAACGGGTGTGTAACTGAAAAATGCGATACTGTTTGTAGTAGACACAAATTTGATCATGGTTTTTGTCTTGGTACTACAAGATGTTGTTGTATGAACTAACTAGCACCTCTAAGATTAAATGATATAATCACATGTATTGGTATCTGCTTAAAATAATAAATCTATAATTTTCACATGTTTTTGAATTTACAAAGAAGATCTAGAATGGAGTACAAAAACTTTACCAAATAAAAGTTAGATTCATTTTCAAGCCATAGATTTTCTACAAGTTTAATAAAAGCTAATATAAGTTAATGATTGAATATTAAATGTAGAAAGTGAAAAAATAATGTCTGTGTTGCATATATATTGACTCTATTATTGTGAATTTTATATTCCTTCAGTTTCATATTAAGTAATGTCTTAAAATAATCCCTTCGTTTCATAATAAGTAAAGTCTTAAAGAATTATTTTTAACAACCCGTCCCGTGTACCCCACTATCCCCCGCTAGCTGCCCCAACGGACCGTCTGTGGATCCTGCTAGCCTCCCGCTAGCCGTCCCAACGGACCCCCAAGCTGATCCTAACCTATCACTGTGGATATCCCAATCCACCAGTAGGTTATTGGTGCACCAGACGTTCCTCGAACCCTGGTCTTCACCCTTTAACAATCTTCCCACCTGGCCAGCTTGGGATCCGTTGGGAGGGCTAACGGGGGCTAGCAGGGTCCACAGATGGTCTGTTGGGACAGCTATCGGGGGCTAGTGGGGTCCACGGGATGAGGTGTTACAGTTGGGGCATTTGCTAAAATACACTTTTACAAAAATATCCTCTCTTTTTTTCTATTTTCAATAATACATTTTTCTACATACAAAATGACTAAATTCTAAAATCCAAACTCCAAATATCAAATTCTACTCCCCTCAAAACTATACCCAAAATGTAAAATAGAGAATCCAAACCTTAAAAATAATTCTAAAAATCAATTTAACAGATTGTAATCGTGCAAAGGAGAACAAAAATGAAAATGACGAAAAATTGTATTTTTGAACAGGGATATCTATAAAAGGGTATTACTAACAATTTCTCTTAAAGGGTTATGTAGAATCTGTTTTAATTCAATCAAGATTTTCTAAAACTTTGTCAAATTTTGGTGTTATTAGTTTGTGATTTGTAAAAAATCACTTAAAATCTTAATAAATCGAGGGATTTTAAATTCTGAATTTTAGATAGACAACATAAGTTTTGTTTTATTCAACAAAAACAAAATAATCTAGGATTGTAAACGAATTCAATTATTATATTATTGGTTTATTATTTTATACACATTTTTACAAAATAAAGTAATAGAAAGTATCATAAAATGGAGATATTGTTTAGGAGACTTTATAAGATTATATAACAACTAATTCATAAGATTGTAGAAAACTCTTTAGCAATCCTTTAAAATCTTTCACTTATTCATTTTCTTTGATTTTATTGAAGTCATAAAAAGTCTTTAGAAATTAGAACCATATAACACCCATTAAGTTAAGCTAATATTGAGGTAATTTATACAACCATCAATACTGGTCAAGTAATGATATTTAGAGAACTTATTCAATACTAGTCAATTAATATTTACAACCATAGAGGAATTTAGCCAATCACAATAATAAAATAATTTTATTAAGACGTAATATTTAGTCATAATAAAAGGTATTTAGTTAGAATATAAACATTGTTACGAAATTGTGATGATTTTTGAATGGTTGCAATACAATCGTCACAACTATTTATTTGTAACAAAAACGTCACAAGAGTTGCAATGAATATATTAGTTACCATTTTGTCATAAATAATTACGACCCAAAAAAATAACAAAACTGTCTCAAATATCGACTACAAAAATATCTTTAAATCGTCAAAATTCGTGTTTAAAATAACGTTTTAATTATGTATCTTATTATTATGAAATTATAGTCTCAAATGGTCACAAATGATAACTAAAATTTTGTTCCAAAATTTTAACAAATACTCAAAAATTATGGTATTTTGTGACTATCATAATGTCCAATCCTATCATAAGAAGTTAGTTTCAAATGGTCACAAGTTATTACTAAAAATTTCATTGTGTATGATAAAAATTATAACTAAAAACATAATCTCAAAAAAAGTTTCTCTTTAAAATTATAATCAAACAAAATTTTTATAATCATTAACATTAGATATATATATATATATATATATATATATATAATATATCTTTATTCTTACAAAGCAAATTAATTTTTGAGGATTACAACTCCTAAGGAAACGATCTCAAGCTCTCCAGAAAGGTAAGACTCAGATCTTTCCAACGGTGGGTAGATCCGTGCTGCACCACTGCCACCACCACCTGCTGCAACTTGGGCTTGATGTGCCCAGGCTCCCTGCAATGATAGCACACACGAACCACCGTCTGAGCTACCGGCGTGGCACTCCTCTAGGGACAGCTAGCCACCTTGTGGTCCATGCTACCGCACCCGTAGCACCCTGTACCACTCGGCCTCTGCGTAGCCTCCTACTTCCTCTTGGTCCCTCTGCGTAGAACTCCAGAGCTAAGTTTGCTTGACCTAGAGTAGTCTCAGGATGGGTGACCTTTCGGGAAGTGATTGTCCAAAATGTGCGAGTGAGGACAAAAAGAAAGGGAAAGATAATGTGGTGGTTTGAAGGAACGGTAACAAATCTTTAAAGCCTCCTGAACATAGCAAACCGACCGTCAGATAAGGATGGGCTCACGAGTCTAGTGAGAGGACGTGAGGCCCATTAAGGAAGGTTGGCCCATGGACTGGGATTGGACATGGGCCCACTGAGAGGTTGGCGGTTGGGGCGTTATAAGTGGTATCAGAGCCGAACCCAGACGAGTGTAAAGTCAAGTGGGCTCACACCGTCGGGGGTGACGCTCTTGGTGAGCAACGAGGACGTTGCGATCTGTTAGTGAGGGTGAATTGTGACACAACGGTTTCAAAGACTTGCGGAGAGGTTTAAAAGAATTGATTTGGCCATCTATGTCACTAAGGTGCACTTATCTTTTTGGTCAAAGGTCCTGAGAGAACTCCACAGTTAAGCGTGCTTATGCTGGAGTAGTCTTAGGATGGGTGACCGTCCGGAAAGTGACTGTCGGAACTGTGCGAGTGAGGACAAAACATAGGGACAGATCATGTGGTAATTTGTAGGGACGGTAACAGGTCTTTAAAACCTCACGTAGCAAACCAGTTGTCGGATATGGTTGGGCTCACGGACCTAGTGAGAGGACGTGAGGCTCATTAAGGATGGTAGGCCCATGGACTGGGAGTGGACATGGGACTCACTAAGAGGTGGCGGTCGGGGCGTTACAGAATGAGCCTCCAAGTCACGTTTTCTGAAGCTGTCATGACTTATAGAAGACGCTGGCACAGGACACTGTCTTTAAATCAGCTTGAAATGCTCCTTGATGGTATTCTTACACAAGCGCTAGGACAGATGGCAGATGTAGTTCTTGGAGATGAAAGGGTCATTGTTGTAAAGCGGCATTCGGCACAAAAGAGGCTTGGGACGCAATCTGCGCTCCAAAGTCAAAGAGGGAAATGTTTTAAGGTATATGGTTCTCCCATGCGACACCAAAATATGCGTTTGTCACTTGGCTTGCAGTGCAAAATCATCTCTTCACGGGAGATTGGATGATGAGTTAGAATGTAGGAGCTAATGCAGCGTGCTTGTTTTTGCCAACAGTCTGTTGAAACTCAGAATCATCTTTTCTTCATGTGTCGCTACACTAGAGAAGTCTGGTCTGGCCTCACATCAAAGCTTCTTTCAACACGTTTCACCACAGTATGGCAGCGTATTGTTGAGTTGTTATTGGATGTGTCCGTAGGACATGATCAGCTGTTTTTATTAAGATACATTTTTCAGCTTTCCATTCATTCACTGTAGAGGAACAGAAATAGAAGTCGTCATGGGGAACCTCCTCTTCCATCACAGCAGCTTGTGCGACGACTTCATCAAGATGTTCGAAACAGGGTTTACTCAATTCAGCTTCATCGAGATGGAAAGCTTGATGGTTGTCTATAACCTAGCTTGCTTCACGATAACTCTTTTATCTCTTAATCTCTGTCTAATTTTTTACACTTTAAGCATTGATGTAAAAAGTTTTAAAAACTCTATTGTAAACTGTATTTTTTTCGAATAAATTTTTCATTTTATTCAAAAATAAATATTTACAACAACAAGTTTTTAAGCATATTTAATATACTGAAAAATACATATTTAATTATGTATAAAATCATTGATATTTCTTGACCAGTATTGATCACTGAAACATAACAAGCTAATAAAATAATTTTTACAACATCGATAGGGAAATAATTTAAAAGGATGCATCTTTGACAATGAAAAAAAAAAACATGAAACATATTTTGTGTTCTTATATTATATATACTAGATTAGGACCCGTGCTAGAGCACGGGTTGAAATTTCTTTTATTTATATTATAATTTTAGAATAAAACATAATTTATTTGATTATTTTTAAAAGTTTTTTTAGATAAAACTTTATACAATAAAATCATATGCTAAATATGATGGCTTGTAAAAAACATCTATTTGTAAGTTTTATATTGTTAATTTTGTAATTTTTTGTATGAGATATGATTATGTTTGCTGTTTGTTTTAATTTTAAGTTTTTGAACATGTTTGGTGAAAGTGTTTTAATATAACTTGTGCTATAAGATTTTATTTTAACTGGACAATAAGATCTAGGAAAATCACGATTAAGTCTGATAAATTGCCAAGATTTTATCCCTTTTTATGCCTAACATTATATATTTTGTAACAATACATGGACTACTAAAGATTTTATTTTAGAAATTGTATAAATCATTGAAATATTCTGATTCAGAGGATTCTTTGGGATATTCTTAAGTATATATTGACCAATTAATTTATAACCTTTTTTGGTAACCAACCAATATTTAATTTATAACCTATTTTGTAACCAACATAGAAAAATTATATAGTCTACAAAAAAAAGTTGTGTATTTCCGTTTTATTATATAGGAGATTTTATTTTGGAAATTGTATAAATCATTGAAATATTCTGATTCAGAGGATTCTTTGAGATATTCTTAAGTGTATATTGACCAATTAATTTATAACTTTTTTTGGTAACCAACCTATATTTAATTTATAACCTATTTTGTAACCAACTTATAAAAATTATATACTACAAAAAAAGTTGTGTACTTCCGTTTTATTATATAGGGGATAATTAGTCTAGGTGAAAAACAACTCAGTAAGAAAAAGTTGAGGGAATGAAACGACCCGACCCGATTTTTTTTAATAAATAAATAATAAATATATTATAATAATTAACTAAACTAGTGGTCTCATACCCACTAGCCCTAAACACAATCACAACCATCAGCGGAAATAAATAGTACCAATATCAATAATCAATAACCAATACTCCAAAATATAACAATATTCCAATATCCAATCAACAGAAAACATGAAACCAACAACCTAGCAATGTTCTAATGACCCAACTCTAGCAACCTAGCAATGTCAGACAAAATCCAATCAAGTCTCTAGAACATCCTCCTCTTCATTGTCTGGATTCCACGATCACACTTTGCCTTTACCTGCACCACAAACACAAATTGCAATGCATGAGTATTTTATAAATACGCAGTAAGGCAATCCTCCCATCCACTCGGCTATACACACAAGCAATAGAGACATCTCTAACCATCAACCAACAATCAACAAACAACAATAACAAACCAGGACTCTGCATCGACCGACACCAAGCAAGCATCGACCGACACTAGTTGTGGTTGCATCGATCGACACAAGCTTGCATCGACCGATAAAAGTTACACTTGCATCGACCAACACTCACACTGTGTCGACCGACGCATGCTTGACATAACACGAAAACCCTAGGTTTTACGCGCCGTCCTCGCACTTGCATCGACCAACGCACAAAGTGCATCGACCGATGCACATGCCGAGCAACGTTTTTTCCCGAAGCTTATCGCCGGATCTTCGTTCCCACAACCACAAAACTCGATCCCAGGAACACTCAAGAACACTTAAGAACACTTTTTCTCTCTTGTATTTCTCTCAAAAGCGGTAAACACGACTAATGAGACAAAAAGTCGAGTTAAGGGGTTTCCTTTCCCCTTTCCTCCAAAACGCAGCATTTAACTTAAATTGAACCGCTGAAAACCAACTTTGCATCGACCGATGCGTCCCCTAAACTGGGATTTCGGTTCGCGGATGTTACAGGGAATATCACTAATATAATAGCTATCACTACGAAAACTTTAGTGGAATTTTGCCTTACTATCATCTTCATCATATCTTTTATTTATTGTCTTCCTACAACTGTTTAATTATCTTTTAATCTCTGTTTAATTATCTTTTAATCTCTCTCAAAAATTTTACACTTAAAGTATTGATGTAAAGAGTTTTAAAAAATATGTTTTTACAAAAAAAAAAAAAAAAAAAATCTGTATCCTTTTTTTTTGTCAACTGGAATTATATTGATATTAAACAACTATTTACACAATATCGAAACTTACATACTACCTCCTGCCCGAAACTCAAAACAACTTTTAACATTGAGCCATCCAAAGCCAGTATATATAATACTTCGGCCTATACCAAAAAATAGTTCACTCAAATGAACATTGATAAAAACTTAAATTCAACCAGGATCTATAATCCTTTCTGCAGAGAAAACACCATCAAGCCAAGCCGGATGACCTGCAGCAACATAAGACTGAAGCCTGCCTTCCATTGTGACACTTTGTGCAATCATAAAGGCTCCTCTGTTTGAAGATAAGTTTTCCAAAAAGAATTTCCAGTCTTTGAAAAGACCACGCGATCTAGCAACCTCCATAGATTGGTATCTAAGTGAAGGCCACGCATTGGGATTGGTAAGAGCTTTTACCAAACAGTTCTCTTGCATCGCAAAAATCACCTTTTCCACTCTGTGATTCCTCACACAATCAATGGCCCATATAAGTCCTTGGAAATGAGCATCCAACTTATCTTTGACCCCAACAAAAGCTGTTCTACTATGTAGTAACACAACTCCGTTATGGTCTCGCAACACCCACGAGCACCCAACTAGACTGTTTCGCCGAGACCAAGATACACCAATGTTACATTTAACCCACTCCCTAGGTGGAACCTTCCACCCCTTTAGGATATGCCTCTCTTGGACTCTTTGAATTCCTTGATTTCATTCTCCATCAAACTCAGATTCATCCCCGTTTTCATTTTCCCCTTTTTGAGCCTCTGACCATTCCATCCAATCCTCCCTGCATTTCTGAACCGTATCTAAAGGAGAGAATGAAGAGCCTTCAAAAGATACAGAGTTCCTGTTTTTCCAGATCCTCCAGATTAACCAAGGGAAGAACTTTCTTAGCTCTTTAGGCCATAGTGAATTCCTCTGGTTCGATAACAGATAGTGCATATTTGAAAATACTGACCCTTTATGAAGACCCGAAGAAGGGGAAGGAATACCTGATAAAGCCCATATTTGTCTAGATAGAGAGCAAGAAAAGAGAACATGGTTAATGGTCTCTTCCTCTGCTCCACAGATCTGGCAAGTATCCTCCACCTTCATCCCTTTGCTTTTCAAAGCAGCTGTAACCGGTAAAGCACCCGATAGAAGTTTCCAGAGAAAAACCTTGATCTTCGGATCAGTGTGAACCTTCCAAACTTGTGCTTTTAAAGCATTCGTCGAGGGTTGTTGGTTAGCCTCCAACCTAATATACTGATTAGTAGACTGAGAAGCTAGCCAATACGCTGATTTCACTGAGAACTCCCCACTTTTGTTGAACTTCCAGGAATAAAAGTCTTCGATGCTTGTTACCGGTTTTAGTTTCTTTATCCTGATTATGTCACCTGGCAGGAAATGATGCTCCAAAGCTTCTTGATCCCAATCTCTGGATCCCATATCTAACAATTCCGAGACTCTAAGATCAGGGTTAAAGAAATTGTTCCTCCTCAATGGAGCTCTCCAACCATCATCCTCTATCCATTCATCAATCCATACCTTGATGGACTTACCATTTCCCACCTTCTTTTCCAGCCCCTGAATTAATAACTCCCGACCGTGCAGAATACTTCTCCATGCATAAGAAGGTCCAGGACCAAGATTCGCAGAAAGGAAGTCATTTTCAGGGAAATACCTACTCTTCATTACCTGAGCGAAAAGGCAATCAGGGAATTGAAGGATTCTCCAAGCCTGTTTAGCCAACAGAGCTTGATTAAACGTTGAGATATCCCTGAAACCCATCCCTCCTTGATCTTTAGGGAGACAGAGTTTCTCCCAGCTTAACCAATGGATCCCTTTTGTGTGCTCCGCATTACTCCACCAAAAATCCGCCATCGCACTAGATAAATTTGCACAAGTGGTCTTCGGAAGCTTAAAACAAGACATCACAAAGACAGGCATAGCCATGGCAACTGATTTAAGCAGAACTTCTTTTCCTCCTTGAGAGAGAAATCGAGAATACCAACCAGTCAAATTTGCCTTTACCCTGTCTTTTATGTACCCCAGAAGTTCCACTTTGGATCCACTAAAACTTTCAGGCATCCCTAGGTAAGTCCCTGCTCCTCCTTCTCTGGAAATACCCATCAAAGCTTGAATATCTGTCTTCAAAAAGGGATTTACTTTTGAGCCAAAAGTAATTGAAGATTTATTTAAGTTAATGACTTGACCAGTCGCCGCACCATACCTCCCCAAAGACTCTTGTAAAAAAGAACATTGTTCGACAGTGGCTTTACACATGAATAAGCTGTCGTCTGCGAAAAATAGATGATGCGTTTCTGGACCTTCTTCAGAGAATTTTATGCCTTGAAGTCTACCATCAGCTTGCCCTTTGTTCAATAGATATGTTAGACCCTCAGTGCATAGAACAAACAAAAACGGTGAGAGGGTCCCCCTGCCTTAAACCTCTCTGAGGATTGATCATACCAAAAGGTTGGTCGTTAATCAGCACCGAAAAGGTGACAGTGGAGATACAGCACATAACCCATTTAATCCAACGTGTATGAAAACCCAAAGCATATAGCATTGCTCTAACATAGGTCCATTCAACCCGGTCATAAGCTTTCGACATGTCGGTTTTGATTGCCATGTATTGAGAGGAGAAAGCTTGGTGAGTTTTGAGACTATGAACAGCTTCATGCGCTATCATTATGTTATCAGTAATCAAACGATCCGCCACAAAAGCAGATTGGTTACTGGAAATGATGACAGGCAAGATTGGCTGAAGCCGTTTAACCAGTATACTCGAAATCACTTTGTACAAAACGGAGCATAAACTGATGGGTCTAAGATCACTCATTTCCACCGGGTGAAGAATTTTTGGCAAAAGACATAAATGAGTATAATTCCACTCCACTGGAAAGACCCCTTCCTCAAAAAACATTTGAATCTCTTTGATCACTTGGGATCCTACGATCTCCCAATACTTTTGAAAGAATAGACCCGTCATCCCGTCTGGCCCTGGAGCACTAGTAGGATCTATCGAGAAAACAGCTTCTTTTATCTCTTCTGCTGACACCTTCTCAATTAAAGATTGATTCATCTCCTCCGAGACTTTTGCAGGAAACCCCGAAAACCACTGATTGAAAGGCTGAGGGTTGGAAGATTTGAACAGAAGATTGAAATAATCAGAGGCCACTTCACCCTTAGCCGCCTCTGTTTTTTTTAACACCCCATGTGAATCCTTCAGCTGTTCTAATTTTTTATGCTCCCTATTACCTTTCACAGCACTATGAAAGAATTTGGAATTCCTGTTTCCTGATCTCAACCATTTCTTTCTACTTTTTTGTCTCCAAAACTCTTCCTCATTGTAATAGGCTCTAGCTAGTTCTTTTTTCAGAACTGAGACTTGTTGCAGATTAGGCCATCTTTCAGACTGAACACGCTCTAGAACCTCTTCACATTTATGAATTATCTCTTTGGAATTCATGGAATTCTGTTTTTTCCACGAGCTTAACGCCTTCCTACAACTTCTCAATCTTTGCGCAACCAAAAAACCATTCTGAGCCCTTCCTGGCTTCCATGCTTTTCTAATCGCGTCTCTCACCTCTGTTTTCTGGAGGAATCTTTTATCAAACCGGAAATGGCCTCTGAAAGATTCCTGAGAGTCAATTAAGCTTAAGAGCACCGGTCTATGATCAGAACCTCTAAAGTCCAAAAAGGCTTGATTTGAGGCTGGGAAAGCATCACTCCACGCTTTATTCCCAAAAACTCTGTCGAGTCTACATTGGATCCAATGCTCACCTCTCCTACCCGCCCAAGTGAACTTGTTACCACTGCTTGGAAGCTCCAACATTTCACACGCCTCTAACATTTCCACAAAAGGATTGAAGAAAGTATCAGGTCTTCTGGGACCTCCAATCTTCTCTCCATTATGCAAAATAGCATTAAAATCACCCACCATGCACCATCTTTCCTTTCTACCAACACCGAACCTCATCAATCTTTCCCAGACTCGACTTCTCATACTAATATCCGGATCGCCATAAACACAAGATAGGAAAAATTTGATACTCCAAACTGCACCTGTACATCTATCAAATTTTTGTCCTCAAACAGAAAATCCATCTGTACACTACTTTCCCACATAAGTGCCAAACCACCACACTTTCCTACTGGATCCACTGTGAACATCCTATCATAACCCAACAAACACTGAATATCAAACAGATTATCTCTACACTGCATCGTCTCCATCAGAAACAAGATCTCAGGAAAATGCTTTTTTCGCATCTCCTTGAGTCTAGGAATCACCAAGTCATGAGACCGTCCCAAGCCTTGGCAATTCCAACTGATGATGCTCATTAAACATTGCGCGATCCCTCATGTGGGATCACCGAAAAAGACACAAACTTTAAACATTTAGCAGTGCTTGATTCTTCATTTTCTGCCTTTCTTTTTTCCTTCCCCACTCTAGTCAAATCCACCTGCACCATTTGATCCTCCACTAGTAATTTAGACCCCGTTCCTTTTGGTTTTCTGATCCGAGAAGGAGGTCGTTTCCTTGGTTTTAACTTTTTTTTAGCAATAGAGCCGGAAGGTCCGGCTTCAGAGAAGCCATGACTAAAACTCGTTGCTCTATCCTGGTAAGGTTGAGATAAAACCAAGAAGTCACCAAAGTTATTTCTTCCTTGAGGATTCACCACTCTACCCCTCAAAGAACTTACATCTCTAGCCTGCCCTTCCGCAGAACAAACCTCGTAAGTACTCTCTAGATTCACGTTTGACTGCCCACTTGAAACCCTCTCCTCAAAACCAAAAACCAAACCCTTTTCTTTGTTTATATCAGAATGGATCAAAGGAGCAGGTTCCATTCTCAGAACCACCTTTTTTGCAATAGGATCTTTTTCCACCTCACTAACAGATTTTCTTATCCTGGCCACCTTAATAACAGGGTCTTCATTATTATTAGCCAAGAGATATTGTCTCATACCTTCCAGAACCTCTGCTGCTATCCTATGTCTGCCCGTAAAAGGATCAATCCCTACTTGATCTTCTTTCAAAATACCAAAAAGAGGGTCATTCTCTTTAAGAAACAAAGGTTTAGGAGCCTTAGTCAAAGGGATACCAGCTTTCTTAGCATCTACTTCAACTTGCTTTCGCCTGACCACAATCGGACAAACATCACGATCATGAGTTAATCTCTGGCACTCGAAACATCTTTTCTGGACTCTCTCATATTGAAACCTCACAAAAGTAGAGCCACCTTGAGGAAGCTTTAGTTCTTTGGTTCTTCGCAAAGGCCTCGATACATCGAAGAGTACTTTCACCCTCACAAATTCTTGAATTTGCGGGATATCTGGATTAAAAGCAACCTCTATAACCTCACCTATCAATTCTCCCAAAGCAGTGATAGCTTTGTCCGTGTAGTAATTGACAGGAATATTCCAAATCTGCACCCATATTGGAATACTTTGCAGGTAGTTGGCAGGCGGGTGCTCATACCACCTATCAATCGCTAGCGACCAATCGTTATATGTATGTGCTCCTTTCGCCAACACTTCTAACAGATCGTGTTCTGAATCGAAGATGAACTGAAACCGTTCCTTTGAGAGAGCTACCCCTCTCATTCTCCCCGGTTTTTGCCACTTTCTTGGCATATTTCTAATCAAATTCTTCATTGGCTGACACTCTGGATTTAAGGTTCGCCCAATTAAGCTGATCGTGTTTCTGTATCCTATTGTCTAAATTATTCAAAAAAATATTTACAACCATAAGTTTTTAACATATTTAATATGCTAAAAAAAAAATATTTAATCTACACTAAAAATTTTGCAGCACTTTTTGCTCAAAAATATGTTTTTGGAAACATTTACCATTGAATTCTATTAAATACTTAGATTCATATCCAAAAAATGTTTAATTAGTTCTCTATAATATCCTTATAACCAACACTATTAAAATATTTTAAATATCCATATATAATGTTCGACAATTAATATAGATATTTAGAAAATATATTCCAAATAATAATAAAAAATATTCTTTATGATCTCTTTTTGATTTCAAATTTTAAATATAGTGAATCATCATAAAATACATAACGTTAATAAAAATGTATCTTTTCTGCATATATTATGATTTGATTTTTTTAAAACAAATATATATTACTCAATTAATATAAAAAGTGTGTGCTTAACACACATATATAGTAAATTTGTCGCAGATAGTAAATTATAAAAATTTTAGAAGTTTATAATTTATAACTGATATATCTAAACTTAATAAAAATTTTAAAATTATTAATATTTAAACATATTAAATTTTCAAAATAACACAAACGAGTTATATTACTTGACGGGTTATATGACATGACATGATTAAATTGAAAATATTTTAAAAAGTAAAGTATCATTAATATGATACTTCAATACGGGTTAAATCCTCATTTTACTTTTTCAACAACAACAATATAAAATATGTCGAATTAAACTAATTTAAATTTGATTGTATCAAACAAAAATTGTTATGCGGTATACCGCAAATTATATACTAAATCACTAAAATTAACAAAAGAGGACATTAGCAAAATTATTAAAATAGTACATTAACAAATAAGTTAAATAAAAATTTTCCCTGCAGTATATCGCGGGTCATAATCTAGAGGGATTAGATTAAGTGAAAATATTTTGGAAATAAGCAGCTGCCAATTCACCTGCACTTCAGATAGTTGGAAGTTCCCATTGACATCTTTCAACTTTTCAATTCTCTTTCTTTGTCTATTTTCCTTAACAGAGGCATGGAAGAACTTGGAGTTCCTATTCCCACTTCTTAACCATTTCTGCCTATTTTTTTGTTTCCAATACGACTCCTCCTCTCTGTAAACCTTAGCAAGATCCTTTTCAGAAAAACCATTTGGAGGCGATCAGGCCAAAATTTTGACTGTTCAGTCTCTAAAGCCGCTTCTAACTGACTAATTTTAATGAGTTCTGCTTTTTCCAGGAGCTTACATATCATTTTTCTATATTTTCTGCAATTAATTTTGTTTTCTAGATGGATTACTTTTTCAAGATTTTTTTTCATAGTTTTTCCAAAAAAAATGTGACGTCGTTTTATATCAAAACTTTTAAGTTGAGTTGAGTAATTAATTTTTATTTTTATTTTTTTATAAATGAAATTTAATAATTGATATTTGTAGTATATATATGTTTCTTAAATATTATGTTTCACTTCAATTTTATTTTTATGTTTAGAATTTTATAAATACAAGAGAATTTGTTAAAAATACCTTTTTTGATATACCTCTTTTCAAAAATACTCTCTTTTTTGGCCATTTTTATTTTTGCCCTCCTTTAATTTTTAATGACCATTCTACCCTTAGATGAAAAATATTTTATTCAATAAAAAGAAAAACAAAATTTTCCCGCCAAAAAAATTTCCGACATATTTAACCGCCAAAAAAATTTCGAAAAAAGTTTTCCCGCCAAAAAAAATTTACAAAGTTTTATAAGGTTTCTACCTTATAAAAGCCTTATAAACACCTTGTAAAGGCTTTTACAAGATTTTTAAAGAGTTCTAAAAAGTTTTTTAAGCACCTTGTAAACGCTTTTACAAGATTTTTACAAGGTTTTTAAAAGGTTTTCAAATGGTTTTTAAAAAGATTTTTAAAAGGTTTTTAAACACCTTGTAAACGCTTTTACAATGTTTTTAAAAACCTTGTAAAAGTTTTTATAAGGTTTTTAAACACATTGTAAACGCTTTTAAAAGCTTTTTAAAAGCATTTACGTAGTTTTTCAAAGCGTTTACAATGTATTTAAGAACCTTTTAAAAACCTTGTAAACGTTTTAAAATTTTTTTTAAAAGCGTTTACAATGTTTTTATAAGGTATATTCAATATTTTTGGCGGGAAAAATTTTCGATTTTGGCGGGAATTTTTTTTTTGGCGGGAAAAAACGGAGTTGGCTGCTGGCACAACAGGGTGGTGCCTTACCGCACCGCAGGCGAACGCGCAGTAGCGTTCACTGTAGAGAGGCACTGCCCTCTTTCTGCCGCTCTCCTCCCAGATGTAGGTCTTCCCGGAATAATAATTTTTGACTGGAAAAATTTTCGATTTTGGCGGGAAAATATTTTCGATTTTGTTGACTGTAGATTCTTACTATCACTCAAAAGGGTAATTTGGTCATTTTGTATATAAAGAGGGGTAGTGTTAAAAATGGTCAACATGAAGGGGTATTTAAAAAAAAGAGTATGAAAAAATGATATTTTTGAGAATGCCCCTAAATACAATTACATAAATTATTATTTTTTATTATTTCACCATACATTAAAATTTTCAATTCTAAATTTTGGAATATGATTATTTTTTGGTTAAAAATTTTCATAATAACATTGTTACTAATAAAAAGTTCATAGAATTATTTTTACTATTTTAAAATTTTCATTTATGCTACTTAATTCGTTTTATATATTTATTGTTTACATATGGTTCTCGATTTGAACCAAACTTGGTACATAACCAAACAAATGTGGATACACAGAACGACAACAATATTCTCCAAAACCTAGTTGTGTGACTTTATTATCCTCCCCAACAATGTAAACCCAGTCGGCCTCGTACTGGCCGCCGTAAGTCATTCGTCTCTCACAACAGACGATTTTTCTATTCTCCTCGTCGAACAAAAAACTTCGAATAAGACGACCAAAATCAGGGTAATCCAGAGATAAGACCTTGCTCCACGAGGACCACGACAACACTTGAGTGGTGGTCGTCTCATACTCTCATCAATCTTATTTTGTTACCCATATCTCTTTTCTTGATGTATCTCTGAGTTGTAATAGCACTGAAAGTTTCTCTTCTCTAACACTAGATAGAGCTTTAACTGGATGATAACCAATAGGAAACTGATACGGAAGACTCATACGACTTTTAAATATCTCTGTTGTATAATCAAAACTAACCATACACCTAAAGTTTTGGATGACATATAATTAAAGATTACAATGACTTGTACTGCAATCTTCAATTCTTCATTATACACAAACTCGTCCAAATAACGAACCTTAATTACAAAATCCTGCGGAGGTGACTTACTAGAACTTGAAGGGTGATGATTTCTAGCTGTACAACCTGTAACTTGCAAAGCAATGAATTGGCGGTGAAAAAAGAATGATCAGAGAAAACACGAGGAGATAGCTTCCTACATTTTTGAAAAGAAACATGATTTGATGATAAAACTTAAAATAACATTTTTTAAAAAAGCAATGTTAAAGCACTTCTTCTAGTGATACCACTTGTCAATACAACTAGATTTTAACCCGCGGTACACCGCGGAAATATATATTTAAACTAAACTATGAAAATTATAAGCTGCATTTGTTTGTTAATTTTGTTTGTTTTATTCAGTGTTTAAAATTGTATAAGTGTATTTTGATAGTTAATATTATGATTTAAACCGTAGTATACAGAGAAATAATTTATTTTTACATAATCATAATTTAATCAAGTTAATTAAATATGTTTAATATTTTAATATTGATAAATACTTTAATGAATAATTTTGTAGTACCAAAATAATGATATTTCAAATTTACATTAATATTAATCCAAACCCGTGAAGCTATATAACCCTGTGAATTTGAAGGATAGACCAAAAATAAAATAAGAGGTATTGAACCCAGAGAAGAGTAAACAAAAAAAAGGGGGAGATACATTTATAAAGCATAAAAACTTTTAAAAGTCAGCTACTTTAGAATGTTTTCCATCAGCAAAAAAACATAGAGGTCACAACCTTATCATTCAGCTGTGGCATGAGATGATGGGAGACATAGGAACTGCTCCAGATTTGGTGATCCCTTCATGACATCTCTGACATATTTCATCACAGTTGTATATGTACAGCTGCCAAATGAGCATAGCAAATAGGTGCATCTTTTTATATGCTGGTGATGCTAACTTGAGAATAGAGGTCAATATATTTATAGGTGGATATATTCAACTTATAGGTGGACATATTCAACTTAATCTCATTAATCACCACATTCAATTCTGAAATACTATAATTTTGTTCCAAATTTCTATATATAAAAATAGTATAAAAAACAAATTAATAACTATAAAATCGCATAATATGCCAAATTTATATTATTAGATTAATTTTGATTGATTTTAAGTCATTAATTTTTTTTATACGATTTTATATATAGAAATTCGGGACAAAATTATTGTATTTTAGACTTGAATGGTGATTAATTAGGAAGATAGAAAATCAAATGTAGCTGATTTATAGGCTCCTCATCAATTTATATTTTAAAATTAATTAGCACAAAGAATTTGTAGAGAGATTTTAGGAGAATAAAATTTGGAAATTTTGTTTCAGATTTAATAGGGAGACAAATTAGGAAATCTTTGTTTTTGTTAATGGAAAAGAGTTGAAATGATTTTTTTTGTTTTATAATTTTATTAAAATAAATATTAAATTACAATGGCATGAAATGTAAATAATTCTCAACTTCAAGCATTCTTTACTAAAAGTTGCTGTGAAAATAATAATATAGATATGTGTAATGACATCTCAAAGGATTATTCGAAGGACTTGACCACAACCAAGACAAACTAAGAGAAACACACAAAGAAAGAAAATGGCTGCGCGCGTAGATCTTGTCTAGTCCGGTAGTCACCACTTTTACTCTTTGCGTTGAGGGTGCTCGATTTGAACCAAACTTGGAACATAACCAAACAAATGTGGAACACATGAAAGAACGGAATGTTCTCCAAAACTTAGTTGTGTGACTTTATCATCCTCCCCAACAATGTAAACCCAGTCGGCCTCATAATTGGCGTCGACAGTTCTACGTCTCACACAACACACGATTTTTCTATTCTCCTCGTCGAACAAAAAACTTGAAAAGCAATGGTCAAAAATAGGGTTTTCCACTGTTAAGACCTTGGTCCACAACAACACTTGAGTGGTGGTCTCATCAATCTTATTTGTTACCCATATCTCTTTGCTTGAGGAATCGCTCAGTTGTAGTAACAATGAAAGTTTATCTTCTCTCACGCTAGATAGAGATTTAATAAGATAACTACCAATAGGAAGCTGGTACGGAAGACTCATACAACTTCCAAAACTCTCCGTTGTATAATCAAAACTAACCATATCGAGCTGCCTCTCTTCTTCATCAAAAGCAAAAAAGTAGTTCTTACCCTTCAAAGATACGCAGGAATTACAGGGATGACCATATAAACTCAAGTTCGGAGTGACATCAAGAATCCTCCATGAATTAGAGTAAAGCTCACAAATTTCAAATACTGGTTTGTTGCCAAAACTATATCTCAGTACTTTGTAGCTGGTAATGCCGGATTTATTGTCCTGGTAGGTTCCAAGAACATACCTGTAGTGTATCCTGTCAAGATCTATGCGTTGGATCCACCTGGTTTTACCCATAAACGGGTTCCAAACCTCCATAATAGTCTTTACTGCGTTGATGTATAGCAACAGGCCATCACAGTGAAAGATTTCATATATGCCGAATCCGCTAAGTTCAACACCAACCTCTTCGGATGGTGTTTCGTTTGAATTGACGTTCAAGGAACAAATCCTAGAATTCGTTGTGAACATAAGAACCATAGACTGTTTTGGGGCTTTGTCAAAGTGCTTTCTTCTGAATCTCTCGTCGTTGAATATACTGTTCCATTGCTTGCACGTAGATGTTAACGGTCTCAACGATATGTCCGGAATGCGAAAGAGTATCTCCTCCAACAGATCCTGTGGAAGCTCCGACATCGACGACATTGTGGAAGAAAGTGTGTAGTGCTTTGAATTTTAAGGGTTTTTCTTCAATCGTATATATACAATAAACTATAGGCCCATCGTAATATGGGCTTTATCGTATATTTAGCCCAAGAAAACATGGCAGCGGCTACTCTCTTCTAGGATTAAATTCTGTTATTAGGTAGGTTGTTATGCAGACCAACGAATGCATAATTTGAAATGAGAGGAAGATACTGTGTCTGTGCTGGTCAAATACATTACCACCTCTTTTTCTTTTACCTTAGGTCGCTCGATTCGAACCAAACTTGGAACATAATTAAGTATAACTGGCCAACATCCTTACGTTGTATCCACACCAAAATCCACTTTACTGTCTGTTGAACTAATATATCTACTAGCTCGAGGATGATAGAATTAAGGGGCGAAACAAAGAACTTTTATTTAGATAGTCAAAAATCGTCGAATTACAATGCAACCGTTATAAGCCGATCGGCGAATTACAGAGAATTGTATTTCTCAAAATGACTAACTGAACTACAGCTTTAGAATCGGATTATTTCCTGACTCTTGCCGGATGTATCTCCCCTCTTCTGCAAGTCGCTCCCTCGTTATTTATAACTGATGGGACGTTCCACCTTTATGTCTCGGGATCGATATGGGATTGTCTTTCGAGCAGAGTCGGTGGTCGTTCTTATTCGGGTCGTCACTTATTGGGCTGCCCGTCTCAATTGGGCCTTCTAGAAGCTTTGTCGGCCCGACAAGTGGGTTTTGGTCAGACTACATTCCTGGACTTTAGGGTGACTATTTCGATAATGGGCCTGTAGGAAAACCTATTAAGGCTGGGTGAAACCCCTATCCAACACTGTCTTTATCATCCTCCCCGAGAATGTATATCTTGTCGATGGACTTGGTCTCGTCTTCTATATCCATCCATGTCTCGTCTCGTCTTCTATATCCATCCATGTCTCGAAACACACGGCGACTTTCTTATCCTCGTCAAAGCAAAAAAGCTTACCGCACAAGTAATTTGAAGATCATGACTCAAATCGAATGCTAAGACCTTGCTTCAGGACACCACTTAGGGTGGTGTCATCAATCTTACTCCTCACCCATAGGCCATATCTCAGTCTTGGACGTACTAAATGAATGAATGGCTCAGAAACCACAATATTTGGATGAGCACTATTTAGGTTTTGACTTTTGAGTCACTTTAGATAGAAACGACGGAAGGGTTATCTGAAAAACCCTGATTGAGATTACTATTAATAGAAGAAACGTGTAGGGATAAGATTAAATGAGAAGTGTTTTTTTATTTAATCTGAACCGTCAAATGTGATGACGTGTCAAAAACACGTTATGCATCACGTGTTTAGTGACCGTGTCTTATTAAGTCTTACGGAGAACGAATCAGAGTTTTAATTATCCGTCGCTCTCTCCTCCTCCTCCTCCGTCTTCGTGCTTTCGCTTCTCTTTGCGGTGTTTTATTCTTTTTTTTCCGACAAACCCCAAAATTAAGGCAGAATCTGAGAATCAAGAGGGTCTCATTGGCAAAATTTTCTAGGAATCAAGAGTTAAAAATCCCTAAATTGGTTTTATAATTCGAGGAATGAGGCGTATGGATTGTGGGCAAATGTTCGATTTTTTAATAAAAGTTTGATCTGATCAAATGCTCGTCGTGATATAAACAGTTGTTTTGCTTAAGTCAGCTTTGACGTTGCTTCAGATTTGAGGTGATTTGATTTAGTCTCTGTATTGTTTATTTTGTTCAACATTTTTGTAATTTAGCTTTGAGTTGATGATCAATGAAGCAATAGAGATCGTGTAGGCAAAACCCATTTTTTAAAAAAATGTTAGGACTGTTCGTTCATGCTCTGTGACCAACTAACTACCTTGAGAGCTGGATTGCAAATTAAGTTATTATGGCATTGAACTCGATTCTAAAGGGGGATCAATCTAATGTCTTGGAATGATTCTGCTGTGCTGATTGTATTTTTAGGCAAACCAGGGGTGTCGTGTCGGTTACTAAAGGAGTTTTTTTTTTCTAGTATGTCGAGCAAAACCCGGAATATGCTTGAAGGTTTGGTTAAAGATACTTCTTTTAAATGGTTGCTCGGTAAACAAAGTTCTTTCGATGAAGAAATCGAAGAAATGGGAAGATCCCCTTCTGCTTCCTCCAATTGGATTCCTGAGCTTTCTCCTGTTGCTAATGTCGTTGTCCGCAGGTGTTCTAAGTAAGTACCATTCATTCATCCTTCATTGAGTTAATTATGCATCTTGCAGTATGATTTTACAGTAGTTTTTTGGTGTTTGATGTCTCTTGAGTCTTGACGATATGATGCTGGAATAATTTGTCCAAGAATGAGTTTAGTAATAGGTTTCACTAGGGATAGTTCTACGTAAAGAGGTGCCTACGGAACGGGGTTCGGGTTTTTTTTTATTTATTAAAGAAGTACAACTATTAGATAGCATTGGTTGCAAGAATGAGGTTACTGATCTGTCTTGATATTTTATTTCCATATGCTATTGATGCAGGATACTCGGTGTTCCTGCAAACGAGCTGCGAGATAGTTTCAAACAAGAGGCATTTGAGTCTCTCAAGCAGCCCTCCTTATTTGCAAGGAACTTTCTAGAGTACTGTTGTTTTAGAGCACTTTCACTCTCTGTGGGAGTAACTGGTCATCTAGCCGATAAAAAGTTTCGGCGGTTAACCTTTGACATGATGGTTGTCTGGGAAATCCCAGCTGTTTCTAGCCAGGCTTTACTCAGCGTAAGGCTCCTTTTTCTCATTTCCTCTGCCATTCTTATAGGAATATTTTCTTTATCCTCTTTTTTTTTCCTTTTCAATAGGTAGAAGAAGATGCAACAGTTAGTTTAGAGGCCTTCTCAAGGATCGCACCAGCAGTTCCTATAATAGCTGATGTGATCATATGTGAAAATCTGTTTGGAATGCTTACTTCATCAACGGGTGGTCGGCTTCAGTTCTCTGTTTATGACAAGTATTTATATGGACTTGAGAGGTTAAAAAATTTATGTCCTTATTAGAAGCTGACTCCTTTGTCTCAAATTACTTTGCAGACATTTTAAAAGTCTATTTTGTTTGTAGAGCAATAAAGAAGATGAGGGCACAGTCAGAATCATCTTTGCTTTCTGGTGTTCGATCAAAAAGAGAAAAGATTCTGGAAATAGATGGGACAGTTACTACCCAACCAGTTCTTGAACATGTTGGAGTCTCAACATGGCCAGGTATTGTTTGCATTTCTCAGTATGAACATGGCCAAGTATTGTTTGTATTTTCTCAATACTCACTTTTGCCACCATACTATTCAGGTCGCTTGATCCTAACAGACCATTCACTATATTTTGAGGCCTTAAAAGTCGTATCTTATGATAAACCAAAGCGATATGACCTATCTGAAGATCTAAAGCAAATAGTTAAACCTGAGTTAACTGGTCCTTGGGGCACTCGGCTTTTCGACAAGGCTGTTTCTTACAAGTCTATATCTCTGTAAGACTGTCTTTTCGCACTAAATCGATTGGAATCTCTTGTATGAACTGAAAACATGCTCCTTTTTGTGACTGATCAGTTAACAGCTTTTAATGGCTATCTGTCGTAGATCAGAACCAGTGGTAATGGAATTCCCAGAGCTCAAAGGCCACACACGCCGTGATTACTGGCTCACTATTATACGAGAAATATTATACGTTCAAAGATACATAAACGATTACAAGATCACAGGTTTGGCAAGAGACGAAGCACTTTCAAAAGCTGTCCTTGGCATTATACGTGTGCAAGCTATTCAAGAACTGAGTTGGACAACTGCAATGCGTTACGAAACTCTTCTCCCGTTCAATCTCTGCGATCACCTTCCTGGTGGAGATCTGATTCTACAGACGCTTGCAGAGATGTCTACTTCAAGAGAGCTCCATCGATCAAATAAATCCAAAGATACAGGTTAGACAAAATACCATATACCTAATGGTATTATCATTTTCTTGACCAAGAGTGTGATGATAGAAAGTGTGTGCCTTATATGATTATACAAGATTGAATCTCCGAGGAAGTTGATGTTAAATGTATATGTAATCTATTTACCAGGGACATTACATTCCTCAGCTTCAGATATGGTTTCACAGCTGGGTTCTGTGTTTGGAGGATCAAGTCCTAGGAGCAGAATGAGTGAGACAAGTAGTCTCGTTGTAGGTGAAGTAGTGGTTGGAGATGTGAATCCACTAGAGAGAGCAGTGAAGAAGTCGCGTAAGAACTACGAGAAAGTAGTCCTGGCGCAAGAGACGATTAATGGAGTCAAAATGGATGGCATTGACACCAACCTAGCTGTGATGAAGGTAAAGAAGAAAAAAAAAGTGAACAAAATGTTTGGCAGATAGATTTGTAACTGCGTTCTATAAAATGTTGAATTGCTTTTCTTTTCTTTGTTTTGGCAGGAACTGATGCTTCCAATTATGGAAACAGGGAACTGGATTGTGTCGGTGGTGTATTGGGATGATCCTATGAAGTCTATTGTTTTCTGTCTCTTCTCCACTTTCATAATTTGGAGGGGGTGGCTTGTTTATGTCTTTTCTCTTGTGTCTCTCTTCTCTGCAATCTTCATGGTTCTCACAAGATGTTTCAGCAGAGAAAAGCTCATGATCGAGCTGAAAGTAACTGCTCCTCCACCAATGAACACAATGGAACAGCTTTTGGCGGTCCAGAACGGTATCTCGGAGCTCGAACAGAACATTCAAGACGCAAACATCGTTCTTCTCAAGTTCCGAGCTTTGTTATTCTCGTTGTTCCCTCAGGTCTGTCTTGCTTCTTATATTTTTAAACAAAATCGCCTCTCCATAACGCTGACTTTAACAGAGATTTGAAACCGCTATTTCAGGCGAGCGAGAAGTTTGCAATTGCGATTGTGGTAGCAGCGACGATGATTGCTTTTGTTCCGGGACGCTACTTGCTTTCGGTGGTGTTTGTTGAGCTTTTCACAAGATACTCACCGCCACGGAGAGCTAGCACGGAACGGTTGATAAGGCGGTTGAGAGAATGGTGGTTTAGTATACCGGCAGCTCCAGTGATCCTCCAACACGACAAGGACAATAAAAAGAAGAAGAACTGAGGAAAACGCCTATAGTTTGAATTGAACAGACACAAATGTATGTACATACTTTAAATCTTTACTTTACTATATAAATGTATATTCCTATGCAATCTATTCATCTTGTTTTTTGGTGTGGTTACATAAATTAATCTCGTGAGCAAGTCTTGAATTCTTTGCAACTTTCCAATACGTGAGATGTTTTGTAACGAAGACACAATTTCGAGCAACGGATTAGAGACTTTTTTTTTATTTAATACACTTTCAAAAAAAAACATCAGTCTCTTCATACACTTGAAAAATGTCATATATAAAGGGGATTAATTCTAATTTGTCTAATAATCATTGCTCACGCCAAGTGAACTCGCACTTCAAGCATCTACTGTATATAAAATCTTGATTAGAAATCTTTAAAATTTTGGGACGTGCATCGGTTTCCTAAACAATTCTTATAAAAACTGATAAAAACCATTAATTAGAAAGTTATTAACTAAACCGGGGATTATAAAAACTCTTATCAACCCCAAAAAAAAAACATAGAGATGAAACATAAAATTGGGAAAATTGAACAAAATGAAGAGAAAAATAAAAATAAAAACCCTGTGAACTAGAAAATTAAACCGGATTAAAAAAAAAAAAAATTATAACTAATGCAAAATCTTTATTAGACTCTTGCCAAACCAGAAAAATCAAAAATCAAAAATCAAAAAATTTATTAGCCAAAATTGTAACGCCGACGCGAAGATGATTGATTTAGTATTAAAAATCGCGAAACTCGGCCAAGCCATCGAAGCCAGAAGAAGAAGAAGAAGAGAAAGAGCTTCTCATATTGTTCGCCAAGTAAAGCTGATCATCAATACTCGCAAACGTTTGATTAGTTATACCACCACCACCGCATAAGAAACTATCAGCTGGATTCGTCGCCGGCGGGAACATCGGAAACGTCGGTAAGTAAGCTCCGTAATTTATTCCCGTCGCGTCGTACATCGACGGCGGCGGCGGAGGATGAGGAGGCGGTGGAGGAATAGCCACCGCCGAATACGGAATCGATGAGTTAACCTGTCCGTGTTCTCCTCCTCCGTTCTCATCGGTTGTTATCACCGACGACGATTCACTATCGTCGGTTATCATCGCGTTATTAAAAAATATTCCCTTTCCGGTACCGGAATAGTTTCTATGGTAATTGTTATGTCCAGTACCGCCGCCGCGATTCCGATTATTTTTTCTGTCGACGGCGAGATCAGACACGTTCTGATTGATAGATTTACCTCCGCGATCCGTCGTCGTATTACCGCCGGGATCTTCGTCGGAAGGGGACATTCCGGTGAGTTTTTGGACAAGAGCCATGAAATCTTTAGGATTCGTGTGTATGATTTTAGGAGTGTGTGTGTAGATGATCACCGGGTGACGATGTTTTGCGGCGGAGGAGGAAGAAGACGGAGACGGTGGTTTTTTAATAACGTGTGAGTCTTTGTTGACTTTTAACGTCGGCGGTGACAATGACGGTGAAGGAGGGTATAAGATTCCGTTTTCATTTGGTTCTCTCTTTGGATGGTGATGAGTGTGGCCGTTGAACGTTGAGCTCATTTAACAAATAACAAAATACTATATGATCAAAAAAAACATCAAAACAACAAAAAAATTAAAACAAGTAGTAATGTTTTGTTTTCTTTTTGATTAAATTAAAAAAAAAAATAAACGAATCATACAACATGAAACCAAAAAAAAAAAAAAAGTATTACTGAAAGTAAAACAAAATGACAACAAAATTGAGAATCATAGTTTTGGGAGATGATGATGTGTGGGAGGAGAGAAGTGTAGAAAGGGAAGAGGAGTGTGGCTTTTTATACAGCTCCAGTGAGTGAGTGAGTGAGTAAGCCACGTGTCATCTGGAGAGTGTTCCAAGTGAGCACTATGCGCCACGTCAGTATTATTAGAGGCTCTAAATAAATAACGGTTGAAGAGATTTACGCCACTAGATATGCTAAAATCCAGGTTTAAACTTTTAAACTTCTTCTTTGAGAGGATAATTAGTGGGAGATAATTATGGACTATCACAAAAAAAAATTGGTAGTTTCCGTTAGTTATATAGAAACTACAATCGTTAAAAACTTACATGGATTTTGCCGATTGAGGACAAGAAATGAATCGAAATTAACATTTGGATAGCTGTTTGTCACTACTTGTCAAGAGATCTGTAACCAAGTAAACCGTACCGCCTATAACCATCCTAGAAGATTGGACATTGTTGTATATTGGCAGGCCTTCACGTACTGACGCAATTTATCACATGAAAGAACAGAGTCCGATCAGTTCAGGTAATGACTTGACTTGCACAACTCGTTATTGTTAAATATTGTTGCATCTTCACTTGCTTAAGTTCGTACCTGTTTGGAAATCCAGATTCTTGATTATGTCTCGCGAGTCCACCAGGTTGTATAGTAATCCACCAGGGCATCTAGTAGACCAATAAAAATTTGAGTATGGAGTAGGTGTGGATCTCCTTTTTATAAATGCAGCTATCATCTTTGGGGAACTAATTAGGGGAACTTCTTTTGGTGGTGTTATTACCTTCATTCTCCTCGTGTGTTGTCCCACTTTACCATTTGCAATAATCTGTTTGCAATTTGTGAATGATTACTAAGAAACTTATATGCAGGGACTTTGGTACTCTAGACTGAACTGGCAAACGCATGTATGTCATTGCCTGCAACCAAAAGGCTTTGAGTTTGGAAGTGGCTTTGCAGGTTCTATTTCACATGTTTCAGCTAATATAATGCTTTCGTGATCACAAAGTAAAGGTGTATGTAATGAATCTGCAGGTTTCTGACAGGTAATGAGCACAACAATAAATTATTTACCGACGATGAATATGAAAGAGTACTGACAAAACAATCTGTACAAGGAGGGATCTCAAATGGTGAGATAACAAACATGAGAATATCATCAAGATTACATCTACAACTAGAGGAAGTTGTTGTTTGATCACCTCTGAGATAATTGAAAACCCTCTTCATGCAGTTTCCGGTGAAAATGGGAGTGTTAAAGGAAAATGCGTAAGTAAGATGGTAGGTGGGAACTGTGGCAGCAGACATACAAAGGTGAAGCTGTAGATTACAAAAGAAAACATCCAGATTCCGAAGGTGCAGGCACCCGCTCTTAAAACTACAAGGTACGGTACATAACTGGCACATGCTTGACCATGTGATTCACCCCTAACATTGTGGTTGACTGTTAGATTGTTATGCTGACAAGGGGATACATAATCTGAAATGAGAGGAAAATGCAGTGCTTGTCAAAACCTAATGGCCCCTTCCCTGCAGTAACTCTATGAATCTCTTTTTCAATACACATTAATAGTTGCATAACTTAAGGTTAAACGACAAATCAAAGAGTTTATCATGAGTAAACATCTTCTGATATGTTTCAACTTTGGATGCCCCAGAAAAAACGCAAGTTAAGCTGCGGTCTTAAATAATTTGTGGGTTGTGTTTTTGGTCCAATATTTGCAAGATTAAGCGGTGTCTTTGTAACATGTAAGATATAGAGAAAAGACCAATTAATATATTTGCAACATACCAGCTCGGCTTAGTAGTACAAGTTAAGAGGTGAATGGGTAATGATGACTTCTAATTGTTGTACAACTTGTAGTTACTTAAGTGAAAAAGGACTCGGAGCAGGGGAGCTTTGTACATGAGACACTTTTGTCATTGAATTATAAAAATGCTTGAAATTTTTAGACATAACACACTTCTTCTTTCTTTAGACACACTTAATCATAAAACTGTTTGTTTAAAAGCAAGGAACACTACAATACCACATCTTGTAGATTCGTTTTAAGACATAACACTTATTTGTTAGACATATGCTGTACGAGACATGTTTAGACCATAATACTTAAAAAAAAAAAAACTGTGTTTAAAGCAAGCAAGCAAGCAAGAAACACTACAAGACCACATCTTGTAGAGGTTGTTTTTAGTCTCCAGCAGGTAGCTCGATTTGGACCAAACTTGGAACGTAATTAAGAGGAAATGGCCGAGGTCCTGGCTCATATGTAGTCGGATCAAAAGCAAATTCACTGACTTGATTATCCTCGCCGAGAATGTATATCTTATCGATCAATTGGTCGTCGTCGTGATCCATCAATCTCTCACAACACAGGGCGACTTTCTTATCCTCGTCAAACACAAACGTTACATGCTCAGTAATTTGAAGATGAACGATTATAAAATTGAATGCTAAGACCTTGTTCCAGGACACCGCTTTGGTGGAGACATCATCAATCTTACTTGTCACCCATATCTCAGTCTTGTATGTATCATCGTGCTGTAAAAACAAGGAAAGTTTCTCGTCCCTAACAGCAGAAAGTCTCAAAATTTCATACGTTGGACGATGATAGGGAAGAGGCACAAACAGAGATGATTTCTCAGTAGAGAAATCAAATCTGGCCAATGACAAGCCAAGTTGCGGTTTTGATTTCTCCTTAGCAACAAAATAAGTATTTCCCTTCAAAGGCACGACGTCTTCAGAGAACATACCGTACCAGCCTAGTGGAGTGAGATCAGCATCAGGAATCCTCCTCCACGAATCAGAGGAGTTAAAGTCGTAGATTTCTGTATCTTTTCCAGCCAAACCAAAGCACAAAATTTTGTAGCTTCTTTGACTGCAGGAGGACTTGTTGTTGTAGTACCCGAGAACAAATTTGCGGAATGGATCCCAATCATTGCTGGCTTCGATCCACCTGGTTTGACCAGTAAACGGGTTCCAAACCACTATTTCATAATGGCATGTGGGGGTGCTAATGGGAAAATTGGGGACGCATAACAACAAGCCGTCGCAGTGAAAGACTTGGTTCATATAGAATTGACGTGAATTGTTAAAGGAATCTGGTAGGCTAAGCTCTCTTTTTACCTCTACATATGGAAGAGGAGGAACATCATCTTCATCTCCATCATCTTCATCATCTTCATCTCCATCATCTTCATCTCCATCATCTCCATCATCTCCATCATCTTCATCTCCATCATCTCCATGTGGGGGAAGATTGATAATGCTCAACGGACAAATCGTCGGCTTCTCTGTCATGATGAGAAATAGAAACTCCTTTGCGGCTTTATCCCGGTGCTCACTCGCGAATTTCCTATCTTCTTTGAACAAACGGTTCCATCTTTTGCAAGTAGCTCGTAATCGTTTCAGGGATGTGGCCGGAACACGACAGAGTATCTCATTTACCAAATCGTTAGGAAGCTCCACCGGTCTCGCCATTGATCTCAGTCTTAGCTGCTGTAAAAAATCTAGGTTTTTGCTCTTTCTTTTAAGGGTTTGTTTGAATTTTAGTACGTTTACTTCTGTCTTAGATATAGTGAGAGAAAAGAAGGTGGTTGAGTGAGAGAAAAGGTGGCTGAGTGAGAGAAAAGAAGGTGGTTGAGTGAGAGAAAGGAAAGTGGATGGGTGACTGAGAGGTAGAGGGGAACGTAGAAGTGAGAGAGACGAAAGTGGATGGGTGACTGAGAGATAGAGGGGAACGTCGGGTCAGCAGCAAATATTTATTTTTTCTCTGTTTTCTTAATCCATGGACATATCTTTATTTTTTTTCGTGTTTTACTGTTACACCTTCTAATCTAAATCTAAAATACACTCTAATACAAATTAGTTTTTTTTTTTTTAAACTTTCTTATATCTATACATTTTTTTAATAATTTGATATTCATTTTATTTTATTGTTTTAAATATATTTTATATTACAACTAATGATTGTTCTGTACACATTTTTTATTGGATGGTTTTTAGTCCGTAAACAATTATTGCTGGATAATTTTTAATTCAGATGGTTATAAACATTAACTAGATTTCAAATAAAATATATCTAAAACATTTACTATATATCAATTCAGTTCAGCATATAATAGGCTTTATGTAATTGTTTACAGATTTGAGATCCATTAGATTTGTTAACTTATTTTAATTGTTAATTATTTATTTTAGAAAAAATTATGATTAAAATATTTAGTGTTTATATCTTTCTTTGGATCAAACCCTTATCATGTATGTAATTATTGATTATTGAATAAACAAATTCTACGAGAGCTTTGGGTAAAGCCTACAGAGAAGGACTCTCAACCCTCTTGTATTCAAATCCTGCAAAGGAGGACTTGCAAAACTACATCGATATCATTCTCGGGAACCGATATCGACCCTATCCCTATTGCTTTTTCGTCAAACCTTATCGTTCTAAGCAAGATCCATTCGTGAATCTCAAATTCTCCAGAGATCTTATGTTATTGTCCATTAATTAAGCTTCTGCTCTTTATCAATTGATATTAGATTCATCACGTTCCTGGTGGTTTGATTTCCTTCGATGGATTTTAAGTTTGATATCCCTAATTTCTATGGCGGAATACGTGTTGATTCTTTCCTAGATTGGCTCATCGAAGTTGAAGAAATTTTGGTGTCTCGAAGCGTTCCAGATAGTGAACTGGTTTCGCTTGTGATTAAGAAGTTTTGAGGACAAGCTGCATGCATCATGGTGGCAACAAGTGTAGACGGCACGCCAGCGAGATGGCAAAAATCCCATTAAGTCTTGGGATAAACTTAAGCAGAAGCTTTGTGCAATCTATTTACCTCGTCATATGGTGTTCAGTCGTTTGCACAATTTGAAACAAAGAGAACGATTTGTGGGTGCTTATGCGAGGAATTGTTACGTTCATGTCAAAAACGTCGTGGATGAACTTGTCTACCGTGTTGATGATGATTTGTCTACCACAGAACATGTCTCTTACGTCGATTCAAAAGTTGCTGTTAAAGGGGACTTCGAAGACGAAGACAGTGCGGAACGTGACGTGGTTTCGTAACCAACATCAACACAATCAACGATGACAGTACTTTTTTGGACATTGACGATGAGCATGTCTATGTTGCTGGCTATGATCTCTCTCCTATGGTGTATGTTACAGATCCAATGATGTCAAAGATGATGTTTTCGACTCGGAGGACCGTGTCGGTGTTGCCGATGTAGAAGACAACGATGATCGTGTCAATACCAACGACACATATGACGAAGACGATGAAGATGATCAGTGTCCAGACGTTGGTGTTAGCACTTAGCAACCAGGAGAATCAGTTCCGTGACGGAGTTAACGACGATCCTATTCAAAATAGAGCCGACAAAGCTCCGGTTCAAGACGGCGTTGACGGCTTCACTGTTCAAGCGGTGAAACAATGTGCGAATGGTGCCTCTTGCAAAACATGCATGCTGATTCAATCTGTGATGCATGTGGTGACAAAGATAGTGTTGTTTTTGGTGATGGGTTTTCAACTACAGATCGTGTCTATGATGGAGATCCAATTTGCGATGAGGACAAAGATCATATTCATGATACGAAAGATGGTGCAATAGTCGTCGTTAAAGAGATGGTAAACAAGGTATTTACAAGAGACAACGACATCATGATCGTTACAAAATGTGAAGAAGAAAACGGTGATCTTATCATTGTGAGCGAGGATTTGGGGATGAAGATGGTGGAACATATTATGAGTTGGGCTTCCACAGATGAAGGCCCATTGATTTCATCTCACCACGAAAATATGGCGTGTATGAAGGAAAGTCTAATATTAATCAAATCATGGGAAATTGGCAGCAGTAATCAAAAAAAATCTTTAATTAAACGACTGACTATACTAACCATTAACTTATAATATACTATGTATCTATATATATAAAATTAGCTTCTCTCATTCTTGCTGCAGCCACCTCAGCTGCCACGTCAGCCACAACTTCTTTAATTTTTCGTGTCTTACAGATTTTAATAAACTTTTTAAACAATTATACAAATGACAAACTGATCAACTAAATTTTATCTAAAATATATAAGTTCAACACTATTTCATTCAAATTCTCTAGACCCATCACTATTTTTAAATCCTATAAATTCAATTTTTATTTTAAAATAAATTTAAAATATTCATTTAGTGCATATTTTTTGTTAATTATAATTAATCGAAAGTTTAAATAAAAAATAATTATGTAAAATGAATTAAATGTTAAAATAAGAAAACAATACTATAATTTTTTATTAGTGGTAATAATATAGTTAAAGATTTCTATTAAACTGATCATAATTTAAAACTTCAAATATCAAAACAAGGCCAACCCAAACAACACTTTCAAAGAATCAAGGAAACACAACTACAAATCAGTTAAAATAATTATTTGGCAGCACTTTACAAATCCATCACCAAAGACAAAGACGCAAAGAGACGAACATACATTTAATAAACTAAAAAGATTCAGATATATGAACGTCACAATCAGATAACCGTAACATAAAATTATATGAAAAAGACAACCGAAGAAACAAAAAAAACAACCCGGACTTTATAAAATTACAGCAAGATAAACAAGAAAATTAATTTTCCCCAAAACACAACTCACATCGAATAAAAAAAATCACTCATAGGACAAACGGGAAAAAAATTACAACAAATAACACAAAACAACTCACAACTTAATTAGGAAACCTAAAGAAGCCAACATATTTTCATATAAACAAATTTGCAACCCAATTGACATTCACCTTTAACAAAATCAACAAGAGATAACCAAATATCCCCAATAGATGCGAAGCGAGCAAGGAATCAACCAAATACGCAAACCCCCCCCCCCCAAAAAAAAATCAAGGGAAAACGATTACGATAGGAATGACTGAAAAAAACGATTACGAGCATCAAAGACATAAGTTCAATCCTCAAACAGACCTCTAGATCGGAAAATTGCTCTTCTCCTATCCTTTCACGAGGACATCGGATTTTGAAAAAGAACAAATCAATTTCAACTCAATAAAATACAAATAATGGTCCAATTAACCGACAAAATATAAGCCTTACAGAGAAATTATGTCCGAATGAAACAAATAAAAACAGCCTAGAAAAAAAAATTGACAATAAAATCCACAATAAATAACTTATTTATTTTTCTTAATAAAATCCACAATATTTTTCATTCCAAACACTAAAATATTGACAAAAAAATTATTCCAACAGTTTACAAAATACATATGAAAATATTAAATAACAATCCAACCAAAAAATGGAAAATGATAATAAATTAATGACAACTAACAGCTACAACAAAACAACAATTTCAACTAAACAATATTAATTTCTAATAATAACTTTTTAAAAAAACATTATAAACACACAAGATGATCTCAATGTTTCCTTTAAAAACAACAAACTAAATTATACTTACTCTAAAACATATTTTTATTAAAATATTCAACAAAACAACATAAGCAATCAAAATTAAATACAAAAACAAACGTAAAGATGAATTTACAAAAACTAAAAAAAAAATATACATAACAAAACTCGGAATACACTTTCATCTAACTACCGCGCGTAGCGCGGGTCGATTGCTAGTTTTTTGTAATATTGACAACTTTGCCCAATGTACATATACATATCGTCTCTCCTCTCCCCATTTTTCTTCATTATTCTTTTTGTTTTTTTATTCCACTTTCATTTATATATAAAAAAACATCTTTTGTTAATCTACATGTTATAAAGTTTTTAACTCTCATCATTTCATTAGGTTCTTTAGGTTGCCTATGTTGTATCATTTAGGATATAATATTTTTTTAGTGTATGTTTAATTCGATGGTTTGGGTTGTCTATGTTATATTCTCTACAATATATAATTTTTTTGGTATACATAAAATTCGATCGATTAGATTATTTATGTTTTATCTCTTACAGTTATAGTCACACACCATCACCACCACACCAACACTACTATCCCACCACCACCTTTGCAACTACCACCACGATCATTGTAGCCACCACCACCATCACCACCACACCAACACTACTATCCCACCACCACTTTTGCAACTACCACCACCATCATTGCAGCCACCACCATGTCGTATAACCACCATTATTACCATACTCTCATTACCACTATAATAAAATTATTTTACTAAACAAGTTTCATTCTATACTATTTAGTTTTATTCTATACTATATAGATTAAATATTAAATCAGCACTATTTTTATTTTAATTAATTCTTATCCGATTTAAAAATTCGAATCATGTTATATAAATAAAAAATATATATGGTTTTTTAAAACTATTGCAAGATTTATTTAGTTAGTTTTATAAGATTAAATTAGGACTTAAAATGATGAGGGGTAAAATCAATTTTGTTATGACATCATCTCACCTTCTTTCCTCTCCCATGCGCGTGTTCTTCACTGCTAACCTTTTTGGTCATTGTATATAGGTCTATGGTTACTCACTTAATTTACTTCATTAGATGGCTATATTCTTCGTTATTTTTTTTGTTTTGGTCATCACACAAATTCACCCATTAATCATTACATATTGTTTTGGTCATTGTTGGTCAATCAAGGAGATTAAAGTGCACGAAAATTATAATTTTGTTCGTGCGATATATTACACATGGAAGAAAAGGAAAAAGAAAATTTACCTATTCTGATCCAACAGCGTTAAAATTCATGGACGAATCTTCTCCAACCCGAGGAGAATTAATGAAGCATATAATGTGCTTTACGTGAGTGTTTACGGATTTGAAATCCATTAGATTTGTTAACTTATTTTAATTGTTAATTATTTATTTTAGAAAGAATTATGATTAAAATATTTAGTGTTTATATCTTTCCTTAGTCTTAGATTTAAGTTTATCATAAAGGGTGTTTTATAAAAGAGATCAAACCCTCATATATATGTAATTACTGATCATTGAATAAATAAGTTTTTTGAGAACTTTGTAGAGAGGAGAACTTTCAACCCTAAGAGCTTTTATTCAAACCCGGAGATAAAATTTAACCATCCCTTTTTATGCTGTTTCTTTGAGAGATTTGAGATTATTTGTCACACACTCATTTTATTTAATATTAAGCTAAAAATGTTTGATAAAAGATTTGTAATTGCGTTAGAGAGATTTGAGACCAGGGTAAGCCAGTTGTTAAGAGCTTGTCCACGACAACATTTGAGTGCATGGTCTCATCAAAATCTTATTTGTTTACCCATATCTCTTTCGTACGTTACTTGATGAGTTGATATATGTATCCCTGAGTTGTAATAAAACCGAAATTGAAGTTTCTCTTCTCTAACACCCGGATACTAATAACATCATTTTCAATCGTTTCCAATATTTTTTATATGAGAAAAATTTGTAATCCCCTTACTTTGGATCGTAGATGTTTTGTACGTGTAGTTTTGTAAAATGTAAACATTATAGTTCATTCTAGCAGATAAAACACTTAATTTGATACTTACATTTTGTGTGGTCACAAAGTAATTGTTTGTACCACTTTCATTAAAATTTTAAAGCCACAAGTTGTATTATGCTTTATGCATGTCCCCCGATCAATGCGGTCCAGCTTACTAACCTCAATAACTCCAAATTCGCATTTTTTCTTTCTTCTTTGGGTCTTTTTAAAACAATGCCATGAATCATGATTCGTACTATTTGGTGTTTGCTATAGGAATTGTTATTATTTTTATAATTTTTTAAAAATCGACATCTAGTAAATGTATACAACGTGATGGCTCCATCAATAAGCAAAAAAAAAAAGAAAAAGATCTTATGTGAAGCTCACTGGTTATGACGGAAAGACTTCCACATTAAATTAAATAAAACAAACAACAAGTCAATAAATTTTGAAAGGGCGGTGCGAAATTGAGTCTCTTTACTCTCATCGTGATGAAGACTTAAATCTGTTATCCGATTCGTATTTATGGATTTTGTCATTCTGATAACGAATACTCCTGTTCAGTATTACATGATATATACTCCCTCCGTTTTTTATTACTTGTCGTTTAAGGTTGTTTCACACGGATTAAGAAAACCATTAAACTTTATGTTTTATCATTTTTTAATATATTTTCTAATTTTTTTATTGGTCAAAACATTAATAAAGTTGGATAGATATTGAATTTTTACCAAACATTTACATTGGAAATGTAAAACGACAAGTATTGAGAAACAAAAATTTATCTCTAGAATGACAAGTAATAAAAAACGGAGGGAGTATTAGATATGAGAATTATGAATATATAGTTTATCGGGCGTATTGTTAAATATAAAACAAAACTATATCCTTTAAACCAAGGGTTTTTAATAGATAAAAAAAAATTACGTTGCTTGGATATGAAGTACATAAATTCATAATTTTATTTGATTTAGAAATATTTTGGAGATATCAACTTTTAATTAATTTCAGACATTTGGATACGAATATATATGTGATTTTTAGTTAGGATAAGTTTTGAGGGTTTTTTTTAAAGTGCGTGCCCGTTTTGACATGTCCCATTTAAAGAGTTTCATATACGGAATATAACGTATCCTTTTTTATACCTACACAAGAGTAAAATTGATCAACATAAATCTAAAAAAGCTGTGAATATTCAATTACTCTTCATCCTTCGAAAATATTTAGAAAATTCGTATCTTGCTTGACTTAGAGAAGAAGAACCTAAATGAAAAGTTTATAACAGAAGTATAATTATTGTATACACTACTATACAAGGATATAAAAACAAAACGTGCCGCTCTCAGATCGCTCTGATGATCCATCATGCGTCTTTTAACAATCTGAATAGTCAACGCTAAAGAGACGACGTCCAAGAGTCCGACCAGTGAACTAGTACTACTAGTCAATAAGAGGCGGCAAGCACATCTGACGGTCAGTAGTTTTCACTGTAATGTTACAAACGGTCATGATCTCTCAGATCAATATATGACTTAAGTAAATAGTATTAATTACATTTAACAATTAATAATACAAGTGGAGTGTTTTTTGTATATTTAAAATTTATTATTTATTAAACACCAATTCTAGGTGTTGAGTGTTGACCAATATGATTTTTTTTCATTAACCATATAAAAAATAGAGAATATTCTAATTTCTTTTTGAAATATTATTCTTTTTATCTTTGTATTTAATTTCCATTTTTGATAACTAATCTTTGGTAGAGTATAAAGTCTTCTTTTTTTTTAATGTTTGCATAAATAAAAGAGGTTTTTACTTTGCCTACACTGTTCATTTTGTCTAAAGATCCGTTACCTCTCTCTGGCAAGAACTCTGTGAGTTTCCGACAAATAATTAGGAGATCGAAATTCTTGTCTGACACAAAAAAAAAAAAAAAAAAAAACCCATTCTTATTCGAAACTTCCCCCGGAGACTTTTCTCTTTTTTTTTTTTTCTTCAGATTTTTGTTTTCAGAAATTTCGTTCTTCTTCGTCCGTCCGTCCGTCCACTTACATACGCCGTGGATCTCTCAAGTTTGGTTGAAGATATCAAAATGGTGGGATAAAAAAAAAAAAGTGAATTAGACACCACCAAAGGAAAGTTTCTTACTTTCGTCACTTTAGTTTCCGAGAGCTTTGACTTATAAAAGCTTTCAGATTTTCCCGGAATAATAAAAAAAAACCTGGATGGAGAAATTATATTGACCGGGTGTATAGATTTGTGAAGAAGGTTAAAGGGTGATTTGAAGAGATGGGTAGGAGAATTAAGAGGAAAGGTTTCATAAACACTGAAGCTGCCAGAGAATTTGTTAATCATCTTGTTGCTGAGAGACATTCCTTGTTGTTGCTTGTTCCTTTGGTGTTAGCTTTCTGGGCGATTGAGAGATGGGTCTTTGCTTTCTCCAATTGGGTTCCTCTTGTTGTCGCCGTTTGGGCTGCTCTTCAGGTTCGTTCTTTTTTGTCAAAAGATTCACTTTTTCTTTTTCTTTTTTAATTATTATTCCATTGATTTCTGTTTTTTTTTTCATATAGCTTACAAATTGATGATTAAGTCTTGTGTTTTAGTTTCTCCCTTTGATAGTTTAATTTGTCTGGATCCGTTGAATCTGATACTTTAGAATCCTCAGATAAAGTTGGAAAGCTTTATGCTTTTTGTTTATATCTAACAACTTGCCATATACAAAAAGAGTTTGAGCTTTCCCACTCATGAGGTAGATAGTTCTGGTAAATTGCTTTTATTCATGGAAGAGTTTACAATTCATGTGTTTGTGTTAGCCTATATATATACCTAAAAAATGGTTGGGGGTTTTTGTTATGTGAACTTGATAAGTGTGTTTGTGTGCACAAATCTGATCATATGTTTTGCTGCAGTATGGAAGTTACCAAAGGGCAATACTTGCTGAAGATCTTACCAAGAAGTGGAAGCAACACGTTTTCAATGCGTCGGTGAGAATTTGTGTTACCCTAGTGTTTAATTAACTCTCGTTATATCGCTCGGTGTTATAAGAGTACCGCGTTGTTGCTTTCTCCAGACGATAACTCCTTTGGAACATTGTCAATGGCTTAACAAGTTGCTCTCTGAAATTTGGCTAAACTTCATGAACAAGAAACTATCTCTCAGATTTGCTTCCATGGTAGAGGTGAGTGAGCTCTTATTTCTTAACTCTGCTCTTTCTAATTTATAATGTGTTTCTGCCCATATACTCGAGTTACATGATTCATTGGTTCATTTAAAGACAATAAATCATCAACTTTTGATCGCAGAAACGACTGAGACAACGAAGGTCAAGACTAATAGTAAGCAATCTCTCCCTTTTCCATGACAACTCCTTCTTTAAAAAAGTTGGACACAGTGATGCTAATTTGTATCGCTTTTCGATAGGAAAATATACAATTGTTGGAGTTTTCTCTTGGCTCATGCCCTCCTTTGCTGGGACTCCATGGAACTTGTTGGTCCAAATCAGGGGAACAGGTTTGATTACTTTGATATTTAAGCTTCAAAGATTTGAATAAATGGTTGGATTTTGATGTTTTACCTTTTCTTTTTTTCCTTCTCTGGTGGTATAAGAAAATTATGCGATTGGATTTCACTTGGGACACAACAGATCTAAGTATCTTGTTGCAAGCCAAGCTGTCCAAACCGTTTAATCGAACAGCACGGATCGTTGTCAACAGTCTTTGCATCAAGGGCGATGTAAGTGAAAGCTCGTATAACCTGCTAAAAGTAAATATTACTTTACATAGCCTTGTTTATTTACTCTATCTTCTTGCAGATTCTGATCAGACCGATTCTTGAAGGAAGAGCATTGCTCTATTCCTTTGTATCGAACCCTGAAGTTAGAATAGGAGTTGCTTTCGGTGGTGGTGGTGGCCAGTCTCTTCCCGCGACAGAGCTTCCCGGCGTGTCCTCTTGGCTGGTTTGTTTCCCACTTTTAATACAGTTTTTTACCGCCAAGAATAGTTTCAGTTACAAAAGTCCATTTTCCAGGTCAAAATCCTAACAGAAACGTTGAACAAGAAGATGGTAGAGCCACGCCGGGGATGTTTCTCGTTACCTGCAACCGAACTTCACAAAACAGCCGTTGGGGGAATAATCTATGTAACCGTAGTCTCTGGTAGCAATCTTCACCGCAGTGTTCTTCGCGGAAGCCCCTCGAGAAGTTCCGATATTGCAGAGGGTAGCAGCGGAAACAGCAGCAACAGCAGCAGTAGCAAACCTGTTCAGACATTTGTTGAAGTCGAACTCGAACAGCTTTCTCGACGAACCGAGATGAAGTCAGGACCGAATCCAGCTTATCAATCAACGTTTAACATGATTTTACATGACAACACAGGGACACTTAAGTTTAATCTCTATGAGAACAATCCTGGGAGTGTCAGATACGATAGTCTTGCTAGCTGTGAAGTTAAGGTAAACTAATGAATAAATAAGGACATTAAGTTAGTTGTTGTTACTGGCCGTTACTTGTTTTTAATGTTTCTCTCTCTTGGAATGTACAGATGAAATACGTAGGTGATGATTCAACGATGTTCTGGGCCGTTGGATCTGATAACGGTGTGATTGCAAAACACGCTGAGTTCTGTGGTCAAGAAATCGAGATGGTTGTTCCGTTTGAAGGAGTTAGCTCTGGCGAGGTAGATGATACATTTTCTTCTTTATGTATTACTACTCCATAAACTTCTTTACTCAATTTGGCCAATTCACTTTATTTGTGTGTTTTGCTCTATAGCTGACCGTCAAGCTACTTCTAAAAGAATGGCATTTCTCTGATGGCTCACATAGCTTGAATAGCGTTCATTCGAGTTCTTTACACTCCCTCGACAGCTCCTCTGCGCATCTCTCCAAAACCGGCCGAAAGATTATTGTGACTGTTTTGGCTGGAAAGAACCTTGTTTCTAAAGATAAGTCCGGCAAATGTGATGCCTCTGTCAAGTTACACTACGGAAAAGTAAGTAATCTTTTACATGATTTTTCTCTATATGGCCGCTGCACGATCTTTAAATTATAAGAGGCGGGCATGTTCTTGAATGTTGTGTAGATTATACAAAAGACGAAGATAGTTAACGCAGCAGAGTGTGGCTGGAACCAGAAATTTGAGTTCGAAGAGTTAGCAGGAGAAGAATATTTAAAGGTGAAATGCTATAGAGAAGAGATGCTTGGCACGGACAACATTGGTACAGCTACATTGAGTCTTCAAGGAATCAATAACAGTGAAATGCATATATGGGTTCCGCTTGAAGACGTTAATTCTGGAGAAATAGAGCTTTTGATCGAAGCTGTGGCTCCTGAGTACAGCGAAGTAAGTGTTTGACAAACATCACTCTGTCTCTTCCTTTTTTTCCACATTGATTGTTTACGCTTTTTTTCCGGCTTTGTCACAGGCAGATTCGAGTAAAGGCTTAATTGAATTGGTTCTTGTTGAAGCGCGAGATCTTGTGGCCGCTGATCTTAGAGGAACCAGTGATCCTTATGTTAGAGTTCAATATGGAGAGAAGAAACAGAGAACAAAGGTACTAGAGCAAATTTTTTGGTCTCAGAAAAGACGTTTTAAGGAGATAAGGAAACAAAACTTAAGAGATGGTTTTTTCTTGGGTGTTTGTTGTTTCCAGGTGATATTTAAGACATTGCAACCGAAATGGAACCAGACAATGGAGTTTCCAGATGATGGGAGCTCCTTGGAGCTACATGTCAAAGACCATAACACTCTGCTTCCGACATCAAGTATAGGTAACTGCATCGTGGAATACCAAGGATTAAAGCCAAACGAGACTGCCGATAAGTGGATACCTCTCCAAGGAGTGACACACGGCGAGATCCATGTCAGAGTAACGAGGAAAGTCAAGGAGGTTCAGAGACGCGCCAGCGTGGATTCTGGCTCCCCATTTAACAAAGCTCTGTTGTTGTCCAACCAAATGAAGCAGGTTATGATAAAGTTTCAGAATTTGATTGACGATGGAGATCTTGAAGGTCTTGCTGAAGCTTTAGGAGAGCTGGAAAGTTTGGAGGACGAACAAGAAGAGTATTTGGTCCAGCTTCAGACAGAGCAAATGCTGCTTATCAACAAGATCAAAGACCTTGGCAAAGAGATTCTTAACTCTTCTCCTGTTCAAGCACCGACTCATTCCCCATCTCGATCAGGGTCAGGTTCGGGGACAGGATCCTATAGCCGGAGATTACCCGCACCAATGTAGTCACTTGTTTTCAGATCAAACAATCATCTATAATGTATATAGATAGATATCTAGTGCATTGGATTAAATGTTCAGAGAGAGTTGATCCCTTGTTACAAAGTTAGAAACATCAAGCTGTAAGTTTCTTTTTATTCCCATTGTTATTCAGTAACAACAAAGACAGTTGCAATTGTTTGTAAAACTGTTTTTCCTGTGTCTAGTCTGATCAATAATTTCAGAAAACTACAGAAGCAAAATAGTTTTTACCTAAAGAGTTATTCAGTCTGCTCATTACAGTAAGATATTTTTCACATTAATAATTTCTCTTTCCCACAAATGTTTCAAAAAGCTAAATGACTCGAGGTAAGATTCCTAACTTGTAAATTAAGCCTTACGAATAAATCCACAGAATTCGAACATGTTTGTTCAAAGAGTAACCGGTGATCATCAGATGATGAATGAACCGGACAAAACCATAATTATTTCATCATACATGAGGGATCAAGTAACATGGCATGATACAGCTTTAGATGACTAAGTCATTGTGTGAGATTACAAATGTATATGATCCCGAGTTAACCCCTACGGCTCTACTAGTAACTGTGAAAATGGCGGTTACAAAAGCGGATAGAAATTACATGGCCTAGGCAGAACCAGCGGGGACAGCTGCTGTATTGGAGCTAGGCTGAACCGAAGTGGCTGGAGTGGTGCTCAAGCTACGATCTTTCGGCTCGGGTGCAACAATGGGAACTGAAGCTCCGGGTTGTGAAAGAGAGGTTTTTGCAGCCGCATCTAGAGCGGGTATCTGATGCTGATTCAAGTTAGCCAAATCATTTACAACGCTGTGAAGTTGTTGTAGCCTGTAATCTGTCTCGGGCCGCCGACAAATCTTCCTCAAGGGAACAATTTCCTGCTGGGATAACGGCAAAAAAATCCAAAATAGGTGAGTGAGGAGGGTTTTGCTTTAGATGGGTAAACAAAATGATAAGAGATAGCGAGAGAGATGATCGTCCAACCTCGGACTGGTCGTGGCTGTAACGCACCAAGAACCTACAACGACAACCTCTAACATCATGTCTTCTTCTTTGTGCGTCAAGAACAGTGGCATCAAAGTAAAGAGCTTGATCTTTTCCTTCCTGAAGATGTTATAAAAAAAAATCCAGTCAGGGATAAACTTACATGACACCTTACACCTATCACTAAATGCTTAGAGAACAAAGTTCTAAACCTGGAAACAAAGTACGAGATCTCCGGCAAGAACTGCAACACATTCTGATGCTTCACATGGGAGAGACCGTTGCCTGACGTGCTTTTTGACGTTTATCCATTCATCTTCTTCAACTTCAAAACCCGCGAACCGAACCTGCACTTCCTGAAAGACCCAAAAGAAAGATTTGTTGTTAGCAAAACTAATAAGGGGAACAAAGAAGTCAACCAGAAATTTGCTAGGAATTACCGGATCACCAATCTCCAAGTTTCTATGAGCTAGGAAAGCTTGCACATCATACCTGTAAGTAAGCAAGAGAGATGCATATCAGGGAAAAGCAGTGGAATGTACATAAGTCGGTCAAAAATACTGAAGATCGAATGAAAGGGAATCACCATGCACCATCCCTGGCAGATTTGGCTTCAAATTCCAAGTAGGAGTTGTCTGAACCACTCCTCATGACACCGGGAACTATGAGAAAAAGTAGCAAAGAGTTACGAAAGTGGCATCTATACAATATACGCCACACTGATCTAGACTAATGGACAAGAAAATAAAACTGAATAATACAATGAAACCTATCTAAATACATGAGCTTCTCAACCTATTTGACTACGAGTAAAATATATAAGGCACCTAAAATACCGGAAGGGGCAGGAGTCATGCCGGGTAGATTTCCAGTCATATGAGTGGTTTTAGGAGCGGCTAATGGTTGCATCACATTTCTCATCTGATTTGGCAAATCCATACGCGGCATTGAAGATACATTTAGCTTCCCAGGAGCTTTATTTCCCCTTGCTCTTAAAGCATACCGCCTATTTTGGAACCAGTTCCAGATCTACGATGCATTAAAACAACACTCCAATTAAGCTTTAAAAAAAAACAATTCCAACAGATTCTGTCTAGAAAAACTCAAGAATCGAGAATGAAAAGACCAGTACTTGCTTGAATTGCACAACAATTTTCCCCTTCCTCTCAGGTGATTCACTGAGACAGAAAACAAACGTACCACTTGTTAGATGACATAAGAAGTGCTTTCAGACAATTGGAATTGAGCTACAAGAAAGTAAAATACCTAAACTTATCAGCAAGAGCTTCAAGAATATGTCGACCTGGCATTGCTGTATTATGCTGTAGCAAAATTGCCTCCATCTCATTCACCTTATAACATTAAACATCAGCCATAATTAACAAGATAAAACCTTTTGCAGAGAACTGACAAAAACCATAGAACAAAAGACACATGGTAACACTTATGAATAACTCCAATTAACACAGTAGAGCCAATAGAGTCCAGAACATATATCGAATTGCATAAAGATTAACGCAAATTGCTCAAACAACAAGTCAAGTTTCTACTAGCTAAATTATTTAAAAAAACTCAACTGATATTCAGAATCTAAACCCTATCATGAACCCAAAATCGAGACCCAAATCTAAGAAACCAAACCCGACCCAAAAAAATCAGATTTTTCAGCTCGGGGAGCTCAAAATCCCTCAAATTAACACCAAACACATCACATTACAAAGAAATCGAGATTAACCTCGGGTAGTATAAATCGAAACGCCGGACCGCCATTACTGGGAGGTCGACCCATGTTATCTCCTTCGTCTCACCGGAAAAGAAAAAAAATTGGCGGCAGAAACTGGAATCAAACGGAGCTTATCTCACTTTGATATTTCGAATTCACGGTGAATCTCTCTAGTACACGGCCGGTGACACAACGAATCCGGTTTTACTCAGACCCGACTCCGTTTATATAACTTTTTCACTTCTGTAATTATTTTTTTCAACTTAATACCTAGTAATGGGCTTTAAAGCCCATTTTAAAGACCCCAAATATTAAAACCCAAAACAATCTTATCCGTATGGTCGAGTAATCCAGCTTTATCCGTCTGCTCTCAGTATCCAAAAACAATGGCGAAGAAGACACTTCGCTGAAAGCTTTCTCCAGACTTTGTTCAGTGTGTCAATGGCTTTGGTTCCGCTTAATTTTACTGAAATGCCACTGAGAAGCTCTCTTCCTTTGACCTCGAGCTCTCGTTACTGTTCGTCTCCTTCGCTTCACGCATTGCTCTTCTATTCATTGGGTGTGAAACCCTCGCGTCATCAAATCGTGCGGCCATTCTCTTCGCTCCGTACGAGTGAGCGTAGCAACAACAGAAGCCATAACAACCGTCGATTAGATAATCGGAATCATAAACCTAGTCCTCCTTGGATCGATAAGTGGCCACCCTCATCCTCCGAAGCCCGCGGTGATCATGTCGGCGAAAAACACGGCGGAGCTAAGATTCGGTCGACGGAGGAGGAAGCTGAATCGAAGCTTCGGTATCTGGAGCGGGATAAAGGACAAAACGCGATTGATAGGATTGTTCTTCGGCTAAGGAATTTAGGATTAGGTTCGGATGATGAGGAAGATGTGGAAGATGACGAGGGAGGTGGAATTAACGGCGGTGATGTGAAGCCGGTGACTGGAGAAGAGAGATTGGGGGATTTGTTGAAGAGGGAGTGGGTGAGGCCTGATATGATGCTTGCTGAGGGAGAAGAGAGTGAGGAAGAGGATGAGGTGTTATTGCCATGGGAGAAGAATGAGGAAGAACAGGCGGCGGAGAGAGTAGAAGGAGAGGGAGGAGTGGCGGTGATGGCGAAGAGGAGAGCTAGAGCTCCATCACTGGCGGAGCTTACGGTTGAGGATTCTGAGTTACGGCGGCTGAGGAGGGATGGGATGTATTTGAGGGTAAGGATCAATATACCAAAAGCTGGGCTAACGCAGGCTGTGATGGAAAAGATTCATGATACGTGGAGGAAGGAAGAGCTTGTGAGGCTCAAGTTCCACGAAGTGCTTGCTCGTGACATGAAGACGGCTCATGAGATTGTTGAGGTTAGTTAGTTCTCTTGCATAGTTCAGTGATTACTTCATTGTAGAGGAGGTTTGTAAGATATTTAGCTGAAATTTGAGGTATAAAAATGATGCGAGATTATCTCATGAGAACGGTTCTCATAATCTATTAGGGATTCGCTTCACAGAAGTGGAATGGTCCTTTTAGGGACAATATTTGAGACGTTGAAGTACCTAAGCTCAATTTAGCTCTGTAATAGAAGCTTTTATTAGAACAGTAGGAATTGTGTGGTTGATCTATCTTGAAAACAGTAACGTAGTTGTGAATAAGGTGAATTTGAGCTGAGCACGGCTGTAAGAATTCTTTCGGTGTAACAAGAGTGTGCAGGAGATCCATGTTAAGGTTTGATAGAAAACTGATTAGATTTACTCTAATGGGCAGCGTCGAACTGGTGGAATGGTGATATGGAGGGCCGGAAGTGTAATGGTGGTTTATCGTGGACTTGACTATCAAGGACCTTCTGTGGTCTCTAATCGAGTGGCCGGACCTAAAGAGACTCTTTTTGTCCCAGATGTATCATCTGCTGGTGATGAAGCAACAAATGCCAAAGATAACCAAAATCCACCTTTGGAAATCAGAGACCCGATCATCAAGAACCCTATTCGCAAGGAGAATATGACTGAAGAAGAAATTGAATTTAACAATCTATTAGACAGCTTAGGCACACGTTTTCAAGAATGGTGGGGTACTGGGGTGCTACCTGTGGACGCTGACTTACTACCTCCTACTATTCCTGGTTATAAAACACCTTTCAGGCTTCTTCCTACTGGGATGAGATCAAATTTGACCAATGCTGAAATGACAAATCTCAGGAAGATTGGTAAAACTCTCCCATGCCATTTTGCTCTTGGTAAGATGCTTTCTGATTCTAGATGATGATTTTTATCCTAGATGGTTCTTCTGTTTGTTGTCCCGAGGTTTATAGCTTGAATATGCTCTTTACAGGCAGGAACAGAAATCACCAAGGATTGGCAGCTGCAATACTCCAGATCTGGGAGAAAAGTCTGATTGCAAAGATCGCTGTGAAACGAGGTATCCAGAATACAAATAACAAACTGATGGCGGATGAGCTGAAGGTCTCTCTTATCTTTTTTTCTCGAAAGTTCAATAATAGGGAAAAAGAAATACGAAGGCAGTCCATATACTGATAAAAAATAGTAGAAAGTATCTGTCATCCCCCTGAGCCCAGTTCTATGGATTTAGGACATATTTAAATATTTACACGGAAAGGCTAAAATCTTTCATCACCTCTTTTTTTTTGTTGATATAGGCATTGACAGGAGGTGTCTTGCTGCTCAGAAATAAGTATTACATTGTAATATACCGTGGGAAAGACTTCCTTCCTTCAAGTGTTGCAGCTACTTTGGCAGAAAGACAAGAATTAACTAAAGAGATTCAAGATGTCGAAGAGAGGGTAAGAACTCGCGACATTGAGGCTATTCAGCCTGTTGGTGACATAGTACCGGCAGAAAGACAAGAATTAACAAAAGAGATTCAGGATGTCGAAGAGAGGGTAAGAACTCGCGACATTGAGGCTGTTCAGCCTGTTGGTGACAAAGTACCAGCAGAAGCTGGCACTCTGGCCGAGTTTTATGAGGCTCAAGCCCGCTGGGGGAAAGAAATAACTCCAGACCATCGAGAAAAGATGATTGAAGAAGCTTCAAGGGTGGCAAATACGAGAGTTGTTAAAAGAATCCAGCACAAACTAAACCTTGTAAGTAGACTATTTTATCTCTGGTTGCTTATTTGTAACTTGAGGTCTATTGTGGATGTCGGGTGGCAACTGTGATAGTTAGTTGCCAATTGTATATCTAAGTTCTCCCTTGGTTTGTAACAGGCCCAATCGAAATTTCAACGAGCAGAGAAACTGTTGTCCAAAATAGAAGCCTCTATGATTCCAAATGGACCTGATTATGATCAAGAGGTCATCTCCGAGGAAGAAAGAGCTATGTTCCGGAAAGTGGGATTGAAAATGAAGGCATACTTACCCTTAGGTGAGTCCTGTTCTCTTAAGTATTGTCGATGTATCCTATATGTGTGCAGTGAATAAGAGGTTGTAATAAAATGGAATATCTCTCGTCTTGTTATATGAATTAACTGTTTCTATTACGTGGACCTAACAGGTATCCGTGGTGTTTTCGATGGAGTCATCGAGAATATGCATCTGCATTGGAAGCACAGAGAATTGGTGAAGCTTATATCAAAACAGAAGGTCCTTGCATTTGTTGAGGACACGGCTCGGTTACTGGAATACGAGAGCGGTGGAGTTCTTGTGGCAATAGAAAAGGTTCCTAAAGGATTTGCTCTTATCTATTACCGTGGGAAGAATTACAGGAGACCCATTAGCTTGAGACCAAGAAATCTTCTGACAAAAGCAAAAGCATTGAAACGATCCATCGCAATGCAACGCCATGAGGTGGGAAATTCCTGAAATTCTCTACACAACTTGTATTTATATTCACTAGTTACTTGCTTAACTTCTCTTTGGCGATTATTGCAGGCCCTTAGTCAGCATATCTCTGAACTGGAGAGAACAATAGAGCAAATGCAAAGCGAACTTGTAAGTGGTCTTTTTCAACGTTTATTATCCAATATATAACGTTAATCTTCTGAAACTATTAAGCTCCTTTTGCTTTCGTGCTCTGCTCTGATTCACCTACCTGCTGCTTTTTGTAGACCGCAAAGAACCCGTCGTACAATGAATCAGAATGGGAGAATGATGAAGATGATGATGATGACGAAGATGAGAAAGATGATGTGGAGGATAATGAGAGTGATTGGGATGAAAGTGATGGCGAATCTGCTATTTCTAGTATCGAAGAAGCTGATCATTCATCTCGCTAAACTAATAAAGTGTTTAAACACATGCATTGTCTTATCTCAGGAGGTTGAAGCTGACGATGAGATATCACAGAAATGGTTCTTTACACTGACTGGAAAAGGAAAAAACAAGTGCCGATTCATTATCGACGTGTATGGTAAAGTCTCTTGTTGCAGAGATCACAAAATCTTCGGAGTTCAAAAAGCAGAACCTGTCAGTCTTTCAGCCTAGGCCGTGGGGGAAAAAATAGCATCGATATACAGTTTTTGTTTCAAATACATTTTAAGTTTTGCCAGTGTATCATCATTATATCAAAAAACTATTGTAATTCAATCAAATGTATATCAGGAAGGTAGTGACCATGTCTTAAGTCGTCTCTCGACTAGTAGTTCTGTACTGCCTTAGTGATCTGAAGAACATTTGCATACTGGAAACCATTAGTCAACCGTGGAACGTTGTGTTGGCCGCTCGGTCTAGCAGCTGCATGATTCTACAATTGCATACTTAGTCGTACACTTTAAAGTTTGGCTAAGATCCAAAATATGACATAACATCAATGTGAAGAAGTTGGCATGTAACCGTATATTCATCATAGCCGTAAACTGTGAAAGCAATCAACCAACCCATGCATTACGTGCTCTCTATTAAACCAAATGCAACTCAAAAGTATCCAAAGAAATGAGAGCTGATGATATTCATTTGGATTTTTTTGGTCTCCCTTTGCGATCTGTTCTTAATTTACTGGCTCAAAGGCCCATGTACAAGCATTTATACATAAAATAAAATAAAAAGTACAAAGGTTAAGACGTTTCTTTGTCCCCTTTTAGCTATAAACATAAAAGGACGTATAGACATGCATGGGAAGACTTTTCCCTACTTTTTTCTTTTCTTTTTTGTTGGGTGTAAATGTTAAGAAGCTTTTCCCTAACTTTCACATAAAAGATACACTAATTAATTTACTTGATCCCATAAATGATCTTTGTGTGTGTAAATAGTACAATTGATAAAATTGGTGGAGAGTTCAATAGAAGAACGAGTAGGGAAATTTCAAATTTAATATACGTGATTTGAATCCCCTTTACCATATGGAGTCCATATTAAACGCTTCCTCCGGTTGTGGTTGCACGTGAGCCGAACTTGAACCATTTTGCATAATATTGGAGGCTCCTTGTTGTTGAAGCGTAGATGGATTGAAATTGGGAATCATCTCTTTTTGGAAACTATAAGTGTTCCGAATTTGGAAAGCCTTGAGCAACAAAGAGTTGATTGGAGATAAAGGCGGACCAAGTAGACTTGTTGTCCAAGAAGGAAGATTATTACTAGCCATGTTGATGTTCATGTTGAGACCAGCCGTGCTTGTAGTATTGTCTTCTGAATAAACATTACGTTGCGAATATTGATGGATATGATTATTGTAATCGATGGTTGATGAGTTTGAATTCAAATTCGGAATCTCGATATCTTCAAATTCATTTGCCATTGATGAATTCGCATCGCATGGAGATCCAAAAGATGGTTGTGAAGATTGAGGTTGTTGTTCTTGTGCTTTCTTCGTTGCCGTGCTCTTTTCGAAAACCCTACATACAACCCATTCCTCCTGAAAATTAAAAGAATCAAGATTATGTATATTAGTCTTTTTAAAACCAACTATTTATGTTTTTTACTTTTTAAGCAGGTGTATAATTAAGTGGGTTATTATAGGGTATATGAGTTGAGGCATGTGTCAAGACTCAAAGAGTATAAAAACCCATGGTCCATAGAATACATATGTATCATGATACACACACATATATATATATATATATATATATATATGCATTGTCAGAACTTTTATTTTTGGTTTTAAAAAGTGCATATCAATCTACAAATTAACTAGGTATGTACCTTATTTGTGGGGTGGAAGGGTTGTTTGCTCTCAAGTCTGTACTCATGCATAACCCAATTGCTTTTCTCACCTTTGGGAGCTCTTCCTTTGTAGAAAACTAGGGTTTTCTTCATCCCAACCAACACTCCACTTCGGTATATCTCTTTATCTTTTCCGGTGGTTTTCCAATATCCAGCTTCTGTTGCCCGGTTTGTCCTCAAACCGGTTGGATATTTTCGGTCCCTTTGGCTGAAGAAATACCACTCTTTCTCTCCCATTGAAGCCTTGGCTGCATATGTACACATTATTTTGATACCATTAGCATAGCCGCATAGATATATATATATGTATAGGCTAATTTAAATTAGTAATCGCCTCAGACATCACAATGAGCCTACGTAAATACATACTATCAATTTTCTGGATAAATGTAATATAATTATCGAAGTACAATATTAATTAACCAACTAGCTAGAAAATTATATATATGGTATATATCTATTCTCCACATGTTTGGTAGGCTAGATACACCTGTATATAAACGTAGTTAGAAATGAAATATATGGTCGCTGAAATAAACTATGGTTTCATTTATATAAGTTATATATTTAGTGGTATATAATGCACGTATTCATCTATATATATTGTTATATAAGCGTATATTATGTTTTATGGTATGTCGTATGACTAATCCATTTTCATCCTATTTGCTGGAGACATGATTGATTGATTTTACATATAATATTTTATACTCTATGTTTTCTAAATTTATTTTATGAAAATTCATAGACAAATAATATAGAACAGAAATATAGCATACCCACATATAGATTCTTATCCCCAAAACTATTGTTAGGGAACACAAATTATTTGGATATAATATAAACACGGGCGAACAGTATATACAAGAAACATATCTTATAATGATTATCAAAGTATATTTACCCGGCAAATCCCAAGGTTCACACTTGTTAAGATCAACGTCGACGACAGCTTTACCGGTGAATCCGGTATCGGAGACTTTCCGGCCTAGATAATGCGTTATGAGCTCCTCGTCTGTAGGATGAAATCTGAACCCTGGAGGAAGATTATCTTCCATTTTTTTTGTTGTCTTCTAACTTGAGGCAACAAAAATATGAAGAATGGTTCTCCTCTCTCTCTTGAAGAAGACGAAGGAGATTGACTGCCAAAAGCTTTTCAATAATTAATGTGACATAGATGGGGTTTATATACATACATATATATATATATATAATTATATAACTAAACTATATATTAAAATAAACAATGATTCGTGTACCAAATACTGATCTTGAGGTAGAAGCGGCCACGGGTAGTCTTTTTCAACTGTTGATAATTACAGCTAACATTTTGACGATTCAAGGTATTTCCCCACGCATACGTACCCTAGTTTTATTATTATTATTGCATATGTGTGTATAAATGACTTTATATATTTACTGTAGTGTCAAATAAAATATTTGTCGGCGTATATATTAATGTTCCTTTTAGATTACATTACTATGTTTATAAAATAACGTCCGTCTTAATATCTGCATATAATATATAATTATAGGAACATAATATGGATTTACGTGAGATTTGTCCAACCAACTTCACCAAATTCTACCCACCATGAAACCCTAGTGCCCAATGTAATGTGAACATGCATGCATGGCTTCTCTATTCTTTACTCGTTTCAGCATTTTTTAATTATTATATGAGAATTATAATTCTAAATATAGACTAATCGTCAAAATTTATAAACTGTTATATCAATCTTAAAAGTATAGCGATTATAAAGGAAACGCTTCCATATTTTATCATTGCATCCCTATTACTCTAATGACACATTGCATCCATCTTACTCTATTGACACTTGTCTTTTGGCTTATCTCACACTACCACATATACATCCATACAAATAAACACATGCAATGTTCTAAAATAAAATATGTTAATATACACTCAAATTTCGGAGATCAGATTGCGTTGCGACTCTTATACATATATATACTTCGAATTGTATAACTCATATTTTACCTAAAATGTTTCGTGCAAATATTTCCTCGATTGTCGGGTGTGAACCGAAATATTGATTTGGTGGACCCAATTATTTCTTGATACGTAGGTAAATAAAATGACCCAATTCATATATCTGTCTTTCATATAAAATATCTTAGGAAACAACGAAAATTTACATACTGTAATTGGTCCCCCAAATAAACTTCATTTCTTATAATTGTAGAGAAAACATCAAAAAGATGGGATGGTTACCACGGATAAAAAAAAAGAAGTTATTTTAGTATATGTTTTTCTTAAGTTAGTGTTTTACGTTTAATTTAACCCACCCTAGCTAGGAGATCAAAATTTGTTCACATTGGATTTTCTAGTTGAATAGATAGAACAGTCTATAGAGGTCATAGTTAGTTTAAGTCTTAATACAAGGTTAAAATAATTACTCTGGAAGAGTGGTTAAAAATCCCACCAACCTAATGGAATGTGTATATTATATATACATATACAAGAAAATATTATTAGATATAGAGAAGTCTTAATTAGTTTTCAAATTAGTAGTAGGCAGAGTTATTCGGAGATTTTTTTTGTACGCGGATATGTTGGTTGTCATATATGTCAATCCTACCGTTGGAAAACTTTCACAATTTCCTCTCCATACTTTTCTCGTCCTTATTTCTAGGCTTCTGGCTTTCTAGAATCACATGTACACATCTACATGGTAATATATTTTTTTATACGAATGCAGTAAAAGTGAGTTGCCAATGAATCATGACTTAGAATAGTTTATATCATATGTGACAAATTTATTACATAAACTTACCACGGAAAAATCAATACAGTTACAATTTGTTTTAATTATATCAAATGTTCTTTCGTTACATTATTGCCAAAATGATTATCAGTATTATTTGAATCACTATCAGTGTCATATATATGATATATATATATACACAATAGGGATACTTGAATCAGTCATACCTTGCAACTGGTCTATTATATACACACTAATTACTTAAATAGACGTTAACATATAAAATATGATAATCAAGATGAAGTGACACCACGAAACCTCACCTTATAATTCATTTATAATCGTAAATATTGGAGTCCACATAATCTACAAATTTGTCTACACGTTAGATTTTTTTTCTTTTCTAGTGTAGATTTTCTGTAATCCTTGAAAGTTTTGTCGTTATCTACGAGAGTAAACAAACAGCCTGATTATACAATGTCGTAGCCAAGAAATACAAGTTTTACTTATAATTAACATTCGATATTATCGAAAAATTTAAAGCTTAATGAGTTGATCAATCAATAATTTTCTCTAAAGATTTTGAAAAGATATAACAATGTAATGTAAACTATTTCAACCAATATAAACACATCTTCATCTACAAATTTAATGAATATAATTGTAAATTTCCATGCTTTTGATAGAATTAGTGTTAGATAATATGATAAATTCGTTCATAGCAATAAAAATATACTGCAGATGTATTAATAACATTACAGGACAGGATTTGGGATAGTTAATTAAAATTTTCTGAATGTAAAGTTCTACCGTAATTACACATTTTCTTTACTATTTTCATGTATGAATCTCAAATTTAAATAATCACTCACTTGTAAAAGGCCACGAGTACGTTGTAAAAAGGCCCATGTCTTGGACCTAAAGCATAGGCCCAATATAATATCTGAACAAAAGAAAGGTCCCAAACTCAGAGAATCACGAAGAAGACGACGACTGAAGAAGAAGAAGGAGAAGAAGCAATGGGGAGAAAGAAGGGATTACCGGAGTTCGAAGAGTCGGCGCCGGATGGATTTGATCCGGAGAATCCTTACAAGGATCCGGTGGCGATGGTTGAAATGAGAGAGCACATCGTTCGGGAGAAATGGATCCAAATCGAAAAGGCTAAGATCTTGCGGGAGAAGGTCAAATGGTGTTACCGCGTCGAAGGAGTCAATCACTATCAGAAATGCCGTCATCTTGTTCAGAAGTATCTCGATTCCACTCGTGGCGTCGGTTGGGGAAAGGACCACCGCCCTATCTCGCTCCACGGTGAGTTTAATAGTGGCTGTGGATGCTTTGCTGAAACGTTTTATCTTTGTTAATGTGGAGCTGAATTAGTCAATTTTGTTAACACATAGTGCCATGATTAGTAAATGCCATTTGCAAAATCAATCGACAAGTCATATTGGATTGATTTTTTATGGTGGCTACGCATTTGTATAACTTGCTTTTCATTCTTTGTTTGATTTATGAATGAAACTGTCATGTTGAATTGCTAAGTCTGATATTGATTTCTCTGTGCAGGTCCCAAACCGGAGGCTGTTGAAGCTGAATAATGTTGTGCACCTCTTTGATCTGCGGTAAGAAGCTGGTTCTGGAAGCATTGGTTTTTTATATATTTGTCTTGTTGATTAAAAACTTAAGTCTTCTGGCTCTAAATTGGTTGTATTAGTGATTCTAGGAGTCTAATATTAGCCTCCATGCTTGTGGTTGACTAGAGTGCGTTGCCAGTTAATCAAAGGAAAGGCCTTGATTTTATCGTTGTTTGGTAGACCTGTTAAGTGACTAGTTACCGTTTGTATATGAATTGTTAATGAGAGAAACTAGAATCGAATGTTGGGATGTTTCTTATAACAGTCACTTGTATTGAAGTATTTAGGAACACTGGTTGTTACAACTTGTCATTCTGTTAGGGTCTCATCTTTTTCTACTCCATCACCAAGCTAATCTTAGTAATGGGTAGATTATGACAATCTGAAGGATGAAACATATTTTGGACTATAATATGTGGAAAGTTGTACAAGTGTTATAGTTTAGGGTAAAACCTCTGAAGTCGACTGTTATGTTATGAACTGTGCAAAATGTGGAACTCAAACTGCTGTACATTATTGGTTTATTGTGCACTACCCCCTGCTTGTTTCACTTTCAGCTGGTACTAAGTTTTTTTTTTTTTGGGTTCAGTGATGCAGATGTCTGAGCTTTTGATACGGGACATAAAATGGAATACTGTCACAAGCTAATGTCTCCCTGATATCTTCCAAACTCTATGCAGATTTCTCTTGTTCTTAGAAACTCGTAGGTCTTCGGACCAAAACATTCCTGTAATTGAGCTTTGAGTATTGTTACACTCCACAGCATCGGTTTCTGATAATCAAATAAGTCCCGTTTCTGCTCACTCTCTCTGTCTCTCCCTTCGTTCCAGTAAATTTTACTTTAGTATCACAAATTAAGAATCACAGGATAAACAAAAACAAGATCCAAAAATGGATGAGTTTCAAAGTACATAGCAAAAATCCAACATAATTTCTCAGGAAAATAGTTTAATCTTCCGTGTCTTATTCCCTCAGATATGATATGATACGAGAGCTATCTAACTAACTCAGTTCTCATCACCACCACCAAAAAGCTTCATTTTAGACAATGGAGTTCTCAAGTACCCTTCTACTTCAAACTTCTTTGGAGAAAGCTCTCTGTACTTGGCAAACTGTTCCTTAGCTTCGACGTTCTTGTCAAGCAAGCTATAGATCATACCTCGACAAAAGTACGGTCTGAAGTCCTTTGGATCCTCTTTCGTCAGCTGCTCGTAGCTCTTCAATGCTTCATCCACATTCTTCTGCAAGAAATGTATCTGTGCAATGATCAGTCTCACGTCTCTCGCTTCCTTCACCAAATACTCAGCCTCGGCTATAGACAACGCATCTTCCAGCCTCTGCAGCACTGCGTTTCCTTCCCCGGACCTGTCCATGAGCAATGCGTTCTCGAACAAAGCCTCGAAAGACAATGGCTTTCGCTGGAGAATTTCCTCGAACACTTGGCGTGCGTTTTCCACGCGACCCATTTCACCTAATAGCCTCGCCATCAAAAACTTCCACTCTGTTTCGTCTGGTTGTGCGGCTACTAGCCTCTCTAGTAGCTTGAGAGCTTCCTCATCTTCTCCCTTCTCTAGCTTCTGCTGCAGTAATGATCTGAGCGTCTCGACGGCTTCAGGAGTGGAGTCTAGAAGCTCAGACAACGGCGAAGATTCAGACAATTTCTCTTCTTTCACTTCCTCGTAGGTCTCTTCGGTAGTCGTAACCGGAGTTTCTGCTTTCACCGGTAAACTTGCGAACTTTCCGGTCATGGAAACTGCAGCGCCGACGAGAATCGCTGATTTAGCAAAAGATTTGAGCTTTTCTGAAAAGCAATAACCGGAACCATTCTGATTCGAGCAAGCTTTGACACGAACAGAAATCAGATCGCGACGAGGAACCAGAGGCCCGGTGACCGGAGGCGCTTTAACGGCGACGAATGAAGTAATCAACGAAGAAGAAAGTGAGGAAGGAGCTGAGAGAGACGAAAACATGGCTGCCTCGCCTCAGAGCTTCAGAGTATCAATGCTTGCAGAGTTGCAGAAGCGAAATCAAAATCGAAAGAGCAACCAACTCCTCCGGATGAACAGGGTGCTAATATTGCAACGCGCCTAGCCTTGCGCGCGTGAAGTTAAAGTGTACTTGGGCTTGGATTTATATTATTGGGCTTTTTTAAAAAGATTGGGTCTTTGGCCTTTTACTTTTACTAATGCAGATCTCCGGCGAAACAGTCTGAGATACGGAAGAATCAGATCAAACGCCTGCGACCAAGCATATCAGAAGCGGGCAGAAGAAGAAAGAGATAAGCTTTCACATCAGTAAGTTGAGAAAATTCATGTTCTGTTTTTGAAATCACTATCAATTTTTCTTTAATCAAACCTTTAATCCCCAAAAATCAGTAATTTTCTGAGTTAGGGATTTCATGAAATTTTGCTGTGATCGATGATTAAATTGGGTTGTGATGCTTAACCATAATTGAATCAGATTGGGAAGACATAAAAATGGGAAACACTTCGTCGATGCTGACTCAATACGACATCGAGGAAGTCCAGAGCCATTGTCATGAACTATGTGAGATTTTCCGAAAAGTCTCTGTGTTTTTTTTTTTGTTTACTTATGTGTTTAAAAGTTTAATCCTTTTGTGTGTGTTTTGATTCAGTTGAGCAGCAGGAGATTCTATCACTGTATCAAAGGTTTTGCCAGTTAGATCGTAATGCAAAGGGATTTATATCTGCTGATGAGTTTCTCTCTGTGCCTGAGTTTGCAATGAATCCACTATCTCAGGTTTTGACATTTCTTTACTTTAAAATCTTGTTGGACTGAAGAATGAGAGCTTTGTTTTAATTGTTTTGTTGGATGTAAAATAACAGAGGCTGCTTAAGATGGTTGATGGTTTAAACTTCAAGGATTTTGTGGCTTTCTTGTCTGCATTTAGTGCTAAGGCGAGTCTAAGACAAAAAGTTCAATGTAAGTAGATATGTTTCCTTCGAATGGGATTTTGTGGTAAATCTTCACTTTTCAGTTCATTGTATGGAAAGATCATAAGAGCGTTCTTTGTTTTCTAGTGATCTTTAAAGTCTATGATTCGGATTGCAACGGGAAGGTCTCCTTTAAAGATATAATGGAAGTGTTGCGTGACTTATCGGGATCATTCATGTCTGATGAGCAAAGAGAGGTATGATGTACAGAGAAAGTTGGTAACTTTTGAGTTTATATAGAAAGTGACTAAACTATATGTTAAAAATATAACTAGAAAATGAAACATCATTAATCTATCTACTAAATCTTCTTATTAGCGTGTAATGATTGTTTTGAGGAAAATCTATTTAGGTAAAATGTTTCATCATTTTGACTGTTTTGTTGTTCCATTACTCATTTGACATATCAGTCAAGCTTTGAGATAAATGTCCTTTAAGTTCTTCTTATGCTCTTTACTATTATCATCTTGTGATCCAAATCTCTGCTTTAATAATCCTTATGGTTATGATCATGAGCAGTGTTTAAAGTCGGTAAACAAGTGTTTACACACCAAGTGTCTTGTGTGTTGTTTACCTTTGTGGTGCAGGAAGTGCTACGCCAGGTTCTGAAGGAATCAGGATACACGAGTGACTCTTTCTTAACCGTGGAGGATTTCGTGAAGGTACTAGCTTCTTGTGATCGTTACCATCAGAATTTATAGTTAACGCTCCAACTTGTCACATTCCTAGAATCTGAAAACTGCATCTCCTTTTTCTTGTTATCTTCAATGTCACAGATCTTTGGGAGTTGTAAACCAGAGATGGACGTCGAAATCCCTGTGGATTAGGTCTGTATGATCAATATCATCAAAACTTAAAATCTCATCGTGTATTTTTTTCCACACTGTTACTAGAATAATCCTTGTATTGTTTTTTTTCAGCATTCTTATAAAGTTTTCTAATTGTTTCCTCTACTTAGCTTCTTGCACTAGCTATATAATAATAATGACATATGTCAAAGAAGAAGACTCTGGATTTCAACGATTACGTGTTTGCATATTGAAAAAAAGTACCTAATTAAGGTTAATAAAATTGACAAATTATATGCTGACCACGTGTGACGTAACGTAACGTAATTAAAGTAAGTAGCATTAGTATTGCCCCACACACATAAAGTTAGGAGTCATTTAATATTATCTAAAAGAAGGAATTAAAACGTCGTCATTTTACTTCATAAGGTGGACCACTTTATTCACCTACTAAAAGGTCCACCACCCACCACTTAAAGTCTTAAAACAGTTTCGTCAGTCAATAATAATATCTTCGCCATTCTTCTTCTTTAAGCTTTTCTTTGAGAATCCGTTAGTAATGGCGGCGATGGCGAAGCAAGGTTCCTTTAGGCATGCGATACTAGAGAAACGAGAGAGGCTTCTTTCGAATAATGGATTCTCCGATTTCAGATTCACCGACATCGAATCTAACGATCTTCTCGAAAGAGGTAATAACAACTATGGGAGAACAACAAGGCTATGCTGCTGCTGTTCGTGTGGTAATCTATCTGAGAGAATCTCGGGAGTGTTCGAGTGTGTTAAAGATGTGGCGAGGAAGGCTTGGGATATGGGAGTTTCTGATCCGAGAAAGATCGTCTTCTCCGCGAAGATTGGTCTTGCTCTCATGATTGTTGCGCTTTTGATTTTTTTCCAGGAGCCTAATCCGGATCTTAGCCGTTACTCTGTTTGGGCTATTCTTACTGTCGTCGTCGTCTTCGAATTCACCATCGGTACTTCATCTTCTTAGAATCTCACACTATTCCCGAACTTTTTTTTGTTCCCACGATTTTTTGGAGATTAAATTCGAATTGGAATTTTTGGTTTTTGTTTAAGAAAGAGTCGTGCGTTGTTGCTTTCATCTCTAGAATGAATTCGTCGTTTTCTTCTTATTTTAAAATTAAAAAAAATACAAATGCAAGTGTTTGGTTTTGGTTGGACTCTGTGTAATTGACGAGTACTGTAGCATTGAGCTTAATTACATCTTTAGAATTGTTTTGTTTATGTGAATTTGTTGGGGTTTGTTAATAGGAGCAACTCTAAGCAAAGGGTTTAATAGAGCGCTTGGGACATTATCAGCTGGAGGTCTTGCTCTTGGAATGGCTGAGATTTCCACATTATGTGGTGACTGGGAAGAGCTCTTCTGCACTCTTAGTATCTTCTGCATTGGTAATGTTAATGCCATCTTCAATTCTTTTACATCAGTCATTTTTGGTGTATTCTCTGCTTATGTATATGTTTTTTTTGTCTGACAGGGTTTCTCGCAACTTTCATGAAACTATATCCAGCGATGAAAGCTTATGAATACGGGTTTCGGGTTTTCTTGCTTACGTATTGCTATATTCTGATTTCTGGGTTCAGAACTGGCGAGTTCATAGAAGTGGCTATCTCTCGGTTTCTGCTTATTGCTCTTGGTGCTGGTGTTAGTTTAGGTGTCAATATGTTTATCTATCCTATATGGGCTGGAGAGGATCTTCATAACCTTGTTGTCAAGAATTTTTTGAATGTTGCCACTTCTCTTGAAGGTTAGTAAAAGGAATGTTTTTGGTTTTCCGAGTCTTGAGAAGAAGATGCTTGAATGGTAAAAACAAAGGGTTTTGGCTTCGGTCTTGCAGGTTGCGTGAATGGATACCTCCGCTGTGTTGAATACGAGAGAATCCCTTCCAAAATCCTCACATACCAAGCCTCAGAGGATCCAGTTTACAAGGGTTACAGATCAGCGGTTGAATCAACCAGCCAAGAAGAGTCTTTGGTATTTGTCCTTGTGGAATCATCATCATTGAGTGTTTTGTCTATCCTTGCTTCTTGCCTCTGAATTAGTTTGTTTTGTCTCTTTGGTATTTGCATAGATGAGTTTCGCGATATGGGAGCCGCCTCACGGACCATACAAGTCATTTAACTACCCATGGAAGAACTATGTCAAGCTCAGTGGTGCTCTCAAGCATTGTGCATTCACTGTGATGGCATTGCATGGCTGCATTCTCTCAGAAATCCAGGTAACAACATAGTGACTTGTTATGGATGTTCGTGTATTCGAATATTCCTGGTACTAAGAGAGACTGCGATACTTGTGGATTTTAGATAGAATCAAAGTAGTATTCCAGATGTGGATACAAATCAGAATTTGAGAAATCAGTTGTTCATAAAATTGAGCTTAATCTGGGAACATTTCTTTACAGGCACCAGAGGAACGGAGACAAGTTTTCCGGCAAGAACTTCAGAGAGTTGGCGTGGAAGGAGCCAAATTGTTAAGAGAGCTCGGTGAAAAGGTGAAGAAGATGGAGAAGATAGGACCCGTTGATCTTCTCTTCGAAGTACACCTAGCTGCAGAAGAATTACAGCAGAAGATCGACAAGAAATCTTACCTTCTCGTCAATTCTGAATGCTGGGAGATCGGAAACCGAGCCACCAAGGAATCACAAGAGCCTCAAGAAGAGCTCTCCCTCGAAGATTCAGAGAACCAAGCAACTCCAATCTACGCCTTCAAATCCCTAAGCGAGGCAGTTTTGGAGATACCAACGAGCTGGGGCGAGAAGAATCATCGTGAGCCGTTGAACCATAGACCAACTTTATCGAAACAGGTATCGTGGCCTGCACGACTTGTACTTCCACCCCATCTGGAGACAACGAACGGAACTTCACCGCTGGTGGAGACGACAAAGACGTACGAAAGCGCTAGTGCATTGTCACTGGCAACATTTGCGTCTCTCCTCATTGAGTTCGTCGCTAGGTTGCAGAACGTGATCGACGCCTTCGAGGAGCTAAGCCGGACAGCTAATTTCAAGGAGCCTGAGATTGTTACCTCGACCACGGATTTAGAGTTCTCCGGAGAAAGAGTCGGACTTGTCCCCAAGATACGCCGGTGTTTCGGGATGTAAGTTTTTAAATATAGATGCATCCGCGTTTCAGTTAAACGCGCGAGAGATTATAGTTTGAACTTTGAACTGTTAACTGTAAACTAGTAACCCCAACTCTATACAACAAAATTCTTAAAATAATGGTAAAAATCAGGGGATTTTTTTTTAACCCTTTATATATCAGAAATGTGTATTAGACCATTTTCCACATTAACTCATGGGTTTAAAATCTATTTTTTCTTGAATTTTCAACCGACTGATTTATTATTTTCGTAATGCATGCATGATTAACTGCAGCACCCAATTTCTAATAAATAAATAAAATGTTTATTTTCTGAAATTTAAGTCTAAAATCTTATGCATGAATTACTGATAATTTGATCACTATATGTAGATCAAGTACTTGAAGAAACTTATTCATTATCAGAAATAGGAAGCGATTACGTGAACTTCACACTCATGGTTTGTTCATGGGCTCGCACAACAATGAAATCAGTGCCTTACATTTATCTTTGGCCATAATATATATAAAAGTATATAACACAGGAAAAACATATATGTTGTGAACAAAATAACCAAAGTTTATGAGTCAACCCATCATCCGTTGACCTGTTGGAGGAGCCATCATCTCTTGCTGATGTGCTTGTGCATTCCCAGCCCACCCTATTATATTGCACCAATTGATATTCAGTAGTAGTAGTAGTACTTTTTAAAACCAGCATCAGTTATAGAAAAATCTTTAAATATTAAAAGCATATATTACTCCTAATGAAAATGAGATGCAAAAATATAAGTTTACCGATGATGGGGTCAAAACCATGGTGCTTGAGCTCACGATACTCTTGACAAAGAGCACATGGCATACAGACTAAGTGAGTGATCCAATCGGGAGCCGGAGCTTCTGGTAGCCCGTATTTGTTTCGTATCTTGGCCCGGAATAGGTGTGAATAGACGAAACATGTCCCGGTAAAAAATATCGCTCCGTACAACACCCCAGCTGTCGCACAAGCTGCGTGATACACATATATAAATATGTTTACACAAATGAAAATCTCAAGAGTTTTTTTTTTATTTTTGTAAAGCTTTGTGTATGTATGATCAATGACTTACGCGTCGCGCCTTCGTCAACGATCTCAGCAATTTGTCCGAACGTGACGCATGGAGCTAACAATGTGATCACGGCTGATATCGATCCAATATGCACAAGACCAAAAATATATATTAAGAAACCAATCGTAGAATGTAAAATCGCGTTATGCTATAAAGTTATCTAACCATTTTCACTGTCGTTCATGCAATCGAAAAGTTGAGAACTCCAGCGGTTTTGTGTTTGGTAATTGACCGGTGTGCCCGTTGGTATGTTTGCCTGGTTACCAGTTGCACCGTTATGAGGAAGTACCTCGTTGTTCTGGTTAGCCGTATGTTGAACCTGAGGTTGTGCCTGATTCGGTTGGCCATCTGGTCGAGCCATAGTATTTACCCGGCTGGAGTGTGGCAACAAAAAAAGGATTTCTTCTCTTTTTCTCTAAATGTTTCTATTTTAATAACAAGTCTCTTAATCGTTTTTGTGAGAGCAGTAGAGAGATGATGGTTTTGTTTATATAAAGTACTAGGGTTTTTTTCACAAGTTGAATAAGTTTAAACTTTCTTGAGATGGTGGGCTCTTGTATATAACTAAATTCATAAGTGTATGTGATTTCTATGAAAAATTATTCCCCAGACTAGTTTGGCTGTCACCATTCTTAAAAAAAAAACAAATGCAACCGTTTATTTTGTAATCAATTTAATAAGATCCGCCATCATAGGTGAGGATAATGAAATTGAAAAGTGTATATGCCTCTACACAGATTCAGATGATTGCGTGCACAGATTCAGGATTGCAAAATATATGTGTGGATATGGTAACTTTAACTTGAAAACCTTTTTGATATCGCAAAACAGGAAAATCATATATCAATTTGGAATATCAATTTGTATCCATTTGTATCATACAATCATTGTTTATCATATTTGTTTTGGAATATTATTGGCTTCTATATTGCTTATTGGAGTTGGACCAACTGGTGGTTTGATTAAATGTAGAAACCAAAGAATAAAACTTTCTGAAAGAAATGATAGAATGATAATTGATATTGGTAAACATGATTGACGCACTAACATATGTTTAATTTAATATGCTTAGTCAAAACTCAAAACTTGGAATGTCCTGAACTTGTCCAAATAGTTGACGTTTCAAATACAGCTCATTCATTGTGTATCAGGGGGAAAAATAAGCCCTCTTGGAAGTTTAAAAAATGACGATTTTCCAATTCTATGATTTTCATATATCAAAATAAACTGATAAAATTCAAAATAAATTAAACTAATGTGGTCAATATAAAAACTACACTCAAAAGTGCTCTTTTCTCATGAACCGGCCACTTATTTAATTTGAATCATTGATGCAAAACATAAAACTTTGAAATCAACCCATCATCCGCTGACTCATAGGAGCAGCCATCATCCGTTGCACATTCCCGTTCCACCCTATCACATAAAAGAAAAGTTTGTGTTATTCAGGCTTGCATTATAATTTATCGGGCATTTGAAATAAAAAGGGGTACATATATGTAACAAGGTCAACAGATAAAAAATGCAATTACCAATAGAAGGGTCAACACCACGGTTTTTTAGTTCACGGTATTCTTGACAAAGAGCACAACATTCACAAAAGCAGTGAGTGAGGCAATCCGAAGCTGGAGACTCTGGCAACCCGAATTGGCTTCGGATCTTAGTCCGGTAAGTGCATGAGAACAAGCAAGGTAAGGCGAGTACAAAACATATCAGCCCGTAAAATAGCCCACATCTCTTACAACCTACAATATAATTTTACATATACAACGTTACATGAATAACACAAAATTTGTATAAGTCTGTCTACATACACAATAAAAGGACATGTTCACGTAAATGTATGTATATATGACTTACCGGTCCTTCCTTCGTCGGCAATATCAGCGATCCGTCCAAAAGTGACGCACAGGCAGAAACATGTGAGGCAAGCTTATCCAACGTAACGCACACCAGAACGAAGAAATCAAAATCATTATATAATCCTGACAATAGATCAAATGACAACTTGATTGAATTTATATAGAAATTCTTACCAGTTTCGACGTCCTCCGTGCAGCTGCCAAGACCAGAAGTCCATTGGTTATCCATTGTAAAGTAAATTGGATTCGTTCTTCTTGAACCAAAACTTGCGTCTTTGATCGATCTTATTATAAAAAGCTGAGTGATCGTAATTCAGTTAGGATTATTAGAAGATAATTTTTTTTTGATTGTTTGATGTGAAATGCATTAAAAATGGAGAAAGGGTATATATGGTTGATGGTGTCGATTCGAGACACACCACAAAGGTTTAATCTTTAGTACATTTCACTTTTGGAACAAAATCAAAAAAGCTGTAAAAGACTCTATCAACATTGAAATATATTCTTCACCCCTTAATACAAGTACATTGCACTTTATCAAAATGTGATTTGTTCTTTATTGAAGGTGAGAGATTTTAGGGGTTGTGAGAGATTTTAGACTAGTGTAAATGTTACATTAAAGCGTTTTTGGATTGAAAAATACTTGGTTCACATAGAGGTGGCAGTAGGGCTGGCCCGGCACAGCCCTGCTCGTTCCGAAACACGCAAAGCCCGCATATATTTGAATCCAGTTCTATCCAAAATATTTCTTACCATATATTTGAAAGTCTGCCCAGCCCCACCAAAACTAGGAGTTTTCTGACTTTTTCGAGTTTATTTTACAGATCAAAATGTAAAATTTATAAATTTATAAAATATCTTAAAAATCAATGTTTAAAAGTGCAGATCTGGTCGGAGTAGTAAAAATAAATAAACAACAAACAAAACTCTGAAAATTTTCAAAACTAAAAACTTTGAACGACCTTGACTTGTCCAAATAGTTGACGTTTCAAATACAGATCATTGTGTACCAAAGCTAAACTCCAAATAAATCCAATCAGGGGGAAAAATAAGCCCTCTTGAAAGTTAAAAAAAAAAAATGACTATTTTCCAATTCTATGATATCAAAATAAACAAATATTGATAAAACTGAAAATAAATTAAACTAATGTGGTCATTATGAAAACTACACTCAAAAGTGCTCTTTTCCATGAACCACTTATTTAATTTAAATCATTGATGCAAAACATAAAACTTTGAAATCAACCCATCATCTTCTGACTCGTGGGAGCAGCCATCCTCCGTTGCACATTCTCATCCCACCCTGTCACATAAAGAGAAGTTTGTGTTATTGAGGCTCAGATTACAATTTATTGGGTATTTGAAAAAAAAAAAGGTACATATAAAGGTCAACAGATTAAAAAAAAATGCAGTTACCAATAGAGGGGTCAACACCACCGTTTTTGAGTTCACGGTATTCTTGACAAAGAGCACAACGATCACAAAAGCAGTGAGTGAGGCAATCCGAAGCTGGAGACTCTGGTAACCCGAATTTGCTTCGGATCTTAGTCCGGTAAGTGCATGATAACAAGCAAGGTAAGGCGACCACAATACTTAGCAGCACGTAACATAACCCACATTTCATACAACCTACAATATAATTTTGTATTTACAACGTTACATGTGTCACACAAATTTATGCATGTCTGTCTAACAAATAAGGACATTCACAAGTGAATGAATATCTGTCTTACCGTTCCCTCCTTCGTCGGCAATATCAGCGATCCGACCAAAAGTGACGCACGGGCAGCAAAATGTGAGGCAAGCTTATCCAACGTAATGCACAACAAAATCAAGAGATTTAAATCATTGTATAATCCTGACAATAGAGCAAAGGACAACTTGATCAATTTTATATAGAGATTCTTACTAGTTTCGACGTCATCCATGCAACTGAAAAGACCCGAAGTCCATTGGTTTTCCATTGTAAAGTAATATTGGATTTGTTCTTCTGCCTAGCTAGAAGAGAATGTTTTTTGGATTATTTGTTGTGAAATGCTTTAAGAATGGAGTGTGGATATATATTGGTTGATGGTGTCGCTTCGAGACACACCACAAGGTTTAATCTTTAGTACATTTCACTTTCGGAAACAAAATAAAAATAAAAAAGTTGTAAAAAGAGACATAAAACATTGCAAAATATTCTTAACTCCTTAATTAGTATATTGCACTTTTTCAAAATGAGGAATTTTTTTGATAAATTGATTTGTTCTTTTATCGAAGGTGGGAGATTTTAGGGGTTGGATCGGGTTAATCAATATATATATATATAAGGAAGGTGAGAGATACAACAAATTTAATTTTATGCGTAAGAAAATTTTAGATATAATATATATAAATGGTTTTTTGTTATTACTAAGTGTATATTTATATCCTTACATGGCTAAAATTTTCAACAAAATTAGTTTAAATTTGAGAGTATGTAATGTAATATTCTGGTTTTATATGTAAATTAATACTACTTGTAAATAGGAACAAAAAAAACTCTCCTAAAACTGTTTAACGAGTGTTGAAATGTAAAAAACATTAAATAATAAAATAGTCATAACAAAATCTGACATATGTTTTTCAACTTAAATGCAATAAAATGAAATAATTCTCCTTACCAAAAAAATTTCCACGACTGTAGCAAACATGTGGGCCTATGAATAGCGCAAGGATCAGCCCATTAGTTATTCTAATGCTTTTGGTTTTTTTGAAATTTGAAGCCTGTTTAGGCTGGAACATTTTTAAGTACCAAATTACTATTTTACCTCTAATGTATCAGCAGATCTGATCGGAAGTAGTAAAAAAAAAAAAAAAAACAATACTCAGAAAAATTCATAAACTCGATTAAAAAGCCCAGAAACTTTTCTTCGTATTGAAGTAGGATTTGCTTGTGAGTTCTTCCGGAGAAACGAGATCGGGATCCGAATACGAGTACAATGGAGGCTTTGCAAGATGGATCGGAGAGAGATAAAACTCCTCCGCCTCCTTCTTCTTCTTCTTCGTCTTCTTCCTCCTCTCCCATTCCTGTCGTCACTAATTTTTGGAAAGGTTTGTTTCAGATTCATGTTTAATCTCAACGTTTGCTTCGACTCGCCAGTGAAGCTGAGTTCGAGCTTGTTTTGTAGTAGGAGAAATTTGTGGTTAGGTTTATTTTATTTTGGATTTTGGTGGAAGTAGTAAGGCTGAATCAAAAATTAGAGACGGTGATTGATGTTCCTGAGAATGCAATGGTAGTTTAGTGTGATCGGATTGAGAATTTTTTAGTTGGTTGCATTTGAAAATGTACTGACAGCTAGTTTCATCTTTGATTAATCATGTGACATGGAAACCAGTCTCAATTCTAGAACTGTTTGTGTGATTCGTTACTGCTTTATCAGATTTGATTAGGCATTTGCTAAATGATTCACCAGTCTTTGAAAATGTTTGTTTCAGAATTTGATTTGGAGAAGGAGAAAAGTCTGCTTGACGAGCAAGGTCTTCGAATAGCTGAAAACCAAGAAAATAGCCAGAAGAATCGGCGTAAGCTTGCAGAGAGCACGCGAGGTATTTTTTGGTTTCACCTTTTATTTTGATGTTCCAACTAAACGTGAATTGATGTTTCCTTACGTCATTCAGTTGGATGAATATAATAGGAGATGTTAACATATTTTGTGGTTTATCTTGATAACAGACTTCAAGAAAGCTTCGCCTGAGGACAAACTTAGTATGTTCAATTCCCTGCTCAAGGGATATCAAGAAGAAGTAGATAATATTACCAAGAGGGCCAAATTTGGGGAGAATGCTTTCCTAAATATCTATCAGAAGCTCTATGAAGCACCAGATCCATTTCCTGCTCTTGCCTCTATTGCTGTAATTCTCCACTTACCTAGTGTTTGCATAATAGAAACCTAAAGTCCTCTGGCCTCAACGATAATCAGCTGAACTTACTAATTGCTGTATTCCAGGAGCAAGATCGTAAATTATCTGAAGTGGAATCTGAGAATCGAAAAATGAAAGTTGAGCTTGAGGAATTTAGGACAGAAGCAACTCATCTGAAAAATCAGCAGGCAACAATAAGAAGGCTAGAAGAAAGGAACCGCCAGCTTGAGCAGCAGGTCAGCTTGCTTTGAACCTTTTGTTTTAATTGGTATAGGGACAAAACTAAACGAATTTAACAGTCTGTAAAGCACAGCTTCGTCGAATGCTTGAGCCTATTCTGGGAGGTCAAATGCAAACTTATGCACTGAGTCAGAAAGACGAGTTATATAGAGATACTATTTCGTGATCTTGTAACGGACAACTTTCGAAGATTAACAGTGATATCGTGTTGTTGTATTTTGGAAATAGATGGAAGAAAAAATCAAAGAGGTTGTTGAAATCAAGCAACGAAATCTGGCTGAGGAAAACCAGAAAACGATGGAGCTTTTGAAGGATAGGTAAAAATAATTTATTTTTTGAATGTTTTGGGTATTTATAGGCAGTTTTAGAGCTAGCACTAACCTTTACATATTCATCTTTTATTCAGGGAGCAAGCTTTGCAAGATCAGTTAAGGCAAGCAAAAGACAGCGTCTCCACTATGCAAAAATTGCATGAGCTAGCACAGAGCCAACTTTTTGAACTCCGTGCTCAGTCAGGTTGTGCATTGAGCTTTAACACGGTCACTCTTTTTGTGCTCTCATAATTGGAATGGTCTCCCTAATCAATACGCATCCATAACATTTTCAGTTTTTGTTTCACGTTTTCTTTGTTCCTTCTTGAATTATTAATACATCTTTCTTTTGTCTAAAATATCAGATGAAGAAACGGCAGCGAAGCAATCTGAAGTTGGTCTATTGATGGATGAAGTGGAGCGTGCTCAAACCCGCCTCCTTACTCTTGAGAGGGAAAAGGTCTTTCACAGAATGCTCTCGTGATGTCATGTTTGAATTAAGTGAATGCCTGAAGATAAACTGGGTATTTTTGCACTCTAATTTTGTTTATTGGGTTGTGACAGGGACATCTGCGTTCTCAGCTGCAAACAGCTAATGAAGATACTGATAATAAGAAAAGGTGAGGTGACGCTTATGCATCCATATAACAAGGAACATAATTTCAAGTTTGGTCTTATCTAATTTTTTGCTTTGTTTGATTTTTTGTTGTGCTCGCTGCAGTGACAATGTTGATTCGAATAGTATGCTGGAGAACTCTTTAACTGCAAAAGAGAAAATTATTTCAGAGCTTAATATGGAGATTCACAATGTTGAGACAGCTCTAGCAAATGAACGAGAAAGTCATGTTGCCGAAATAAAAAAATTCAATTCGTTGCTCAATAAAAAGGTGAAATTTGTGATATGCTTTGTCTTTATGCTAATAATTTATACTTCTTTTTTGGAAATCAGTTTCCTATCGCTTTCCATGGTCTAATGTTAGCCTGCCGTCATTAATTATATTAAACCAGGATACTATCATTGAAGAGATGAAGAAAGAGCTTCAAGAAAGACCATCAGCAAAATTAGTTGATGATCTGCGCAAAAAAGTGAAAATTCTGCAGGTATTCATCATTTCAAGTGTTTTTTGGTGCTCCCTAAGTTTCCCTCCTTATTGACATATTGCCACAGACCCAAGGATCCATTTGCTTGTTCTTTTTGGTAATGATATTATCAAGTATGGTGTAACGCCATTTTTGCATATTAGGCTGTAGGTTACAATTCAATTGAGGCTGAAGACTGGGATTCTGCTACCACTGGTGAAGAGATGAGCAAAATGGAGTCGCTTCTTCTTGATAAAAACAGAAAAATGGAACATGAGGTCACTCAGTTAAAGGTACATAACCTCTACGGAATGAACCACCACCATCTGTAATTTTGTCTCTTCGTTGGCCTTTCCCGCTTCATTGACATGAACATACACAAGTCGATGTCATTGGTTAACTAATACCGCCTCTTCTCCCAGGTTCAACTTTCTGAGAAAACTTCCTTGCTTGAAAAGGCTGAAGCCAAGGGAGAAGAACTGACAGCTAAGGTTAATGAACAACAAAGACTGATACAAAAGTTGGAGGATGATATTTTGAAGGTACGTACGAATGTATAGTTACCATTTTTAAGGTAACTGTGCTAGTGAAGCAGACAACCCAGATCAAAGTCTTTGACTATACTTAAAACCTTGTTTACTTGTTACATAGGGTTACAGTTCAAAAGAACGAAAAGGTGCTTTGTTTAATGAGTGGGAGTTCTCAGAAGCAGGTGTGGCCGAGCAGTCTGAGGTACTTCTATCGGACCTATGTATATGAATCATGTAATTTCTCATTCAACACTCGTGAAGCTGAGAAAATTCCCCATTAGAAAAGGGAAAGCATCGAATCATTCAGAATTAAGATCTAGATAACCAATAACATATGTAGCTTTAAGTTTTCTACTAGAAATTTTAGATTGTGTAACGTGTATTCTCACTCTGCCTTCTATTTATGGCGTGAATGAATATATAGCTAGGAATTTTAGTAAAAAATATATATATTACTATGATCTAATTTTTTTTTCAAACTATCGTTGAGCTTTGTTGCCAAAACATCTAAAAGTTTTCATATGACTAGAGGGTTATTTCCAAGATATTGTTTTAATATATACCTCACACAAATTAATAAACTTATCACTTACAAATGCTCTTTATCTGTTGTCTGTTTCTTTATGATTAGCCTATGGATCAGAAGCATGTTCCATCAGACCAAGATCAGAGTTCAATGCTAAAAGTTATCTGCAGCCAAAGAGATCGGTTCCGAGCACGATTACGCGAAACAGAAGAGGTACTGTAGTACTTCCTCTTTCCTCTGTCTTCTCTCTCTCGAGATAGATTTATTTGAACTGTATATTCTGGATTCTCTTGACGTTGCAGGAAATAAGGCGATTAAAAGAGAAGATAGGCTTTCTCACAGACGAATTGGAGAAGACCAAAGCTGACAACGTCAAACTCTATGGAAAAATCCGTTATGTCCAAGACTATAACCAGGATAAAGTTGTTTCACGGGGATCGAAAAAGGTATTTCTTTTCTGCGTTGCATTTCCCGTAAACCTTTTCTGTCTTGTGCTCGGAATTTACCCATGGTTGATATCGTTCTCCAATCTCAGTATGTTGAAGATCTTGAAAGTGGATTCAGCTCGGATGTCGAATCAAAATACAAGAAAATTTACGAGGATGACATTAACCCTTTTGCAGCATTCTCTAAAAAGGTTTTAAAAAAAATAACATTCTCCTACTATGTACACAAAAGCCTTTGATTCTTTTCTCATTCGATTCATGCGTTCCATAGGAAAGAGAGCAACGGATCAAAGATTTGGGAATCAGAGATCGGATTACACTCAGCAGTGGTCGCTTCCTTCTAGGAAACAAGTAAGCATCTCGCTCTGAAGTTTGATCTTATTCAAACTCAATCACAGAATCATCTGTATTAAATTCGACAATTGGACCTTTCAGATACGCAAGGACCTTTTCTTTCTTCTACACAATAGGATTGCACGTACTTGTCTTCACTTGTCTCTACCGTATGTCAGCTTACAGCTACCTCAGGTAAACCCACCAAACCTACCAATTTTGGTTTTGTTTTATTTTTGTTATCTGTCCATTATGTAATTGATTTTATTTAATGTATTCTTTTTGTTTTGGTTAGCCATGGAGCAGAGGAGAATCTGATGACAGATGCAACCACAAACCTCCCTCACGGTCTTTAAGCTCTCACCCTAAACTTCTTCGTTTTTGGTCGTTGTGTTTTCGGTCTTGTTAGTGTTCGTTCACTGAGCAAATCTAAAACGGTTGAATTATCATATCTGTTGTACAGAAGGATCCGAATCTTTAAATACATATATAAAGCCACAGAAAAAAATGCTTACTTTAAAAAATTGAGGTAATCGTCAAATAAAGATGGCCACTAGAGAGTTATACTTATTACGTCCGTTCATATACATCGACTTTTGAGGTCTGTTCAACCTTTTCTTCTAAACATTGGTGACAAAAATAACAACCAACTTTAGATGGGAAAGCAAACAGACATGAAAAATGCAGGGCAACACATCCGACAGAAATGATCTTCTGTTACATATCCAATTCATGAGATGCAACAACAGAACAAAAAACAGGTCCTCGCTTAGTATCATCGGTTAAGGCAACGACACCTACGTGGCTGAGACTTTGGATTTGAATGCTTGACCGTCGATATCAAGGTGAGGTAGGAGCTGTTCTCGGTAAGGCTGGAGCCAATGGGCCTTATTTCCCAGAACGGGCCATGATCAAGAGTTTTCGAACCAAACGTCCCGAAGAATGGATGGTTACGAAACATCCTGATATGCGTCAGACAAAATTTCTGCTATAAAAAAGAAATGGACAGAACACTATGGACACTTTGTAGAAGTCCCTTTATGAAGAAGAAGAGGGTCGTGAGCAAAAGCACATATGAATCAGTATAGTGTCTTCACATCTGTGATGGTAGCCAAAATAGCTTATGCAGTTGATTTATTTAAAGAGTATTGATAAATGATAAACAATTCATCGAGAGAACAAAAAGATATGGTAATAGAGTGAAAATTATTCTTTAAATCTAATACGTACGTGAAACTCTTTATCTAGCTATAAACTATATTGCATGTGATATACATGCGAATGGGTTATGTAATACAGTATGTGTATTATACTAAGTGAGGTGTGAAAGTTATAAATTTGGGGACTGAAAGAGAGAAGAGAATGATGCTAAGTTGCTAACCACCACACCACTTTTAGCGATGGGACTCTTTTGTCATTACGTTTGTAATATTACCTATATGTCCCTTACTATGTAGCTTTCTTTCGTTTTCACTCTCAATTGTTTCAGTTTCATGAGTAAAACGACATGGGCAAACAAAAAAACAGCTCCCCGGCCCGAATTACTTGTCATCACCCTTTCCGCGAAAAACAAGTTCATGCATAAATGAGAACGGAATCATTGTATCGGCCCTACAAAGGGCTGTTTGTGTGTCGTGTGTGTCCATATTTCACTATCCATAGATCAATACAAACATATAAGTTCATTTCAAGATTTTTCTCAAACTCGAAACAAATTTATGAAACGAGATTCAGGATGTACTCTAATTTTTTTTTTTTGACAACAATGTACTCTTATTTAAAAACGAGAAGTATCCAATGTAATGCGCATCTTGGAACTTGTAAATAGAATTTAATGAATTTGCCTGCATACTGTTTACAATAAATCAACTAAATTAAACGCATTTAATGTCGCATACTGTCTTGTCTTTATATGGTCATAATTAAGTTTTTGTACTAGTATAAGTTTTCTGCTGTCATTATGCCCTAATTAAATACTACTATGTGTTGGTTAGTTAGTCATACAATTTATGTTTTAATTTTTATAGTGCATTTAAATCTGAGATTCCTTTATAGTCATAACTTACACTATTAGGCCTAACTAGTATTTATCTAAATCTGATATCTTTATATGTTTCAAATGTTGTTCCATATGTCATCATACTATTATTGAAATAGAATTTCACTTTTATTTGTTTAATTAATTTCACTTTTATGGACACTGGAGAACAATAGATGCAGAGCATGAGTGACCCATCTATATGGTGACTTCACTTACATTTACTGAAACTCAATGTCGTCATACAAATCCCAACGTATTGAGAGCTTCAAAATTTTACTTATACATGTCCCCACGGGCCATCTGGATTAAGGGTAGCATTGTCATTCGCGGTAGGATTATTTGAAAAAATTACGTATCATACGAATAAAACACAAGTTATCAAATCAAGTAAATTGTCTTAGTACATGACAAATATATCAACATCCTTATAACTAACTACCTTATCGCAAAACCAACACATGAATAATCCAAACAACTTTTTATTAATGAACAATATGATCCATCGTTTCCAAAAAAGAATAAGTATATATGCGTTGCTGATAATTTTACTCATATTTTTACAAAAATACGATTTTCGAAAATCTAAAGTTACTTTTCTTATATATCAGCATTTCATCTTTGTCAAAATTAATAATAACAAAAAGTTCTAATATATATATATAATTATTTGTATTTTTTTTTTAGAATTTATTTATCAATATTGTAATGAAAAATTCTAATAATTTTCCTGAAATATGTAAAAAAAGACATTTTCAAAAGAGTGTATAGGTGAAACGATAATTACTACGTATATAATGTTTTAAGTTATCGTGTTAAGTACAAAAACTGTTTAACTGATAATTGCATGATTAGTAGTCCTCTAATGATTTGTAGTAACTATTTGGCGTCATCCGCTCTTGTCCACGTGACCCCGCATCCGGAGTATCTAATGTGAAACTAAACTGGTACTGTTCTGTAATAAGAGAATTGAAGTTCGTCGTCCGCTAGGCTACAGTGACACGTGTCATCAAACAATTGAGTTGAGATCGTGCCGACAACAAAATAGGGTGGGGGCCACGTGTGGTAATGAGAGGACCACGAGGTGAACGGTGCTCCTTTACTTTCCTGTCCTTTTTTTTTCTAGAAATAAAAATCTAACTACGACGCTTTTAATTCGTTGTTAATACATCACTTCTTTTGCAATCAAAATCAATTAGTTGCTAATGCATCGCCATTATGCAATTATTCCAGGGGGACTACACACTCTTGTTTGTTTTAACTTAAAACAATACAAACAAAAAATTCAGGTTAACAGCTCACATCTTATTTACGGACTAATGCTAAAGACTCCGTAAGAGATGTAAAAGATATCATATATATAGCTCGCAATGGAAACAAAACTACTCACAAGGGCGATGATCAAAACTCGTCCTATCTCGCTCGTAGCCTATAAAGTATACATGGACCACAATTTTCACCGTGTGACTCATAACCTGTCGGATATTTTTTGAGAAAAAAAAAAAACTTGTGTGAACAGATCGTTGGTTGGATCAGTAATCTCCAATCGCTGTTTAGAAAACCATCAATCAAATCACAGGGCGCGTGAGTTCATCCGGTAATACATACATAAGACAAGCGATCACATGATTCACACTAAATTCTGAGATCTTTAGCACCACCATGATCAAAGCTTAACTCCTTCGTTTTTTCTCGACTCGTTAAATTCTTATTATTTAGTCACAACCCACGGAAAGAATGTTAATATTTGTTGTTAATTACGATATGATTTTTTAAAAATCTTAAAAGAGTTTGAGGAGACAAAAATAGCGTAGGCAGCGTTCATATTGCATTGTCCAAAAGAGGCATAATGAGATTGGGGGGGCCGCTTTGCATGTGATTCTTATTCTTGAATTACCTCACCCCTCGTCACCCCCAACGCCACTACGTCCATATTTAATCCCAAATTGTTACGGAGTATGTTTTTTTTGATTACTGCAAAAGTTTGTTTTTTGAGATATCACTTAATTAAAATTAATTTCATAATAATTTGGGATTTTAGGACGAAGGAATACTTTATATAATCAAAAACTATTTGGACAAACGATAATCAGCCATGATTTAAATTTCATAATATATTCGATTGATAAGACATCACAATTACAAGAAAAGTTAGAATGGGACAGCAGATCAAAATAAATATAATTTTAACTTAAACTCACAAAATGTAGCTATCTTAGCTTAAAGTATATATATATGCATCGTAACTATGAGCAAAATCATATATTCACATATGTATTTCGTTAAAATTAAACATCTCCCATATGATTTAATCTAAAACAGAAATGGCATTCTAAGTTTCCACTACCAAATATTCTACCGTACGTTCACGTCATGTAGTGTTAAATACGAAATGGGCATTTTCTTGAAGTTGGTAAAAAGTTATGAATTCCTTTGCAACAATCTAGATATAGCTATGTCATACCACCGCAAGGTAGTGTATAGTATATGGTGATCCGTATCATCTGACCATCTTATAACGAAAAAGTGGATAGTTTTATATATAGAAAAAATGAAGTAGAATACGGTAAGAAAATCACCTTTATGACGAAATTAGTAACGGGCCGCCGACTAACTCACCCGTGACTTATATGCACATGATTACTCGATAGTCGTTACAGTGGCTAAGGTAAGTAAACCCTAAAAGTCCACCCTCGTCATTCGTTCCCAAGACGTGGCTCCATGCATGCATGTTTGCTTACGACACAGTTAGCCGTGTAATTGTTATGATCTCTTATGCAGATTAACGTGAACAAGGAAACATGGGAACAGACTCGAATCGGTTGAAAACTTTATCATATTTCTTTTGTACTCGGTGACTAAAATGATCACCAATTCGCTCACAATTCCGTGTAAATAATTTTTTAAGGTAAGTGTGAAAAATGCAAATTTTCTACCATGGCTTTTTCTTCTTTTTGTTTTTGGACTACGCAACTGAACTTTTCACATTGATTGATTTCCACACACAGACGCAGTTGGTAGATTCAGACTGTAATGATTCTATAAAATATTGAAGAACAAAGGGGCCACAAGAGAAGTCTCTGTTTCTATGAAGACTTTTCTTTAGTTACAAAAAGGCACTTCTTCTGTAGCAGGGGCGGATGCACATAGGAAGAAGGTGGGGCACGTGCCCCATGCTGATTTGAAAAAGAAAAAAAAAATTCTTAGTGTATTGTATACTTATTTGTTAGATCAATTGTTTATTTGTGCATTATATAGATATACAATGATGAGTTGGACTCTCCCTTCTCCCATTTTCGTTTGGTTGACAATTTGACATCTCTTATTACTTTTATTTTGATTTGCTCTATCTCTATTATATAATTTGTTTTCTAATGTTTACATGTAAGTTTCTTTCAATTTTGAGCAAATTTAATTAAAATCAATTTAGGTAACATATTTTTGGTTAAAGTTATGTAATAATTTACAATCTATATATACTTTTTGTGATATATATGTAACTAGTATATGTATATATATAAATATAAAAATCAATGGAAGTCATTTTTTATTATAAATTTATGCAATTTTTAGTAACTTTACACAAATTATTTTAAAAATATTTACTAACTACATGAACTGAACTGTGCCTTATGCTAATATTTTTTCTAGATCCGCCACTGTTCTGTAGTATAACTTAAAACTTTGTTTGACTATTCTTCTCACAAAGACGGATACAACACTTCTAAACACTGCTACTGATTACTTCTTGCTGAGACAACAACATTTTTCAAACTTATAAATAATCAATCCTATTATTAATTCAATAAAAAGTCGAAAATAACTGATGATTAATTTATAAAAAGACATAGAAAACGGAAAAATTCACACTTAAAAGATTTTTTTTTTTTCCTTCTTCGTAGTTCCATAAAAGTTTTACTGATATATCTGTAAAACTATTCATTTGTCTACTTTTTTTCTAGCATTTATTCGCTGACAACCCGATAAGTTTATTCGCTAGATCGTAAGTGATACGTGTCCCTTGCTGCTGCACATTCCCGATGATCGACAACGACGACGACGTCGGAGCAAAAGCAAAGCAGAACGTCCCGCTATCATCCACAGGGATCAGATAATTCTTCGCCGGCAAATCAAGAGACTTACCTCCGGTGAAGTGAAACGTTACGGTCGGTACTTTCACGGTGGAGAGAGACGAGAAATCGTAGCACGTGTCGAACAGAGAGATGCTCGAAGTCCCCTTTTTGAGATTGGTGGTGAGTCTGAGAAACGCGTCGCGAAGCGAGTTATAAGCCTCTGTCTGAAGACGAGTCACGGCGGTTCCACAATCCAAGATCACCCCTCCGCTTCCCGAAGCGTCGACTGCGAAGATCGAGTCAGATATCATAACCTTTTGACCACCGACGCTGAACCCGCTGAGCCCGAGGTAGTAGAACGTGTCGATCTTTTGGTTACGTAGAAGCGGCGCCGTCGCGTCTCCGCTACCGAGTTGGACCGAGTTGAAATCAAGGCTCGACGATTTAGCCGAGTCACGGTCGACGAGGCAGTAAGAAAACGACGTCGCTTTCATCTGACTGGTTACAGACAAAACCCCACCTCCTAAACCGAGCAAACCGGCTGCTCCGGTAAAGAGACCTTCGTTATCGTGACCGCATCCCAAAGCGATGTCGTTTAATTTACCTGACTCGCCAAACGTCATCGTATCGGTAGCGAATTCACCGACGGTGAAAGATCCGTCTCCGTAACTAACTTGGTAGAGGCACTTGTTTGAACGACAAGCGGAGGTTTCGAGAAGAGAGCACTGTGGAGCAGCGCAAGTGAGTGATTTGTACGTGGAAGACGAAGTCGGGTTAAAAACAGGGTCGGATTGTTGGTAACAGTCGGAGCAAGGTTGACACTGGATCCAGTTAACGTCGCTGCCTGTGTCGAGCACCAAGAACATCTCTTTCGCCGGAGTTCCGACTCCGATTCTCGAGAAATACTCGCCGCTTCCTTGTGAGGCTCCGGAGACGACAGGTGTCGTTAGTTCCTGGGTTTGGTAACGGGTATCTTCGTTGTAAACGGGTTTAAGATCGGATCTGTCGATCCCTTCGACGGCGAATCGTATTTTTGCGGCGATTCCGGCGACACGTGATGAGTCACGCTCGAGTCGGCTCAGTACTAGGCTCTTGTAGTCTTTGTGCTGTGACGCGACGAAAATGTCTCGGGAGTGAAGCTCTAGAGACAGTGGTGAAGAGGAGTTGAGGAAGACAGGGTCGGATAGGGATACGGATACGGGTCTGGTGGAGGTGAGTGAGGAACGAGCCGGGTCGAGTGAGAGGATGGTTTGTGTTTGCTGGAGAGATGAAGCGACGTCGAGCACGGTCGTTTTAGGTGGAGTGGATAGAGGTCGAGATGAAGCATCGGTCGTGGTGAGGAAGAGAGAGAGAGTGACGGTGAGGAGAGAGATAAGTCGCGCGAAAGCCATTTTTTCTCGGCCAAGGTTGATATGAGTTAAGTGGAAGAGAGAAAGAGTAAGTAATGTTTTTTATTTATAGAGAGGAAAAATAAAATTGTTGAGGAGAGAGTCACGCCAGAATTGCTGTGGTTATAAAAGCCAACATCAATTATTTTATTATCACATTATGACATGTATAAAAAAACTTTATAGTTGGATATTGTATTTTTATATATACAAAAAATAATAAATCTTAATCTAGTGTTATTTATGCTATCATATGATCCCGACACAGCATAAACATTTTACACCGAATAAAATACAAAATGTAATTTAAGATTGTTTATCGGCGACGGAAGACGATTGTTGTACTTTTTTTTGTAGAATTTAACACAAAAAGTTACAGCGTAGATCTGGTTACTACTTACTACTGTACGGACACGGACCTGAGTAGATAGGTACAGGTTGTCTTGATAGGGATTGACTTGCTAAATTTTCTTACTACAAGCGAATTTATCCAGTATTTTGACATCCCTAGATACGCGTCACTGAATAGATAGGCGTGTTTATTTTATTGCAAAGAAATTCGAATACCAAAATACTCTTAAATTCTTAATTATTTAACCGGATCACTTTTATTATTTTACGTAAAGCAAATCTAAAATCTTATCCCTAGTAAAGTAAAAGCTTTGTATCTTCTTACCATCGCTAAACCAATCAATATTTATGCCGTATTTTAATGAATTTTTCATTTCAAACTTATATCATATCACATGAGCTGAATGTTACGACTTACGACTAACATCTGTTGAGAGAAAACTCAGTCGAAGTTTAAAGAAAATTATAGTAACTAATATACAATATATTCAAAACTACTGAAATTATTTTAAATGTACGATGTAAGTGGGTTAATGTCAGTTTGTGTTGTATAATTGATCATGTAATTTCGTGTTGTATATTTATTCAGATATCGTGTGTTGTTTATAGTTACTAATGTTAATTGTGGTGCATATTTGGTAAGTACTGTAGATTCTTCTTTTTGTCAATGCAATTTGTTTACGGGAGGATTAATGGAATTACAACTTTTAAAGTTATAAAATAGAAAAGGGGTGAATGTGAATGATGTGAATGAATCTATAATATATAGGTTAAAAATGGTAATTTAATGTGAGAAGTGGGGTAAGTTTGTAATGGTAATTAAATGTGAGGAGTGGGTAAGTTGTTACTTCGTTAGACGCGAGAATTGGGTTTATTTCGCTTTCCCTGGATTAATGGTAACGCACCCTTTTAGCCTTGGTTGTTGCGTATCATTTATTTCTCTTTTGTTTTCTTGTTATCTTATTACATTTTATTATCCATACCCACTTCACTTTATTCCCCAAATAAGATGATGCAATATTAAATCAACACTGGCTTCTTGTATCGCATACTTTTTAGGTTCTTTTTTCCATATGCTGATATGCTTCATTAGTTTACATTTCAAGATTCGTTAATATGGCGTTATTTCATAATAAAAAGTCTTAAGAACATTATAATGTGAACGCAATAATAGAGTTTTTTTTTTCTTCTCTTTTTCAAACGCAAGATTGCAAAAAAGAGAAAGGAACAGACATTATTATTGATCTAGTTTGGGGTGACTGTACCATTTTATACTATTATTACTAGGCATGCTTGGATACATTAGTATAGATGTCGATATTAGAAAAGGAAAAGATTGTGGCTTTGATTAGGGTTACCAATTAAAAAAAAAACCTGTAAAGAAAACCAAATTAAAACATGTGTTAACGGGCTTGGGCCTAATGGCCTGGTATTGGCCCATGGGTGCGTAAATAAATAAAAATGGTACTAAAAAGAAAAGAAAAAAACAAATAGAGATTTTATCCGTATAGGCGCCAAGCGGTGTGTGGTGGTTTTAGTTTTCTCTTCCAAAAATTTGAGAAATTGTTCGTCTGAAACCAAATCGAATGCGTTGTGTGAATTGCGTCGGCTGTTCTTCTTCTTGGTCACGGCCAAGCGCAGCTTATAACCGTAACTCCTTCGGTGGTCACCTTTCTTCATCTGGATTCTATCGATGTCCTTTATCATCTCTATCTTTCCGTTCATACGATGCGAACAAATACAACTTGGTCGTGTCTTGCTCCTCTACATCTGAACCGTCCGATTCGAATCCCGAACCATCTTCAAATCGACAATCTTACAGCCGTAGATGGCACAACCCTCTTCCTCGTCGTCGACATCCCGATCAAATGCCGTCTTCTCGGATTGATCGTGACTGGATCGATTCAGATAGTACAACTCCACTTTCCCAAGGTATTTAGTATAATCTAATTTGTTCTCTTTAACATGAATTGTGCACCAAGCTTTGTGGAACTATCTAGGGTTTAGTTTTGGTTAGGCTTGAGTTTCTATTGGGGATGCCTTTTTGTTCTTACTAGTAGTGTGTACTGTAGATTCAGAGAGGTTCACTGTAGTGTCATACAACATACTGGGAGATAGAAACGCATCACATCACAAAGATTTGTACACCAATGTGTCTTTCCCTTATCTTAAATGGGGATACCGCAAAAGGCTGATATGCGAGGAACTCATTCGTCTCAATCCAGATATAATCTGTATGCAGGTAATGAACTTTTCCTTGTTATTTTCTCGATTCCTGGGGTGGAGTGTTAAGAGAGTTATGTTGATTTTTTGTTTGTGGATCCTTGGGTAGGAGGTAGACAAGTATTTTGATCTTTTCAGCATGATGGAGAAAGCTGGATATGCTGGCTCCTACAAGGTTTCTGTATTTCCTTTGTTCTATGAATTTTTCTGTAGTTTTATAAAAAAAATGAATGAATGGCATGACGTATAATATAAAACATTGTTGGTTGGTTTTATTTATTCTTTTCGTTCTGAAGCCTCAGCAAAAAGTTGTAGTTTCTATAGAAGGACTACAAAATATAAGCTTTGCAATGGCAGCGGCGAACTGGAGATAATATCGATGGGTGCGCAATGTTTTGGAAGGCCGACAGGTAGCACTTGACTCGATTTGTGGTATTAGTGTGACGAGGAAACAACAGTTTTTCAACTCAGCGTTGTTTTAAGATATATCTTCTCCTTTTACAAGGTTTCGAGTTTTGGAGAGGGAAAACATTGAGTTTAGCCAGTTTGGTGTGTGCGATAATGTTGCACAGCTTGCTGTTCTTGAGGTAGCAATTCTTTTGAATGTTTGACGAATTTTTTTCATGTATGTGCTTAGATGATTTCCTTGCTTGATCCAATTTTTTGGTGGTTCTTGTCTTGTCAGCTGCGGAAGTCTAAGTCAAGAAAGATACTGCTAGGCAACATTCACGTGCTTTATAATCCAAATAAAGGAGATGTGAAGCTGGGTCAGGTAAGTCTCGACATTTCAATTGGTATATATATCCTCTACACGAGCATTTGACAGTCATGAAAGGTTACAAAATGTTGTTCTGGTTTTTTGGCATTAAGCAGTTTTACCTGTTTCTTTTCATGGTTTTTTTGTTAAATTAGTGAAAATTTACTGAATCTCAGTCAAGAGATGCTCACTAGCATGTCTCCATATGTCTTAAGACATGTCTGAGTTACTAGTATTTTTCATGAAATGTTTCACTAGTATTTGTCCAAATGCGCATGACAACGTATTGAATTCATAGCTTTAGTTCCTGATTCGTTCATATGGCTTATTCTTGACTGATAGATCCGTTCACTCTGCTCAAAGGCTCACTTGCTCTCTAAGAAATGGGGTGACATTCCCATTGTTCTAGGTGGGGATTTCAATAGCACTCCCCAGGTACATATCTTTTCAGAAGAACCTATCCACTTTGGTATTGTGTATTTGCTTATCTCAGTATTTGATTTTATCCAATCACGTGCAGAGTCCATTGTACAGCTTTTTAGCATCCTCTGAGGTATGCTCATTTACTGTCTTGCTTCAGTCAAACCACCACATCTGTCTGCTTGTAGTTTCTTAACCCGGATTATGTTTCTATCGTACAGCTAAATATCATGGAACATGACAAAAACGAGATGTCTGGCCAGAAAAAATGTCGTCCAACCCAAGTTCTTGAGACCGGAAGCAAATCTAGTAAAACAGTAACTTTCAAAAGCAGGTTAAGATTATTTTATTGAAGATTTATTTAGGTCTCTAGTTAATAGTTGTCTAGTGACTGCATAGTGAAATAGCAATTATGTTCACCTCTGGTTTAATTTGTAGCTCTTGGACCAAGGAAGAAATCCGTGTCGCCACTGGGCAAGAGAACTCGTATTGGGCCGTACATCCGCTGAAACTTAATAGCTCATACGCCTCAGTTAAGGTAACAACAAACTAAGCTATACTGCCCTATATATGACAATAACTAGTGAAATAATCAGTCTTAAATATGATAATGTTTTCATGGTACACAACAGGGCTCAGCAAATAATACCAGGGACTCTGTTGGTGAACCTCTAGCAACCTCGTATCACTCGAAATTTCTCGGAACGGTTGATTATATCTGGTAAAACATTTTTACATAAAACAAAAACAACAACTTGAAACTGACTAATTGAACAGTGGGATGATGAAACTAACTATTTAATTGGAAACATATGTGTGGTCTGGTTTAGGTACTCTGATGGTCTTGTACCTGCAAGAGTTCTTGATACACTTCCCATTGACGTTCTCTGCAAAACCAGAGGCCTTCCTTGTAAAGTATGTTTTGTTATCTACAGTTTTAAGTTTTCTTACTACACTTTTATGCTTAATACATTAAGAGCCTTCTACGTCGTTGGTTTTGCAGGAACTAGGAAGCGATCACTTGGCACTTGTTTCCGAGTTTTTCTTTGATCCGAACGGTTGAAAGCATCTAAAGCCAGCTTAGTTTTGCTCATAGTTTACAAAATGTTTGTCTATGTTTACAAATTACCGAATTATGGCACGATACCAAACCGACTTCTCCGTAAATAACTGAGATTCAGAATCGGGTCAGGATGTATTAAACCGATTTTTTTGAACGTAATTGAAAGTGAGATAACCATAATTTGTTCCAGCTTACTGTGATTTCTGGATGTAAACCGAACCGGAGATAAGCTCTGTTTTAATTGAACCAGTCGGTACGGTTATAATTTGGTTCCGGTAAATGAGAACGAGATCTCAAAAAGGAGGTGTAATCATAGCTGGAACACTTGTCGGCGAAGAAGAGAGAAGAAGAGCGAAGAAATGGCGTTGAGCTCGTTGACATGGGGTTACGCACGGATCATAGCTGGAACACTTGTCGGCGGGGCTCTCGGATTCTACGTAATGCATCGCATCGAAGTTAGCTACAAGGTTAGTTTCTTCGTCTTCGTCTTCATCTTCTCTCTGAAATAAAGCGTTTGTGCTCGACCTTAAAAGACTGTTGGGTTTATAACGCAGATGACGATGGAGGAAGCGTTGAAGCAATACGAGAAGGATAAGCTGAAGAGACAAGAAGAAGAGAATCTTAGTCTGATCGATGAAGATTCCGTCTAGTCTTTTTTTGGATTGTTTAAGTTGCGTGGGAGCATGCCTTCAAAGTGTTCGACGAAATGCCCAACATATGTTTTATGCTGTTTTCTCTTTTTTACTCTTTTTCGGTTTGGTTTGGTCTGACATTACATGAAAATGTTTCAATTGACTTTGGTTTCAAAACTGAATAGCAATGTTGGTGGACCAAAGAAGCAGCCGTATTGATAATGACATGTATTTTCTCTTATTCTTATTACATTTGTTGCATCCAAATCCTTAATTAAATACTCCCTCCCTCCTTAATATTTTGGATGTTTTGAGGTTTATTTGGTGTTTCAAAATATAAGATGTTTTCAAGTTTTTACGAGGATTAGGATGGTTAGGATGGTTTTACGGAGCTAAACTTTAGAGAGGTTCGATAAAAAAAGTTGACTAGGCAAAGCATTTGGGATAGATCGATCCAGTTCAAAAGTTTCGGGATCCCAAGTACTTGAAAAGTTCAGTTCTGGTCTTACCCACCAACCCTACTGGTTGCATGTTACTTTTCTCTCGGGTCTTTCAGGCGAGTCTCTCTATCCCGTAACGCGATGGCACCCACCAACCTCACTCAGAGAGAGGTAACATTATATTTTTAAAACACAAAATAAAAATAAACAAGAGTAGAAGTTGTGATATCATAAAAGTTGTGCTATTTACGTAATAAGTGATATTGTGTCTTAATTTATATATATAGTGCTAATATTCTTCTTTGTTACACGTACAAAATAGAAAAATGCGAGGTACATGTACATGGGTGATGGGCTTATATAAAGCCAGTAAGTTGGCAAGAAAAAACAAAACTAGCCAATGAAAGGATATGCCCTACATATATAACTATTTCGTGGATATCCAAAAATTTAAGGTTGTAAATCGGGTGTTTTTTTCTAAAGAAATAAAGGTTGTAATGAGTGCAACAGCCAACAGGCAAGAGATGTCTTGTCTTCGTGAACTTCACGTGCATGGTGCATCCCCTCCCCGTTGCTCTTTTGGTGAAGATCGAAATTAAGTTTGATTACTTTCTCAATTATAACGATGAAAGATGTGATGGATTCGACCTTTCACTTCCTTACATTTGGAAATATATAAATCTCCCATGTGGTTTTCCCCTTTTAATGGAAAATGATATATACCACTAAAATTGACTCTCTTTTTCTTTGCTACTTTAGATTGTTGAATTTTATAGTTCAACAAATTTCAGAATTAATCTGGATTCATAACATCCATATATATTTTAAGACAAAAATTTTATGTTGGGATTACAAAACGTAAATAATACTTCGTCAAACATAAGGTTTTCTTAACATAAAAGTTTGAAACATTGAAACAATATCTTATAGTACAATATTTAGTGTTACATAGTTATTGATAGTGGTACAAATTTATTTCTCCTACACTCCGTGACAATTTAATTGTACTAATTAGACGTAGATTACACAATCAGAAAATGGCACTTTTGTTTGGTCCCAACCCATATCTATTATTTAGAAGTTTGTGCATGAGGTTCTGCAATTTTGTAAATCTCTTAACTAAGAATTATTCGGTTTTGTCGTCTTATCTGAAAGATTGATATATCTTTGTCAGAGCTATATTTTTTTCAATCATACACGTTTCGAAGCTAGAATCACTTAAGTTTAAAATAAAAGATGGAATCATGCACAAAGGTTTTCGCACAAATAAAAAAGAAGAGAAAAAATCAGTACCATGATCTAGACTAAGTGGTGGTAGTTGTAATAAACAGTTCCATCATCATATAATTCATATAACAAATATGTAAACGGAAATAGTTTAATTAGCTAGTCTCACTCTAGTCAAACCACAAGGCCTTTGAAAGAAGAAGAAACAAGATTTGAAAAGTAGAAAATTTTAAAAGAAGAAGAAGCAAAACTTGCACCGCCATTCGCCAAAATAGTAAGAAACAAGATTTGAAAAGTAGCTTGAAATCACACTTCTATTTGAAAGAGAAATACGTGCGTCGGATATTGCACAAAACGGTCATGTGTAATGTATGGCAATTTCTTTTAGCCAAATATGCCAAGCACACTACTCCAAAAATAGAAAAACGCACAATCAGAAAACCACTAATAAATAATAACACAATACTACGTTATTCTTTTGTTGACAAGAAAAGCTACAATTACTCTTCTTCTTTTCATTTTCTTTTTGTTGGGACCAACTACTACTATTTTATACGAGAAGTACATACATACACATATGTGATATGTGGTTCGACAAAAAAAAAGAAAAGCTTATGATTATTAAAATTATGTTTAAAGGTCTCTGATGACTCACTTGAAATGAGCTGTCCATATTGTAAGGAAGACATGACTAGATCTTAATTCGTGATGGATATCAATTATAAGATGACTAGAGATTTAAATGCAAAATATCATCATATGGGTCTCGTCAGTAGAGTTTGTACGGTTTCTTCTAAAAAGTATGCTAGTCTACTATACGGTTAACCTCTTATAGAATTAAGGAAAATTGGCATGAATAACAAAAAAAAAATCAAAATGTAATAACTAACTACTCTAACCATATACCTAATATATTCTCTATACAATATACAATATATATTATATTAACTCTATTATACCCACCTCTACCACCACAAATCATACCCTCCTCTACTTCCTAATAACCATTTTCTATCACTATCACACCACTTCTAGCCACCCGAAACCGTCAGATCATCGCCGAAAACTACCAGACCACCGCCGAAATCGCTGGACCACCGTCGAAATCGTTGGACCACCGCCGAAATACTATCGGACCACCGTCGGAGTACTACCGGATTACCACCGGAAACCGCCAAACCACTGCTGGAACACTATCGAACCACCGCCGGACCACCGTCCACCACCACCGCCGTCCACCCCTATCTACCACTACTCTTAAACCATAAAACTCAAAACTGTAATTTACCCTACCCTTGATCCAGATTTTCTAATTTTTTTAAATAAATGGTTTAATAGATGGTTTATTCAGCAAATTCACCCTAGAATTAATAGTCAAATGCTGCTTCTTTCGTCGTATGAATATCAGAATATGTCGTAAGTTTCGAATGAAGTTTAATGATTAATAATTTAGTTCTTTATATATATACCGTACGTGAAGCTAAAGAAAATACCGAATGTCGTTCTGTTTTTGTTAATAACATGTGCATTGTATGTTTATATGAGATTGAAACTCAGTTTTTACATAATATTGATACTAACACAAACTATTACCTAGACTATATATAGATTCTTTTCATCAATTATTGTCAAAAAACAAAAAAGATTCTTTTCATCAATCTTTTTATGATTAAATATGGGAATATGTTCCACGATAACTTTTTGGACTCGTGCATTTCTCTAGATGAAAGACTTCTGTTTCATTTTATTAGTTTAGTGAAATTTTATAACTATGCAAAACGTTTCAAACGTTTATTTCAAAACGAACCTAGATCGGATATATCATATAGAATCCCTTTTACTTATTTATTTAGCAGTTAACCACAAAGTAAGTTTCAAGTTTGCATGCATGTTTGTCGACCAACCAAAAAAGTTTGCATGCATGTTTCGAAATTAAGATCAAATATGGACGGTCCGGAAAACCTTATGTCGTTTCTAACATAATCCAATAATGGAACTGAATAAATCAAATTTTACCGATGATGAATCTTTGAACTGAAAGGAGACAAGAAAACAATACATCAGATATTTTCAACCATAACGGGAAGCTAGTCGGTCACACTTCACAAGTGCCCTTTGTTTTTGGGTTGTTTCGTCCCGAATCAATGGTGGGGAATACTTTCTCCTTATCTCTTTCTCTCTCCCACTCCAATATATATAAATGATGAACCTTCACTTTTGTTTATAAACACCACACAATCATCAATTCGCACCCTGAATATATAGTTATATACCCCCATACATATATAATACCCACATTAAACAATGAGTGAGAAGTCAAAGGAGGAGGCGGAAGTGAAGAATTGGGAGAAGAAGAACAAGCCTTCTTCACCAAAAAGAGTTGGAGAGTTTCTGAAAAAGAAGAAAGGGAGGTTCTATATTATTGGGAAATGTATTACTATGCTTCTTTGTTCGCACAAGTGATCATCAGCACACATATATGTATACATAATTATGTTCTCATGTATATATAATTGATGATGATAGAGGTATAAAAAGGAGAGAGCATATATATATATATATATATATACATCTTTACCTTTTCGGTATCTCTCATTTTATGCGGGTGTGTTGTTATCGTCGTTATATCATACTACTACATATCTTCATTTCACTCAATATTCTTCTTTGTGAACTATTTATATATAGAACATGCAATACTCTCTCCCACGGTTGTAGAATTTATATTAATGTATCAACTTTTTTACAAAGACATGAATATCTCAAAGAGGATACCTTTTTGAGTACTATGGAGATTATAGATTACTAACATAACATGCACACAAAAATTGTTAACATATTAAAAAGAAATTGCATTCATTTAACCGTTTAGAATTAGGGGAAGAAAATAAAATAAAATATTTTTGACTCAAATTTATTAATGGGCTTATATTCTTATTGGGTTTTCGTCGTCTCGTATAACAATGGACATAGAGGGATCCTTAGGCCCAAATAATCTCTTTATACTTTTCAAGTCTGAACGTCGTCGTCTTTCTCTCTCTTCTCTTCTCCGTCGTGTTATCGTACCGTCACCTTCCTCTAAAGGCGACCACGCAGCCTTTCTCCGTTCATCGTTTCGCCGGAAATTTCTTCAGGTATGATATTTTGCTTCCGCCGTTGAAATTTTTATTCGGTTCTGTTTCCATAGAGAAAAGGCAATTCCTTAGTTCTGGATCGGCGAGTCGATTACACATACACAAAAAAAAAAGTTAGGTTCTTCAGTAAAGTTGTTGGTTGTATCCGTGTATAGAGTTACTTACACTTCCTCGATTTTTTGGTTTTTAATTTTCTCCAATTGGGGTTTTTTCTTTGTTTGTTTCTATTTTGGCTCAGGGGAGATTTGGTTTCACTGTTTCAGCTTGTTAGGGTATAACGATGGTTTTAGAAACTCTAGAGAGTTCATGTGAGGGTTCAAAGAGAAGACATGTAAACGGTGGTGATATTGCTGTTCCTTGTTCGGGAGATGAGTTTAGCAATGGAGACATAAGTGCTGCTCCTGAAGTTCCAGCCGTAAGCTAAAAAACCATGGGTTTCATCTTAATGCATATTGCCACAGGTGTTTCTGCTCTTGTTGTGACATTTTGGTCATTGTTGTGTCTTATGTAGAAAAGAGCTAGGGTTTCTAGGGAAATGACTTTTGAAGATATTTACGGTGCGGATACATTACTGAATGATGATGATGATGAGGAGGATGATAGTGACTGGGAACCCTTGCAGACGCCCGTCGAGTTTGTAAACTGGTGTTGTGTCAATTGCACTATGGCCAACCCTGGTGATATGGTCCACTGTTTTGTACGTTTTCATTTACTTTTCTTGCTTTACTGCTACTTTTTGTTATCTCGTACGTGTCTGCACAATGTGCATTTTGTTATGCATCTGTAAAATTGATTCCTTGATGTAGATTTGTGGTGAGCACAAGGAATCTGGCATCCTGAAGCATGGATGTTTTGCGTCTCCGTTTTTTAAAGATACTGGTCTCATTGAAGTCGAAAAGGAATATGGAGGTAGGAGTTACTAGCTTTGCATCTTCCCCTAAACATATTGCTTTGTCAGTTTTTAAAGTAACGGTAAGCATGTCCACTTCTCTTTTAATTTGATCTTAGGAAGCTCATCTGCAACCAGCTCGACAGCTGTTGGGTTCGACGAGAGAATGTTGCTACACTCAGAAGTATGATCCTGTTACCGTTTATGTGTTATGTTTTCCTGAGAAACCTCTAGTATATCCAAAGCTTTTCTTCGTGCAAGTGTTTCCATTTTAATATGTTCTGATGGCATGCTTAAAAAGTTTGAAGTGAAGGCACATCCACATCCAGAGAGACCTGATCGTCTTCGAGCTATAGCTGCTAGTCTTGCCGCAGCTGGTATGTTTCGTTTACTGTCATGAGAGTATTAGTATTTTTCATTTTACAATATCATACTGTTGAGATTAATTTTGGCACTCACCACATTTGAAATTTTTGCAGGTGTTTTTCCTGGAAGATGCTTACCTATCAATGCAAGAGAAATCACGAAACAAGAACTCCAGATGGTGAGCTGCTACACAAATGTCTTAGACATTTCTAATGTTTTGTTCATTGCAGGGGATCCCTTCATTGCAGTACTTTTGCAAACAATTCGCTAACTGGTTTATGTTTGTCATTTTTGAGGTCCACACTTCAGAGCATGTTGATGCTGTTGATACTACAAGCCAGCTTCTCTATAGGTTTGAGTTTTAAACCATTTGTTACTTTTTAGTGTTCACTGTTCATATCCTTGCTTGTTTACTGGACTGTTCAAACTTGAAGCTGCCCCTCATTTATCTCTTTTTACTATTAATCCCATTTTTCTTTCACCACTGTCTGGCAGCTACTTCACCTCTGACACATATGCTAATGAGTATTCAGCACGTGCTGCTAGACTTGCAGCAGGTTTGTGCGCTGATTTAGCTACCGAAATTTACTCTGGCCGTGTAAAAAATGGTTTCGCTTTGGTATGTCTAATTCACCATAATTTTTAAATTTAGAGATGCAACTACACGATTGCTTGAAATTGAAATTACACCATTTAGTTTTAAAAAAAAAACTCTGACTGAATCAGGTTAGACCTCCCGGTCATCATGCTGGTATCAGGCATGCTATGGGGTTCTGCCTTCACAATAATGCAGCCGTTGCTGCATTAGTAGCACAAGCAGCAGGGGCAAAGAAGGTGCTGATTGTGGACTGGGTAATATTACTGATAACTCAATGCTGGGTGATTTTGTAGATCTTCAAACTTCTTTAATTCGTTGTACTCGACATTGTGTGGTTTGCCTCATATGAATGATTTATCTACCTTTGCAGGATGTCCATCATGGAAATGGAACCCAAGAGATATTCGAACAAAACAAATCTGTAAGTTGCCTAATTTTATATATGTATGCGCATCGATTTTGGAGTGTCGGATGCCGTAAAATATTATTGGGAAATGACATTTCTTGCACTTATGATCTGTAACCATTGTATAGGTATTGTACATATCCTTGCACAGACATGAGGGAGGAAACTTCTATCCCGGTACTGGAGCTGCTGCTGAGGTACCTATGCTCTTCTGTCTTACATTGTCTCATCCAACATTCATTAGTAGATGTAGTATATATATGCATATACCTTTCTGCTCTGTTTCCGAAGTCTATTTTGAATTTTCTCTGTGCAGCAGAGGAATATTTTCTAATATTAATTATGGGGGTTGTAGGTTGGTACAAATGGTGGGGAAGGTTATTGTGTAAATGTTCCCTGGAGTTGCGGTGGAGTTGGTGATAACGACTATATCTTTGCTTTTCAGCATGTGGTTCTTCCCATAGGTACAGAGTCGTTCTACTTTTCCTCTTTTGAGTTTGTTCAACTCTATCTGAATTTGTTCATATAAACGTTTTGGCTTAAATGAACCCAATACACTTTTGAATCTGCGTGCAGTCTAATTTTAACTGAAACCTTCCCTTGTAGCTTCTGCATTTTCTCCAGATTTTGTCATCATATCAGCGGGATTTGATGCAGCTAGAGGAGACCCATTAGGATGCTGTGATGTAAGCTTCATATTCGAGGACTGTAACTTACAACTTCTGGAATCAGTGTATTGTTTCGTGGATTCTAAGAAACAATGTTCTGTTCCACTCGTTTTTTTTAACAGGTGACTCCGGCTGGCTATTCTCTAATGACACAGATGTTGGGTGATCTGTGCGGTGGGAAAATGCTAGTTATTCTCGAGGGCGGGTATGTGTTTTGCCGTTTTTGAATAGCCTCTTAATTTTTAAGGGCAGATTTTGAATTGTCTCTTGTTTTCGTTAAATGCAGTTACAATCTTCGCTCCATATCTTCTTCTGCTACAGCAGTGATCAAGGTTAGTCTCTATTTCAAACTTGATATCCTTTAAATCTGCATTCTGATCTGGCTTAATCTATAAAGGTGCTTCTGGGTGAAAATCCGGAGATCAACCTCCCCATCGCTACCACACCTTCAAAAGCTGGCCTACAAACTGTTTTTGATGTGATGAATATTCAAATGAAGTTCTGGCCATCACTTGCTATCAGCTACTCCAAATTACTCTCAGAGTTGGAAGCACGTCTGATCGAAAACAAAAGTGAGTGATGATCCTTCCCAAAATAAACTATTTCCTTCGTCATTGCACTTTCTCCTAATTAATCTTACTGGTTTTACAGAGAATCAGGTAAAAAGGAAGCTTGTTCGGGTTCCCACATGGTGGAAATGGGGACGCAAGAAGCTTTTGTACAAGTTTCTCTCAGCTCGTATGAATTCAAGATTAAAAAGATTTTAGAAAGCATCTTCCAACCCGTAGCAACTGTATTCTAACTTAACTTTTGATACCTCGAGAATACTGTTTAATCGTAGGTTACTATTTTATCTCTTCATTGTTCCATATTCATTTGCGTTTGAAGTATTCGTTGAAACGTTATTTCATCTTTTGTTGTAAACATTGTGATCTCATTAGAGAGCCATTTCATCTCTTTTTTTTGTTTTTTGGACATCAAAACAAAATCACGCATTTCTGTTACCACGTTTTAATGTTAACGCATCACATGTTTATTATCATCAAGTGATGAGACCGTGACTCTTTCACGCATCACATTCTGTTACCACCCAAACAAAATCACGCATCACAGGGGATTTTGTTTTAATTTTTTTAATGTGTTAACGCATCACATAGATTTTCTAAATAGAGGCACAAACGGCTCACAACTGAGCGATGGAATCTCCAAACCAATACTACTCGGCTCTAGTTACACTCGGCTCTTGTCCTCGATTGCATACGCCTATATTTATCATATGATATACAAAAATTTTATACGCCTATATTTATATCAAAATTACTGAACATTTACAGAATCGGAGCTTCATTATCATTGGAGAAAATTTGTTCACAAAAACCTCAAAATTCTATATAACGTAACTCCACCATGAAAGGAAGAGAATTATTCGACGACAATCTAACTCATCAGCAAAAGGAAACAAATTTGTCTGGTTTAATTAAAATGACATACCAAATTATTAATATACATGTGAGTTTTATAGTTTACATTCCTCTAAAATAATAATAATATTAATATACATGATATTGGATAAAAATTTATTGTAAAACATATATAGATAGGTTTGCTCTATTAAACAAATAACTATCCAAATTGATTGAAAATAATAAAAAATGCAAAAATAAAGAGAAAAAGAAGTATCAACTTATGACAAACATAAAATCCCAATAACAAAATCAAAAAACCTATAAACAGTAGATGTTTGAAGAAATAGAAAAGGAGAAGAGATCGACTACATCAGGCGGTAGTGCACGACCACAAGTAGCATCAAGTTTTAGAGACAATACGCATCGCATTTTGTAGTAAACATTGTTTCATTTGGTTCAGATATATATTTCATTTAAGTTCGATATTTCTTTAGCATCAAGTGTCCCATAACGAACTGATGAGTAAATGAAACGACGTTTACTTACAAAAATCATGGAATATAAAGTTTTCGCCCTCATTCAGTTTCATCCCAAGCGACGACCTCAACTACAAGAACCGAATTGAGCTATTTACAAAACCAAAACCAAAAAAAAACGTCAAGGATACTTGTTCACAGGAACCGCTTGAGCCAGTGGCAGTCTGCAGCATCTTTCTCTAGCTCATCTTTCATCTCACGTATCCGTTGAAGTGAATCTTTAAGCTCCATTCTATCAAGTGGCATTGCTGCAAATTCTTTCAGAAACTTGTGAGCTCGCGCTGCCCCTCTCGATACTTCTTCCTCTGGATCATCTTCTCTGTTCTTTCTCTTCCCACTCTCCTGCAATCAACAAGACGAGAATTTCATACTTGTCACCTAGATTTTACAAATACAGCATAAACTGCAGAATGGGTGAATGATTCCATCGTCAACCAAAAGACAAAGGGGAAAACGAATCAAGACCTCATTGTTGATTATCATGGAAGACGGAGAGAAATCTTCCAGTTCTGCAGCTTTCTCTCTTGCAAGGGCGACTACGCTTTCAGGGAAGTTGGCAAATTCCGCCACATGAATCCCAAAGCTCTGGTCACAGGCCCCTGGTTCAACCTAACCAGACAAACAACACACCACACAAAATTATCTTTGTAACAAAATCAAGCAAGCAATTTAGATTAAACAGAGACACTTTTTCTTTTATTATACCAACCTTGTAAAGCATGGTGAGTTTGCGGCTTTCAGTGTCAATGTGAGCGCTAACATGGAAGTTTGCCACACCAACGGTGTTACCAGTAACCTCAGAGTTTGCTTGAGCCAAGGCAGTAAGTTCATGGAAGTGAGTAGCAAACAGAGTTGGTGCTTTCTTCACTTGAACCAGATGCTCACATATAGCCCATGCTAAACCTAATAATATATTCACCAAGATATTGTCAATAAGATTGAATTCCCTCACATATGACCAAAAAAAGAAAACTAAAAGTATGAAGTGACGAGAATAGCAAACTTACTAAAGACATCCAAATGAAAAAAGATCAATTGCAGAGAAACTAACCAAAACCATCATAAGTTGATGTTCCACGACCAAGTTCATCGATAATTATCAGTGACTTGTAAGTAGCGCCTTTCAATATGGATGCAGTTTCAAGCATTTCTTGCATAAAGGTAGACACTCCGCGTAGCTAAAAAACCAAAGAAAACAAAAGTTGGAATAAGCTGTGTGCAGGAAATCAGCAGTTTCATTCATCGCGAGATAAACTTAAAACTCACTTGGCAATCGCCTGCTCCTACACGGGCAAAGATGCAGTCTCTGATGGAAATTGATGCTTTATCACAAGGAACAAAGGAACCAACTTGAGCCATCAGCACAATCACACCAACCTGGGATTTATAATGGCAGGAAGGTGGTTTTAATCATACGCCTATGAAACAAAACCGAATTACAAGAAATCATCTTACCTGGCGAATGAAAGTGGACTTCCCTCCCATGTTAGGCCCTGTTACTATTTGAAACCAACTCTTCCCTCTCATCTAATTTCAAAGAACAACAAAGGGCAAACAAGGAATTCCTTTAAGTCAAACAAGAAACAAAGAAAAACAAAGGCGTTTATTTTACCATTACAATACTTACAAGTCTGCAATCATTTGGTATAAAATTCACCCAGTCTTGAGCTTCTACGCATGGATGTCTACTTCCTTCTAATACAATATCTCCAGCATCCTACAGTTTATAAGCATTCTCTCAATATTATGTCAATATAGAAAACTAACAAATTTCGGAACAAAACAATCAACTTGAGATTGTACTAACCGAAGAGGTGACTTCTGGCCTACAGTATGGAGTAGGGCAACTGGCAGCCAAATCAGCAAAGCTTAACAAAACATCCATTTCAGAGAGCAACAATGCTAAGTCCTCAAACACCTAAAACCGTACAAAATATAAGCTTTCTGAAATGAATGTAGTTTACAGCCTTCGATTATAAACATCCATTTCCATTCATGAAATTATAAATGATTTTCTAGACAGTTTACTATGATTTTAAACAACCAATTCTGTAACAGCAAAGCTTAATATGAATAATAAACATACCTCGGAGAAGCTGGTAACAGTCTGAACGACACGATCAACGAGCTCCTTTTGACAGCTCTTGTAATCGTCCACAACACTTTGATACTGGTCCCCAAGTTTCTTAAGCTTTGTGTTTGTGAACTTCACTCCATCTTTACGAGTCTCCAGCACTATAAACTGTGTCGTCAGCTTTTTCCTAATCTTTGGCTCTTCCTTCTTCGTGATCCTGAACACATGCCCAAACTGCGCTGCTTTGTCAAGTTTTAGAGCCTTGTCGACCTGAAGATCGAGTTCCATAGCCGTCTTTTTGTGCAATTCGTGAATCTGCTGCTCCAGCAATTCTTTCTGATCTTTCAGAGATGCTAATGTGGTGTCGTAGCTTGAAGATATCATGTATTCTCCATTTTCTAGCTGGTCAAGATCTACAGAGTACTCTACCAAATCGATGAACTTTCCGAGGTGATCTTGGTCTGATAAAGCCTCGAGCTTTCTCAAGTATCTCTCGCTGATGAGTGATGAGAATTCTCCAGTGTACTGTTCCAGAGCTGTTTTGATGAAGGGAAGCCTTATAGTTGACTGCAGAGAGACGATGAAAACTTAATTAACAATCACAGAAACCTAAGAACATACTATAAATTCAGAGATACATAAAATATATTTACGACAATGAAAGTGCAATTTTTAAAGATCCAGAGAGTCAGATTAAAGCGCAGAACGTACCTGATAGAGTTTGATAATATGCTGTAAGCCACCTCTTCTTCTCTCGAGACTCCGCACAAGCCTCTCAACATCTGAGATTCGCTTCAGATGCTGTCTAAGATCTTGCCTTAACCCAGCTTCTTCAACAAAGCACTGAACTATATCTAATCTCGTCTTAATCGCATTCAAATCCACGAGAGGTTGCTTCAGCCACATATGAAGCAGTCTCTTACCCATCCCTGCAGTGCATGTTCTGTTCATGAGACCAAACAAACTGAAATTCTTATTAGCATCAGTTTTGCTCTCCATCACATTCAACGCCCTCATAGCTGCAGAGTCGAGTCTCATGAATCCACCGATATCATATCTGCGGATTGTGAAGTTCCCATAGTTACCCTCGTCCGAGAGAAGTTCAGAGAAAGAGAGTAATGCACCTAGAGCAGGAGTGGCAAGGTCAAACCCGGATATCAAATCTCTAACTGGTTCAATATTACCCTTCACCAGTCTCTTTAGATCAGAATCTAAATCTCGTCCTTTGAACTCCTGTTTCTTCCTCTCTGTTATCATCACGGCACACCTCTCAAGAGAATCATACAGGCTTTTGCATTCGTTAGATTTTCCGGATTCAGCTGGAAAAATGCATTCTTTTGCGCCTAGAGCAATCAGTGAGGACTCCAGGTTGGTGAAGCGGCTATCATCAAGAAATTCAGCTAGTCCGAGAATTCGACTAGTCAGATCAACATATGCCATTCCGATAACACATCTGCCCTCTTGAAAATTTGGAAATATGGAGACAACAACTGGTGTGTCCTGCATTTCATTGTTTGCAAACAAAACATCTTCAAAGCTTCCAATGTTTCCAGGAGAACCTGTTTTCACAAGTCTCCAATTCGATCCACTTCCTTCATAAAGCTCTACGGTATGATCATTACGCTCCAGGAGAAGATCCCGAGCAATCGTTTCAAACATGTTCCTACTAATGCTTACGCTTGAAAGAGCATTTGATCCACTCCCAAGCTGACGTAAAGCAGTGGTTGTGTGATAATAAGTCTTTGCGATGAAAACTGAATTTTCACCATGAGCTGTATAATAATCCTGCAAAAGCATTTTAAGAATACTTCCATAAATCAATAACAAAACAAGCTTCTTCTTCAGAACAGAAGTTAAAAGAATCATGTACACTGATTAAACAACCAAAGCCTATCATTATTAAAGAACTAGAAACTCACCTTCCGATCAAAGAATCTAATAGCTCTCGAGTCCTGAAGCAAAGAACAATCAAAACCCACATAAGCATAGATCGAGAAATCGTTAAAGACATCAATTTTTTTTTTCCTAATTAGCTTCCCAATGAACAAAAATGTCTACATTTGCTTGCTTCAAAGGCTTTATTTCTATAATCTTCCCAGAAATAGAAAGAAGACTTACATTTGGTAGGGTTTTGTAGAAGGAGAGAAACCCTTGAGCCTGCTTTGCATCTACCCAAAAAAATTAAAAAAATGTCACAACCGATAATATCAGACCTTTTGCAAAACCCATAAACCTAAACTGGAAAATCGAATACGAAAAATGAAAAAAAAAAACTAGGGTTTTAACAGTACCCAGTTTCAGCTCCGGAAGCTTGTTCTGATCCTCGAAATTGCCCTCCATTGGAAGATACAGAAAGCTAGAAACGAATCCTTCGCCTGAGTTCTGCAACTACCGGTGCAAACGTTCCTCTTTAGTGGTTTTTTTTTCCAAAGGAACTGGAATCGAAAGCGACTAAAGAGAGATTTATGGTTCTCTAATTTGGCGGGAAAACTAATAGGCGGCAACCGGCGGCGCGTGTATCGACGTTCATTGAGACCAACGCTTGTATTTGTTGTCTATAAAAGATAAAAGGCCCATTAAAACTTGTATTGGGCTTACTGGGCTAACAAACATCTATCTGTCTATAATTTTGAGTATTTGTTACCGGAATAAAAAAAAGAAAACACAAAATGATAAAAGTTTTCATTTCTTTGTAGAAGAAAACATGATTAACGACCAAATTATTTGGATAATGAGTAGATATATCTTTACAGATTATTTATCCAGATAATTTTAGATTTTTTTTTTTTTTTTGAGAAATTATTATGGGAAACTATGGACAAAGGGAAGTGGAAGGTTTTGTACGATAAAGCACTAAATTGCATAGAGAGGACGATGATGATGGCCTTTGATGAGCCACAAAAGTCGTATGAACTTATCTTTATGTCATTTATGGTTCCAAATAGTCAGGTATATTCCCCCTTTTTTTTTCTTTCTTTTCTTTATTTATCTTATTGATTTCTATATTGGATATTAATTTATCTCGAGTTGCATTCTTTGTTTTTATGAAATAATTCTTTATACAATATGACCTTCGACCATATTAGTTTTCATCAACCTCATTATCCTTTTTTTAAAACACGCTTTGTCCTTTTTGGAAGAAAATAAAAGCTAACTAGTGGAATACTCAAAGCCAAAAGGATAAGTTACGTTCGTACAGAATATCTAATAGGTTTGTTTACTTTATCATTTTCCAGAAACAAAGGAGTAATGTAGAATTAACAACAGGCTAAGATTGTAAATTTTATTTCAAAGCTAATTTGAATGTTAATAAATCACCAAAGCTTATATGTCCACAGTTTAAGTTTCACGTATTAATTATCGAATAGAGCATGATGGTGACAAAACAATGACATAACAAATTATTAACAACAAAAAATATATACATATATACTTATAACGTTAAGATGTATATACTATGTCTTTTTTTTTTTGTATATATGTCTTATAATTAAAGTAAGAAAAAAAAAAGTTGGTATAATAACAGCAAAAATTATGTTTAAGTTTTTTAAAATTTTGGAAAATGTTATTGACAGAAGATATATTATCACATCACAGAGTTTAAGGGTCCCCAGTTTCTTGTCATGATGATATACCAAAAAACTTTATAGAGTACAGCCAACCTAACCAACCCATGATGCACACAAACTTATCTCTCTGTGTATATATATATATATATTCACACACACCCTCATAGATATATTCATTTCTCTATATAGTGATACTATTGTGATCTTTATTATGTATATGTGTTTGTGCAATTATAATTGTCAAAACCTATTTTGTTATGTCTTTTCCCACTTCGACATTCTGTGACATCGAACTTTTAAGAACACTAAGTTCCAATTAGTACACGTTTAATAATTACCAAACCCATCATCCAAAAGTTAAACCATCCATCATTTGAAAATATTGATTATTCATTCGATCTAAATTAAACTTTACATACACCATATCACGACATGACGTCGTCTTAGACTCTTAGGATAAATCACCTATATTGCACGGTACATAGATAAAGATGTATGTTTACAGGTACACAACCTATTACATCATATTTTAACAAAAATAAATCTATTACATCGTAAACCCTATATATTTTATATTTAGAGGTGAAGCATGGAACAAAAATAAAGTAAGCAAATTAAATTGGTTATTATTTGTGTGTGGTCGAAGCCATTTATAAACATCATGTAATAGGTATTTGAAATGATTAGAATAAAAGGGTATCATGATGGTACATCGTCAGGGGGAAAATAACATCAATTTCAAATTTCAACTTCCGTATAACTACTAACTACACTTAGATACAATTCAAAACATTTTTGTAATGAAAATTAGGCATTCAATTTTGATTGGTCTCGTACAATTTTATTTTCAATCCTGTGATGCCTCTAGATTACATTAATTTATATATATAAAATAATAATATGAAGATATATATGGTGTTGTCAAATCTCCTTAACTTAAGCGTGAAAGTAGAAACATAGGCTATCTCTATCTTTTCACTATCCCTAAACCCAAAGAAGCTCAAGCTCTACATCAACATGTTACTCTTCCATTAAGCTTGTCGCGGTCATTTGTTCGATACACTAAGAAATAAAATATTTGATATAAATCAACTTTTAAAATTGTGATGTATTTAAAAGAGGTGATTGTAATTGAATTTTTAAATACAATACTTTGAACCGAAATAGTAAGTTTAGAGTGACTCTTATGCGGTTTTTTTCTTTATAAATGATGGTTTTCATAATTTATTTTAGACTTATGCGTATGTGTATAGTTGTTTTCTGACTAAATTCCAAGATATTTTATAGAGTATAATTCATGCCATGATCAGTATTGGTGTCTTAGGATTTCTTGTTTGGGCTCATCGAGAAATTTTGAATTGAATTTTGAATTTCTAGTACCTATATAAGCACAAAATTCAGTGAGGTGGTAATGTATAATTTTCTTAGAGAGTTTTTGTCATCTTTTGTAGTCCAAATAAGAATACTCAAACTTTCGTTTTAATAATCAGGAATATGGAAGGAAGAAGAAGTCAATATTGAGTATTCCCATGAAAATAAGGGGAGACAAAACACACATAATTTTCCAACACATTTCCATGAAAGGAAATTGCGCAAATGAATGGTAATCTAAAAGAGCATTGACTCTCGTTGCTATATATAGAAAAGGATTCATTCTCTACCCAAGAACCAAAAAAAAAAAAAGATGACAACACATTACAAAGTAAAATAAATTTTGTACTTTGAGAATGATGATAATGAGTGACTGAGATTTGTAACCAACAACATTGGGAATAGATAGATAATAGAACACATAATGAAAGCACTCAGGGGAAAAGCAAAATCAATGGCCACTTCTGTAAGGGAAAAGAAAAAGGATTGAAATAAACCGAAGATTAAAACTTTAATTTGAGTCTCACTAATAAAAAAAAACTTAAAAGAATTTAAAGAAACAAACTCAAATTGGTGATATGATATATGTTGTTGTCTTCTTCATGGGTTATGAGAAAGAAGAATTGAAAGCAACCTTAGAAGAAGCCAGCGAGTCCATCCATTATAGTCATGTGGTCCTCCTGATAATGGCAGGCCTAGAGAGAGAGAGAGGGAGAGGGAAGAGAGAAAAAGAAGAGAGAGCATGGGATGTGCTGGATAATTAGGTGGAGAAGGCGGCATGTATAAATGGAAAGACAAAGAGTGGATAACAATGGATGACCAAAACAGGAGTTATTATTTACAATGACAGTGTTTCATCTTTGCACGTAACTCCTAAGTTTGTGCTTTACCTGCGTACACATACATGCATATAAATACGTAAATAGATGTGCAAGTACTTGTGGTGAGTAGCTCTAATTAAGGTGTTAAGTAGTAAGACTTTGATCCTCGTCTCCAGATTTACTTTAGTGATTTATATCACTTTTACAATCTGAACTTCAAAGAAGGTACAAAATAAGCATATAACACAACTTTTCTATATTAATGAGACTGACAGTACGTACATTATCTGTTAAAGATTGATTGGTTAAAAAGTTGAGAAATAGGTTGTAAGTTATGGTTTAGCCTGTTATGTTAGCTAACTGTTCTTTCTTTTTGGACAAGATCAACAAATATAATACTAACTACCTAATTAAGAAATCTTAACAACCCTTAACCGTTAATTAAAAAAATTACGTGGAAAAATACAAAGAGAAAAATATTGAAATGATGCAAAAGCTTACAAGATAAGCACGAGAGAGAAAAGATGTTCTCTTTTTAGCGAAAGCGACTCCTAAACATATGTATGAGAGAGAGAGAGTGTGTGTGTGAGAGAGAGTCAAAAGAAAATAAAAGATTGGTCGGTCATGGCATACTGAACAGAGAGACTCAGAGAGTTAAAGCTTTTTTCTTTTCTTCCTAAAATTATTGCAGTTTTCTTTTTTATTTTTTCTTAGGGCTTCAAACTGCCACGTGCAATCCTCCTATTTGAAAATTGTTTTAACTTAACTCTTATTTTATTTTAGCAGTGAGAATAGAATACCATTGGAATAAAATTCACCTAGAAGAAAAAAATAGAGTACCATTAGAGATGCCCATAGGATACCATTAGAAATGCCCATAGATAAAAAAAAAATAGAGTACCATTAGAGATGTCCATAGATAACTTTTCCTCTATATCATGAAAATTAGATGAATTTTTCGGTAAGAGACCAGAAATTTACATCCGTATTTTATTATTGTTTTAAAGTTTTGTATCACAAATTAATATTAAAGCATAATTAATAATAAAGGATAAACTCATATATGTTTGTATGTTTTTTTTGTTATTGATTAGTTGCTGAGCATTTTTGTTTAATTATTAATAAAAGTTGGGCTCCTTTGTTAATGGATGCAAATTGATTGAAGAGTGATTTCCTTCGTAGAGAGATGTATATAGATATTATTACACTATTTCTTACTTCCAATGCCACGTCGAAAAAAAAAAGACGTTTATTTGTTCCAATGCTTTCGTCAGCTTTGCTATTTGAACTCATGTATATATTGGAATCCAATAAGTCTACGTAAGAAAAAAGGAGCTGCCCTTTTTCAAAGACTACCTGATCTATTCGCAATTTCCAATTGAATTACCAAATATTATAGGAGAGTAATGTTGCATATATATATTTTTTTATTGTATGCATAACAATTTAGAACAATCATATATTGGATCCATGATGTTTTAGAGAATAATATAGAAAAAAATCCATAATGCTAATTGTTATAATATTGTTTACATTTATTTGATATTATTCTCTATAACATATATATATATATATAAATATATATTCTAATTCTAATTTATATTTAAAGTACAATTGATCTATTTCATATATAATATTTAACAACAATATATAAATGTATTAAAACATAAGTTAGTATGGAATATAATATTAAAAAAACTAGGGGATTTACAAAAATACATTTTTTACTTTACCCTATTGCAAAAATGTCTTCTCTTCTTGTCTATTTTCAGCAATAAATTTTTCAATATACCAAAATAACTAAATTCTAAACTCTAGACTCTAAATATTAAACTTTACCCTTTCAAAATTATCTCCTAAATGTAAAATAGATAACTCGAACCTATAAAAAGTTTTAGAAATTTATTTAATACTTTGTCATTGTGTAAAAAAGGACAAAAATGAAAATAATAAAAAGAGGTATTTAAAAAAATTGAAAAATATAACATTTTTGTACTTCATAATGTTTTTAGAAATACTACTAAAAAAAATTAATATAAAATTGATTTGACTTTAATTTTTCTTATGTTGGAATGTAAATCAACTTTTTAAATATGATAAGTATAATCTAAAGTTTCTTCATTCTGTTCTTTAGCATTTCCTTAATTTATTATAATATTATTTATACAAAACTCCAAAATTTAGTTCTTCTTTATATGCAAATAAACATTTACCTGTCTACCTAATATTTTTTTTTCTAAAATATAATCTCATTACCTTCTGTTTCTTTCATTTTATTCCTTATCTACTAAAGAAATATTAATTAAGGTGATAAAAATCTATCTAAGTGGATTCTACATGTCATTTTAATAAGTTAAAGATATATTTTGATTTAAATTTAAAGGTAATTGGTAAATATATGTTTTGTCAACCAACTAAAAAATTAATTATCCTATGAAATTTATTACTGTGATAGCTAAAAGCTAAATTTATAACATATTTTCTATAATAAACAGATCTATACAGTAAAATAATTATATTGAACTAACTATTGATAGACATCTTTTAGTTTATGCAATTAATTGTCAAGATATATAACCTTTTGATTAGTTGATAGGTGTCAACAAATTAATATCTGTCAAAGATTTACCCTCAATTCTTATCTAAATTTTAGTAATGAAATATCTCAAAGAAATATAAGAACATAAACAGACACAAGTACCTAATTATAGAAAAAACAAAATCTATATAACCAAATAAAATGAACATCTATGATAACATTTTCACAAAACAAAACGAATATATTTTTTCATGCCGAAGCTAAATAAACGAGTCTTCAAAAGCGTATATGTTGTTCCTTCCCCCATAATGATCTCTCTCTGCCTCTCTCTATAGCTATCTCTCTCTCTCTATCTTTTTTCTCTCTCTTTCTCTCCATTCTAGTTCATAGAACGTAGACTCATTTAAGTACATTGTCTGTGTTGTCTTTCTCAACCATTTAGTCCTTTGCTTCAATAAAGGTATCCTCTCTCTCTACACATTTAGACACACACATAGATTCTCTTGAACAAAGACATATTGTACTATTTGACTAATCACTATTACTGTTCTTTCTTTCTTTTCTTTTTTTGTTTTCTTGATTTTGCAGGCTAAGGAGTTTTTTTTTATAATAAAAACTCTTTCTTTACTAGTTTTGATTTTGGCTGAGATCAATGTCTTCGTCATTGGAACAGTAATCTTTCTCTTTGATTTTATGATTTCTCTCTTTTTTTTGTGTATCTGAAGAAGATTTTGGTACAAGTGTCGTTCTCAAAATTTTGTCTTAGGGTTTTTTAATTTTAATTTTGTTGCTTCAACCCCCCCCCCCCCCCAAAAAAAAAAAAAAAAGACATGAACAACAACACTTTCAGTACTACTTCTACCACCATCAATGATGACTACATCTTATTCCCTTATAGTGACCATTATTCCTCACAACCAGTGCCCCCTTTTAGCCCTTCTTCTTCCATTTATAACGACATCTTGATTCACTCCACCTCCAACACATTAAACAATCATCTTGACCATCATCAGTTCCTACTACCTTCTCCTTTTCCTCAATTCGAATTTGACCCGAATTGCGCCCTCTTGGACTCTTTCCTCCCACAAAACAGTGGCCATGATGATAATATTCAAGCCGTCACCAGTGACAATCATCGTCCATCACTTCTCCCTCCCTTGAACAACACCATTGGAGACCAACCCGTTGAGCCCTCGGAAACTATAACCCACAAAGAAGATTCCCAGACAATCTCAACATCTCAAGATTCCAAAATGAAAAAAGCCAAGAAACCAAGTAGAACAGACAGGCACAGCAAGATCAAAACGGCCAACGGGACACGAGATCGTAGGATGAGACTCTCTCTAGATGTCGCCAAAGAGTTGTTTGGCTTACAAGACATGCTTGGATTCGACAAAGCCAGCAAAACCGTTGAATGGTTGCTCACACAAGCAAAATCCGAGATCGTAAAGATCGCGAAAAGCCGTTCTCACCAGTGCGGCTTCAGCAGCGGCGACGAGTCTCAAAACCGTAAATATGCAACATTTTCTAGTTTTAAGTCTATTCAATTTTTTATCTTAGTTTATATGAAAATATTTTATCTTGATGGTTAATCTGAAATTGTAAATTTCGTAATTAATTAAGGACCAGCGTTAGGATCTATGGATACATCGTCTAGTCTACGTGAACTTGCATCCATGTGGACGGTCGACGACAGAGGCAGCAATACTAACAGGACCGGTACGTACCTTAAAAGTTGTCTTAATGTTTTACATTAATGATCATAGAGTTACAATTTTCTGTAATAAAAAAAATATAAAAAGAGGTATATGTTTTACAACTTATATATTCATGGGTTGACATTAGAAACAAGTGGAAACAAGGTCGGTGGGAGATCAATGAGAGGGAAGAGAAAGAGGTCAGAACCACGTACGCCCATTTTGAAGAAGTTGTCCAAGGATGAGAGAGCGAAAGCAAGAGAAAGAGCAAAGGATAGGACAAAGGAGAAAATGATGATGAAGATGAATAAAGAAAGATCAGAATCGGTAAAAGTTGTGGAAGAAGGAGTTCATGATCAGGGTGAGATAGTAAAAAATAATATAAGCAAAGGAAATCAAAGTTCTTTCAAGGTGACGCAATGCGTAGAAGAAATCGAAGAAGTTTGCAAGAACGATCGTTTTGCAGTTTGGAATGACTTCGTGATGAATAAGAAAGATCAGAACGAATCTTATGATATAATCAACAAAATGAACTCATCATTTCCAATGATTAGTCACCATCGCAGCGAAGGGGCAGCTAATTCCATTGAGGTACCTTAATTATTCTATAACTAAGATTCTCATTTATAATTTTTATTATTTTTTTCTTTTTCTTTATATGGTTATCAACTAAAGCTATGCATATTTATTCAAGTTTAGGCTATCTCAAATTTAATATCACCAATGTATCAACACATTTAATTAATGTTAGATAGTTTAATTAGTATACTAGTTTTGGTGTGTTTTTGGATCCACATCAGAGATTTGAAGGAGCCGGTTTTTTTTTTTTTTTTTAATTAACTGACTTCTATTAGCTGTAATATATAATTGTCAGTGGTTATGTACCTTGCAGCAGCAGCAGCAGCAGTTTACGGATCTTCATCATCACTTCTCGGCGAACCCAAGAGACCTCATGTACAACTATTAGAACATGTGTTGATAGTGATTTACCGTTAAAATCGGTTGATGTGAAGAAAAAAAACTAATGCAATTCGTATGATATTTTGTTTTTATTTTCGAGCCTTCAAACGCTTTTTTTTATTGATATAATCTGTGTGGGGGTGTGTTTATTTATCGGTTGCTTTTAGGAATACAACAAATGTTTTGCACAAATAAAAAAAAGTAATACAACAAATGACAAAATGAAACGTGACAAATTGATAAAAATTCTATATTATTGTGATTCTTTTATGCGTCCTTGACGTCAATTCTGGTAGCCATAATCAAGAATTTAAAACCTTTCAAAGCTTTATATAGATGAACTTACATGCGACAGCTTATCAAAAGGCTTGTGATCACTATAATATATGTATAAGTGGGTTAACGTTGTTTGAGCAAAAAAAAAAAGTGGGTTAACGTTATTATTTTAAGTTTTTTTTTAAAGCAATTTAATTTGCTTTTTTCCTTTAATCAATGATAACTTCTGCTCTAATAAATCAAAATCTCTCGCCTGTATAGTAGTAGGTTACTTGTTTTGCTATAAGTTGAATATTACTTAATCAAGAAAGTTTGGTTTACTAAATTCAAACTTAAAAGGGTATATTATTTTCCCAAACTGCAATTTAGTATTAATCATACTGTTAAGAAATATCAAAATATTTTGAATTTTATATGACTCTTTTTGATAGATCTACAGATAGTAAACAACCCAAAGGTATGATTATGATCACCTTGATGTTCACAGTGTTCTTTTTTCTAAAAGATGATAAAATTATATGTGCACTAAGCTGTGGTCTTTGTATTCATGCTATAATAGAATATACGTCCCTCACCATTTTCATAGCCTCGAATAAAGAAGTCACTTTGATTCGATACCGCTTCCGATCCTGATAAACTTAATTATGCTTTGCCATCAAACCTCGGGTGGTAATTGGTGTTATAGTCCGGCGTAGGAATGTTAAATCATTAAAAATTACACAACTCTGAGCTTCAGACTACACCTGAACTGAAATACCCATAACATATTATGTTAGATCTAGTGAATTAGCAAATATAAAGGTATTGTACGTGAAAATGTCTGTGAGACGTCTTTTGCAATTAAAAAAAAATATATAGGGGTTTTCAGGATTTTAGTTTCTTATAAAAACATCTCTACTTCTGCGAAAAAAAAATATAATGTGCATGTTTTCACAATTATCTTATGGAAAAGTGCTCATATATTTTGTAAAATCTCATATGTTTGTTTCGTATTGATGTTGTCCCTATAATGGCTTATGGTGTTACCTCGGTTCCTCCTCTTTTCTTTAGTCTATGATTTTAATTGGCTTTTGGCTCCTAATAAAACACACATCCATACGAACACTAGAAAAAACAAACTACTAAAATATCTAGTCGAATTCAACTACAGCCTCATAAAGTTTCGTGATTATTCAGAATTTAAATATATATTAAAAAGGTATATAGGCATCTGATTCTGAGATGACTGTAATATCAGATGTGGAAACTTGATTTTATAAGAGACCTATATTATGGAAATTTCTGGTATCAACAAAAACTGAACCACTTTCGAAAGATAATTAAAATGATTAAATTCATTAAATGAATTTAAACACTAGAATCTGATTTACAGTGCTTTTAAAATGGAGTCACAACATGTTTGTTTTATGTTTTAGTTGGTAATTACAGACACACTTGATGATAATATATGGATCCATTCATATTAGATCTTATATTAGCGCCAAACATAAAAGACAAATGGAGGAAGAGATTTTATATTTTGTTTTGAATGTATAAAGTTTTATTTGATTATACTATAGTTCCTATATAATTAGTAAAACGGAGGAAGGGATTACAGTAGTAAGGGATTGAAGAAGTCCCAAACACTAGGTGTCGAAATTTCAGGAAGGAATATGGAAAGTATAAATACTAGGATGAAATTATATGAGATCATTGAGATGACAAAAGTAAGTTAAAAGAATAAAGAGTCACTTGAGAAAAGAAAAGAAAAAAAAACAAATAGTACACAAAGAAAAATGAAACAATATTTATATACAAAGAAAAAATAAATTAACTACAACTTCATAACAATTCATGATACATAGGTCTTACATGTTTGTATTGTATCAATTAGTCGACAAAACCATATGATATGTTGTCTAAGGTCATGTGGAATGCAATGCCAAACATGAAAACACAACATGGGAATGCAGTTGTTGTTTTGGACTCCGTTGGATGTTTGTTTTTTAAAAGATTAACTTTATCAAAAGATTGCTGTGTTAACTTTGAACATATCTAATAATATCGGTTGCGAAAAAAAAAAATCTAATAATATCGGTAAGGTAGAAATTTTTATTTATCTATAAAGAGGATGGAAACTCAGAGGATTATAAACCATTTAAGTTTACATTATTCTGGGAGAAAGAATAAGAAAAAGAACAAATTAAACGAAATTAAAATCAACTATGTGAGAACTGAGAAGAACAACAAAAAGTTGAAGAAGATAAATAAAGAGGCCCCGCATTGCCTAAATTTGTCAAGATGTAAAACCTATTTTTGGAATTGAAAAACTATTTAAAATAATAATTAATCTGCGGCGAGAAAATTAAATTATTTGCGAGAATTAAAAGAAGAAAATAATGCCAAAATGAAATGAAAACCCAAATTACGGCGAATTTAAAAACAAAGAAAAGGACAAATTGGAAAAGAAAAAAAAAATCCTTATAAGAAAAAAAATATTTCAGAAGGGATAAGAAGAAACAAAACAAGAACCAAAGACAGATTTGCAAGTTTATTTCCTAAATTATATGAATAAAAACGAAGTTAACTAATCTCCGAAAACTGTAATCAAACCCGAGTAATTAAAGAGAACACAATTAGAAGTAATTAAAAAATGAAGAAGGGAAAATCATTACGAGCCCTAGATCTGGATTAAGAAAGGAAAAACAAAAAAAAAGCCCTAGATCTGGTTTATGAGAAACAAGAACTTGGACTGTTATTACAAAAACCAAAAGAACTCTTCGATAGAGAGGCAGATCCAAACATAGATATATATATAAAGAACGAAACCCAGAACAAGAAAATTAATCACCCGACCTTGTGTGTTGTTTTTTTTCAAACCCTATAATCAAATAAGAAGCCCTAGCTAGTGAGAGAGAGTGTGGCTACAGATACCAACCCTAGAAGATGTAGGAGTAGAGAGAACTGTAGGCGTCCGGTATCAATGGCGGATTTTTAGGGTTTTTTGGAAAATCTTGTTGATTTTTTTTTTTCTTCCTTTGATTTTTTTTTTTTTTTTTTTTTTAATTGTTGTTTGGTTGAAACCCAGCAGAGTGCCTCACAGCCAGTTTCTAAATAAGTTGCTGTATTCATTGCATATATTCATAAAATCTAATTTTATGAATTTAAACATAATTTCTTAAAATAGATTTTTAGAAAGCAACCTTTTTTTATTCACAGTGAGATCTATCAAATGTTCATGGTTTTCTTTCCAGCATTGCATATATTTTTTTAGATCTTTTCTTTTTTTTTTTACTTTCATTATTACCTGTGCACGCAATTTTTGACTTTGAAATAAGTTGGGTTTTTTTTTTGTAGTCATATATATTCCTAAATTATAAGGCAAATTAGTTTCATGACCAGAACTAATATTAAGTTGATATATAAGAGGTATAATTAATAAAACTGTTTCATAAGTTTTCATTTTTCATCTTCAACTACATAGTTTTATTTAATTTTACTTTATCTACGTTAGTCTTATTTTACTGTTTTCATCTTCAACTAGTACATAATCGTCAAACTATGTGACACTAGTGAATTTTAGAGTTTACCATATATACATATGTTCTCATAAATGTATTTTATATTTTTTTGGATGAAGTTTTGTAATGAAGTTTCGTAGCTGTATTCATTGCCGCACACTTTGTATGAAAAAAAAAGAATATCAATATATACGATTGTGATCATGATCGATATGTTCTATTTCTCTTTTTAAATTTACTTTATGCTCTTTTCAGCTGGAAACTTTATAATACAAGATGTATATGAATCGAATCGAGCAGCCAAAATAGTTGCTCATGATTCTCTTTGGAGAAACTAATTAATGCATCATGATTCAACTTGGTATAAGCGTCTAAATTTCTTAATTTTCACAAGATCATGAAACAAAACTAAAAAGTATTGCTAAAGCCCAGAAAGGCCTCTTCATTAAAGAATCTAAATTTTTATGCAGTTTGAAATAATAAAGTATGAACACGAACTCTTCAAAGATTTGATGACCAAAAGAAAAAGAGAGCTACAATTAGCGACTGTACTACATTAGTACATTAATAGTACTTATATATATATATATGTTTTGGTGACATAAAACGTTAAGTCATCTACATTAGTACATTACTTTCATATCTGTTTATTACGAATAATCTAAATTACATTAAGTTGTTATGGGATACTCTATTAAAATTATATGTAGAGCTTAATTTGTTTTACTAATGTCACTCTTGAGGCATAACCCAAACTGAACTGTCATAAAAAAAAAAATAGGTTTATTTTGCAAAGCCCATTTAATCTGAAAAATGGAATATTGTACATCCATATCATAGTGGGCCGAGAGGGTAGACATTGGCCCTTTTTCCTTTATTGTACAATGATTCAAACGTGCACTACGGTCAACTTTTTTTCTTGGAACCACATAGTGAATAGATAACGTAGTATTGGCTAATTTTGGATTAGTTCTCTATGTATTTAAATAAAGTCTCTGATTTATATAATGTGAGTTAGTTCATTTGCAACAAACTCGACTAAACCATGCACAAATGGGATATTAGTATTAATTTGAATTAATGTTTTTTTTTTTATAGTAAATTTTATTTAATTTTAGAGGGAGGCTACCTAACACTCCTGGATATCGTGCTTCCTAACTCCCTTTCAACACCGATCGAGTCTTCTTGTTAATTATTTGTACCGAACTAGTATTTGAATTTTAAGGTATAGTTCTTTAAAATTCCTCTTCCACCAAATTTGTTGAAATTGTTATTAACTAATAGTACTACAGTATATCGCATTTAATAGCTCTTGGTAATATGATAGGGTTATGACTTTGTAACGACTTTGAGAATTTATACATTACGTCTTAGAAACTACAAATAAACAAATGAAACTTGAAAGTGGGGTTGATAAAAGAATACTGATCGTGCTGGTCAACTACATTTAGCGTCTCTTAATGTTCTATAATAAATGAGCCTTTATCGACATACATGGCTATTGAGCATATTGTAAGTGTTAATTATATATGTTTTTTTTCTAGATGTTTAAATATAGAAGAATCAAGTAGACTTTTGGACTAAATGGAATTAGTTGATGGTTACTGTTACATAGATAAATAAAACTAAACTGTTAAAAAATGATTATCTTATAGGGTGTGATTACGCGAAAAAACATTAGGCTAAGTAAATAATTGGGTTATATCAACCGTAAACGCATAAGCAACTACTTTATACAAAACTATCGTAAGAAATATAAACGATAATCGTGATAGAGACCGAGTCATAGTTTCACAAACAAACAAAAAAATAGAAAAAACTTCAATGGGCCCTTTTACCGGTCACCGTCTTGTTGTGTGTTTGTTGATGCTCAGTGACAAAGATCAAGTTGATGAGAAAGCCTAATAATAGGTCCACTATCACTAATTAACCCGACCCGACCCGACCCGACCGATCCATTTAATCTTATGAATTGTCAGACTTCGACTTGTTTTAGACACGTGTTTCGCAACACGTAGGGTATCGAGATAATGCAAGTCGTGATCATGAACCAGCACTTTTATAATTGTGACTAGGATATAAATCGGTAACACATTATACAAATTTACATTAGGACGGACCTGAAAAGATCTCGTATTTATCATTTCTTTTCTCAACACGCCTGTTTTTATTTTTATTTTGTAGTTGAGAAAAAGAAAAAAAAAAAGTCAGAATGGTCTGAATTTATCAAATCCATAAAGTTTTGCTATGTGTAGCTTGGCGGTTAACTCTAGAGAAAAGTAAAGACCTTATCTGTTCTTGCAGGTAGTTCCGTAACCTAGCAAAACCAAATTGGGTTTGGTTGAATTAGCCTCTCACTCCTTTTGTTTTAAAGCCGAAACCAGCCTGTTGAAATATTCGATACTCTTAATCAGCCTTACTTGTGGTTTGAACTTCTATGAAATTATTGTTAATTATAATTGCTGACCCATGTTTTGTTGCGATCTTGTAATAGACATACGGAAAAAAATTTGAATATCAATCGGTCATCACCTAAAATTTTGAGTGGGGGGTTTTTCTCCTCAATTGATTGCGTTGCTGATATTTCCCCCACCCACTAGTGCTTCATCGTCTTGATATACATTAATACATGAACCGACTAACCAAAATAGAAAAGAAGATAAAAAGGTACTAAAACATTAAACTTTCCAATTATGCAAAAATTGACGAATGGAAAACAATTGACAAATACTCCCTCTGTTTCACAATAAGTGTCATTTTGGGAGTTTTTCTTTGTTTCACAAAGACTGTCACTTTGTATTTCCAATGTGATTTTTAACATCAAATTTTCTAATTTACCCTTAACCCAAAGCTTATTCAATTAAATTTCAATGATAAATTATTCATTAAATAGGGGCATATGTGTATACTTTAAGTTTTTCTTAATTTGTGTGTAATTGGTCAAAATGACACTCTTTGTGAAACAGAGGGAGTATTTTTTTTTAAAGGCCAAATATTAGTAGCTGACGAATAATGTTGCTACACTAATATATTTTCTAATAGAACGCATGTATTGAAACAAATAATACTTATCAAGGATGAGTCGATCAAACACGTAAGAGTTTAATCAAGAGATCGTTGATGCATGTCTCTCGCATGCTCGTTAGGTTTCATACACAAAACATAAGTTATAAATATTTTGAATGTAATTATTCATTGATATCATATTATATAACAGAAGATCATTACACAAAATCAAAGAAAATGTCAACACAATGTATGTCAACGCAAAGGCTACCGAGTCAGCCGGTAACCTAACTCCCTTTTTATATGAAGGGACTTATACATTAACGCGTGTATTAATATAAATATACGTAACCCAACCATTTCACACAAGAGAGAGAGAGAGAGAGAGAAATCGTTTAAAGGAAAACGAATCTTTTGAGTTTTAAACCCTTTCCGGAGAAAACGACGGAGCAATGGAGAGATCAACGCCAGAACATGTCACCTCCGCTCACAAGCGCCTTAGCGTGAGTTTCCTCGTCTCTCTCATGGTACTTTGTGCTAGACACGCAAACCGAGTCTCCAAGAAGCTCAAACTCAAGACGAATCGAAAGCAAACTCATCTCGAAGACTATCTTGAAAGCCCTAAGCCTAACGGCAACAAAGGCCGCGAAGAAGGCGGAGGAGGAGGAGGAAGGTTTGGATGGAGTCCGGCACGGTCTTTTTCGCCGATGAGGGTGCGTCCTAAAGAGCTCATGACGACCTTGAGCAACAAGGCGATGACTATGGTCGGCCGGAAAACTAAACCTTACGACGGTGGTGCCGTGAAGAAGACGGCGGTGGAGATGATTGTGGAGGAGGATGAGGAGGAGTACGGCGTTTGGCAGAGGGAGATTTTGATGGGAGGTAAATGTGAACCGTTGGATTACTCCGGCGTCATCTACTACGATTGTAGTGGACATCAGCTAAAGGAAGTGCCTCCAAGGTCGCCACGTGCTAGTTTGGTTCCTGAGCGCCCGACCCGTTCTTATGTCGGGTCACTGTTAAACCCGACGGAAAAAGAAATTTAAAATTTAGTTTGAGAGTTTGATTGTTATAATTTGCGGTGTCATCAGTTGAGTGGTCAAAGTTCTCTAGGATCTTTAGTTGTTCCTTTGTTATTGGTAGATGCATGACATGTCTTATGCATATAGTTGTGTAATCTAAATTTATGTATTTATTACGCTTGGCAAATTTGAAAGTGTTAGTAATTTTTAAGAGACACAAGTCCAATATAATAATTAAGTTTGTCATATCAACCGTTCATCACCATTAATCCAAAAAGAATGATAGCGATTACATGTGGTTGAACTACATTTTTTCCTATTTTTATACATGGGGGAATTAGAATTTGAATCCACTGTGGGGTAAAAAGGTTTCAGTGATGGCCTTTAATTAGCCGAGTTAATGATTACAAACGCCAAAATAATCGTTTCTTTTTAATTACTTAAAGACCAAATCAACGGTTGACGTTCACAGCCAAATTTTGGTGTTGACTTAGCTTGAGGCTTTTTGTCTGGCTAGCTTTGACTCCAAATCAAAACACAAAGAAGTCAACAAAGAAAAAGTAGGGGTGAAGAAGATTGCAAGTTGTAATATTTTCTTAGTTATGTATACTTAATCGTTTTTTCTAGTCCGTAATGTCACGTTCGAGCGTGTTAAGCATTGTATGTATATGCGTATTCGATCAGTGCTAGTTCTGAATCTACAATGACTGATGTTACCCAATACCCTATGTAATGAAGTTAGGTAGTAGCTACAGAACGCAAAATAGGCTCTGTAACAATAAATGGTTTCAGTTCATGCATCAACCCACAGTGAATCATTAATTATCTACTATAATGGGTAAAAGTTCGAATTAAGGTTTTCTTAAATAAACTTTGGTATCTTTCCAACCCGTCAAACCAATACTAGACCAGTGAACATAACTTTTGACTAATTCATGAATATATGCTTTAGATTCAATCTAATGACAATACAAAGATAGACAATTCTCATGTTCATCAAACGTATAAATAGGGTTATTATTAATCTATTTTGGTTTAAAAAGAAAAGTCTCCATACTGAATTTTTTAGTTCAAACTTTGAACACGACTATTTAAAACTAATAAAGAAACTTTTCATTATTAGAGAAAAGAACACAAAAAGGATGTAACATGCATTTTCGTTCTTCCACATCGTCTGAAACAAGCAAGGTAGATATACTCGTATCATGCATTACTTAAAAATGTAAACTTATAAAATGCATGATATATACTTGTATAATCAATGAAACATACCCAAAGACAGTTGATTATACAAGTGTCTCCTCAAAAATGTGAAATAAAAATCTCGCAAGCAAAATAAAATATTACATATATTATTTTTCTTCTCATAAACGAAAACAAAATAAACAAAATGTAACATTACCATTAATTAACCGTGTTACTCATTCATAAATCGAACCGGGATCTGTTAGTTCTACCCTGAACCAAACTATACCAACCGGTTCAGGTCAAGCACCAGGTGCCGCATCTTTAGCCCTGCCATGGAAGTAACCACCGTATTCTCTAGCGTAATCTTTAACGTGGGAGGCCGTGTCATAGATCCGACTACGTGCATAATCCATCTGGTTTGATCCAACCGGGTGCATTCCTCGGAAATAGCGGTACGTCCACGACACTACCGCAACCGTTCCGACAAGAAATCCTGAGACCGTTAAGAACCCGCCAACGAGGACAAAAACGGGAATCCAGATGGGACTCGAGATAACGATCAATGGAAGAAACACGATGAAACCGAGCACAGCTGCGGTGACGCTTACGCCAAGGAGGAAGAGGAGGATTCCGCTGGAAATGAGGAGAGCGAGGTAACCAAAGAGCTGCGAGGAAGTTGGTGAATGAGATCGGAGCTGATGGACAAACGACGCGATGGGGCCGCCATTGCTAACGTTGGTGCTGGTAGGGGAGCTACCGTACATGGGCCAATATTGAGCCTCACCGCTAGAGAACCTTTCCGCCATTGTAGAGAGCGACGATTGTTGTTTTTTTTTTTGTGTGTGACCGAGAACATAAAGAGGAAGAGTAAAACAAATGGAGGACAGATTCAGCTTTGAGGTGTCATTCATGCAATGTTTGCAAACACGTGGAGAATGGATGGTCTTGGTTTTACATCGTCTTTGAATTGAGATTTCGGTTTAGATTCGGTTTAATTGTAAATGTATTTGGTTAGATTTATTTGCCAAAAAACACAATGTAAAAGAGGCAATGGCAATAGAAGACAAGACACACTAAACCAAACCTTCAAGTTACAAAAAGAAGAGGCAACAGAAGTGAAGCTACAATAGCAAATTGTGTACCTTTATGACAATTTTATCAGTTAAAAATCAGTAGTATCCAACGCCTCTAAGCTCAGCAGAACTTGGTTGCTGCATATCACCAGCTTTTCCTAAAAACACAACTCGCCCTGCAGGGAGAAAAACAGAGCTTAAGCTTTGATTTTTTTTCCAATCAAATATATAAGAAATGCTAAATCTGAGTGAAAATTTTCAGAGGTTGAGCCATGTATACCGTTTCTACGAATAGCAACTTCTCTTATACGTCGAACCAAACCAGTGACAGGATCAGTGAAAATCTTCGTCTCTAGATTACCCTCCAAGTAGACAACTGTACTGTTGTATCAAAACACCAAACATACTATTCAATAACACATACACTAAAGCAAGCTACAATTTTGATTCTAGCAAGTAAGATTCACATAAAGTTTCATCCTTTCTCACCAAGGATCAAGAATACATATATATTTGATTCAGTCTGTGGTAGATAGGTTCCTTATTCTATCATCAGATAACCTCAAAAGCTAAAAACATGACCTGAGAAAAGAACTACTAACCCTGGTTCAACAGTCTTCAACACAAGATCAGCCAATCGTTCAGGGTAAACAGATACACGGTGCCACTGCACTGCAGACCTGCTTGCATACTCCCTCGGGTCTTCGTTAATCAACGGTCTCCGATTGTTCCTGATCCCTCCAGTTCCAACAGAGAAGAGAGTAACTGTTCTACCACTCTTCAGCTTCTTCTGCAAAGGAAGCTGACCCACTTGCCCCACCAATATTGCCTAAATACATAAATCAGTAAAAACTTATAAACCTAACCAGAACGAGATCAAATGATATTCACAAAATTGCAATGATCAATTCAAGATAAAGAGCTAAAACAGGAATCAAAACCACAGAAACCATAAGTATCCATTGGAATCAGAAACCAATTTTGATTACCTTGAAAACGCCAGAGTCAAGGCCATTTTCGAGTGGACGCTCTTCCATCACGCGTTCTTCTCCGGAGAATCGAGAAACTGGGGTTGAAGCCTTGGGTTCAATGGGAGATTCAGTGTCCGAGTTAGCAGATAACTCGTCGAAATCGGAGTCTTCTCGGGAAGAGATGTTGTCGGTGCAGAAGGACATGGAAGCTTGAGAAAATCTAGGGTTCGAGAGTAGGGATCTATAGAGTCTTCGCGAAAGGGTAGTCATTGAATTCGCCATTTTTCGATCTTCACTGAGATTTTCGAAAATCGAATCGAACGATGAATGTTGGATTCTGGGTTTAACGTCTTAAACCCTAAAGGGCTAAAAGAGTGGAGAAAGAGATTGGAACATTTTGGGACAAAGTGCCTCAATTATTGTAAATCTAAATATTTTCACCAAAACTTTCTTAAATGACAATTTCAACCTTAAATTGAAAAGTCAATTTAATAAACCAAGAGATCTGTAAAAATTCTGGTAGTAAAAGTCGAATAACAACAAAACATAAACTTCTGACATATTGAAAGAAAATTTGGAGAAACAAAATGGAGAAAATTTTTTTGGCTTATAAGAGAACAAATGAATATAAATATCATGTGAAAGATAATACTATAATTCATATTTGCATAAAAGAAAATTTATGGGTGATGAAGGGTTGGGAAAAGATAGATTTGGTAGAAGATATAACGGTTTATTTTACCTTTCAAACGTTTAAGATAATAATTTTTTTCATGTGTATGACTGAGCTACTAACATTTCAAATTCTTGAATGATGGTTGAGTTTTAGATCCTCCGAGCATTTTAGATTTTTTGAGTTTTTCATTTGAAGGAATAATTCGTTGATTTTTTTTGGATTGTTCAGCCTCACATCAGACATCACCAATATTAGGGGATTTTCTATGAGATAATACTCCACAAATTCATATTTTATATTTTTCACTTGTTTTTTTTGGAAATTAGGATTTTGGTTTCCACCAGTAAGAGAATTACTCAAGAATTTAGTGGTAAGTCAAATCTTTTATAATCATTTTCTTTTTGTATCATTTGTGAAATTGAAAGGAACTTGTGGATTTTATTTGAGCTTAATTTTTCATATTTTCATGTATATATGGTTGAGTGACAAATTTTTTAGACATTAGATCTTTGAGTTTTTCATTTGTGAAATTTGAAGGAATAATTCGCCAATCTTCTTAGATTGCTCAGTCTTCAACATATAGAAGAGTTATTATGGATAATCTTAGGTCTCAATCGTACGAATTTAGTAGTAATTATTCATTTATAATCATTGTTCTTTCGATCCTTGAAATTTAACTATTCATTTTCGGCTTTTGTCTCCTTTCCAAAGTTTAACTGAACTTGTGGATTTTATTTGAATTGAATTTTTCATATTGTCATGTGCATGGTTTTAAGTTGAAATGATTACTCGTTTTATAATCATGTGTTTAGTCAGCTTTTCTAAGTGTTTTTGTTTGTTATCCATGTTTTCAGCTCCTTTCTCCTTTGTGAAACTGAATTGAACTTGTGGATTTTATTTGAATTGAATTTTTCATATTTTCATGTGTATGGTTGTGTAGTTGACATTATTACTCATTAATAATCATGTGATTAGTCAGATTTCGTAAGTGTTTTTGTTTGTTATCCATTTTAATTAAGCTTGTTTCTTATCAATAAAAAAAAAAGAAAGGTTGTCGTTGTTGCTTACAAGAATTTTCTCAATATGCTGAATCCACCTAGTCTTTTGTTATGACATCCTTTACTCTTGTCTTGCTATCAGCCTTGTTACTCTTCTTCTCTTCCACTTCAAAGAAATTTTGAATTATTTGGTTGGTCTATTTGGTCTAGAAGTAGATAAGCAAAGTACGTACCAAATACATAAATGAATTAACCTGAAGAAGATGAAGCTATTAGTGTGTTTGTAGTTGACTTTCACTACTTTCTTGTCTCTCGAAGTAGCATATCTGCTTCTCTTTACAGTCCTCTTGACGAAGAATTTATTAAGAGTCTAATTTTAATTGTGATTTTGTTGTATACATAAACCTTATGAGAGTGTTTCGAATGATTTTGCTGTCTGACCAGATTTGTCCTAATAAAAAGAGTTTGTTTGTTTTTGTTCTTTCATATTTATTTCCTGTTTTAAAAATATGTGTATGCAAAATTTGAACACCCATTAGCTTTTCATATGTGTAAAGTGTAAACTTTTATAATGCTCCCATAACGACATAAGAATAAGATAAACAATAAGACATAATCAATGACTCTCTTTTTGCTTGCTTGCTTGGAGGCGTGTTGTGGAGGCATATTCCAAGGGAATTAAATTTAATGACGCTCTGTCTCTGTATCTGGCGGTTGCTGATGCTGAGTCTTTGCCTTTAGGATGGACAAGACAGGCAGAATTTTCTTTTACTGTAGTGAATCAAATTTCTGAAGAACACTCCCAACTGCAAGATATGTTTCGTTAATTCTTTTTTACCAATGACATATGATAGTTCCGTGTTGATGATGATCCCTACTTGTTATTTTATTTTTATTTTCTGTAAAGAAGGATAAAGAATGGCTGTTACAAAGGATGATACAATCACACAAATATGTTTAACCACTTAACTTTCCTACTTCTAAGCTTAAAAGTGCCACGGTGATCCTTATTGATATGCGTCTTCTTCAATAGACTCTGCTGCATTTCGGACAAACATAAACGGTAGCTTTGCAACAATTCTGTTTTCCATTACTCTCTTGCAATTTTCTCACTGCCACTCCAACTTCTGGCTAATGCAGTTACCGAGTCTACTAAATACTTGCTTCCGCTGAAGCTAAAAAGAGTTGACCATCTCGGCTTAGCCAAAAATAATCTCGACTTGACTATATTTTGTAACAATATTTAAACTTTTAAAAGTCTTTTATAGAGCAATAAGAAAAACAAATATTCAAACTGTGTATTCATCGATTCTATTTTTTTTTGGTGTAAAGAATTCAAACTTCATAATCATTTTTTCTCTTCGTTGTTGATTTTTTCTTTTTGTTGTTATTACTTGTTACTTGTTAGATAGATCCATGTCTTTAATTTGTTGAACTGAACAAGAGGAAGAACTGTTAGTTGATTTAGTCTTTGTCTTTCAATAATGGTTCCACATTTGTAGGAGTAGTTGCTTAGTTGTTGCTAAGTACACGTTCTAGTTTGTTTCATTGTTGTAGAAAATCCTCCGTATGATAAGGAGGTGTTGTTGTTTTGCTTTGGCTATTTAAGAGCCTTACTCAATAATATCAAAGGCACACTTTGGTACAGAAACCGTTTGTTCAACAATTAACATCTGGTAGCAGAGCAAAATTCCTTTTTGAGAGTTGTGAGTTTACGAAAACAGAGTGAGAAAACATGTCAAATGATGCAGACATGAAGGTGGTGACAACAATACCAAAGTTTGATGGAGATTTCGAACATTGGAGCATGTTGATGGAGAATCTCATTCGATCCAAGGAGTGGTGGAATCTAATAGAGGAAGGCTATGTCGAGCCAGCAAGAGGGGTGGTTCTCAACGGAGCACAGAGACAGGAGCTCGCTGAGAAAAAGCTCAAAGATCTGAAGGTGAAGAACTACCTGTTCCAAGCGATTGACAAGTCTATCCTCAAGACGATCATCCAGAAGAATACTGCCAAGCAGATGTGGGATTCCCTGAAATCAAAATACCAGGGAAATGAGCGTGTGAAGAGAGCTCAGCTTCAACGTCTGCGAAGAGAGTTTGAGGTTCTGGAGATGAAGGAGGCAGAGACCATCACAGAGTATTTCGGGAGAGTTTTGATGGTGGCAACTGACATGAGGAACGTCGGAGAGGACATGCCAGACAACAAAATTGTTGAGAAGATCCTGCGAACACTCTCTGAAAAATTCACCTACATCGTGTGTTCCATCGAGGATTCCAAAGACATTGAAGATCTTTCGGTGGATGCTTTGCAAAGCTCATTGTTGTGTCATGAGCAAAACATAGTGAAACATACCAAAGGATCCAGCAGCAGCGACAATGTCTTGAAGGTGACCGCAGAGTTCAATGAATGGAGTGGAACTCGAGGAAGAGGAAGAGGAGGAACATCACGAGGCAGAGGCAGAGGTCGAGGGAGACAAGGATTTGACAAGTCCCTGATCGAATGTTTCAAGTGTCATAAGTTGGGACATTATCAATTTGAATGTCCCGGAGCAGAGAAGCAAGTGAATTATGTTGAATTCAATGAAGAAGAAGAACTGCTACTTATGGCACATGCGGATCTTAATGGCTCTAAGATGGAAGACTTGTGGTTCCTAGACAGCGGTTGTAGCAACCACATGACCGGCAACAACAAGTGGTTCTCAGAGATTAATGTGAACTTTCGTCACTCGGTGAAGCTGGGAAACGGTGCTCGAATGGTGGTACAAGGAAAAGGCAGTATAAAGATCAGGGTGAACGGGATGACTCAAGTCATACAGGATGTCTACTATGTTCCAGAGCTAAGCAACAATCTCTTGAGCATAGGTCAGTTACAAGAAAAGAATCTTGCAATTCTCATACAAGATAACATATGCAAGATCTATCACCCATCAAGAGGACTCATCGTCGAAACTGCAATGAGCACAAACCGGATGTTCATAATCCTGGCACAAGTGGTAGAAGCAGACTCTTGTCTCCAGGCTGAAGCAACATGAGATGCTCATCTCTGGCACTGCAGATTCGGACACCTAAGCTATAGTAGCTTACACATGTTGAGTCACAAGAATATGGTAAGAGGACTTCCACACATTGAAGCAACAAAGAAGGTGTGCGAAAACTGTTTGGTGGGAAAGCAGAAGAGAGGGTCATTTCCAAAGAAAAATTCATGGAGAGCTACAAGGAACCTGCAGCTAATTCATGCTGACATTTGTGGACCGATCACTCCTCCATCAATCAGCCACAAAAGGTATATTCTTACTTTCATCGATTATCATAGTAGGAAGATGTGGAGTTATATCATCGCAGAAAAGTCAGAAGCCTTTAGCATGTTCAAGAACTTCAAAGCTAGTGTAGAGAAGGAATCTGGTGTGTCGATTTGTTGTCTCAGAACAGATAGAGGAGGAGAGTTCTGTTCCAACGAGTTTGATGAGTTCTGTAGGACTCACGGGATCAAACGACAACTCACTGCTGCCTACACTCCCCAGCAGAATGGCGTTGCTGAAAGAAGAAATCAAACCATCATGAACCTGGTTCGAAGCACGCTCACTGAGAAGAAAATGCCAAAAGAGTTTTGGGCTGAAGGAGTCAAATGGATAACATATATTCTGAATCGCAGTCCTACGACTTCCTTGGAGAATCAAACACCAGAAGAAGCTTGGAATGGGAGTAAACCAGACGTGAAACACTTCAAAGTGTTTGGTTGTATCGGTCATGTTCACATACCTGAAGCAAAGAGAACTAAGCTGCATGATAAAAGTTGTAAGTGCATCTTTCTGGGTTTCAGTGAAGAGTCAAAGGCTTACCGCATGTACAATCCCACTTCAAAGAAAATTCTGGTGAGCAGAGATGTTGTCTTCGAAGAAACAAGGAATTGGGATTGGGGAAGGAATGATGTGGATGGCACAAATGCAGAGTCCGAAGTGCTTACCTGGGAGAATGACGAAGAGCAAGAGGCTGGAGAAGAGGATTTCTTAAATGAGGAGATTCCAGCTCCTGCAGACGAAGAAGATGCAGTAGATGCAGAAGAAGAAGATGCAGTGGGTGAGGATCCGACTGCAGTTGTGCGGAATAGACGAGATGTAAGACGCCCTGCTTACCTGCAGGACTATGAGTGTGGTCTGATCTCAGCCGGAGAAGAAGCTATGACACTTCAAGTCACTGCTGATAGAGATCCCACAACATTCGATGAAGCAGTGGAGTCTGCGATATGAAGAGAAGCCATGAGAGCTGAGATAGACTCAATCGAAAAAAACCAAACCTGGGAGCTTGTCGATCAACCTGAAGACACAAACATCATTGGGGTAAAGTGGGTCTTCAAGACGAAGTACAATGAACATGGAGAGATAGACAAGTACAAGGCGAGGTTGGTTGCAAAAGGATATGCGCAGAAGTTTGGTGTTGACTACAATGAAGTTTATGCACCAGTCGCAAGGTGGGACACCATTCGGATGATCATTGCAAAAGCAGCTTATCAGAACTGGAACATCTATCAACTTGATGTTAAAAGCGCTTTTCTACATGGAGAGTTACAAGAGACAGTGTTCATCGATCAACCTCAAGGATTCTTGAAGAGAAGAAGCGAAGGAAAAGTCTACAAACTGAAAAAAGCCCTCTATGGATTAAAACAAGCTCCAAGGGCATGGTTCAGCAAGATAGAGAGTTATTTCATCAGGGAAGGATTTGAGAAGAATGAATCAGAGCACACCCTGTTCGTCAAGACAGAAAAGCAAGATCGAATCCTCATTGTAAGTCTATATGTCGATGATCTGATCTTTACAGGAAACTGCGAGGTGCTGATCAACAACTTCAAGGAATCAATGAAGAGAAACTTCGACATGACCGACCTTGGCAAAATGAGATACTTTCTGGGTGTTGAGATACAACAGAGAGAAGAAGGAATCTACATTTGTCAGAGGAAATTTGCCAAGGAGGTGTTAGAGAGGTTTGAGATGAGCGCTTGCAATGGAGTAAGCAATCCCATTGTACCAAGAGTTAAACTGACTAAGAAAGGAGAAGGAGCAGTCTTCGATACCACTCTTTACAAGCAGATGATCGGGAGCTTGATGTACCTCACTGTTACACGACCAGATCTGAAATTTGTGGTGGGTCTAGCAAGTCGCTACATGGAGAATCCAACAGAGGCTCACTTAAGGTGCTGAAGCGAGTTCTAAGGTATGTAAGAAACACTGCAGAGCTTGGTATCTTGTACAAGCGTGGAGGGAACAGAGGGTTTCATGCTTATACGGACAGTGATTATGCTGGAGACCTGGATGATCGAAAGAGCACATCGGGTTATGTTTTTATGCTAGCTGGAGGTGCAGTATCGTGGAGTTCAAAGAAGCAGTCTATTGTGGCACTATCTACTACGGAGGCTGAGTACATAGCAGATGTGTCATGTGCAACACAAGGTGTCTGGATGGCTAGAGTACTTGATAAACTTGGAGACAGTCTTGAAGAATGCATCACGATCAAGTGTGACAACAGTTCAACCATTCAACTTTCAAAGAATCCAATTCACCATGGTCGCAGCAAACACATTGAGGTTCGTTTTCATTACTTAAGGGAGCTAACTGGGGAAGGCAAAGTGAAGCTGATACACTGTGGCACACAAGATCAGATAAGGAGGTGTCGTTGTTTTGCTTTGGCTATTTAAGAGCCTTACTCAATAATATCAAAGGCACGCTTTGGTACAGAAACCGTTTGTTCAACAATTAACAAGAACAATGCCGATTAAATAATTAATTTAATTTAATAAATAACAAGACTAGAGCGAGACAACAGTGATCTGATCTCTGCTTCATGTTCGAAAATTAATAAATAGAAATCAAACTAAAACATTTGCTTCTATAAGAATCCAAGAACAAGGCTGACGACGGCGAATGCGGCAGTGAGCTTAGCGGCACCGCTAGTAGGAGCTACGGCTGGACCGTCGAACTCAGATGGCGAAGGAGCTGGAGAGAAAGCAGAGTTACTACGTGGAGTGACGACGACTAGGCGTAGCTTCTGACCCTTTTGACAGTGACCCTCTGTTCCACTGATGAAGTAGACCGGACCGGATTGGTCTAGCTTCACCTTTGTGTTCCCGTCGGTATAGCTGGCTTTAGGGCTCGTGGTGTTGCACTTCTCGTAAGCATCTCGTGTCACTTGGAGAACAGAGTCTTTACCGGCTTCGTACTTGAAAACTGAAAATAAAATATGTGACAAAAAAAGTCAGAAACAGAGTATATATTATTTGAAGATTACACAAAATCTCTAATTGAAATATAAAAAAAAAGTTACAAAGTGAGGATTTACCAATAAAGTCTCCGACTTTGAAACGAGCTTTTTGAGCCCATTCGTTGAAAGAGAAAGAAGCTGAAGGAGGGATCTTCCAGTCACCGGCTTTTCCACCGACGCTAACCTCATTTGCATCTACGGACAAGAAGGATAAGAAAGAAATGCAGAGGAACATGGTAACTAGAAGAGATGAAGAAGAAGCCATTGATTGTAAATTAAATACTCTCTGTACTGAGTTTTTTAAAAAGACAAAAGTATTAGTGTGTATATGTGTTTGAGTAAGTTGGAGATGATAAGTCTTAAGAGGATCTTGTGTGGTTTTTATAGAGGTAGTCTGGTAGAGAGAGACTTGGAAACTAGCCGTTAAAGAAAACGAAAACGTTAAATGTGAATATATCCGTTGTGAGATGATAAAAGGTGACGTAACCGTTAGGAAAGAGACAAAACTTGAACTCTTCTGATAGAAAGTGCTTTCACGGTCTTCTAGAAAGACACTGGTCAAGCTAAGCTGTTTCTGTTTTTGTTTTTGTCTTTTACTTTTTTTTATTTGTTAGTGGAACTGGGTCTTGGTAATATTGGGCTTTGAAGCTCAAATAAAAGAGATAACGCCCAAAAGGCCCATAAGAAACAGAAGACGATAAACTTGTGAATTCGAGTATAGTAATAAATTTGTTCTCAAACATAATAATTGAGATTAATTATATAATTTTAAAATCAATCCAATTTGGCACCTGGCTTAGTTACCATTCCAAGCCATGACACCTGCCAAAATTGTTTATTACAGAAAATAAACAGAATCAGCTAGGTGTCTCTTATTGAACACATTAACAAACGCAAAGACACTACGTGTCTTCTTCATGACTGATACCAAACCCCTTACCTAAACCAAACTTGTTTCTAGCTTCTATGGTTAGTAAAGTCCCCAAAAAAAAAATAGTGAAGAAAACGTAAATGGCCGGAGAAGAAGACTGGAGAAAAACTGCGGATACGACGAAAATGAGCTCGGAGAGTGTAAAAGCTGCCGGCGTTGAGTCATCGAAGAGGCCACCAGGAAGTAATCCCGGTGGTGTTCTTCATCAACGCCGTAACTTGCCTTATAGTTACACTACGATGGCTCTTGTCGGATTAGCTATCTCTGGTGCTGTCATGTACTCTGTTATGTATGCTAAGAAGAAGCCAGAAGCTAGTGCCACTGATGTAGCTAAGGCGGCCACAGGGACGGCGAAACCCGGAGATACTCATCCGAGAAAATAAAACCCCAATGAAGAAAACAGTGCTATCTTCCTTTCTTTTTTCTTTTTTTGCTTTTGTATTTTTGTTCATGCTTTATGCATAATGTTCTTATGGGAACTCTTTATTTTCTTGTAATAAAATAACATAACGAGTTTTTAAAAATAAAAATTATATCAACTATGTGAGCAAGCAGGGTAATAAAATGGGAGGGATAGAACAGAGAAATGTGTTTTAGAATGCGAATTCAAGTTTAACGAGAAGAGGCATGATTTACGATTTGTATTTGTTTTACAAGTATCATGTAAGATTAATTACGATTTGGGAAGGAAGACTAATATTTGCAGATCATATGTAACTTGTGAATCACTGATGCCTCTCACATCAATCGTATCATGTATCTTTCTTAAATAGGGTCATTGTTGTGGGCTTGAGTTGAGTACTGACATTTTTGGGCCATATCCTAAAAGATGTGTAGCGCATCATCATCATGCAATGGCATTCAAGGATTCCGATTCGGTTTGTGCAATCTTTTGATTTGACTTTGATAAAAGTTTTTTACAAACATTTGAAGTCTTAATGTAAATAGAAGAGAATTTGAATATTTTTGAAACTTATTTAGTATAGTTTGATATAGTTTTAGTGTTAATTTAATTCTCTATAAAGAAAACACATATTTTGAAATATTTCGAACAATTTGTATTTTTTTTTTTAATATCGGCATCTCAAGTAATGTGGGCATCTTTGATTATTTACTGTCAAATGAAATTTTAATAAAAGAAAAAAATACACAGTAATCTTTGCAGTCAACTACAAAATTATGGCAAGTTGATTCTAGGAGACAATTGGTGATTCGCATGTCTTTTAAAAACGGTGATTACCATAAAATAAGATCGTAACGTTAGAATATGAAAAAATTAGGTGAGTCCACTTAATGACCAAAGAAAGTAAGTGTATAGAAATAGGCTGTTAGGTAGAAACACTCATGTGTTGCTTTATGAGCATAAAACCTGGACGACAATCTTCTTTTTTTCTCCTCACCAACTGCACACATTTTAATTATCAATCAACATCATCGTCCTTGATTAAGTTGATCATCTTTTACTTCTAATCGGTTCCGATTGAACGTTCATAGTTTCACTACAAAATTCGGTTCAAATATCCACTTTTCGCAAACTTATTGTAGCAAATTAAAGTCATTGGATGCTTCTCTCTTTAGTTTTTAAAGAGATACTTCTTATATTGAAGTTTATAGTAAAAATATATGCGTATCATTCATAAGCCGTAAATCATTACTAGCAATTGTATATCTATTTAAGCTATATAATCTAAAAGTTTCGATATCCATTTATTGATAATAAGAAAATTGGAAATTTGATTATTTAAATGAAATCTGCATATGTTTAATGTCATCAGAATATACGTTATGTTTATTTGGATAATAGGGTTTGTGTACCGACGTCTTACACCTTAAACCCATATATGATATAATGACATTTCTCATTTGGCACATACAACTTACTATTACCAAATTTTATGATATAACTTACTATGATATAATGACTTACAACTTATTTCTTCTCATTTCTCATTTCTCATTTCTCATTTGGCACCTACAACTTACTATGATATAATGACTTTTCATCACACCGCTATAACAAAACATCCGAATTTGTCTAGCCCATATTCGTGGAGTCTTCTATCTATCCTTTTATTTCACGATGTTCAAGAAGAAAAGAAAACAATAAAATTGAAACAGACTTGGCAACGACCAAAGTTATTATCCGGAAGCTATATTTGTACATCCCAAATAATTGAAATAAGTTTTACACAAGTAAAAGTAAGGGTGAAAACTTGTCAACGAAAAAACACTTTCAGTCTACAAAAGAGGGGGAAAGAAGTTAAAAAAAAAAAACTGAAGGAAATTATAAAGAAATTTTTGAAGAAAGGAGAAAAAAAAAAAGAAGAAGAGAAGAAGCACAAGGTTGCAATTATGGAGGTTTGGACCCCATAGTCAGTGTTCACCATCATTTGTTTATGATGCCTTATGCTCACGCCTGTCTATAATTAACTTTCTCTATTATTTTCAACATTAAACTAACTTTTAATTAATTTTACTCGTTTGACGTATAATCATTCTCATCTCAAACGACGACACAAAAAAAAACATTCTCATCTCAACATTGAAAATTTTGGTTTCGCTTGTATAGACGTGAGGTTTCTTTAGAACCGTCTTACTATATCTTCACTGAGAGTAATTGCTTGTGTTGTAGATGTATGCCATGATTCTTATTTCACTATACACATAAAAATACAAACGTAAAAAAAAAAAAAAAAAAAAACAACAAACGCAATACGTAAGAATGTTTCTCTATTCCATGATTTCACTGTTTAGTTTACATATTCATTTGATACCATTGTCATTTATTGATTATCGTATTTTATTTTGTATACTTTGTTTCCACGATTTAAGCATTGGTTTTGATAATTCAAACCTTGGCATATATGGGAGGTTGTTACTGAATCGAACTTGAAGGGATGTGACAGAAGCATGTACGAATACGATGTTGAGACATTGGAAGATTGTGTTATATAATACCTATAATGTTATCGAGTCGAAAAAGTAATCAAAATACATAATCAGAAATTCCCGTTTTTGTATGTAAAGATTTTCCACTTACCCACACAACCCATAATAAGTACTTGTGGTGATCAAACCCATTACATTTTAGCGTATTTCTGTTCTCTTTTTGCCGTTTTGGTATAAAGCTCGAAAAAAGATAAAAAATAAATAAAAGAAAAGATTGCAACAAAGAAATCTCAAAGTAAATGAAAAGATAGTAATAACATGGGGGAGTGCATTAAATAGGGATACAGTGTATGTAATATAATGTAAAAGAGGTAGACTGTATAAATATAAATAATGCAACCATAATAATGGAGCTACGTCTAGTCTTTTCTCATAAACCACATGCCATTGCTTTTCCTTCTGTGCTTTCAACGTCTCACCTATGCATTCAACGTCTCACCTTTTTTTTTTTTTTGTCAACTGATTTTATATATTGATATTGAAAGGATACAACTTATATCGACTCCCTTGACTTGAGAAAAGTCAAACCCAAAAAATTATCTAAAAGGCACGAAGACAGCCGGCCACTTCCTACCTACCCTGATTTACCATTTACCAGAGACTTTACAAAAAGAATCACTACTTTTAAGATCCATTGATCAACAACAAAGACCAACTCAAACAGAGGAAACACTTTCATCTCTGAAAAGCTCTTCAAGCCAACTTGGATAACTGGACGCTACATAAGAACGAAGCCTTCCTTGCCTTAAAACGCTTTGTGCAATGAGAAAGGCTCCTCTATTTGCTGTCACACTTTCGAAAACCACCAACCAATCCAACAAAGGAAACAACGTCTCACCTATGCATCTGTGTATTATAGATATCATCCAATAAGGATATCTTTTAATTACATTTCTAATAATAATACCCCTTAGAGACCCCCTATGATAATGCCCGTACGTGCAACTCTTTTGCCTATGTGGATGAATAACGAGGACATGACTAATTTTCTTTTGCGAGACTAAACATTGTAGAAATCTTTTCAAGATCTACAACATGTTAATTCATAAAATCTGTAATTATCAACCCGTCCGTCCAAGTATCCAAGTATCCAACCCGTCGAACCAGTGACACATACAACATGTTAATTTTATAAATCCTATAATTATCAAACTAACCGGCTAACCCAATCAGTTTTGGAGGTTTGGTCCATACCAAACAGCATATTAATATAAAAAAGCTCGTTTTCATACGGCCTTGTATTTTTTGGATTTATTTTTTTTGGTTATTTTGGTATATTGAAACCAATATTCAGGTACTATGGTTGTTGGGCCACATAAGTATTTAGGATAATTTATATAATATTATAAATATTCGCGTAATTGAAGACTATAGATATTTTCTTTTTCGGAACAAGATGTTTTCGGAATCAAGTGCGTTGGAAGAAGAAAGGCAACATGAAGAATAGTGAAATAAAACAAATTATTCTTTAGTTTTATGTTTGTCGCAGTCACATGTATTCTTATATTTACCAACTCAAAGACTTTAGAAACGGAAGATAACGAAGAATATGGGTGACGAGTTACATACTTACATGTCCGGCATATAGAAAGACAAGTCAAATTTATAATATACTTATCCTGTTAGCGAAGACGCAGACGCATCACGGCATCAATATAATTACCATGGAAATAATTAAGCCACTAGTCTAGGAGGCATGCTTGTCAACCTTCATTTACTACTTAGTCTACTTAGCTTTGGGACCATATACATACATCTCCATAACTACGTTGCGACTCTTACGATACGTGTTTTGTGTTCATATTATATAATTGAGCAATTAATCACGTGAAAACAGCTACGGCACGTAAAGAAAAATGACATGCAGACCCTACCAAAATTACATACTCCGATAAAAAATGGCTAAAAACATTAATACCTTGTAAACCAAAACGGGTCCATTCAAGATCTTGACTACGCCATTTTTGTTAAATGTCTTGAAACCACAAGTAACAGATCACCCTTACCATCTCATTAAGAGAAAACAAACAAATTAATACACATGCTTTGATTATTTGTCGTCAAACCAATTTTGGTTACAGTAAATTTAATTATTATTCTGTTTTGCACAACCCAAAACCGAATATATCAATATGGTTAAGCAACAAAACTTTTCAATTATTCTGACCGACTCACTATACAGCAGCTAGTTGTGAAACACTATGTTTGATTAATTATATTGGGATTTTGGTTGAGACACGAGATATTCATGGGTATGAAAAATATTCATATATATATATAGAAATAAAATAGTGACATCAAAAGGAGAAAACTTTACATGAAGCTTCCTTACATTCTATAGAAAATTAAGACATTTGCTTTCTAAAAAGTATTACAAACTAATTAAATATATAGTAATCAGCGTCATCTCAACTATTTTGAAGTATAGTTGTTGTTTTTTGTTGTGACGAGCCGAGTTAATTTCATATACATTATCTGCTAATGGCAATGCAATATGAGTGTGATTCCTCTTACTATTTTTTTTATATATTGATTAGTTACAATTATTGACTTTGTGGATGCTTTCTATTATAAGTTGTTGTCAGATCTAGAAGGAGTCTCCATGCATAAAGAAACTAATCGTGTTTGTTTTTTTAGAGAGCTTTTTTATTTTGCATGCAAAGTCAAATATCTTAGGAAATGAAAAGTCTGACCAACTCGTGAGAGCATCTAGAATAACGGAATCAAAAAAAGTCAAAGTGTCCCTCTCTCGGCAAGCGGGTTCCGTTGTGACGGAGGGACGACTACATAAGAGTGTAAACGGCGCGTCGATCTCACGCCGTTTCGGTCACACACACACACCAACTAATTACACGTGTCGTGTTACCACTCGTAGCACTAAAAGAAGCGGAGCTAGAGTAAACGGAGAGGGAAATGAGTCAAAGCAAGTAAACTCCACGCTCGGGATTGATCTTTTACTATAAACCCTTATAAAAAAGATATGTTATCGGAATAGTGATTATTAGGTTATGACTTGGTTAGCCAATGTACTTATGCATGAGTGTTGGATACTTGGGAATACTATCATATATGTGTACTTTCCTATCTCATAGATGTATTCATGTATAGAAGAAGAAGGTACATAGGAGCCAGGAGGACTAGTTACTTACACGACAAGAGAAGTGAGATATGTATAATAGCATGCTGTATACTATAGACTAGGCCTGAGATTATTATCCGCGGATATTCGTATTTGTATCCGAATCCGTTTCGGAAAAAACGGATATCCGGACAAACGGATACGAATACGGATAGTGAAATAGCGGATAAAACGGATACGAATACGGATACGATAGTGCTAAATTTTAAAACGGATAACGGATATCCGTTTTTTCTCGAATACCCTGGATTATATTCGGATACGGATACGGATAATACTAAATTTTAAAACGGATATTCGGTTTTTCACGGATATCCAGTATTTATATACGGATATCTGGTAATTTTGTCCAAAATACATGGTATTTTATACAAATACACTGTATTTTAGTCTAAAATACGTATATATTTTTTTTAAAAAATTTACGGATATCCGCGGATATTCGCGGATAACGGATATCCGAAATTTTCGGATACGAATACGAATAACAAATTAAGAATAAAACGGATACGGATACGGATACGGATACGGATATCCCAAAAAAACCGGATATCCGCTCCGTTTACAGGCCTACTATAGACTAATCCGAGAAAATAGTACATACATACACACATAAACGCGCATTAAACGTAATAGACGTAAAGAATAAAGGAAGTGATTAAAAAAAAGGGGTGCTAATTTTAGAATAAATGATAAAAAAACCAGTTGTTAATTAGTAGTAGTAATATTCAAACAACTTAGCTGGCTAATTTAGAATATTTGCAAGCTAGATTCCCACTCTCTTTTTTTCTGATCTCTTTCAATTTTCACCTTTCGTTCCTTAGAAATATATAAAAGAATACTACAGTACTACATTTTATTTATTTATTGGGGGGGAGTAGAGAGACTAGACTAGAGAGGATTGTAGGAGAGACAACATCGTCAGACCAAAAATAAATCATCATCATTCCTCATCCCTTCCCGAGCTAGTTCTATACTAGTACTCATACACTACTGCTACTATACAAATCAGAAAAATATAAATACTATAACTTATATTGAGATTTGAGCCAAAACAGAGAAGAAGAAGAAGAAGAAGAAGAGGGAAAGAGAAGATCTCCTCCAGCGGATCAGTCCCCGCTTTAAAAGCATTGGCGGCGACTGATTTCATCTCTCTCTCCTCTCTCCCCCTCCTTTAATTCTCTCTCTTTCTATATTTATTGACTCTCTCTCAAAGACAAAAGCAAATTCTTCCTTCCTTCTCCCTCTCTCTCTCTTACGCCATTTGGATTTTTGCTTTTATTTCCTGTGTGTGTGTGATTATGATGATGGGATTATCTTTCTGAGGCCTTTTTTATTTTTCTTGGAAAGTTGAAATTGAAAATAGAAAAGAAAAAAAGTTTTTAAAATGGTGTTCTGTGTTCTCTGTTCGGTCAATAAATGCTGTTAGTAAATGGTTTAGTTGAGATGGGAGAAAAAGATCCCGTTGTCCGAGGGAGTTTGGTTTCTTGCAAAAGGATAGTGAGGCAAAACATGGGTTTGGTTTCTCTTGTCTCCTTTCTAACATCCCTTTTCCATTAATGGTCGGTCTCTCCCCTCTTCTCTTCTAACATCACCCCAACTTCAAGAAACCATCTGTGGTTCTGCTTTTTTATTTGAATCGGTTCGAAAAAGCAAACCTGCTTCAGAGTCAAACAAAAGGTGTGTTCTTTTTTCGTAAAGTAGACGAAGAAGAAAGATGAAGTTCATGAAGCTTGGCTCTAAGCCTGATACATTTCAATCTGATGGCAAATACGTCAAGTAAGCAAACATTTTAATGTTTTTTTCTTCTTCTTATTTTTTACTTTGATGGGTCAAATGAAACTTCTACTGTTTTTTTTTTTTTTTTTTTTGTTCCCTCTGTTTGTTCTGTTCTGTTCTGTTCTAGTTTCTATTCATTTTTTTTTCTCCACATGTTTTGCCTCTGTCTGGTTCTTGTAGGGTTTTTAGAAGCATGTTGTCCCCTTTTCTCTTGGTTTCTATCTTTTAGACCAGAAGCTGTTAAATAAACAGATTCAGTGACTTCCCTTACAAAATTCTCATTTCCTCTATGAAATATACAGATAGTTAAAAGACTCACTCTGTTACTTACCAGTTAAAAATACTCTAGTTTTGATTTTAGAGATAGAATAAGTTTTTTCATCATCATCATCACCATTATTGTGATTGTTTTACTCATCACTTTTTTTTTTTTTTTTGCGGGAAATACCACAAAGAAAAAGGCTATAGAAGTAACAAGAAATGGGGTATTATGAGTTTCAGGAGTGGTCCATCCATTAGATGATCTGTCTTTGTTTATGTGTTGTTGTTGTTTTGTGGTCCTGATATGTAAGAGCAAAAGAGTGGAAAGCAAAAGGGAATGATGATTATGAGTTTTCTTCTAATTTAGAAAGTGAAGAATCTCTCTTTACTTTTGTTACTTATGCTTTATTTCTGTTTATATCTGAGACATCTCTTCCAAGTTATGACATCTGGACTTTCTAAACTAGGCTAAGAATCTTGTTTCCATTGTTTTGTTCTATAAGAGAAATGGAAAGTAATGATTATCTTTGGTAGTTGAGACGCAAACATGACAAATTTTGCCTGTGGTTGTATGGTTCTGAATGAAAATGTTTAAGAAAGGAGGTTTGACTAATTAATCTGTAGAGTTGTTGTTTAGATGATTGTGCTCTTGGTCTCAATGTTTAATCTGACCATCAATTTCTTCCGCACAGGTACGCTGTTTCGGATCTAGACAGTGATGTTACTATACATGTTGGCGAGGTCACTTTCCACCTCCATAAGGTACAGTCTTGTAATGCTAATAACAGAATTTGTTACTGATTGGATTCTTCTTGTAATGCAAGATGTATTTCTTATGCTGCGATGTTACATTTTCAGTTCCCGCTGCTATCAAAGAGCAACAGAATGCAGCGACTGGTTTTTGAGGCGAGTGAAGAAGAAACCAATGAAAAAACTATACTAGACATGCCAGGAGGATACAAAGCCTTTGAGATCTGTGCTAAGTTTTGCTATGGGATGACGGTCACGCTCAATGCTTACAACATAACCGCTGTGCGATGTGCAGCTGAGTATCTTGAAATGACTGAAGATGCTGATCGCGGTAATCTCATATACAAGATGGAAGTTTTCCTCAACTCTGGCATATTCAGAAGCTGGAAAGACTCAATCATTGTGCTTCAGACAACAAGATCTCTGCTTCCTTGGTCTGAAGATCTGAAGCTTGTCGGTAGATGCATAGATTCTGTGTCAGCTAAGATATTGGTGAATCCTGAGACGATCACTTGGTCTTATACACACAACAGGAAGTTATCAGCTGGACCTGATAAGATAGTCGAGTATCATGGGGAGAAGAGAGAAGAGAATGTGATTCCAAAAGATTGGTGGGTCGAAGATGTATGTGAGCTCGAGATTGATATGTTTAAGCGGGTGATGAGCGTTGTGAAATCGAGTGGAAGGATGAACAATGGTGTAATAGCTGAAGCACTTAGATACTATGTTGCAAGGTGGTTACCAGAATCTGTGGAGTCTTTGACAGAAGAAGCAGCTTCTTCAAACAAACATGTCGTTGAGACGGTTGTTTTCTTGTTGCCAAGAGTAAACAGAGCGATGAGCTACTCTTCTTGCAGCTTCTTGCTCAAACTCCTTAAAGTTTCCATCTTGGTTGGAGCTGATGAGACGGTGCAAGAAGACTTGGTTGAAAACGTGAGCTTGAAGCTGCATGAGGCCTCTGTTAAGGATTTGCTGATCCATGAAGTCGGAATGGTTCATCGGATTGTTGATCAGTTCATGGCTGATGAGAAACGTGTATCTGAAGATGATCGGTACAAGGAGTTTGTTTTAGGAAACGGGATTTTGTTGAGCGTTGGAAGATTGATTGACGCTTATCTCACACATTGTTCTCATCTTACACTCTCTAGCTTCATCGAGTTATCTGAGCTAATCCCGGAATCAGCTAGGCCGATTCACGATGGTCTCTACAAAGCTATTGACACTTTCATGAAGGTAAATATATAAGATCTAATTGTTTCTGATATAAAGAATGAGAGTAACTTTCCGGACATTTTTTTGTAATATGTGGAGTTGGTTTTTTTTGTAGGAACACACAGAACTAACGAAATCAGAAAAGAAGAGACTTTGCGGGTTAATGGACGTGAGGAAACTGACGGGGGAGGCATCGACTCACGCTGCACAGAACGAGCGACTTCCGTTGCGTGTGGTGGTGCAAGTTCTTTACTTTGAGCAGCTCCGAGCAAATCACAGCCCAGTGGCGTCTGTTGCAGCTTCGTCGCACTCGCCGGTTGAGAAGACGGAAGAAGAGAACAAAGGAGAAGAAGCAACGAAGAAGGTGGAGCTGAGCAAAAAAAGCAGAGGAAGCAAGAGCACGAGGAGCGGTGGTGGTGGTGGGGCACAACTGATGCCGTCTAGGTCAAGGAGGATCTTTGAGAAGATATGGCCTGGTAAAGTAGAGAGTAGCAACAAGAGCTCTGAGGTATCGTCTGGAAGCTCTCAAAGTCCGCCAGCTAAGTCGTCAAGCTCATCTTCTCGGCGCCGGAGACATTCCATATCGTGAAAAAGACGGTGGGGAGAACCAAAATTTGTAAAGAGAAGCTATTAATTAATGGTTGTAACGTATTATATAAGTTGTTTTAGGATTTGTGGTAGTTTAAATTGGAACTGATGAAGTTGTGTTCTGTTCTGTGTTTCTTCTTTAGTCGTAATTCGTAAAGATTTTTGTTAACAGTTTCGGTTAAGACTCTACTACTATATTTAGTAGTAGCTAAAAACAACCTAATGTTTTCATTAGTCCTTTTGCAACAACAAAAATAGAAAAGACAAAAACGTTATGTTTTGGATTAGTCTTAAAACAATCTTTAACATTCCTAATTTCCTTAGTTATGAAGAAGTGGTAGGAGTGGGACATTGAACTGTGATTTATTGGGCCTAATGGGCTTTAACCAGGGCCGATAAGTGATCCTACGTATAGACGTTCATTTCCATTGTCGAGTAAATCTGATCTGACGGCTAGGAATCGCCGCCGGCCACAACTAGAGAGGCAAAACCCAAAACCCTCGGAACAAAGAGGCGTCTTCTCGACGGAGCGACAGAGAGAGAGAGAGAGAGAGAGAGAGTGAGAGAGAGATGCTAACAGTGAAAGCTTTGAGGAGAGTGACTGAACCCTTACAATGGGTTAGGTCCGTTTCTTATGGAAGAAGCTTTTCTGCTCTCCCAAACTATTCCGCATCAGATGCCGATATCGAAGACCAGGTTCTTTTTGTTATTTTCTTCTTTGGATCTTCACGAAATGTGCTTGATTTGATAGTCCTGTTTGTGTAACTCTTAAACATTTTTTATCTAATTTGATCGTAAAATGAGGAATCTAATCACGCAAGTGTAAAAATGTTTCAATTTGAGAAAGATTAATAAAGTGTGGATTTTGCTGTAATTGAAGGTTATGGTGGAAGGAAAAGCTAAATCAAGAGCTGCCATTCTCAATAGCCCTTCTTCTCTCAATGCTCTTTCTGCTCCTATGGTATTGTCTTTAGCATAGTTTTTTCTTCTTGGATTTCAAGTCTGGTTTTTTTTTTTAGCTCATTTAGTCTTTTTGTTTGTTTGTTTTGCTTCTAAATTTGTTTGTGTGTTTTAGGTTAGTCGGTTAACGAGGCTATACGATTCATGGGAAGAGAATCCAGCTATTTCGTTTGTATTGATGAAGGTATGGCACTTTCTCTCAGTTAAATTTTATGAGATTCGTTGCTGCTACTCAATAGATCATGTGTTCTTTTGAACCATGGTTATTTAACAATAACATTCTCCCTCTATTAAGCTACTGTTTTGATTTTTTTTTTTCTCTGAAGGGTAGCGGCAAAACTTTCTGTTCTGGTGCAGATGTCTTACCTCTTTATCACTCGGTCAATGAAGGTCCATATCTTCTATTAGTTTTCATTGTTAGATACCTGGAAAGTTTTTTCGAGGCTCAGGGCAAGCCGTTCCATATCTTTTTCAGCAGAGTTAATCTGGTGAAAGTTACCGAGAAAAAGTGCTGATGTATTGCCACTTTTATTTGCACAGGGAATACTGAAGAATGTAATCGTTATTTCGAGAACTTGTATAAGTTTGTATACCTCCAAGGAACATATTTGAAGCCAAATGTGAGATTCCTAGATCTTTTCCTTGATGATATGTGTTAATTACTAGATGGGATTGGTTCGTATGACCAGAGTGATTAGAAAGAGCTTTACTAGCTTATTTGCTTCCACTCAATAATATATGAAGCTGATTTTTGGGAGATAAGATGCAAGAGTTCAAACTATTTGAATGTTGTTTCCGGCTCTTATACCTAAAGAGTTTTATCTTACTGCAGATAGCTATAATGGATGGTGTAACTATGGGTTGTGGTGGTGGAATTTCAATTCCAGGGATGTTTCGTGTGGCTACAGATAAAACTGTATGTGGCTCTCGATCAATTATTACGAATCACTAGTTTTTTATGTTGAGCGGACACTGTCATTAAAGAGATATATTCCGTCGATTGGTTTACAGAAGTTCCTACAGTCTCTTAAGAAATGAAGTTAAATCTCTTTGTTGGTGTTCGAATCCATTTTCTCTCAGTAGCGCCGTTTTCTTTGTGTGATACTGTTTCTTCTCCTTTATTTTGGACTTTTTAGTGGTTAAGGTGTTCTGACCAACCGTCCATATGGGACGGCACAAGGTCCTACAGTCTCTTAAGAACGAAGTTAAATTTGTTAGTTGGTGTTCAGCACCATTTTCTCTGTATATGAAATATCATGTTGTCTAGTCAATTATCAGTAACGCCTTTCTCTTTGTGTAAAACGGTCTCTTCTTTTGTACTTTGAAATTTTTGGTGGTGAAGGTGTTCTGACCGACTGTGCATATGCAGGTGTTGGCCCATCCAGAGGTTCAAATTGGTTTTCATCCTGATGCAGGAGCTTCCTATTACCTTTCACGGCTTCATGGTTATTTAGGTGAACGTCATCTTTTGGCTGATGTCTCCACTAGATTCATTGTATGCATAGTAAATTGATGGTCAAATTCTTGATCGGAATCTGACTGGCATACAAATATTTAACTGCAACGATTTGGTTTTCCTGAAGCGGTTTTTGTGTGTTTCTTGTTCAGGGGAATACTTGGCTCTAACAGGGCAGAAACTTAATGGTGTCGAAATGATAGCATGTGGTCTTGCCACCCACTATTGCTTAAATTCGGTTTGATTCTTACCTTTTCCCATGTTTTGATCTTTCCTCTTAAGTGCATTCCTTATATTAGTTGTGGTGGCAGAGACTTCCGATGATCGAAGAGAGAATTGGTAAACTGTTGAGCGATGATCCTACCGTCATTGAGGATTCTCTTGCTCAATATGGTGATCTTGTTTACCCTGACAATAGCAGTGTACTGCACAAGTAAATCTTTTACCTTGTCTCCGTATCTTAAAATCTCTTTGAATATCCCACAATCGTGTCACAAAAAAAATCTTTTGTCAGGATTGAGATGATTGATAAATATTTTGGGCTTGATACGGTTGAAGAAATCATTGAGGCTATGGTAAGAGATCTTTTCCTAGCGTACTCATGATATGATTCAATTAAGGACTCTAAATCGACTTGGCTTGAGAGTTTCGTCAAGTTCTAAACTTGTACCTTTACCCGTGGCTCAGGAAAATGAGACTGCTAGTTCTTGCAATGAATGGTGCAAGAAAACTCTCAAACAAATCAAAGAAGCTTCACCTTTGAGCTTAAAGATTACTTTGCAATCTGTGAGTCCTTTTTAGTTTCTTCTTCTCCTTTCTCCAAAAGCATCTCATTTTTTCTGATTCTGGCCATTTCTTCTTTTCTTAGATACGAGAAGGTAGATTCCAAACTCTTGATCAGTGTCTCACACGTGAATACCGTATATCTCTGTGTGGAGTTGCAAAGACGGTCTCTGGCGACTTTTATGAGGTAAAATATATCACCGATTCCTCAAATAAAGCATCATTATATGCATATATTGAAAACGTTTGCTGTTGATAGGGTGTTCGAGCCCGTTTGGTGGACAAAGACTTTGCTCCAAAGGTACTTAAAAACAGATCTGCCTTTTAAAGTAGACGTTTGGAACTCCTCTTGCTTATGTTCATGTTCCAGGTTTTAGTTTATGATAATTTGTGGTTTTCTCCTTCCAAAAATATTTGCAGTGGGATCCTCCACGCCTAGAAGACGTAAGCAAAGACATGGTGGATTGCTACTTCGCGCCAGCCACAGAGCTCGATGGTTTAGATTCTGAGCTGAAGCTGCCAACAGCCCAACGAGAGCCTTTCTTCTGAGGAATCTACTGATACTCCTTACTTGCAATAAAGAATTCCACCGGTCTCTGCTCAAATGAGATCCATGCGATGACCTTTTGCTGTCAAACTCTGTTTATCCTTCACTGTCAATTTTATCTTCATAATTAGGAGTGTCAAGTTTTTAACTGTCCTATGATAGTTTGTTTGTTCATCTTCTGTGACAAAATTTCATTATAATGTTGAAGAGCCAAAGTGTAGAATTTTTTAAAAAGCTTGATTGGATACAGAAACAGTGCAATTCCTACCCTGACTAGTGATTTTCAGGTAACCAAACAGGGACAGTGGCAACTTGTTTAACTAAAAGCGAACTTCACATAAACACGGTTAAGAACACTTGAGACCAAACGCTGTAAAAGAAAATACACTTCTACTTAAGGATTCATCATCTAGAGAAACTGGTGCGGTGTTTCGAGCATGCTTTATAAGATCTTGGAACAGATCGTTCTGAACAAGTTGAAGTCTCTGGGTTGCACCAGTCAAGTCCAGATCGAGAAGATTCAGGAACACGCTGAGCAAGCAGGCGGGCTGCGTCTTTCCACCATGAAACCTCTGTTTCTTTCTCTTGTAGTCTGCGTTCGACACGACTAAGAGCAGTCTCAAGCTTCAGTAACTCTTCTTGTTGCCTTGTCTCCAGTAACTCGTGCAGTTTTTTCTCTAGTTCGAACGGACAGACTCCATTTCTTTCATCGGTCACCACCATCTCCGGTATATGACTCTTTGTGACCTCATTTTCCTACAAACACCCGAAGAACTACAAGCCTTAGAAATCAAGAACCTGTTTCATAGGAAATGTAAGAAGATAAAAGAGGTTTTTGTTTTTCTGATTACTTCAAGTTTGCGTTGTCTCTGAATCTGATACTTTGTGTGTCTATCTTCTGCTTTTTCATCCAGAGGTAACCTACCTACCTCAGCCTGAAGTTTTGAGTTGCGGTCTGGTTTTGAGACCTCGAACTCGGTGTACTCCTCTTGAAGAAGAACACTAGTCGATGACTCTTGGAAAATGGATGACGCCAAATTCGAGAATTCTTGAGGAGAAAACTGGTAACCGCTAGCTTCATTTGAAGACATAGGTGGATTTGCCTCTACTTCTTTCTTCCGTAACTCTTCTTTGGCATTTAGAAGAAACATCTCCATTTGCATTCGCAGGTTTGTCATCTTATCAAGCTCAGTTTTACTTGCAACAACAAGATAGAGCAAAAAAGAACCAATTCCCATTTCCAAAGGTGCTTCTCTGCTTTGTGATTCTGCACAAAGCAAAACCAAGTATAAGTGTAGTATAAACACATAACCCACCAAAGACGAGCCCTGAGTCAATCCTACAGTTGAATACTCTTTGCTAATTAGTACATTTCCAGAGAAGTATAAGTGTAGGAAGAAATTAAAAAATACAAACTTCTCTCACCAAACTGATTAGTCTCCGGAGTATTCTGGTTCTTCGAACACCTTATGGGTGGTAATTTGTATCCTCTGGTATCATCTTCTTCCTCTTCAACTCCCTCTCGTGTCTCTCTCTTCCCCTTGGAACTTCTCAAACCAGAAAGCCACCTGCCCACGACCTTCCGAGGCGTATAACACTCCACGACAGTGCACCCATCTCCCCTTCTCCGCCGCGAGTGACCACTAGGGGCTTCCATTGAAGAAGAAGACCCAAGAGAAAACAGAAACGAATAATCATATGGGTTTTGGAAAAAGAGACGAGATTTAAAAAGGGTAGTAGTAGTAGTAGTAGGAGCCTAGGAGGGAGGGACCTAGAGATCGGGTTGACATTGATAATGGTGGGACGGAGTCGTAACAGAGAGCGATGAACAGATGGGGAGAGGTATTTAATGACAATCACGAGACTTGCAGAGTTTTATATCCTTTGGAGGGAAATCTTCATTTTCTTCTCTTTTTGAATTTTTTTTTGTTCAATCATTGATTGCTTCTTCTTGTTCTCAATCAATCATTGTGTAAATACTAAAATAAACTTTTGTGTAACACAAATATTAAAAAGATACAATACAACAAAACTACAATAATTGAGAACAAATGTGATTGGAAAATGTATGGTGACACTTTCTAAACACTATTTGCAATTACTTTGCAGTCGTAAGCATTAAATTCATATGTTTCTAAATAGGACAAGATATTCATAAAATTGAGACGAATCAATGTTCATCTAACTAACATTTTGAATTTTCTCGAACATACTTCAATAATTTTATATACACTAAAGTTTACATCTTTTTTATCTCCTAATGATAGAAAGATACTACAATTCAGAAAAGTAGGAAAACCCCCATTCTTCTTTTCCAGGGGTGATGATATACTAAAACAAAACAAAACATTTCACTGGAGGCTTTTCATGTTCTAGATTGCTCCATCAACCTCCCAGATATAGCAGCAGCGAGAGCAGCTGTAAATTTTGAATCTTTAGTTAATGAAGACGCCATTTGTTGAACCAGAACCTCTTGCATCGAATTCCTTTCGTTCTTCTCGAAACCTAATCTATGACTACCATGAACCAGATCCAAAGTCACAGTGTTTGACCCATTCTGGCTTGTAGCATCACCTTCGGAAGCGTTTGGACCCAAGTGGTTATGCGTTCCTTCGTATGTTGCTACCAGTAAAGACGGATCCTCTGCGCTACGTTGTACCTGAACAACAACAAACAACACCAAAAACCATTAGACAGCTGAAACTAGTAGCTGGAGATATCCAACTGACTGAGTGTATGTTAATTAATCTTAAATACCTTCTTCTTGACTGGACAAGACGGTGCAAAGGAGCATCTAAAGTAAGCTCTAGGTGACGGGTTATCTCTTGTAACCTTTTGTCCGTATTTCCTCCATTGGAATCCATCTTTTACTGTCTGCAAAATTGCACTCTGTTTAATCATTCACATACTCCCAAGCCTCTAGGCACAAAAGTTCCACTAAAACTTAAAAGACAAAATCGCTTACCAAGCTTGTGTCCGATGTATCAGTAGGTACGTAGACAGTCGAAACTTTAGCTTTGTTGAAGCTATCAGTGACTGGTCTTTTGCATGAAAGAAGCTGATTTTTCTGCTCATGTTGTTGATGTTGCTGCTGCTGATGATGATGATCTTCATTGCTGGAGCTATTCTCCGTTATTCCACTACCGAGTCCAATGGGAAAGCCTAAGAGCTCATCCGGGTCTTGTTTTCTTTTCTTTATGGGTTGTTCTGTCTGATCGATTTCAGGGCTCTGTCGACTCTGAAGCTTCTCCAAATGATGATGTAGCGCGTAGTAGTTGTGATAAACTGTGGCTAGCTTCTCTGTTAGAAGCTTGTTCTCTGAGTTAACTCTGTTTAGCTCCTCTCTTAACTCACTTGCGCTCTGTTCATTACAATAAAGATCAAATTATGAAAAGTTTCAGACTTTATACTAAATCATCATGGATTAATTTCGATACAGAGAGATGAGAAGTATTCAGAGATTCAAATTCAGATCCATCTTAATTGATTGGTGAAAAAGAATTGTGTAAAGCTCAAAACTTGCTCCCAAGAATTGACTCATCATCATCATCATAGTCATACTGATGAATTATGATAAAATCCGTAGAGTGGAAGGGTATTGCAAACCAAGTGTTCGACGAAAGAAACTAACCTCGTCTTGCTCCAACCATTTCCTTTTTAATTGAGTAGAAGCTGAAACCGAGACCTCCTCCTTCTGAAATATGAAAATTTGAAACGAACCCATGATTAGTAGTTACCACCGAGAAATTGAATGGGAAACAAAAACAAATAAAAAATTAAAACTTTAGAAGTGTGAAATGGATCAGAGGAGAGATCCGGAGGAGGACTCACCGGAAGAAGCTTTTCAGGGAAAGGATTGGTGTTGAGATCGAGAAACGAAGAACAATCCATTGAGAAATCGTTTTAAGTTATTATTATCTTTAAGACAAAAGGACTGGTTGGTGTGTAGTAGAGACTAGAGAGAGAGACTAATTATTAAGGTGTTAGATTTTGCTTTCTTCGGTCACAAGTTGGTCCGAGTGAATGAGAATTTGCCCATACAAAAATGCCTTTATTTATACATACAGAGTCCGCACAAGAAAAAATAATTTAAGGGTTGCCCAGATATCTCATTTTATTTAATAAAATATAACTAAACAAACTATAATAAATAGAAAACTGTATTGCTTTCTACTCTTTTAATTCATCTTTACTTTTTTTCAGCAAATTTCTAATTTACTTTGTTTAAATTTGTGGAAAATGTGTCTAAATGACAGTGAAAAAAGTATTATATAATTTTGTGATTAAAAAAAAAAAAAAGTATAAAAGAAAAATGATATAAGTACGAAATGATTAAAAGAAAGAGGTTTTGGATGTGTTAGGAAGGAAAGTCGTTGGAAAGTGAAGATAAATCTAAAAAGAAGCTGTCTTCTTATAAAGTCCAGAAGACATTAATAAAGACTTTCGGAAATACAAAATTAAAAAGGAGAAAAAAAAAAAAAAAAGCACAACAAGATATGAAAAGCTGTCTAATTAAAGCACCAGTGTGATTGGCTAAAATTATGGGATCTTTGTAAGAAAACTTTCTAAATTGAGTTATAAGCTATCGTAGTTTCTTCTTATATATGCGGTATGTATGCGTGGGTTAATTTTACTGTCGTAATCATCTCTATATATTATTCGATATATTTTAAAATATACTTAATTATACATATTTTCAAAAGTTGATAATACTATATTATTATAAATAAAAAAAGAGCCACGTACGGTTTTGTTTTGTAGTACCATATTTTAATAACATTAGTTAAGTTTGATAATAATTTCATTAGAAAAGGTACATCTTTCTAAATTGAAAATTATAGAAAAGCCGAAATACCGTCCAAAGACTTAGAAACTTTCTTCAAAACAAAAAAAACAACTAAAATAAATGATAAAAATAAGTTATACAAACAAGCAAGTAGAAGAATTGGATAGAAAAAAAAAGAAAAAAAAATCAATAATATCGGCGGGAGTGTGTCCCCATGCCCTAAGAAAAATTGGTACGTCATTACTTTAATTATTTTTTTAGGGGATTCCGTGTTTCTTTTATGTCCTGTTAATTGTTTTGTCGAGAACCATAATGACCATAACAGTTACGAACTTTCCCTTGACTTGCTTGACCATTGACTCTGATTTTATTTGGAGGTCGGCACCATTCTTTTTCTATTTTAGCATATTTATCTTCGTCTTTATCAATAGACAACAGTACTGAAGAAACAACTAGTTAAGATGAGCAGTATTCACATTGCGACGATGAATAAATGTTAAAATTATGATAACACGAGACGACTAAAACTTTTTCTTAGAAATACAAATTACTAAAACATTAATGTTTGGGAAAGCCGACCAATCACATGGCGTGATTAATCAAGTCAGTAAAAAAAAAAAAACATTTATAGTGGAAAATGGTAAACAAAAACATAAAAAAATATTAGCCGACAAAAAATGAAGAAGTATAAATAAATTGGGAGAGTGAAACAAAAAACGTGGAAGTTTTTGGGTAGCAAGAAAACAAACAAAGAGGGGGGGTGAGCCCACACGGGAAAAGGGCAACAAATCTTGACCGGACTCGACCGTGACTTCCAAGTTGTGAGATAGAGAGGCCTTCTTCCCCTAATTTTATTATTAGAATGATGAATGGTGGTGTGAACAAGTTGCCACCTTGGGCGGCTCCGACACCGACCTCTTTTTTTTCTTCTCACCTTTTTTTGTTTTCCTTTGTTTGTTTGTTCAAAGTTGTGAATTTTAGTGTCATCTTAATTATATTGTTCCGTTTATTTCAAACACTAGGATACAATTACAATATACTTAACTACTTTTACATGAACATTTAGAAATATCGATAGTGCGATTGAGATTCTTAGACTCTGGTAGACCCCATGCGTTTTTTATTTTATTGATGTAGGTTGTCAATTTGGCTTGAGACGATGAGACGGATGAATCATATATATATATTAGAAACATTCAAACTTGTTATCATTTGTCCCAAAAAAAAAAAAAAAATCAAACTATCTGATTTTTTTTCTTTTCAAATAGAACTAATTTAAAACATAAATATGGTAATTCACGTACCAAATACACATTATGTAAATTCCTTTTTTCTTTCAGAAATCAATATTTAATTAATTCAATATTCAATCTAATTCTTATTAAAAATGGTTTTAAAATATTATCAGATAGAACTAGCGAATCTATACGTTTTGCCAAAAACTAAATAAGGTATATTTTCTCTGTTTCAAAATATATGATTTTTTAACTAAATAATTTAAATATGCAGATTAAAAAAGTTTATTTTTGAAAAAGTTCAAACCAATCAAAAATAATACTACATAATAAAAATGTTAAATTAATTTAAAAGTTGTATAAAAATTTAAAAATATCTTATATTATGAACAAATAAGTATACTCTAAACATTTTATATTATAAAAGAGAGTGAGTATTAGTTTATGTGATGTGTAACAAAAATCTGATTTTTTTTTTGTTAATGTAGCAAACCTGATTTTCTTAATTACTACGCAAGAATAAGGATATACATAAATAGAATGACCTGTTCCCTGCTCTAGACCAAACAAAAACTTCTGTCACATGCACGTTATTGAAACTTGGACCAAAACTTCTTTATCGTTTTATATAACAATAATGTTTATCGGTCCTAGGCAAAGTGATACTATATATCGCTACCAGTTGACGAACAATAGATGTCATGCATGGATATTGTTAATTAGATTACAAAACAACAATATTATTGTGTTATTGAAGAATTTAGTTAGGGCCGGCTCATGGAGAAGCTAAATTAAACAAGTATATAAAGGTTGGAAAATTCATAAAAGTTGTTTTGTTTATTGATCCTCCTAGGTGTAGTGTAGTGTAGTGTGATAAGTCTTATAATAAGACCATCTTTTTAAGTCGTCGTCTAAAACTCGAACTCCCCCTCCTCGGATATATTCTACATGACGACGTCAATACTATGACGTCATTACCTAGTATATGCATCGATCCATAAGCATGATGATCCATTAACGTTTTTATATTTTCTTGTTTCGGTCTTTTGCTTCACGAAACTAAACTATCCTTGAATAGTCCAACGAGAAAAATAAAAGACAACTTTCAACTTAAACATAGAAAACTTATGAATGATTAGTTTGATTATACACCGTCTGAAATCATAATATACTATTTTGAGTTTCCTCAGTCGTATCTCGTATGTATATCTATTAATTTCTTCATATTGAAGATAAATAAACACTTATTTTTCCAGGAAAATAATCGTTTTCTTCGACTTTGATTGAAACTCGTATCTTTAACCGGTTTACTTAGTCAACTAGTACTATATATAACAAAATTTTGGAAAATTATTAAGAGCTGCTATTATAGATTTTGATATAAAAAAAAAAGTCTATGCTAATGCCTATTACATAGTTTACGATGGGACACTATTAAACTTTCTCAGCGTAACAACCATATACAGTATAATATAATATCTTTAAGAAAGACTCAAGTCAATATGAGTCAAGCTAATTTAGAAGTTTAAACCAAATGGAACATATTAAAATTGTTAGATCGATTTCAGGCACTAATAGAAAATGGACGACCAAATGGGATGTGTGTAAGCTACACAGACTAGTTGCTCAAAACTCAAAAGTCATGGGGACTTTTAGCCAAAACATAATTATTCCAATTTCCATTCCATGCATGCGTCTTTTTTTGAATGGTAGTGTGATGCAATTCATGATTCGTCAGTCTCAGCTACGTCATCGTTTGTGCATCACCTAGTACAGTCTTGTTTTCTTCTCTGTTGTTAAAAGGCTTACTTGTCAAATTTTACAATGACTTGGAGTTGAATTTGAACTCTCTGGTCTTTCGTTAGGACCAGATCCCGAATCCACTCCATCCCAAACTTCTTAAAAAGTAAGACTCGGATTTTGATCTCTACATTAAACTTGAAAAAAGTCACTTATATATAAACTTTTTTTAAAAATTGATATTTTGGTGGGTTTGATTTTATTTTTATGTTTGCTTGATTAAAATTCTGATTAAACCGATGTTTCCTTTTAAATAAACATTACTACATGTGAACATTACAAAATTTTCTCAGTTCTAAGGACCACCAACAAATTATAATCTTAGGAGTTGGGACAGGTTGTGTAAGGGTACGACTTAACCTGTTAATCCTACTAAAGTCAAAAAAATTTTGAAGGTAAAAATCGAACTAATTAATCGACCCACAAGAAACAGAACGAACAAAAACAAACCGAAACTAGTTCTCTTTTGGTTTTAGATCCTCAAACCATACCATATAAATCCCAAAATGAAATTCTCTGAAACAAAACCAAAAAAATATTTCAATATCCACCTCTGTCCCATATGCTAAGTCACATCATAGTTATGCTTATGTAACATCAAAACTACGAGAGTAGATAAAAATGAAGAAAAGTGCTTCTCACCTATCGGTTCCTAGTTTTAATCTCTTCCTCAAAGGAACATCTTCATCATTCTTGCTCCGCCCTGAAGCTTTGCAAACAAAGATATAGCTGTTCTTCAGTCCTGTGGCCTTTTAATCTGCACTTTTAGTATTTGTAAAACTCTAACATCTCTTCTTCCACGGGATGAGTCTTGCCTACTATGACAAGACAATGCAGAGGCGCTCCAAAATCAACACTCTCTAGTTGCTTCATAGTCCCTGCAACTATCTTCTGGTCCTCAGAGCCAAGCCTTGCAAAGCCCACACACTCTGTGTCTTCACCATAAACAGATTCCCCATGCTTTTGCTCAACTTCTAGAAGCTGCTCGATCGCTGTATTAACAGTCATATACCTGGGTGGTTCATACTGTTTGTTCCCTCCTCTGCAAAGAGATTCAAAAGTGGGCTCTTTCACCCGGATATCTAGGAGACAGAGAGTGTGGAGTCCAAGAGACCGGTTCTTCTTGATCTTCTCGTAAAAGCTATCGGGTCTCCAAGTTTCGGTGAAGAACGGGATTGAAACAGTCTCTCCATAATGGTAAAGCTGCAGGCCACAAATCCCAACAGCATTCATCACAGATGCATTGTGCACTACCTCTACTTTTACACCAACTGTCTTAGCTCGAACAACAAGATCACTATGTGTTGTAGCTCTGCAAATTTGCATTCCCAGCAAAACAACAACAACAACCATATCAGACATAAATCTCAAAAATAAATTGCATAGTAGTATCTCTCACTAACTACATTAGCTATAAAAAAATTGAACAACAAAGACATTGATAAAGCTCGAAATTATGTACCCGAAAGGATCACCAACAACGAGAAAAGCGATATCATTATCAATGGCTTCTTCAATCATATCACCAGCCTTTTCTTCCACCATTTCTCTATCAGCAAGTATAATTTGTTTCCCATAAAAGTTTTCCTGAGAAACCAAAAAAAAAAAGTAATCTTTTAAATCAGAAAATTGGGAAAGTAGTGAATCTAACTAAATCAAGAGGGGGTTTTGAGAGTCTTACAAGATTGGAAAGACCAGAAGCAGAGAGACCAAAGGACAAAAGAGAAGTGTAAGCTTCCATGTATACTTTCTGAGATTTCTTAACAGCTTCGAGTCCTCGCAAGGTTATGTCTTTTTCATCACCTAAACCTAACCCTATAATATACAACATCTCTGCTGATACTACTCTCTTCTGCCTCTCTGACAACAGTAATCAAACAACGATTAATCACTCAATCAGATAGTCACATGAAACGCAAGAAAGATGAAACCTTTAAAAACAGAAGAACAACGAAACAGTTGATGAACTTTAGATCTAAGGAATAGATAAATCTATTGCTAATCCACCAAACAAGTGGGTGGCTGAACAAATCGAAGAATTCAACAGATCCATAGAATTGAAGGATAAAAATTCGATCTTTACCTGATAGATTGCGTTGAAAATTTGGGAAAGCTCTCTCACTCGATAAACCTCAACGAGCGGCCAAGAAGAAGAAGGTCAAAACTTAAAACCCTTTTCTTTTTGTTTTCTTGCTTTACTTTTTTGTTTTCTTTAGTTTAATTGAGAGTTTAATTTATACTTATTTGATCCTTATTTTAAAAAGTGAGTAATCGGCCCTGAGTATTGTTGGCATTAAGGGCAAAATTAAAATACTACTTCAATACTATTATTACACTCTTTGTCTAAGAAACCAAAAAGGATGAAGATTTGAGGACTTGAGTGATTGAATGAATAGAGTTACAACATGTTTATATATTAGGCAGTGCAAGAGAGCTGAGGTAGACAATTTTTTTGTCGGACTAGCTCGTGCATATCGTGCACTATCTTGAACACTGCTTCTGGTTTAGCCAGCCTCAACGCATTCTGTGACATTATCTCCAACTCTTTTGATGCCGGTCCGAACCAATCTGCTACGATCTCTGATATCTCTTTTGGTGATTTTGAGAATTTCCCACATCCGTTCTCCACCACGTACGGTACATTCCCTGCCTCCTGCGCTCAAAATCAAAACCAAGACCCCCCAAAATTGAGAAACTTAACTTAACATAGAAATGGGACTCTGCCTTTAACGTGGAACTTACTTGACCGGCGATGTAACCGTTTAAGATGATCGGTAGCCCTCTTATCATAGATTCAGCTATAGTGCCTGGACCAGCCTGCACAAGTCCAAATGACAAAGATTAATAAAGAAACAATCATTCTAGGATCAATGGTGAATCCAGGTCTCCACTTTAAGAACATAATAATTTGGTTCTGTTCAGTTTACCTTGGTAATGATGCAGTCACAGGCACCCATACATTCCTCCATTTTCGTTATAAACCCCTTCACCTATGAGATTAAGAAGATCCTTTCAGCGACTTACATCGAGTGCGTAAGAATGTTGATTTGGTATGTAGAGTACCTGGACTGGTATTTTCCAATCTAAGGAACTTAGTTTGCTTTGGAGTTTCTTGTTTCGTCCACATATTACAAGAACCTGACCTACTGCTTCACCAATGCTCTCGTCATACAAAGCATCTGCAAGTGCTCTTGCTGTTGCCTCAATGGGACCCATTCCTTCTCCTCCGCCCATTAACAATACAGCTGGAAGATTCTCATCCATTCCTAGCTCCCTTCTTAGTTCCACCTGCGATTTTCCGGAAATATACTATTACATTTTGGATATGTTTGACGCAAAAAAAAAAGACCAGCAAGTAAAGGAATCTTTCTTTCCAAACCGACCTTTGGGCGAACTGGTTTCACAAAGGAAGGTCGAACCGGAAGGCCATAAACTTTGATTTGTGATGTTTCGAGTCCTGCCTTTTGCGCCCTTTTTGCAACTTCTGTTGATGGGCAATAACATCTTGTCACAAGCTTATGAAACCTAAAACATCAAAACAATCATGTTGTAACAGCGTATAGACCTTTACAATTGAAAGATTTGATAAAAATTACTAACCATGTGGGATGGCAAGTGCTTAAGTCTGTAATAACCGTGGTGAAGACAATCTTCTTAAGCAAGCCTTTTGATCTTAGGACACGAAGTGGGACATGTTGCATCAACGGATGAACACTGATTATGATGTCCGGTTGATATTTCATTAACCCTTGTGCGATTTCCCTGTAAATTTTAAAACAACGGTTTCAGATTGGAAAAGAAAAAGACATGAGAGAAAATTTCATCAGAGAAGCAAAGACCAACGAAAGCTATAGGCTAAATTTGATGCCCCTCCTTCATAAATACACTTAAGAAGAACTCTTTATCAAAATTCTTGTTATAGTAAAAGTTGGAACAGACAAATGACTTATTCCAAACTATAGACCTGAATCCTCACCTGGCAATAAAAGTCGAAGTCGCTGCAAAATTAGATTGATGAATAACGCGTGGAGCTGTACCATAATAAGTCATTTTCCACAGAGTTCCATGTTTCACCAGAAAATTATAGCTCCGGGGAAGCTGGTTGAACGGCCAGGGCGTATGATCTGTCCACAAATCCGTAATAAACACCTGCGCAAGCACTCTTAATGAATGGAACAAAATCAACAATGGCTCACACTACTTAAAAGTACCCAAGCCCAAGAACCAAACTGAATTTAAAAGTCATCTACTTACATGAACCAAACATCTAAATGCTTAAATTTCCCCCCTCATTTCTCTTAGCAGCCAAACAGATACTTCAGAATTGTAACAACAAATACTCAAAAAGTGAAAATCAATGAATCAAAATTGGAAATGGGTGGGAGGACGAACCTGGTACTCATCTCCAAACTCCTGATTAAAAGCAGCTTTAATGGCTTCAGCAGAAGCTCTGTGACCACCACCAGTATCACTCATCAAAATCAAAACTTTCTTGGGCCGATCAGCTTCAACACCATTCAAAGGCAAGCCCTCCTCACCCAAAACCTCATGACTCGCATCTACCCTAACCCCATTCTCATCGCTGGACAACCCAACTCCTCCAACAGAGGCGAAGCTCTCCGGAACAACCTTATCGCAGTGAAACCTAATAAAGCTATTGAATTCACTGATAAACCTACGCAGGCTAGAACCGGCACTGCTCTTAGTGTTCAAGCTAAGGGAAGCTAGGGTTTTCATCCCCGTTCTTCGGGTGGGTAAAGTCCTGAAGCCATTGAAGTACAAGGCATTGGACGACGAGAGAGCATACCCATCAGAATTTAAACACGGAGATCGATTAAAAGAGGCTAAACCTCTCAGCCGTGGGAAGAAATCAAAGACCGGAGCTGATGAATCATTGGTTACCGTTGAAGGGTTTTGCATATTTTTTGATTAGAGAGAAGAGAGAATCAAATAGCCATATGAATGGGGAGAGATGCAGAGGGAGAAGAGAGAGAGAGAGAGAGATTGAAGCCACGAAAAAGATAGGATTTTTAAGAAGAGAGCAGAGTGGGGAGAGATGGATTGATTCAGAACAAATACGATTGGAGTGGTTTTTATTGTTTTTGGCCTAAACCGGAGAAAAACTTATCCGAATATTCTCTCTTTATGGGCAAATTGATTTCTACCAGAACTGCTGAGGTAACCCAAATCAACCAATTTATATAAAAAAATATTTATATACTTGTAGATTCTGTAGCCGTGTTATATCTTCTACAAATGGATGTCGGCATAATGGACAGATTAATTCCAAAATTGTAGCATATTTTTCTTTACCAAAAACATTAAAAGGCATTTGGTATCACTATCACACTTTAAAGACTAGATTAACAAGTGTTCATTTTATTTTGTATACTAATGTTTCGTTTTATATGAAAGAGTTAAAAACTATGAGTTTGCAATTGGTTTTATATGATAATAGAGTATATATGTCTAATTGTATAATAATATATATAAGGATTTTGTGCCTTGGGTTCATAATTAAGTTTCGAATATTAGAGTTTGAGGTGCATTCTCTTTGGAAGGTTCTTTTAGTATGTAAAACTATAGGCGTTGGATTTATGTTTGCATCTAAGACCAACGGAAGCTATATGGTTTGGTGAAGTGATTCAGACGAGTTATTGTATTTAACAAATTTTCAAAAAACTTGAGAGTCAATGTTGGCTTTGTGCTGCGCATGTGTTTCATGCTTCCAGTTCTCCACTCGTTTCTCTATCTTAATCTTATACTAGTAGAAGAATCTTGAGATACTTTTTGATTTGTTAAAAGTTAACTTTGAGATACTCAAATATAATAACTATATATATATATATATATATTAATTAGATTAGAGAGAGGACAAAAGTTGAAGGAACTCGTTGTGGAATAGAAGAATTCGTTATTAGTACGTCCGACCAAATTAAATTAAAAGAACAAGAAAAGGCACACGCATTGTGTGAAAACTAAAAGATGGCGATGCATGCCTTTCACATGCGTTATTTTATTTAAACTAAAATTCTTACACAATCAGTGTTTTACAAGGAAACTACGATGAACCTACCTGACTTAAGTTATTCAAAGTTCTAACAAATATTAAAAGGTACAAATCTTAGGATCTCCTCACTTTTCGTTCGTTTCATTTCACATATTTCTAACTTTTCAAGGAAAACAACAAACTAATTATAAAAACTCATATTTAAATCGTTATGGCTGGAAATAATGTCTATGCATACGTACAAACCAAATACACCCACAGCCAAATCTGTCCAAACCAAATAGAATTATAACCAATTGGTTTGTCCATTGGTTGCAGATTGAAGCAAAATTCATTATCTCATAAACTCATAATTATAAAGCTAGAGGTTTATAAACTCATAATTATAAAACTAAAGGTTTATAAATTCATAATCTCATAATCTCATAATCTCATAAACTCATAATTATAAAGTTAGAGGTTTATAAACTCATAATTATAAAACTAAAGGTTTATAAATTCATAATCTCATAATCTCATAATCTCATAATTATAAAGCTAGAGGTTTATAAACTCATAATTATAAAACTAAATGTTTATAAATTCATAATCTCATAATCTCATAAACTAAAGGCTTTTTCTTCCCTCCATCTGATCTCCCTCCATCTGATTCTACGAAAACAAACATAAGATCCTGATCAATGACATTAACAAATCGACAATTTATAAAGACAGTATCGACAAGTTATAAGAAGTACCTTCTAAAGTTCTAAGTAACTCTGGTCCTCTTTCTTACACCTTCTTCTTCTTCTTCTCCTTCTTCTCCTTCTTCTTTTTCTTCTTCATCTTCCTCAAGAAACTCGGTTCCACCTATCAAATGAAAACATAACAAAACTATCACTGAACCATCACTTCATTCATAGATAACAAAACAAAAACAAGTTATAAGAGTTAGTATACTTACTAATTTCCTCAAAACCTCTTAACCAATTTCTCGCACAGATAAGTGCTTGCACATTGGATGGAAGTAGACGGTTCCTGTACTTGTTTAGAACTCGACTTCCCACACTAAATGATGACTCGGAAGACACTGTTGTGATAGGAATACAAAGTACATCACATGCCATGCGAGACAACTCTTTAAAACGTGCTGCATTATCTTTCCAATACTTCAAGACATCCAAACTCTGAAACGCAACCATATCCAAAGCTGGTTCATCCAAGTACATATCTAGTGCCGATTTTCTTGTTCCAGCTTTTTGAGAAACAAATGCATAAAAACCCTACATAATATGACAACGAACATAATTAGAATAGAGAGAACTGATAACTTGATAAGTGATAACATAATATGACAAATAACAGAACATAATAAGTTACTTACACCATATCCAGATGGTAGTTTATCCTCCATAACTTGTGAAGTTGCAGCAGTGTTCACAGTATTCTTCTTATAAACTCCATACAACTTTTCTATCTTCTTGCGGATGTGATCAACCTTAGACTTGCTAGTTGATGGATCTAAAGTGCTAAAGCAGTATTCTAAACAAGTCAACTTCAACCTTGGATCCAAAACAGCAGCGATCGCAAGTATATCACTGTAGTCTTTCCAATATTTTTCAAACTTCAGCTTCATGGTATCCACCATTTCACAAATGGTCTCATCCTCAGATGTTGCATGAACTCTAAGCCAACTTTCAATTTTCCAAACTTGCATAAAGTACAGATTCGCAGTAGGATATTTAGAGCCTGCAACAATTTGTGTTATTTCATCAAATGGTCTCAAGAACTCGCATATAAGCTCTGCTCTAGACCACTCCAATTCAGACGGAAACCACTTATAGCTCGGCTCTACTTCAGCAAGATTACGCAACACATTTTTAAATTGGATCGCTCTAGACAACATTAGATGGGTTGAGTTCCAACGTGTTCTCACATCCATAACAAGACCAGCTTAGTATGAATCCCAACAGTTTCAACACACCCTTGGAACATCTGTTCTCGAGACTCTGAAATCCTCACAAACTTGACACTTTCCCTAATTTTATCTAAAGCTTTCTCTATCAGATCTAACCCATCTTGAACTATAAGATTCAAAATATGAGCTACACTCCTTACATGAAAAAACTCTCCACCACAGACCAAATCCTTTCTAAGTTGCCTTTTCACAACTCCTTGCATATTATCATTCGATGAAGCATTGTCTACAGTAATAGAAAATACTTTCTTATCTAACCCCCAAGCTTTCAACAACTCAATCAACTTCATACCCAATGCAACACCAGAATGCGGTGGAGGAAAAGCACAAAAAGATATTATTTTGGCTTGCAAGTTCCAATTTGCATCAATGTAATGTGCAGTTAAACACATATAACCTTCCACGGTTATAGCTCTCCACAAATCAGTTGTAAAACAAACTCTACCCGGAATTTCACTCAAAATCTGCTTAAGTTTGTTTTTCTCCTTCTCAAAAAATTTCAGAACATCAGCAACTGCAGTATTTCTACTCCAAAATTCAATACTCGGATTGACATATGCAAAAGCTTCCCTAATCCTTCTATATTCAACAAATGAGTAAGGAAGATCATGCTCAATAATCGCAACAGCAATCAACTCACGGAACACCATCATATCAATCTTTCGACTATGAGTACTAGGAGTACTACCAGGAGTTTTGGGACAAGTTTTCATATGCCTAAGCAGAGTAGTTGTTCCATTCTTATCCAGATTCAAGTGATAATTATACTTGCAGTGGTTGCATATAATATGATATTTATCATCTTTATCTTTCTCTCCAATAATAGTGAAATTTTTCCAACACCTTGAATGTCTACGTTTACCTCTTTTCCCTTGAGCATGAGATGATTCACCCATGAGAGATTCATCGTCCACCGGAGTGTTTACATCGTCCAGCGGATTGTTTTCATCTTCCATAGGATTGTTTTCATCTTCCACCCGATTGTTTTCTTCTTCCATCATATGTCGCTCCCAGTCATTATCACTCACGATGTAGTTATCATCACACAAGCTCAGTGTTTTGTCCATCTGTTCAAAAATATACAAACAATGAACATAAAAAAACGTGAGACAATGGACACCTTTAAGAAATCAAAGTAAACAATAAAGCTAAAAGACTTAAACAAAGAAGCGTCTGCACAAAAACATTGAACTCATAACAAGCTCATAAACACAAACACATAACAAGCTCAGGTTACAAAGTCCTCATGCATATTCTAGGGTCATAAACAATGAATTCATAATAAGCTCATAAACAATGAACTCATAACAAGCTCATAAACTAAAACACATAACAAGCTCATAAACTAAAACACATAACAAGTTCTCGCTTGGATCATATACGGACACATAACAAGTTCAGGTTACAAAATCCTCATGCATATTCTAGGGTCATAAACTAAAACACATAACAAGCTCTCGCTTGGATCATATACGGACACATAACAAACACATACAAGCACACATAAGTACATAACAAGCTCATCAAGTCTAAAACCTTTCCAATCAAAATCTGACTAAAGCAAAGTATCAAAATCAAAATCAAATATGTACGTTTGTGTTAGAGTAAACCCAGAAACTGTAAAATCAAAATCAAACCCACAAACCCACAAACCAAATCAAAATCAAATCTGTACGTTTACAAGTTTACAACCCTAGTGTTTACCTTATACAAATCGAGATGACAAGATCACGAGAAGCAGAGCCGCAGAGGAGAAATCGAAATGATTTGAAGTAGATCGAGATGATTTACGAGAAGCAGAACCGCAAACCCTAATTTTTATCGCCTGAGAGGCTGAGAGAGAAATAGGAGAAAGAGAGAAAGAGAGAAAGAGGCGGAATTAAAAAAAAAAAAGTTTCCCCCAAATTGTAAAAACCCTAATTTTTTATGGTTATTGGACGGCCCACGTCCAAACTAGTTTGGACCGTATATCAATGGGCTAAATTGGTTTTAGGCCCATTTGACCGTTTTAAATTTGGTAATAACCAAAACCAGTCCAAATTAATTTGGACTGGACAGCCCATGGTTTTATAGCCCAATTGACATCTCTACGTACCAATCATATTTTTCAAAATCATTCCACATTCAATTATATGGGCGTAATTGTGTAAAATAATCTACTTGAATTGTTGAAACTTATGTCGTTATGAATTTTAGTACAATAATACTTCATCCGTTTCAAAATATAAGATGTTTTAACTAAAAGTTAAAACATCTTATATAAAGATGCATAATATAAAATATTAAAATAATCTAAAAGTTACATAAAAACTTGAAAACATCATATATGTTATATTATGATACAACAAAGAATATCTAAAATAGAAACAGTATAAATTTACGGTGAATAAGTGAAACCATATCTTTAACGAAAATAAAATAAGTGAAACTATATTTTATATAAATCACTATAACGCCTTGGCAGAAGCAGCCAGCATCCAAAATCTTCATGTGTACGTACGTACAGTTGCCCCCCCACTTGTGCCAGCTAGAAAGAAAGTCGCGGTAATAAGTAAAAAGGTAGAAAACGATTAAAATATTTAGTGGGTTTATGAGCCCAATAAAGGAATTAGGCCCATCCTTATTATATTTGGTTATTAAGCTATTTTCCAATTAGTATAACGCCGGCCGCCGGGTAATCTTACCTTCCCCGCCGTGGATAGCTCCTCTTCCTCACCCGCCGTGGATAATTCCTTGCAGCAGCTTTATTGAGGAACAAACCCACTAATTCTTTCTCCATTACGGTACAAATTCAAATTGAAACTAGGCATGAAGTTGTATGTTTGATCTTAGTTTCAAAGTGCTTTGCTTGTGGATTAATATTGTAAATCACTCTCTGAATAAACTAATTTGTTCAGAGCAAAAAGAGAAGGATGAAGATTGCAATTGAAGGTTGTATGCACGGAGACCTTGACAATGTGTACAAGACAATTCAACATCATGAACAGATTCACAACACTAAAGTCGATCTCCTCCTCTGCTGCGGCGATTTTCAGGTAAATCATCAATCTTTACTTTTTCTTTCCTGCATAAAAAAACATTAGATTCTGCTTCTTAATTGTGAAAGATTCGATTCTTGTGCTTCTTACTTAGGCTGTTAGAAATGAGAAAGATATGGATAGCCTTAACGTACCTAGAAAATACAGAGAGATGAAGTCCTTTTGGAAGTACTACTCCGGTCAAGAAGTTGCTCCCATTCCCACGATTTTCATCGGTGGCAATCACGAGGCTTCTAACTACTTGTGGGAACTGTAAGTTTTTTACTATTCTCTAGTCTTCTTGTCTTGATTTAGGATTCTGAAGCCTCAAATATGTGTTCTTGATTGGATTGCTGCTTGTTTCTCTAGGTATTATGGAGGTTGGGCTGCCACCAATGTGTACTTTTTGGGTTATGCTGGAGTTGTAAAGTTCGGTAATCTGCGGATTGGAGGCCTTTCTGGTATCTACAATGGGCATCATTACCGTTCAGGTTTGTTTACTTCTTCATCTCTCTGATTAAGTACCAAACTTTCAGCTTCTGAAATAGCAAAAACCTGGATTTCTAAGTTGTGTATCTTATCTGGAATGTCAAGTTTAGGGAACTTTTTAGTTTTGGTTGTTGTCTGTCAATAAAGTGAAATCAGTCGTTTTTGTGAGTAGGACACTTTGAGCGGCCACCGTATAATGAGAGCACCATCAGATCGGTCTATCATGTTCGTGAATATGATGTCCAGAAGTTGATGCAACTTGAAGAGCCGCTTGATATCTTTCTCTCACATGATTGGCCTGTTGGAATCACTGATTATGGAGACTCTGAAGCACTTATGCGGCAAAAACCATACTTCCGTCAAGAGGTAAAAACTTTGGGAGAATGATTCTACTTCTTCATTTTGGTTTTGAGATCTTTGCAATGGATTTGATCAAATTTATTACAGATTGAGGAGAGAACTCTTGGAAGTAAACCAGCGGCTTTACTGCTGGAAAAACTGAAGCCTCGGTATTGGTTTTCAGCTCACTTACACTGCAAATTTGCTGCTGCTGTTCAACACGGGAACGATGGCTCAGTGACAAAGTTTCTGGCTCTTGATAAATGCGTACCAGGGAAAAAGTTTTTACAGGTTCTAATTCGTTCATGTCCACCTTATGCTTTGTTCTTGTGAAACAAAAAGGATATCTTATAATTTCTTAACATGTTCATTAGATTATTGAAATCGAATCAGAGCCTGGACCTTTTGAGATCCTATACGACGAAGAGTGGCTAGCAATAACACGAAAGTTCAATTCCATATTCCCGCTAACAAAGAGATCCCCAAACTTCAGGTATACCGTCTGAAAAAAGCTACCTACCAAGACATGTTATGTTTATGTTTCTTCCATTTATCTTTCTACTCCCTACTTACGTATTGTTTTGAGACAATAGCGCTGCTGGAATGGATATACAAGAGAGCCGTGAATGGGTGAGGAAGAAGTTAGAAGAAAGGCAATTTAAACCTTTTGAGTTTGCAAGGACAGTTCCAGCATATAACCCATCACAACGTATCTTTGATCCCATACCTGGTAAGTTAATGTGTTGGATATAGAGCATTATGTAAAATTGATGAAGAACACCGATGAGATCTACTAGGATGTGGATAATCGATTAAAAGTGTATTATTCTTGTGGAATTATGTAGAAATTCCACGGAATCCCCAGACGCTGTCTTTATTAGAGCTCCTTGGTCTCCCTTATCTCCTTGATTCATCACCAGTAACAGGGGAAAGAACCGGTATCCCTGCTTCACTGGCTCCATCAGGTATGATTATGGCTTTCTTTGCTGATGAGGACTTTGTTGCGATAATAGTATGAATGTCAAGATGAAACATATGTTGTGTATTGCAGATCTTCCGGCATTTGATAGCGAAGAAATCCCAATTGATGACATTGATGAAATAGAAGAGATGGAGAAAGCCAAAGAGGATGACCCTACGAGAGAGTCAGAGACATGAATCTCTCCATTCAAGTGGTTAGAATCTTTGTTCTTTTTCTAATATTTGACTGCTAAATCGTCAACCTGGAAAACAACTACATTAGTGGAGATTTTGTGATTAGAAGATCAGATTGTTTTGTTTGCATGTGATATTAAAGAAAAGTGAATCATAAAAAAATTGTATCGAAGACAGAAACCAATGTTCATCCATTATTCAAGAAGGTAGGATCACTTTTTCTTCCCAAGTTGTCTTGCATGCATTGTCTTGGGAATACTCACCGACAAAAACCATAGCGATAGTATGTCGGATTCACTTAAAACCATAGATGATGATGGAAATGTTGGATTCAACTGAACACGACCATCAATGGTTCTTCATTGAATTGCGTTGACTTAACTTCATCACCTCAACTATCTTTCTCTCTCTGACACAAACATCAAATGCAAACTATGCAGTGAACAGATACTATTTATTATTACGACAACCTTCGTTTCGACACACAAACATCTATCTCTCTCGTCTTCTATTATCTTTGTCACTTTCCTTTTCGAGTCAAACACAGAGACATTTAAAAAATGGCGTTCTCTTCTTACAGACTAAATTATTCCTTCCTTCTTCATCTTCTTCTGTTTCTGTCTAGTTTTCTCACTTCCTCCGCCGACCTCTCTTTTAATTTCTACGCCAGTTCTTGTCCTGTAGCTGAGCTTCTCGTCAGAAACACCGTTAGATCAGCTACATTATCTGATCCAACCATCCCCGGTAAACTCCTCCGTCTCCTCTTCCACGACTGTTTCGTCGAGGTAACACATGTTCATTATGATTTGCACAGAGAATTCAAATAAATTTGGGCTGAGAGCTTAGATTGTTGCCATGCAAGGGTTGTGATGCGTCAGTGTTGATACAAGGGAATACCACCGAGAGAAGCGATCCTGGAAACGCATCCCTTGGAGGGTTCTCTGTCATAGACACAGCTAAGAAAGCCTTGGAGATCTTATGTCCGGCCACCGTTTCCTGCGCTGACATCGTCGCACTTGCTGCTAGAGACGCCGTCGAAGCTGTAACATTCACATTCACATCCACTTCTATCTATCTATATTGCTCTAGTCCGGTGTAACTGATCCAAACTAAACCGAAACATACCGAACCAAATCAAATTCTGTATCACCTTTTTTTTAATAAAGAAGAGAAAACCAATTGAACGAAAATAACCGGACTTAGATTTACATTAAACCGGTTATCCTTCTTAAGGTTTGAATTTTTTTTTTTTGGGCGGGACAGGCAGGAGGACCGGTGGTTGAGATTCTGACAGGGAGGAGAGACGGGAAAGTATCTATGGCTGCAAACGTAAGACCGAACATAATCGACACAGATTTTAGTCTCGACCAAATGATCGATGGCTTCTCTTCTAAAGGCTTGTCTATTCAAGACCTTGTCGTTCTCTCTGGTATACATATCATCAACGTTTCTTGAAACGTACCAAAATGTTTTGCTAAACTCCAACAGAGTATGATGAAACAGAGTCTGCTGCAAGAACTAACTAAACCGGATTGGTTATATTTTTATACTCTAATTCTATGGTTACACTCTGTTATTATTATTGTACGTTCAGGAGCACACACGATTGGGGCTTCGCATTGCAACGCATTCAATGGAAGATTTAAACAAGACTCAAAAGGGAGTTTCGAGCTAATCGACGCGTCTCTAGACAAGTCATACGCAGAGACACTAATGAACAAATGTTCGTCTTCAGAATCGTCTTCGTTAACGGTGAGCAACGATCCAGAGACATCTTCGACATTCGATAATCAATACTATAGAAATCTGAAGACCCACAAGGGTTTGTTCCAAACGGATTCTGCGCTGATGGAGGATGATCGAACGAGGAAGATGGTGGAGGCACTGGCGAGTGATGAGGAAATCTTTTTTCAGAGATGGAGTGAGTCGTTTGTAAAGCTGAGTATGGTTGATGTGAGAGTTGGTGAAGATGGTGAGATTAGACGTTCTTGTTCTTCCGTTAATTAAAAACATTTCTGCATTATAATTAATTTGTCTTTGATTAATTTGGAACAATGTCTGGTTTAGTTGAGTTTTGGTTTAACAATCGAATATTTTGGTCTAAATGTATAATAAGGTTAGTCGGTAATTGAGAACAGTAATCGGTTGGATCAATGAAACTCTGGTAATTTTTCGATTTAGTCCTCATGGCTGGTCAAAACTCAAAACAAAACTTAGATGAGATTGTGATTCTGAACATTGCAATTTAAAGCATTAACATATGTAAAAAAAAAAAAAAAAAAAAAATTTGTTTAACATATGTCAACCTTCATTCATTCTCCTTGATCCTTCCAGGGTGACAAAACCGAGGCCAGATGTCGTCAGTTTATACTCAATGCAAACCGCACAAACACACTGGAAGATTCTCAAAGCTTTGTTACCCTAAAGGCCAAGCTATAGCCAATACATTCTACTGGTCTCCCACCGGAAAACACACAAACATATATAGCTCGTATAGCTGACATATTGAATGGATTCAATGGAAAGCTTGAGTTTAACAATGCATGTAGATGAGCTTCCAACTATGGCAACAGACGAGAGAACGAACTTCATTGCCACAGGAGTAAGTAATGGTTGTTATTTTGAAAAATCGTATGTTAGTTGTCCACAGGAGAGATATATACTCTTTCTAAAGTTGCGTATGAAAATGGGAAACACATTTTCGATTTGGACGAGTCCTCAAGTAACGAGACGGAAACTAATATACGGAGTATTTAAAATTAGAACATACAGTATGAGGAAGCAAGAAAGAAAGTGAAATAAATGAGTTTTTTACAAGTGACTGACTCGGCTCGGGGTGAAGGTTATTGTTGCATGTCGCTACGCAGTAAGGAAGGGGTAATAAATAGTACTACTACAGACTACAGTACATGATTGACTATTACACACACAGTACAGAGATCGTAGAACATCATCAATCGAATCTGCATGTGAATACCACGTGTCAAAATCCACTGAGAAGGACGGTTGATTCACTCTGACTTGGTATCACAGTAAAGTTGACAAAACCCCCTTCCCCTCAAGGAATAAAATAATTAATTAATTAATCATATTTTTAAGGCACACAATTAGGCCCCTCCACGAGATATATCTTTCCTTTATATAGATGACAATATAAATATATACTTATTTATTTCTCTAATAATTTAGGATAAACTTAATTTTAATTATTCTTAATTGCTAATAATGAGAAAAATAAAAAAAGGTAAATAATAATGATGATACAAATGGAGGAATCTGCTTCTTCTTCTTCTTCTTCGTCATTTAATTTTTTTTCAAAACGAAGACCAGAGAGAGAGAGTTATATTGGAGACGAATCCCTAATTCTTCTCGGGTGTTAATCTGCTGTATTTGTTCATCCTTTCTTCTTCTTCTTCAGGTACGCTCAAAACTACTCCCCCTAATTCGTCATCTCTTCGATCTGATCGTGCTCAATCCATTTCCCATTTTCAATTTTATCTGCTCTTAATTTTTTGGCTCAATCTGGTCATATTATATGCTGTGCATAGTTGTGTTCTGGCTTTTTCTTATTCAAGCAAGCAGGACTCGATTTCGATCAATTCTTTATTTATCTGTTGAGAGCATTTGGTGATTTTTTTGACATATTGTTAGGGTTTGATTGGTGGATAAAAGGAAGCTGAATCAGCTTCGGAACTGTATTTGTAATTTTTTTTGCTCCGATCAAGACAAGAGAAGGCGTTCTGGTGTTTGGGGGGCATTTCTGAGGAGTTATGGGATATCTCAATTCTGTGTTGTCATCTTCGAGTCAGGTTCACGCCGACGACGGACCTGTTAGCGGCGGCGGCCTCAGGTTTGATCTCTTTACTCGTTTCTCCACTTTAACCATTTCTATGCTGTTCTAGTATTATTAAAGTTGCTTTGCAGCTGTGTTTGCATCTTAGTAATAATATATATGCGTGGAAATTAGAATTCACATCTTTCTCTTAGGTGGATAGAGGAATCTCTTGTTCTCAGTAATTTTCTTACATCTCTCTTATGTTGGGAAGAACTCAGAAAAATCATGTGCGTCTTGATTGATGTCTTAACTCTGGCGTTATAGTTATCTTTTTTGGAAGTTCGTCTCAAAAAGTAGACCACCTTCTTCGTATATAAGTCTTCAAAGATGTCTAACTATATGTTGTTAAGGCATTGGCATTGATTCCTAGAAATGTGATTGTAGATGTTTCTGCTGTCAGTTTTTATTGTATAGATAGATTGTAATGTTATGACATTTAATATGTGCAGTCAAAACGGGAAGTTCAGCTATGGATATGCAAGCTCTCCTGGTAAAAGATCTTCAATGGAGGACTTCTATGAGACTAGAATTGATGGCGTTGATGGGGAAATAGTTGGTCTATTTGGTGTCTTTGACGGTATACATGCCTCTCTGATATACAGGAACTTATGTGTTGCTGACTTTATCTTGCATGTAACCATTTCCAGTACTTTCTAGCATATGGAGCATTGTGTATCACTTCTCATTATGTAGAAATAGACATATATGTTCTGAGTTTTCATATGGTAAACTGGAGATTTAGTAAGGTTCTGTTTCTCTTGGTACATAGGAACCATAATATGTCAACGTCTATTGATCACATAACAGCCTTAAGCTTTTATCGTCTTTAATTATTTTTACATGTTAAGGTGCTCTAAAGAGGGTAATATAGTGATATAGCTTACGTTTATATCCAGGTCATGGAGGTGCACGTGCAGCTGAATATGTGAAGCAAAATCTGTTCAGTAACCTGATCAGGCATCCAAAGTTCATCTCTGATACCACAGCAGCTATAGGTTATTTTCACTTATAATCTTGAAATAAACCCAGCAAGGTGCCTTATTTGTCCTTCTGATTTTTTTTTGCTTGCTTCTCATTTCAGCTGATGCATACAACCAAACAGACTCGGAGTTTCTTAAATCAGAAAATAGTCAGAACAGAGATGCTGGTTCAACAGCGTCAACAGCCATCTTAGTTGGTGACCGTTTACTTGTCGCAAATGTAGGGGACTCCAGAGCTGTGATATGCAGAGGTGGCAATGGTATGCGTGTTCATTTTTATACCAAATGTCCCTGCTTTAACGATTACACACTGCATCCAGTTTGACCAAGTCATTAGGAGTTGTATGTTAAGAGGTCCAAAGGGAAACATATATTGATAGTTTGTCAAACAGTATATGCAGGTCTTCGCCTCATAACTAACCCCTAATAGTTATAATCACATGATAGCCCTTGTATATGACAATTGTAGTAAGCGCCTCTATTTTGTATGGTACTAATTCGATTCTTTTGTTAAAGCTATTGCTGTATCCCGAGATCACAAGCCTGATCAAAGTGATGAGCGCCAAAGAATTGAGGATGCAGGAGGATTTGTCATGTGGGCTGGTAAGAACTTTTTTTTTTTTTAATGGAAACTTCTCTTCTTATTTGAGTATATATCAATTGCTTTACTGGAATTATGCTAAAAGGAACATGGAGAGTTGGTGGAGTCCTTGCTGTTTCTCGTGCATTTGGCGATAGGTTGCTGAAGCAGTATGTTGTTGCTGATCCGGAGATACAGGTATAAACTTTGCGCCAAAACTTCCTCCCACATTTTAAAAAATTGACACCTTGTTAACATAACCTGCATTGGATTGTGATTAAGTTAGCGATGGGGTAACAAAGTGACTATTTTGTGTTACCTCATACCCACATTATACACTATTTTTCTAAAATAACTTCAACAATCTTCCCTCGTTCACTCATTAGCTTACATGAAATTTCAGGAGGAAAAAGTTGATAGCTCTCTCGAGTTTCTCATTCTTGCAAGTGATGGTCTCTGGGACGTCGTATCTAACGAGGTAGAACTATCGTTTGATTTCTAAGCTTCCCTATTAAAATTTCCAATCTTCAGACCTGATAACCCATCCCATCTCTGCTCAAATCTTATTTTCAGGAAGCCGTAGGCATGATCAAGACGATAGAAGATCCTGAGGAAGGTGCAAAGAGACTGATGATGGAAGCTTACCAAAGAGGGAGTGCAGACAACATAACTTGTGTCGTCGTACGTTTCTTCTCAGACCAAGCAGGAGGAATAGGTTCCAGCAGCAACAGTGTCCCAATCGATCATGGTATCATTGCGGACTCATCAACCTAAACATTGGTAACGTCGATTCGGTGTGATCTCAAAACAGGTGAATCTGGGAGATTATATATTGTTATAAAAAGGTCAAAGGTTTTCAAGAATATACAGACAAAACACACGAACGTTTTTTTCTGTGTCGTGTTATATCTTTTGTTGTTGTTACTTGTTATACATTTGTTAATTGAGCATGTAGCGAAACATAGAATAAGTGTATTAGTACAAGTTCTGATTCATTTACTTTTTGTCTGAGAAATTTGTGGTTTCATGGATACATATTACATATACCTGCTTTTACAACATTGATATCAATCAAATTTTAAAATGAATAAGTGAAACCAAAGGTTGGTTAAAAACGAGTACACTTAAAAAGAATAAAAGATAAAATAGTAAAAACAACAGTTACAACACCAGACTAACCAATCTACCTGACTAATATTTAACCTTTGAAACTTAATCTTCTCTATCTCAGTCCCATCTTCTGTGCCAACACCGCGAGCTGCTCAACAAGCCCAGTTCCAGTAAGGATCTATGTGGCTCTATACATAATGTTTTTAGCCATCTCCTGTCGCTGAGAGAGCTCCTGCAAACTGCTATACTCTATGTAGTTACCTCCACCAATCATGAAAACTATGGCTTCTTTGAAAGGCCCCTTCACATAGCTATTACCATTAGATCCTGACTTGGAAACTCTCGGTGGTTTTTCCCTCAGTTAAGGCTTCAACAGTCCGTGCCACCGCCAGTTGCTGAGCACTTGATAAGAGATTCTTGACTCCTGCAGTGACTGCGCTTATAGACTGACCATAAAGTTTCTCAGCCCAGTCAACAATGTTGCTTCTGCTTGCTGAGTCTGCCGAGGCTGCCAAAGAGACATTAAGCGATTTAATCTTTGTCACGTACTGAAACGCTCTAGTATCGGCTTCAGCTTCACGCAATGCCTCTTCCACGGCTTCATCTTCAGCCTGGTTGATAGTTTCTAAAGAAATTAGGTACATTATGGCAAACCGTAGCTTGTCCATTTTTGTACCCTTCCCTTTCAAAACAGATAGAAGCTCGTTCCTGTCTATGCTACCTCTCACCATCATCTCATTCTCTACCTTAGTGAACACATCCAGAGACCTCTCCTTGATCTCTCCTAGGAGCGCGGTCGCGATGTTAGTGTGCTTATCAATCACCTGCTTCCTCTCTGTCAACTCAGGTAGCGAGTTCACAGCATTCATCAGATGCTTAGTGTTCCCAATCAAATCAGTCCCATCAAACTCTGCCCTACCGCTCCCACCACCTCCGGTTCTCCTATTAACCTCTTCCACGTCTTTCTTATACTTGTTAAGCTGAGTTTCAATCTCCAAAGCGACTTGAGGAAACTCTAAAGAACCATTTGCTGACCGGAACGAATCTGAACTATCTACAAACGCTTCCTTCTTTTCTCCTGGCAATTTCAATCTATTGAGCTTTAAACCCAAAACATCATGAACAAGAAGCCTGTATCTGAAGTCATGCTGTATCCCAACAGAGAGTTAGAAGTTCCTGTCGAAAATACACAACAAAGGCCGTTGAAACGACCTCATGAACAGATTGTTCTTGGACTGAAGCTGAACCCTAAGTTTCTGATCCAACGAAGAAGCAACCATCTCCGCTGGTCCACCACGTGGACATCGGACCACAGGAACCACACCAAGCGTTGCCAATACACAAAAGAGACCGCTAGAAACCTTTTCGATAATCTCCAGCTGATGGATCATTCAACTGAAGATAAACAGAGTCCTGAGCCAACGAAAACATGTTATCTTCCAAAGTCACAAACTCAAGATACTGATCATGCACCGACGCGAATCTAGCAACGGAACCGGAGTTCTTCAGAGTCCCTGAAGCGAGATTCTCGAGGAGAGGACGAGGGATACGAGACGAGAAATTGAGGTGATAGGTATGGTAGAGAGATCTAGAAGCATCAGCGATGATTTTATCGATATTGGATTGAGTTGGTTGGAGAAAGTATATGGCTGCTGCATCAGGAACAGGTGATCGTACTTTTTCATCGATGTGTTAGGGAAGTGTAACGCCTCCTTGTTTGAGAAGATCTTTCACTTGCATCAGAGGAGCGATGATCTTCTCACCGAAATCGTCGTAGATCAGGGCTTTGTAACATTCCTTGTTCGGATTCAGAGGTTGGTTCAGGTTCAGCATCCTGATTACACGTTCTGCAAAAATCGGATGCGAAATCCAAACGTACAAAACATCAACAACAAAAGTGAGACCATGCAAAACTTGAAGAGCAAACAAAAAAAAAGTTACCCATCTGTTTGTGGCGGAGATTGAGAGCCATGGAATTGTTGTAGGAAATGTGTTAGTGAAAATTCTTATAATCCCAGATTGTGTCTTTTAACAATAGAATTAGAGAACGGGGGAGAAAGAGTTTAGTCTATGTCTCTCTCGATAGTCGATACCAAAGTTCATACCATTGAAGACGATGGCATAAAAGTAAGTAAATTGTCTAAGATAATCAACTGAGCTAGTCACAAGTCACATGTGTAATAATATTCAGCAACATCAGATTTTGAGTTTTCTTTTTCTTTATTCTTATATGAATTTGCTTTTAAAAAAGTTAGATTGAAAAATTATTTAAATAGCTATACATTGACATTAAAAATGCAAAATTATTATAACCTTTGTGCTGTAAATAGACGGCTCCTCGAAAGTATCTAATCTCAACTCAGGTTTGGGTTGGTGCTGCTGTAATGTTGATGATCAGACTTTATAGTTAGGTGGTAGATGTTTTAGATTACAATCATGAGAAAGTTGATTCCTCTAAATTTTCTCTCTATGCACAATACTTCAAATCTCACGCTCGGTCCAGCCACATAAAAGGTTCAGCTCGATCGGACATTCTTATGACCTTTAAAAGATACCCTCAATAACCCATCTTAAAACTGTTCATGTTCCTTAGCATAAATTGCACTACTTTCCATCAGTTACTTGGCCAGAGAGCAACACACAAAAATCTTTGAGTTTAATTCTTATTAAAGCTTTCTCGGTTTCTATGGATTCTTGGCTTGTTGGCTCCTTCACATAACCTTTGTCTTCATCTTCCTTTTTTTTTTTTTTTTTTGAATTTAATGTTAAATTATATTCAAAAACAAAAATACTTTGGTACAACTAGTGCAACAGTGTTCTTTAAAACTTTAATACAGAGTAAAAAAAGACAGTGGAATCATTATCTTGTGCTTAGCCAGGAGAGTAAACCATTGGTATAACGCTGATCCCCCTTGAGCCCGATAGCCAGAAGTTGTGCTCTCATCTGTTTGTCGATATGGTGAATGAGATATGGTGCAGATTTCGGTGTCTCCCCATGCTTCCGACCGTTTCGTTCCTGCCAAATCGTGTAGACCGTTAACTGTAGAACAGAGCAAGCAAGATAACCAGATGTCTGTTCCCTCCAGTTGCTACAAGCAGATGTAATTGTTGAGTTCCAGTTGGTGGAGAACCGCGACTTGTAGACCTTCCTGGCGACGTTTGTCCAAATCTCCGAACAAAACGTACATGAGAAGAATAGATGATCACGAGATTCAAGGGAAGAGTTACAAAGAACACAGTCACCACTATCAGCTGTAGACCATTGTGCGGTGCGATCCCCAGTGGAGAGCCTGTTTAGGACTGCCAACCAGGTGCAGAAAGAGTGCTTTGGAGTAGCATGAGCGAACCAAACCGAACGATACCATGGAATCCCGACATAAGCGGACCGAAGCTGGTGCCAGGTTTCCTTAGTAGAGAAACTTGGGTAAAATTTATCATTTTTACCTTTCCAAAGAACAACATCAGGGCGAGAATTGGAGAAATCCCGCTGCCGTGAGAGTTCATCTTCTATTTGATTTAGTTGTTGCAGGCGGTATCGCCGTCGATGCCGTCTCCCCCAAGCATCAGCCACAGTCATATGTGTACTTATCCCCATAGCAATGCTTCCTCTCTCCCCTGCCATATCAACCAACCGACCCAGACTCGACCAGTTATCAAACCAGAAGGAAGTGTTAAGTCCATTGTTGACTTCGTTTCGACATAAAGGGCCTGCAACTGGCCTGAACTTTAATAGTTTTCTCCACATCCAAGAACCAGCGGAGGTGGCTTTAACACTCCAAAAGTTTACCTGTTTGAGGAGATTTGCATCCACCCATTTGACCCACAAAGATTCACCTGAAGAAACAATGCGCCAGATCAACTTTAAGCAACAAACATCATTCATCTCCTTTAATGACCGTAGTCCCAATCCACCTTCTGTTTTAGGAGTGCAGATAGTTCCTCATGTGACCTTAGCTTTATGAGGGTTTAAATCTGGACCCGACCACAGAAACGCCGAACATAGTTGGTCTATCTCAGTTATACACTGCCGAGGGAGTCTAAATGCAGAGAGCCAGAAATTGCATAAACTCCAAAGCACCGATTGAATCAAGTTCAGTCGACCTGCAAATGAGAGAAAACGGGCTGTCCAGGAGCCTATTTTCCTCTTCAAATGTTCAAGTAGAGGCGAGTAATCAGGAGCCTATTTTCATCTTCCTTTCACTTTCTTTCTCTTCTTTCCCTTTCCCTTTCCAGATCTGACATATCTTAGCTCATCCACCACACTTGCCATAACCACACGGCATGAGTCTCATATCCACCTTGGTTTTACATACTATACACATATTTTAAAAAATTAATGAAACTTATACTTTTTATAGAGTTTTAAATATTTAAACTTTCTATGGAGTTTAAATATTTATTTTATTTTTAAAATTTTTATCAGGTTTAAATATTTTAAGAGTTTCAATATTTCTAATATTTTTAACCTTTTTAAATTTTAAAACTCTTTAAAAGCTAAAAACTTTTAAAGTTCTCATATTTATAATATTTTAAACTTTTAAAAATTTTAAATATTATAATATATTGAAACTTTTAAAATATTTAAACCTGATATAATTTTAAAAAATAATATAAATATTTAAACTCCATAGAAGGTTTAAATATTTAAAACTCTATAAAAAGTATAAGTTTCATTAATTTAATTCTTACTGCATGGGATGTATAGTCCAAGCTAGGAAATCATGTTTATTGAATATTTGTTCCATAATCTCCCATGTGTTATTCAAATTCCTACTTGAACCATCTGATCATATGGAATACAAACAAGTAGTAGTAATGTATATAGTAATTTATGACTTTTTCATTGTAAGACACCAACATATAGTATCTCACTTACAAGGTCATAACATATTACATATATTTATGATCAAGAGAACGACACATACTGTCAATACTGTGAACAAAATGAAAATGGTATTCAACTATTCATATATTTGGTTACTATGTGTGGATATTTCATTTTTGATTTTTCATATCTTAATTTATAAAATTATTTTGTTCCCGTACATAGTACCGGTCTAATACTAGTAGAAGATAAACCCAAATCGGACTATGATTTTAGCTTATTAGATTAAGCTAATGATAGATGATAACATTGTCTTACCAAAAAAAAAATATATAGCTAATTGAATATGATCACTCTAGTTTCTCAAAACATGTGTGACCAAATATGTACTTACGTGCCAGCGAGTAGATCAATGTGAAAAAACATTGTCTACTGGAAAACGAGGTATTATGGAACATGTACGAAAACAATATTAGTTAGTAAATGATACAACCTTCGAAAGAGCACTCAAGTTTTAGAGAAAGAAAGCTGAACAGTAGGAAAAATTGTAATCCTTATGGGTTTGTATATCGAGTTAAAACTGCTCACGAGGTTGGTGAGCTAGATAGTCTCTATGATTAATACGCTATCAACTCTTTGCACCAAGAATGTGAAACTAGCACTAGGGAATAAGATTACACACTGCTACTTTGCGTGGTGAGAGATGATGTTAGCAGTTAGCCACTCCCTGATTTCAAGGTATTACTCAACCTGAAGGAGAAGAAGAAGCATATATGAGAGCTTTGCTGAACAAAAACTTTCTGGGACTATTATTTCTCATGTGCTTACCAGTCTAAGCCCTCGAAAAGTCCTTCGCCTTTCACAGCACAAGTTTTGAAGATTGCCCATTGACGGCTCTTTATCTTGTGCAATTCCAAGGCCTCTGTCACAGCTGCATCATCGAGTGCACCTGGTAGATCCTGTTATATAACATTACCAAAAACTGTCATTACATATATGAAAAACCAGACACATGTGGTACGGATTCTCTCTATGATGTTCAGATAGAACAGTGGTCTTGGTGAATTTATTACAACTTGACATAGATATAATACTAACCTGCTTGTTTGCAAATATAAGAACCATTGCACCTTTCAATTCCTCTTCCTGTAAATAGGGTTCCAAAACACGAGTTAAGTCTCAGTGATAAAAGCATTCTCTGGAGGCAAAAATAAAAACTTCAACAAGAGCAGATCTGAAATGAGACACAGAAAAAAACTGTATAGCAAGTCATGATCACCAGTTCCCTTCCCAAGAATGTCTAATTATGACTACACTGGCTTTGGCTTTTCCCCTCGGTGTACTAAGCAGGAAGATCTCAAATTTGGTGTCATCTACCTACCACATAGGCTGTCTGAAATTCTAAGAACATTGAGTAAGTTTCTAAACATAGCCAGTAGAGTTAACAACGTGACAGTGTTCCCTCATCTATCAAGACAATACTAAACCAATTACATTGGAAGAAGAAAATTTAGCAGTTGTTTACCTCCAAAATTGCATGGAACTCCTCTTTTGCCACTCCGATTCTATCTGTATCACTTGAATCAACAACATATATCACTGCTTGTGTATTTGGGAAATAGCATCTCCAATATGGCCTTATGCTCGTTTGTCCACCTGCTCACAAGAAAATTCTAGTTAATCATTCTCCAACGAATCAATTAAATACATTAAAGCAACTGCGGTATGTAATGACCAAAGTAAGACTCTCTACAACTGTATGGTTGGGGTACAAAGAGTGTATGAAACTATGACGATAAAGCGACTATATACATAGCTAAAAACACGCAAATATGTTCTCTAAGCTATTTTCGAAAAAGCAGACTCTTATTCACATGTCACAGCTATTCATCTGTATGAAAGATGATAATATAGAGCATGAAAATCATGGGCATCATGTTACCATCTTTCCGTATACAATGTTCTAGTTTCTCAAAGTGTCATTAGAGTTAGATCTGCTATAATGTGATTACTCAATCACTTGACCTTGAAATCTACTACTAGTCAACACTAAAGAAGACTATCTGGATCCATAAGAACACGCTTTGATCAAGATCAATCTAATGCCTATACAACATGACTCCCTTCTCTGTATACCAAAAACTGTTCTGAGGCAACTCAAATTCGAAGCTTAATGCATCATAATACAACATCTTCATACCCAAATACACGTACCTAAATCCCAGACCTGAAACTTGATATTGTTGTACTGCACAGTCTCAACATTAAATCCAATAGCTGCAAAATCAGAACAAAAGCAAAATTGACAAACACGAAAATCAAAACAGCTGCGAACAAAGTTACATCCATTGAGGATAAAATCGTGAGAAATACATACTCGGAATCGTGGAGACCACCTCCCCCATTTGAAGCCGATCTGGAATACAGAGAGACCAAAACAAATCAAAAACCCTAGCCAATTAAATCATCTATAAGCTCAGAAGTGAGTTTAAAATTCAGAGAGAATGGTTTTACAGAGGATAGTGGTTTTTCCAGCATTGTCGAGACCGAGGACGAGGATACGAGCTTCTTTGCTTCCAAAAACGGATGAGAACAGTCTCGTGAACACAATTCCCATCTTCCTGTTCTTGTGATCGGGATCAGATCATATGATCTAAGAGAGATTCGTCTCTTGGACCATCGAGAGCTCTCTCTTCACAGAGAAGAAGAAGAAGAGCAGTGGAAGGAAGACGAGAGAATCAATTGTTCCGAGATTTAGAGCAAATTTCTTAAACCCTCTCAGTCAGCTAGCGGGTTCATATATGGGCCAATATTAATCATCTGAGCCCAGTCTAATATGGATATGGGTTTTACTGAAGAAAATCACATAATGTTTTCTATTATATATTTAGAGATCGTGAGTAATTTGATTTCTTGTGCAATTTGACTTCCCCACTTAGCTTTTTTCACTGGAAAGTCCCACATAACTTGACTAATCCTCATAAACTATAGTATTTATTATGTAAATTTTGCTAGTGGGCAAGAATAGAATGATGGCCATTATTTCTTTAACTAGTCCACAACCACATGGAAGATGTTTTTAAAATTTAAAGGTATTTTATATAGTCGGAAAGATATGTAATGAAAAAACAATGTTATCATTAGATTTGATCATGATGTAACACTATTTACTTACAAAGTTCATAAAATCTTACAGAAACAACAACAAAAAAAACTGTAAAAGATAATTTGAATAATATCTTCGAGAACTCAGTCTAGAACTGTAAAATTTTACGTGAACATATACCATAAATATATATCTCAAAAAAAAAATGTAATAAGTGAAAAGAAAAAGCAAGAAAAAAAAAACACAGAATTGTTTGGAAGTTTATGTAGTAGACGCGGACGCGGCTACTCGGCGCCGCGAAGGACGACAGCTCAACTACTCAAGGGTGTAAAAAATGTCAAAATAGAATCCAATTCTTTTTTGTTTTATACTTTATTATACTAGTATTATAAACTCGATCAAGTGCTCAACCCATCCACTATCTGAAACGTGTCCCTTTATGTGTTAACTCTTTCACGCACACAAACACAGAATATCTTAAACTAGATACGCTTTAGCAAAACGATTTGCTGCTAATTGCTTTTCTTTTTCTTTCTTTGTAATAATATTTGCTAATTGTTGTTCTTATTAATGGAGAGAATATTAATTTGTCGAAAGAATTGGAGAATAACAGTTGACTTGATATACTTTTTGATTATTTATCACTAATCTAATATGTGACTGCATATTATTCAGACTGTGTTTTGTTTTTTTTTTCGTGACATTTTTCAAGTCGAATCGATTTTTAACTTTTTAAAGATTTTGTAGTAGGCTTAAAGTTCTGGGGAATGATCGATATAGATAAATATTTTCATGTGGAACTGAAACTAGTCTATATATGTATGATTTATTTTATAGCTGAACATGTATTGATTTATTTTCATGTGTAACAATAGATGTTGCCACTGATGTACAATTTTGTTCATAAACCTAAGTCTTCTAGATGTAAAAAAAAAAAAAACTAAAAAGCTTATAAAATATTACTGACTTATATAATTAGTGAGCTAAGTGTATTAACGAGTGTTTTACTACATGGTCATAAGAGTAAGATAACTTTGGATATAATCGGAACTGCAAGTCAATAAATTGGTGAAATCGGAATTGGCATAGCTAGTAGTTACACAATCATGTACGATTTTAGCAGATTTCAATTAAGTTTTAATTTGATGGATAGAAATTATGTAGTTACGTAATCAACTTTTGTTTCTGATATTTTTTCTTCTA